>JARQOD010000005.1:162335261-162440176 GCA_033576555.1 Oophaga sylvatica | reverse complement strand
CCCCCCCTCCTGGGGCCTGTTGCCCCTTAGTTTTTTGGGGAAGCCCGTTATTTTTTCTTTGCTTTTCCGGGTTTTTCGTGGTGCGGCTTAGTTTTGTTCCCCAAAAACTGATTTGGGTTTGGTGGAGTCGTGTGCTGGGTGTTTTTGCAATAGAAGAGTTGGTTTTTTTTTGGTTTTTTTTGGGTTTTGCGTGGGGAATTCTTTCCCCCTTTTAATTTTCTTTCTAGACGGGGGGCCCCAGGTTTGTCATTTTTTTTTGTCTGTGTCCGGTTCTTCTTTTTTCCCCCCCCAAAATTCTTTTTTGGGGGTTTCCCTATTTTCTTTGGGGATCTGCTTGGGGCAGATAGTTTCATCTTTCTGCCTTTGGGTGTGTTATTTGGTTTTGTGAGGGGTTCTAGGACAACTTTGGGAAAACGTCCACGGCTCCCGCTTTGTTGGTTAGTTCGGGTTTTCGGGCAATCAAAAAAGGTTTTCCGCCTTTTGTTTTTTGCTTTTTTTTGGCTTTTTCTCCTCAGCTACCGAAAAATAACAGTGGCCTTTAAACCCCCCTAGTGTTTTCAAAAAAGTTTTTAAAAGGCCATAAAATAAAAAAATCTTTTTTTTTTAAAAAGGGTTTATTTTTTTTTTCCCCTTTTTTTTCCCCCAAGGGTAAAAAGGGTTTTGATCCCAAAGTTGTTGTGAAATTTTTCCTGAGTCGTGTTCCCCCAAATAGGGGGGGGTTAAACCCCATTTTTTGGGCCCCAAAAATGTCAGGGGGGGGAAATAAAGGGGAAATGTTTGATTTTTTGGGAAAGCAAAATTTGCGGAAAATCAAGGGTGGGCCGTGCCTTTTTAAAACCCCTGATGTGCCTAAATAGGGGGAAAAACAAAATTTTTTAACCCCCAAAAACCTAATCCAACACCCCCCTAACCAAAACCTTAAACCCCCTTTACCTCCTAACCCAAAACCAAACTCAAATCAAAACCCTAACTCCAAAACCCCAAACCCTAATCAAAAAACCTAACCAAACCCAAACCGAAACCCAAACCCCCTACCCCAAAAAAAACCCCCAAAAACCCCCCCTAACACTAATCTAACTCAAAATAACCCAAGAAAAACCCTTTTTTCCCAAACCCAAAAACCCCCAAATTTTCAAAAAACCCAAAAACCCCCAAATTCAAACCCGTCCCCAAAATTTCCCCAAACCCCGAAACCCAAAAATTCCCCAAAAACCCCCTAATTCAAACCCAAAAATTGTTCCCCAAAACTGTTCTAACCCAAACCCAAACCCCTAATTGAAAAAATTTAAAAAAAAAATTTTTTTCTTTTTTATTATTTGTCCCTATATGGGGGGTTTTTAAAAGGGGGCCCCATTTTATTATTTTTTTTTTTATTTTGATACTGTGATTTTTTTATCCAGTGATCAAAAAAGGGGAAAATTTCCCGGGGCCAGTGGTGACTGCGATTCGCCACCTTTTTCCAAAAAGGCAGCCCCAATGAAAAAACCCCGGAGGGACCCCAGGACGACCCAGGGACAAAAAAAAAAACCAGGGGGGGTGGGGGGGGGGTGTATGGTTTATGGGTTCTTGGATAGGTTGTCGGGGGTTTTAAATTTTGGTTTTGGCCTCTTTTCTGGGTCCGGGGAGGCTTTTTTTTTCCCCCTACTGTGAAAGCCGTTTTTGGGGTCGTTTTTTCTGCCTTTTGGGTTGGTGTGTTGCCCCTGTGTTTTTTCCTGGTTTTTGTGTGCTAATTTTTTTGGGCGGTTCTGATTTGGCTGTGTCCCTGTTACGATTTTTTTGGGGGCCCTTTGTATGTTTTTCTCCTCCTTCTGTGTTTTGACCCCTTTTGGTGTGTTTGGTTATTTTGGTGCCCTTTTGTATGTGTTGCTCCCTCTGTGTTTTTCCTGGCTATCCTGCTTTTCCCTTCTGTCTTGCCTCTTGGTAAAAATTTTTTGTAGTTCCCCTTTAGGAGTTTTATTTACCCCCTAGCTTTGGAGCTTAGGCCCGCCCTTTGCGTCACGTGCCGCAGGTCCTCCGGCCTGAAGCTTTCTATTGGCCCTTTTGCTGCCCCTGGGGAGAGTGTGGCCCGGGTCGCCCCCTTTTGGGGGGTTTTCTGGGAAGGTCCTGTTTTCCCAAAAAAAACAAGTTTCCCCGCTGCGGGGTTTGCTTAAGGTATTTTTGGGGAACAGTTTGTTCCTCGGGGCCCGCACTGGCTCAGTGAGAAAATGAGTGCGGTGTCCCCGCATTATAAACCCGTTACTTTTTTTGGGGGGGGTTTTTTGGAGTTTTTTCCCCCGGGGTCCCTGCAGGTGGGTTTGCGGTAAAGGGGAAACTTTGGGTGAAAAGGTTTCCCCGGAGTTGAAAGTTTTGGGGCGCGCATGGGGGCCCCAGCCCGCAGCAGCTGGTAGTTTTCCCCTACAGGGGGCTGTCGCTGCGGGGTTTTTGGGTTTTGGTGGTTAAAGGGTGTGTGTTTTTATCCCCTGTTTTTTCCTTTTAAATTCCCCCGAATTTTTCCAGGGGAAAAAAAATTTTAGTTCAGAGCCCTTTTGGGAGGGGTGAAAATTTTTTTTCTCCTGAGGCCTCGCTTTCTGGGATGAGTTCCAGGGGGGGGGGTCATTATGTCCCTATTGGGGGGGGGCCCAAAAAGTGGGCTTTTTTCTCTCTCCCTTCTGTCCTGAGAGGAGATTTTTGTTTGTTTTTTCATGCCTGGGCCGTTTTTGATGAGCCTGACGGGTCCGTATGGCTGAGGACATGGTATGGTGTTTCAGGGTAAAATTAGCCGGTGGTTTGTCGGTTCCGCCTTTGGGGGTGCGGGGTTCTGATGATGCCCCCTTCGGGGTATTCCGAGAGGCCCCTGTAAAAAGCTCCGGACGTGGCCTTTCCTCCCTGATACTTTGGAGGATGCATAACCCAGGCCCGAATGGCCGCGGCAGCCCGGGGGTATATGCGTGTAAACCCCTCATTTTGTATCAGCAAAGAGACTGGAGTTTTTCTGAGGTCTGGCATTGGCCCCGTCGCTAAAAGGAAGGGAGAAGACATCCCCGGGGAAACAATCTCTGTTTTATTGTGGGGTGGCATTGGAGAAAAAAGTTGCCCCAGCCCGTTTAAAACCCCGCGGAAAATTCTGGTTGGGTAGCGGCGAGGGGGGGGCCCAGCCTTCGGTTTTCTATTTTCCTCATGTTTAAGTGTAAAAGGTGGACTTTTGGTAGAAAACCGTTTTTTCGGGGACAGAGGGGGGGGACAGTGGTTCATCTCTCAATTGATCAGTTCCTGTGTGTTTCCAACATAAGTAGGAAATCAGGGGGACACCCTTAAAATTTGTTGCTATGACTTTCCCCTTTCCCGAACAGGGTTTCTTTTTGCTTAAAAAAGTTTTTTTTTGCAGGTCGGTTTTCCCCCACAAGGAGCAGGAAAATGTTTTGTCATGGAAAAATTTCCCCCACAGGGTAGTGCGGGTTGCCTGGTTCAAGCCACAACCCCGGGGATTGAGGGGGAAAGGGGGATTATTAAAGGGGGGTTTTTCCCCTGTGTCGACGTTCCCCCTAAATGTTTATTGTATAAAAAGCAAAACCCTGTTCAGTGTCTTTTTTGGGTTTTGGGGGTATTGGGTACCTAAAAGATTTGGAGTGTTCTTGAAAGTGGGGGTGGGCTTGCCCCCATAGATATTTGACTGTGTTTGATCTTGCCCCGGTAGCCAAAATTGCCAAAAACCCGTTTTTTTTGTCGGGCCCCGAGCGCTGGCTAAAAAAATTATCGTGAAAGTTTCGAAAAGGGGGTTTAAGGCCCTCGTGCCCCCGTAGCGTGGGGTTCTTTTTTGTTAAAAAGAAGGATGGCGGTTAGTCCCGCCTGACTTTCGAGAATTAATAAAAACACAGTCAGGAATATTACCCCCCGCCTATTCCTGATCTCTGTAAAACCGCTCTCTGGGGCAAGTGGTTTTCAAAAATTTTGGCCTCAGGGGGGCTTATAATTTTTTTAAGAGTAGGGGGGGGGGAGAGTGGGGAAAAATGCTTTTCTTTTTGAGGGGGGTTTTTGAGAATCTGTTGCCTTTCGGTTCACCAATGCTCCCGTGTGTTTAAAAAATTTTATTAATGTAGTTTTTTCGGACCTCATTGGCCGTTTTTTTGTGTTTTTTGGATGTTTATGATATTTTCCTCTGACGACTTTTATTTTTCACATGTTAAAACTGTGTTTCAAAGTTTGGGAAAATCAATTTATTTTTAAACTGAAAAATTTTCTTTTTTTTGTTGGGGGCTATCATTTTTGGGTTCAAATTCTCCACGGGGTTTCGTTTGGCCCCCAAAAAGGTGCAAGCCATTTTGATGGGTCCACCTGGGCCTTAGAGGACTCCAGGTTTTTGGGTTTTTGCCATTACTATCGCGGTTTATAAGGGTTTTTCTCAGATTGTAAAAACCCCCCGGATCTCCTTTTAAAGGGGGAGAGTTGGAATGGCCCCGTGGCCAAAAAAAATTTTTTTAACTTTAAAAATTTTTTTAACACTCCTTTTGGGGTTAACCTGTCTAAGGTTTGTGTTGAATTTTTTGTTCGGAGGTTGGGGTGGGGGGGAGTGTTGTCCGGGACCTATTTCTTGACTAACCCCAAACCTTGTGCCTATTTCTCGAAAAAATTTTCTCAGATGAGGAAATTATGGCGTTGTAATAGGAATCTTAGCAAAAAAATTGGGTTCGGGAAAGGAGGCTTTTTTGGAGGGGGGGGGTCCCCCTCACGCATCACGACCTCAAAAAACCTAGGTTTAAAAACTGTAAGCTGACTCCTAGGCAGGGTTGGTCACTTTTTTTTTTGTTTTAATTTTTATAACTTTTTGCCCAGGGTCTAAAAAGTGAAACTGTGTTTTTCCTTGTTTTGAGCCCCTTTCCCCCCCCCTACCCCGTCCCCCTTTTAAAAACCCCCTGTCTTATCTGAAGTGGGCGGGAAATTTGGGGCGGGGATTGGGGGGGCTAATCTTTGCCCAAAGGCCCAAACCCCAAAAAAAAATTTTTGTTCCTCAGGTTAGCCCGATCAGCGGGGTTCCTGTTAAAAAATTTAGTGTCCCCGGGGGTTTCTGCCACCAGAGGCAGTGGTAGAGTTTTTTTAGGGGGTTTTATGGTTAAAAATTTAAGAAATTTTTGGGGGGGGTTTGCTGTTTAAGATCATTGCCGGGCCGGGGTTTTTTTTGGTTTCAATTCCGGAAGGCCTGGCCATTGTCCGGGGGTTTTCCCCCCTTTTCGGGAAATTTTTTATTTACTTTTTTTTAACTTTTTTTACCCAATTTTCTTTAAAACCCCTTTTTAAAAATTTACAATTTAAATTTTTTTAAAAAAAAAATTTTTTTAAAAATTTTTCCCCCCTTTTTCTTTTTCAAAAATTTTTCCCCCTCAAAAAAACCCCCTCCCCAAAACCCCACCCCAAAAAAAAAAAAAAAAAAACCCCCAAAAAAAACCCACCAACCCCCCCCCCAAAAAAACCCCCCCCCCCCAAAAACCTGCTGTTCCTTCCCCAGTCTTGGTTGATGGGCACATGGAATTTGAGGTACAACATATTGTAGACTCCCGGTGGTCTCGGGGGTCCTTACAGTACCTGGTGCATTGGAGGGGGTACGGTCCAGAGGACCGGTCTTGGGTGCCGGCCAGATCGGTACACGCTGACCATCTGGTTCGGGCATTCCATGCTCGGAATCCTGGGAAACCTGAGGGTTCAGAGGCCCCCATTAAGAAGGGGGTACTGTCATGGTTTACTGGGTTCTTGGATCAGGTAGTCGCGGGGTTAACTTGGTTGGCCTCTTTCTGGGTCCTGGGAGGCTTTTTATAGCCTCACTGTGAAGCCAGTCTTTGTCGTTTATACTCTGACCTTTGGCTGAGTGTGTCTGACCCTGTGCTTGTGCCAGTGCGTTGTGCCTGTGCTACGTTTTGTCTGTCTGGTTCTGATTTGGCTGTGTCCCTGTTACGAGTTTTACCTGTCCCTTTTGTACTGCGTTGCTCCTTCTGTGTATGACCCCTTGGCTGTGTTCTGGTTATTCTCTGCCTGCTCCTTTTGTACTGCGTTGCTCCCTCTGTGTATGACCTGGCTATCCTGACTATCCATTCTGTCTATGCCCCTTGGTAACTTTATTTCGTAGTTACCCTTCTAGGAGTTTTCCTTTACCTCATAGCTCTCTGGAGCTTAGGCCACGCCCCTAGGCAGTCACGTGCCTGCAGGTCCTCCGGCCTGAAGCATTCTCTATCTGCTTCTGCTGCCTCTGAGAGACGTGTGGCCGGCTCCGCCCCTTGGCAGTCACATGCTGCGGAAGGTCCTGTTCCACAGAAACACACGTCTTCCCTGCTGCGGCTCTGCTATACAGGTATCTTTGGGCACAGTTTGTTCACTCAGGACACACGCACTGGCTCAGTGAGCAAGTGCAGTGCGGTGTCCCTGACAGGGGATCGGAAGGTGGGGGGAGCGGAGGCAAGGAGTAGGGGAGCAGATAGTGACGGCGATGAACAATCGCCACCATCAATCAGTGGTGGTGGCGGCCGATCGCCGCCGTCACTCGGTGTGGGGGGGGTTGGATCTCAGTGTCCAGCCATGGCAGATGCTATTGCAGCATCGGCCATGGCTGGATTGTAATATTTCACCAAATTACATTGGTGAAATATAACAAATAGCTCTGATTGGCTGTTTCACTTTTAACAGCCAATCAGAGCGATCGTAGCCACGTGGGGGTTAAACCAACCCCCCTGTGCTGAAGCACAACGGGTCTTGTGCCTTTTAGTGACCCCGGTCACCAGACCCACAGGAACGCGATCCTTTCATGACACAGCATATGCGTCACAGGTCGGATTGGCACCGACTTTCATGATGCATACGCTGTGTCAAAGGTCGGGAAGGGGTTAACACAAGTAATTTAATGTCCATCATGCTATGACCGGGAATACAAAAATGTTTGGCCACAGGTAGATCCATTCTTTTTTCTCTTATTGTGTGGCGATGAGAATTCATCCTTGTTCTCAGTTTTTGCCCTGTCTCCCCAGATACAGATGCCCAGTTGGACATTTATTACAAATAATTAGGTACACCACATTAGATGTGATGCAGCTGAAAGTACCTGGGATCTTGTAGTCCTGATGTGAGTTGGGGATCTTTATCTTGTCTGTGGTCATTATAAATGGACAGGTTTTACATTTTTTCTCGTTGCAAGGAAAGGTTCCTGCAGCTGATGGAGAGGACAGGGAGCTTATGACAATGGTGCTTCTAAAATTTGGGGGCTGCCTAAAACACAGTAGAGGGGGGTCTGGAAATATGGATTGTAATCGGGCATCTTTTTGTAGTAAAGGTTTTAATTTCCATGCAGTTCCCCCTAGCACCTCCAGATTTGGATTGTAGGTGACTACAAGAGGCAGCCGGTTATTTTCATCATTAGTTTTGTAATGTAGCAGATGATTCCTTAATATTCTAGTGGCTCTTGGAATTTGATTTTCAATTGTTCTTGGATGGTAGTCTTGATTCAAAAAGGTCTTTCTGAGGCGACCAAGGTGTTCATGAGCAGGTATCTGGATGGGTAGAGGGTATTCTTAAACCTCTGGTAAATGATACACCCAGCTACATTCAGGACACAACTGACCTATTGAATAAACTAGCAGCAATAGGTCCTCTACCAGAAGGAACCATCCTGGCCACCATGAATGTGGAATCTTTGTACACCAGGATGGATTAAATGCCTGCAAAGTCTTCATGGAAAACACAGGGAATGATGCTGATTCTGTGGTGAAACTCACAAAATTCATCCTCTCCCACAATTACTTTGAATTTGACAACAAGATCTATCTACAGGAGGCTGGCACAGCTATGGGAAGTAAAATGGCTCCACAGTATGCAAATCTTTTCATGATCAAGCTGAAAAGCCACTTTTTGTCCTCATATCCTATCAGGCCTCTGGCCTACTACCACTACATTGATGATATTTTAATCATCTGGAAGGAGTCTGAGCAACAGCTAAAGACGTTCCACGAACAGTTTAATCAATTTCATCTCAACATCAACTTAACACTCAACTACTCCAGCACTGAAATCAACTTTTTAGACACCATCATTAAGCTACAGAACAATGAAATAGAGACATCTCTGTATCAAAAGCCAATCGACCGTCCAACATACCTTAAATGGGACAGTTTACATCCAAAACACATAAAAAAACTCTATTATCTACAGCCAAGCCTTCAGATACAACCATAAATGTTCCAACCCCATGGATAGAGATGAACACCTTGGTCGTCTCAGAAAGACCTTTTGGAATCAGGGCTACCATCCAAGAACAATTGAAAACCAAATTACTAGAGCCACTAGAATATCAAGGAATCACCTGCTACATTACAAAACTAAAGATGAAAATAAGCGGGTGCCTATGGTAGTCACCCACAATCCAAATCTGGAGGTGCTAAGAGGAACTGCACGGAAATTACAACCTTTACTACAAAAAGATGCCCGATTACAATCCATATTTCCAGACCCCTGCTACTGTGTTTTAGGCAGCCCCCAAATTTAAGAAGCAGTCCCTCACCAGCTTCAAGTCCACACTCACTGCCGCAAAGCAAACTTACTTCTCATCTCTCATATACTCCCTGTCTCACAACCCTAAACAGCTCTTCAACACTTTCAATTCTCTACTCTGTCCCCACCACCTCCCCCCTCTAATCTCATTACTGCTGAAGATTTTGCCTCCTTTTTCAAGCAGAAGATTGATACGATCAGGGAAAGCTTTGGCCCACAGCCCCCACTGCCCCTCTTAGCTGCTCAGCCCTTTTCCTCCAAAACCAACTTCTCCACCATGACAGAAGATCAGCTCTCTACCCTCCTTTCAAGATCACACCTCACCACTTGCACACTTGACCCGCTCCGTCCCACCTCATCCCTAACCTCGCCACAGTTTTCATCCCTACCCTAACAAACCTCTTCAGCCTCTCACTTACAAATGGTGTTTTCCCCTCATCCTTCAAACATGCCTCAATCACACCCATCCTCAAAAGTCCTCCCTTGACCCATCCTCTGCGTCTAGCTATCGCCCGATATCTCTTCTCATTTATGCCTCACAACTACTGGAACAGCATGTCCAGCTTGAATTGTCCTCCCACCTCTCCTCTTGCTCGCTCTTTGACAGCTTGCAATCAGGCTTCCGACTGCATCACTCAACTGAAACTGCCCTAACTAACGTCACCAATGACCTACTAACCGCCAAGAGCAAGCGACACTACTCTGTTCTCCTTCTCCTGGACCTGTCTTCTGCCTTCGACACTGTGGACCACTCCCTCCTGCTCCAGATTCTCTCATCTCTGGGCATCACAGGCTTGGCCCTATCCTGGATCTCATCATATCTAACAGATCGAACATTCAGTGTCTCCCTCTTCCACACCACCTCCTCACCTCGCCCCATCTCTGTCGGTGTTCCTCAAGGCTCAGTTCTAGGACCCCTACTCTTCTCCATCTACACCTTCAGCATAGAATCCCACGGTTTGCAGTATCATCTCTATGCCGATGACACGCAGATCTACCTATCTGGACCTGACCTCACCTCCTTACTGACAAAAATCCCAAACTGTCTGTCCGCTATTTCAGCTTTCTTTTCTGCTCGCTTTCTAAAACTGAACATGGACAAAACAGAATTCATCATCTTCCCCATCTCACTCTACCCCTCCACCAGACCTATCCCTCAATGTCAACAGCTTCTCACTTTCCCCGATCCCGCATGCTCGGTTCCTCGGGGTGATCCTCGACTCTGCCCTTTCTTTCAAGCTACATATCCAAACCCTAGCCTCCTCCTGCCATCTCAAACTCAAAAATATTTCCCGGATCCGTGCATTCCTTGACCACGACACCACAAAAACACTAGTGCATGCCCTTATCATCTCCCGCCTTGACTACTTCTACCTCCTCTGCTCTGGCCTCTCCTCTAGCACTCTGGCACCACTCCAATCCATCCTACATTCTGCTTCCCGACTAATCCACCTGTCTCCCCGTTATTCCCCAGCCTCTCCCCTGTGCCAAGCCCTTCATTGGCTTCCTATCATCCAGAGGCACCAGTACAAAACCCTAACTATGACATACAAAGCCATCCACAACCTGTCTCCTCCATACATCTGTGACATGGTCTCCCGCTACTTACCCTCGCGCAACCTTCGATCCTCTCAAGATCTCCTTCTCTACTCTCCCCTTATCTCTTCTTCCCACAACCGCATACAAGACTTCTCCTGTGCCTCCCCTATACTCTGGAATTCTCTACCCCAACACATCAGACTCTCGCCTACCATGCAAATCTTCAAAAAGAACCTGAAGACCTACCTCTTCCGACAAGCCTACAACCAGCAGTGATCCTCAGTCTACTGAACCGCCGCACGACCAGTTCTACCCTCTCCTAGTGAATCCTCACCCATCCCCTGTAGACTGTGAGCCTTCGCGGACAGGGTCCTCTCTCCTTCGGTACTTATGTGCGTCCTGTATTGCTCATATTTATTGTACTTGCCTATATTCGTCCCCTCTCACATGTAAAGCGCCATGGAGTAAATGGCGCTATTAAAATGAATAATGATAATAATAATTGTCACAAGCTCCTTGTCCTGTCCATCAGCTGCAGGAACTTTTCCTTGCAAGAAGAAAAAATGTAAAACCTGCCCATTTATAATGACCACGGACAAGATAAAGATCTCCAACTCACATCAGGACTACAAGCTCCCGGGTACTTTCAGCTGCATCACATCTAATGTGGTGTACCTAAATGTACTAAATGTCCAACTGGGGGTCAGTATGTGGGGGAGACATAAACTGAGAACAAGGATGAATTCTCATTGCCACACAATAAGAGAAAAGAGAATGGATCTACCTGTGGCCAAACATTTTTGTATCCCCGGTCATAGCATAATGGACATTAATTTACTTGTATTAAAAGGTAACTTTAAGTCTCAGAGACACAGAAACGTCTGGGAATATAAATTCATGACAACCTTTGACACACTCAGTGCAGGAATGAATGTGTCGCATGGATTTATGTCTTTTTACATCAATTAAGGAATTTGCTCCTGAGACCTTCTGGGGGCATCATAACACAATACCAGACCCAATCAGAGGGCAATAAAATTTTCACACTCCTTATCTATGAACTGTTCCAATATTTATGTTCATCCCTCTCCCATAATGACAGTTTTGCTTCACGTCACTTGTCTTATCTATTGCGTAATTTCTGTGCTGTTTTGTGTATAAATATGTGATTCTTCAGATGTTGTATTAGTCTTTGCCTGATGAAGAGACCAGAGTAATCTCGAAAGCTTGCAATTTGTTACCATCTTTTCAGTTAGCCATTAAAAGATATCATCCACTGAGGACTCTCAATTCTAAATATTTTTCTAATAGTAACATTAAAGCACAAGAATAGTCCTAAGAAGGACTTTTAATATGATGGTTCAACAAAGTATCACCACTCGAGGACCCTGATTTCTAAAACTGTGCACACAGGCCTGGACAACTACTCTCTCCCTCCAATAAGAACTGTTCCTGAGCTGTGCAAGCGTGGCGGCAACAGTCCTTTTATAATCTCTGATGAGGTAATGAGGCCAGCCAATCACAGTAATGCCACTACCAAGATGGTTATGCCATTACAGTGACTGGCCTGCAATCCCCATATGTTTATTGGCTGTGTAACAGGCACCAAACATGCAGGGCGGGGATTTGAGTATTCAATCCGAGCACCAGCCAATGCTCAACAAGTGCAATTGTGCATGGTTATAGACAGTTAATGGAACAGAGGTCACACATGCTCACTAGTGCTCAAAGGGAATCTGTTCCCAGGCTTTTGCTATGTAATCTGAAGACAGAAGGAGAAAAGGGCTGCAACAAAGATTTCAGCGATGTGTCACTCTTTTTGGCTATGTGCTGTTGTTTACTTACAATGAAGGTTTTATCAAGTGGAGATTATCACTGCCTGGACTAGATCTCACATGACTGCAAGACCAACCACGCCCCCTACTCTGATGGGCAGCTCACTGTCAATAGACAATGTATACAGAAAGTTAGAGTTATCTTTCTGAGCTCTGCTACATATTTCATAGCAAAAACCTGCTGACAGATTCCCTTTTAATAAAAATGAATTTTTGCCTCTTGTTGTTATGATTGATGGTGATCCATGCAGATGGAATCCCAGCAATTTTACTCTATCATTTACCCCAGGAAATCTTCTTGATAATGTTCTGGTAAGAACCAGAGTTTGACCTCAGTATTGCAATGGAACAGTGGTAATCTGTAATCACCAAACAACCGTGATCAAAATTAAATGGATAAAAAAAGGAAGAAAAATAAAATGTTCATGGCCCTTTTAAGCCTGATATTCCCATATAATCTTATTTAGTTGTATACTTGAAAATGTTTTCACATAACATCAAATTGCTATATTGTAGTGCTTGTTTCCTTTTAAGAAAGATTGAGAAAGCTCGAGAAACTGAAGAAATTAGGTTTTGTAATAATAATTTGATCTGCTTAGAGAATTAACCAGACTATAAGAGGCTGTTATTCCAGATCGTACATATCACACTAAAACGTGTTTGCATAATCTGCAATGAAGACAGCATTTTTATCACCGGGTCTGGTACATTTTGTGAAATATAAGTGTTGGTAATAACATTTCTTGGTGGTTATTGCCCTTTTACTCTGAGCAGATACATAAAAAGGCTATCAACACATTTTAAAATGAAAGGGATCACAGTGTGATCATCATTATATCTGGCACAGATGCTGTCAGTCCTTTTCCTACTCTTGGCATTTCAGGCTTGGCATTTGAAGTCAAAACCATACAGAAGAATTGGCTTTCATCCTACAACAAATGTATCAATAATGAAAGATAATAAAGTGCTATTATTAGACTAAGTGATGAAAACATAATCAGGAATTTGAGTTTCTGTGTGGCTGGGTGTGAAGAAATCTGACTTTTACATGAGTCATTTTATATTTCTGCTTCAGCGCACACAATAAATTTTAATATAAACTAATAACGATTAATATAGTCACTTTAAAACCTGAAGTTAATTTTGCGATAGCATGATTTGACTCCTTCAAGCTGTTGCGCCCTTCCTCAGCTTTAGCACTGTGCCATTTCAAATTTTTTAATTTATGAGTTTCTAGAGATTCACTCAATCTGCTGCCATCTTTTAATATGATCTGATGCCAGCACTCCCCGAGCAACCAGTCCTCCTAAGATTACTCTTGTCTGAAATCTGAGCTGCAATTGGCACTGTACTGTGGACAGACAAGTGACCAAACAGATATGGCAGTACATGTATCATATATAACAAACAAATAAACTTGCACTCTGTGGTGCTAAAACATGTAAATATGAAATATATGAAATATGAATAGCATTACTGCTCTAGATAATAAGAAAAAATGAAGACGCTTAGCACATAATTGGGCCAATTCATGCCTGCCCAACAGCCAGCGACAAGGCGGTCTCAGATCTGCTGGGAACCTGCATGTCTAGCGTGAATACTTCTCTTAGGCTAAAGAGCTATCCTGCTGCACTTAAAACCGGCACCGCCACAAATAACAAAATACTAACTGGCACTTCCTAATCAGAAAACTGGTGTCTATAGGTGCAAGGACTCCACCCTCCAGCCAGTGGCAGTTCTACGTGCCAGTCAGTTTTTGTTATTAGTACATAGACAATGTTCTCAATTTCCAACTCAAGATTTAGACCTCAAGGTCATGACCTTAATATGATTCTGCCTAGTTGTAAAAAACAGTAACAATTTGCAGTTAGAGTTTTACGGGGACATGCTCTTGCTCCCTATATCTCCTGCTTCATTTATTGAAAAATAGACTAGGAGATAGCCAACATTCATTTTCTAGTAAATAAACCTTCTTGCTACTTTTTTCCATCATTTTAACAGAGTAAATAACTACAAAGAATACAGAGTCCACCATTTAACGTGTTTCAAGAACACATTGCAATTTTTTATTAGATTCAGTATGATTTTCACAAAATAGAGTATGTGGCATTTTTCTTAAGATGCCATAGGAAGAAAAACTCTGTAATATGGTGTTGTAAAGGGCTTAGGAGGACTAGGTCATTAGAAATGTGATGAATTCAGTAAATGTTCCTCATAAAAGTTTTAAACTCATGCAGCTGCAAATAATATATGTATTATCTGTTTTTCACTCTTACATATTTCTACTTTATTTTCCTTCTGCCTTGCAGAACTGACAAAAATGAAAAAGGTCAATGGAATAGTGACTTTGCAGTGTCAAAAAATATTTATGGTTTTACATCTTTGTCCCAGTGCATTTTCTTTCAATTTCAATTTCAGATGAATTCTTCTGCTTTGTGACACATCTTAGCAGGGTCAAGTTGGTCCAAGGAATACGTTCTTGTGTGCCAAACTGTGCCTGTGCCAACTGATAGCTGATGGCACCATCATCAATCCAACAGAAAAGGGTAAATTACTCAATGTCTTCAAATCCCAATCATTGCATATAGATCGGCATTTCTTTATGTTGTTTGGTGTGTCTAAACATCTTCTTTGGCAAGAACTAGACTAATGGGCCTGTATGAAAAAGGGAACATGATAAGAGTTTCTCTAAAAGATTTCATTGTACTTTAGTGAACAGTCTGTAGACAGGCAAACAAATACACAGCAAAAATCTTGGAATCTCAGATTGACAAATTGTATTTAACCCTGGTATGCGTGACATCAGAAATCTTCATATCAACGTATTGGGGGCCTTTTAGGCCCCCATGCAAATCATATGGAAAAACACACTTATATAACTTTTATTTTAAAACTGCTGAATAAAATCTGATTAGTAAACAAAATTTTAATTATAATTTTTCACCCAAAAAACACCCCAAATTTTTTCAAAATTTCACACAAACATATGAAAAAAACGCACAAAAATGCATAGAAATCTATACCAAACTAGCTGCAGTTACGTTTCTATTATGTTTCTTTTCTATTATATTAGTCTTCCAAACAATTTTGACAAGTTATTTTTTCGGAAGAATGTTCTTTGCAGATATTTTCCTTACAAATTGAACAAAATCTCTCAGTTTTCCTTTCTAAGTTTCTTTGACACATGAAACAGCGCTTCCTTTTCCTTTCTCCTGGCCCTTGAATCATCTGAAACTGTACGTCACACTGTTTCATTGCTTCTTTAGTTTGCTTTAGCAAGCCTTTCATGTCGCTTCGCTGTATCATGTGAGGCATTACAAGTTCATGACAAAGGTCCTTCAAAAATAGGCGTCTCCTGTCTTTCCTCCGTGCATGGAATTCTGGATGAGTTTCTGTATAAATGATGAATGAATTTAGGGCTGCTACATCAAGCATATTTGAAAAAAGTACTACAGGCCATCATTTTGTTTGCCTCTTGCATGAATATTCTCCCACCATCTCATCCATTTTGTCTACACCTCCATTTGTTTTATTGTAATGCAGGATGATTTCTGTTTTTAATTTTCTGTCAATGCTGTCAATACTGCAATTGTGATGCATGGTACTGAGTAAAATCACTGATTTCTCCTTCTTCGCTTTGTAAGATACCAAAGTCGCTTTGTTATTGAATCCAAAGACACTCTCATAAAGTGCTCGCTGACGATTGTGTTTCAGTGCTTCTGGAATTTCTCGTCGGTTTGGCTTGATAGTACCAACAAGTATCGTAGCTTTTTGAAGCAGAAAATTGCCTAGTTCAACATTGGTGAAATAATTGTCCATGGTAATGTTTCTACCTAAATTGAATATTGGAACAGCAAGAGTTTTGACAATTTCAGACCCAGATCCTTCTGTACTGGTGCACCAACTTCTTTGTCACAGTAGATTACGCCATTTATGCCTTAATAATTTGCAGAATCACACATCCAGAAGATTTTGATTCCATATTTGGCTGGCTTGCTGGGCATGTATTGTATGAACTTGCAGCGTCCTCTGAACGGTACAAGTTGCTCATCTACTGTAACATTAGTACTAGGATTGTAAAGTTTGGTGCAATTTTTGATAAATATGTTCCAGATATAACAGATAGGGGCTAATTTGTCTGTTTCAAACATCAATGCACGTGTTCGCTTATCATCAAATCGAATGTGTCTTCTAATTTCCTCCTATCTGTCCACTGACATTGTCGCCTTATATTGTGGATCAGAAAGTGGGTCCAGAAATAATTCTCGTATTGGAACATCATTTGATTTTTGACTCCCTGCCAGCAGTAAAAGTCCTCTTTTGAGATTTTTTTCCTGGACTTATTTTTTGCAGAAGCGATATGTCTTCCATCTAGGTTTGAACATAAAAGGACCTCTTCTGCAATATTGTCAGAAAAAAAGTACAGATTACATCTTTAGGGGAAAAGTAACTGGGACTTCCCACAGCTCCTTGAGCCTGTCTCACAATATTATGGATTGCAGTACGTCCAACTAATGTACGATTACTGTCCCAAAAAACATTAGTTTTGGATGTTCTACTTATCACTTCTTGAGGATCCACTGTATTCACTTCGTCATCATCAGAAGAAGAATCACTTGAGGATGTTTGATTCTCTGGTGGCAGGTACTCGTCATCGGACAAAGATAGTTCACTTTCATCATCACTTTGAAAGACAATTGCTTCAATCTCTTGGTCACTCAGATGCTTGGAGGAAGACTGTGCCATTGCTGACTAGATGTTAGCAAACTAAAAGAAAAAACAATTAACACACTGAGGGTTGTCCACTTTTTGCTTGTGTGTGACACACTGTAAGTGTAAAGTGCCCCCTCCCTCCTCTCAACCTCAGCATCTCTTACCTTTTATACTTTCTTTTAGGTGTTGTACAATTCTCTGGATGTCTGTAGCTCAATAGCTTTACCCTTTGCAGGCTTCTTAGAATCAGAGAAACTGAAACTGAATCAGACTTCCTCTCAACATCTAGATGAATTCCTTGAGGGGTCTAGATTCCAAAATGGGGTCTTGTGGGGGGTTTCTGCTGTTTTCACATATCAAGGGCTCTTCAAATGCGACATAGCATTCCCAATCTATCCCAGGCAAATAACGCTCTTTCCTTTCCTAGCCCTGTCATATGCCTAAGCAGAAGTTTTTGACCACATATGGGGTATAGTCGCGTTCGGGACAAATTGCACAACAAATTATGGGATTCAAATTTTCAATACGACTACCTAATGTTATCAAATTCTGTGTAGTACTTGTGGGTTCAAAATGCTCACTGTACCCCTGGATAAAATCCTTGAGGGGAATAGTTTCCAAAATGGGGTCATTTTTGGGGGGTTTTCAGTGTTTAGGCACATCTGGGGCTCTCCAAATGCAAAATGACGTCCGCAGACCATTCCATCAGCGTACTCAGGAGAAATTACACAACCAATTTTTTGGTCCATTTTCTCCTGTTACCCTTGTGAAAATAAAAAATTGGGGCTAAAGGTACATTTTTGTGGGTAAAATGGGATTTTTTTATTTTCACAGCTCTACGTTATAAACTTCTGTGAAGCACCTGGGGGTTCAAGGTGTTTATGACATATCTAGATAAGTTCACTAAGGGGTCTAATTTCCAAAATCGGCTCATTTGTGTGGGGTTTCTACTGTTTAGACATATCAGGGGCTCTCAAAATGCAACATGGCGTCCGCTCTCGATTACAGCCTTTTTTGAGTTCAAAAAAGTTATGGCTCGTTGAACAATTATAGAAATGAAACCAAAATATTGACAATGTCCCTGTCAGGAAGGTTAATGTGTGTAAAAGTACAGAAGTATCAGGAGCAATAAAAATTTATGTTGTATCTGTTTCCTATATATACTTCTATATACATGCACTTGTCCATTCTTTTTATTTTTATGTTTCGGCTAAAGAAAACATAACTAAGGAAGTAAAGTATTTGGACCCAATTCATTACTTATGGTTTTTAAGTCAGTTTGCTCGTTTGTCTTTTGGTATTCGATAACGTTTTTTTCACCAAATCCTTAAAAATTGGCACACACTGATTCATTTATTTTTCACAAAATCAAAAATGTTCTTTATTTTTGTCTTTTATGTGTTTTGCTCCTTTTA
Organism: Oophaga sylvatica; assembly: GCA_033576555.1. Classification (NCBI taxonomy): domain Eukaryota; kingdom Metazoa; phylum Chordata; class Amphibia; order Anura; family Dendrobatidae; genus Oophaga; species Oophaga sylvatica. The sequence continues at coordinate 162,422,172 of JARQOD010000005.1, read as the reverse complement.
AAAGCAAAATAGTCAAATGATCTGTTAAAATGTGCATGCAAGTTTAAAATTTGGCAAAAATTTCTGGCAAACAAAAGATCTCTCCAGCCAGCGGGCTATTGCATCACATGGTTGTATCTCAGCCAATCTGGGGGACTACTTTTATGCAGTATTTATGGAGGTGAGATACACTGTAAACCCTATTAAAATCTGAATTAAAGTCTCAATTTAATAGAGAAATTTGTCTCAAAACAGAAAAAACTATACAAAAAATAAGCAATAATACATTGATTTGAGCTTGCCTTATTAATAAAAACTTGATTGATTACAAAAAAGTCCAGAAATATGATGTTCAAAAAAAAAGCAAAAGCACAGTAAAAGGACACAATAAATTGAAAAAAACAGAAAAATGTAGGCCAGAAAATGAATGCACTTACAGGATACAGCAGCTTCCCTTGATAAAGGCGGAGGCAACATACTGATGAAGCAACCACCTTTTTTCCTGTTAAGTTTTTATGATTGTTTTTGTCCTTTTGCTGTGTTTTGCTTTTGAATTTAGTATAGGGACTTACAAGACAATGAGGACCCATGAAGCGAGTTGCGAGCTTGTGCATTTTGGCAAAAATATCAATCAATACCGTATTCATGTTATTAATATGTATTGCACATTTTTAATTTTTATGCAGTTTGCAGCCAGGCATTTTGGCCATGTAAACTAGGTTGTCCTTGTGGGTTCACTTTTAAAGTGCTGTGCAGCCTACCTGATTTAATAGTATGGGCAGCACTAACTCGCTACAAGCCAAACAATATGCACTACATGTTTGTGACTGGCGGCCTATACAAGCCTTATCTATGTGCAATTTTAATACTAGACGACCACCCCCTCATGAATTGGTAGGTTTGTTAGGTTTGTATGAGTGGTTGCTTCATGTAACATAGGTGCAAAATACTGATGAAGCAACTACTCATACAAACGTACCAATTCATGGAGGGGATGGCTGTCTAGTATTAGAATTGCACATGGATAAGGCTGCATTTATCAAGGGGTGTGCTGCTGCATTCTATAAGTACTAAACGAAAAAAACGGATTTACATCTTATAGTGACCGAAAAAAAGTGATCCAGTATAACAATTTAAAAAGTCAATGTTTATTAGTTCATCTAAAAATACCAATTATAAAAAACAATAATGCCCAGCAGGAGGTGAATTATGCCATAATTATAAGTCACAATACATGCATGTCCAAAAGCAATAATGATAAATAGAAGGGGTTATGAAAAATCTCCACAAAAGGTAACCTCACACATCAGACCTCTATGCCAACATGAAGTGTCAAATCTCATTATAACAATATCAGAATCTTAATCCCATATAAGGCATAATGATTACCATCCATATATCAGCATTCAAATCATTGAATTGGATAAACATATCCTAAACTTCCCGATGCCCCCGGAAGAAGCAAATGCGAAACGCTCGTTGCGTGGAGGGGGTCACGCCACTTGTAGTCACCGCTGCCCTGCTAACAAGGTAATCCAGCATTGGGGTTCCCTATATTTTGCATGTTTATTTGCCTTTCTATATTTTGCCGCACTTATATGAAGTTTAGGATATGTTTATCCAATTCAATGATTTGAATGCTGATATATGGATGGTAATCATTATGCCTTATATGGGATTGAGATTCCAATATTGTTATAATGAGATTTGACACTTCATGTTGGCATAGCGGTCTGATGTGTGAGGTTACCTTTTGTGGGGATTTTTCATAACCCCTTCTATTTATCATTATTGTTTTTGGACATGCATGTATTGTGACTTATATTTATGGCATAATTCACCTCCTGCGGAGCATTATTGTTTTTTTTATAATTGGTATTTTTAGATGAACTAATAAACATTGACTTTTTAAATTGTTATACTGGATCATTTTTTCTCGGTCACTATAAGATGTAAATCTGTTTTTTTTCGTCGTTTAGTTCATGTTGTTGAAGTGCCAGTTTTCCTCTATATATATTTGTGGACTACTTTTGGATATAATTAATGCATTCTATAAGTGCATTTGTTTTCTGACCTGTGTAAGTTTGATGTTCAGTAGCAAAAAAAGTACTTATCCAAATTTTAATTTAGTCACACCTAGAGTAAATTAGGCGGAAGGCAATGAATGGTGAGTTAAAGTGCCCTTCCGGCCTCATTTTCACATACGTGTGTCTACACACGTACGTGAATATATAGTAATAGTGTCACCAGTGTTTTGGATCAGTGTGTCATCAGTCGGTACTTTTTTACCATCAGTGTGTCATCAGTCGGTACTTTTTTACCATCAGTGTGTCATCATTGTTTTTCACAGCTGGATAAATGAATTAATTATAAAGCATATCATATCCTTTGCAAAGTTAATTACAGACAGCACATGGCACATATATGCCATCCGTGTGCTGCACTTGTTTTTAACGGACCCATAGATTTATATTGGAAATTTTTATCCATAACAATGGAGAAAAACCAACATGTCTCTGTGAGTTTTGCAAGGACACATTGTCAGTGAAAAACAAACTGACCTATCAACAGTCTCATAGACTATTGTAACACCCCTTGTACCCACCACCATGGGCAGGGTGTCTGGTAGTTTTCACCTTAATACAGTGCAGTGCCTCCACCTGAATCTTGCTGGCAGCTGTAGTGGGATGCAGAAGGGTCTTCCTCTTCTGCCAGGGGGCCATGCAGGAAACCCCTGTCTATACTCTGTACGCAATCACAATAGATTACATTAAAACAACTCAACAAGTTTATTGTACAGGGTTAAAAGGTTTAAAAGGCAAGGGGCATAATAAGGAACAGTGAACAAAGGATATCATACAAACACAGAAAATATGCAACCCTCTTAAAGGTAAAGAATGTGCTTTGCAGCCAGCCTAGGTGTTGTGATAGCACAGGGCAATCCCTGGGAGGTACAACAACACAGCCATCACACCTAAGTTCCCTAATTCTATCTACCCTGCAGGCCCTAATTTAAGGATAACACTTCCCCTTTAAGGGACAGGTACACTCCTAACTATTATAACTTCAACTACAAATGGCTGCATTAATGGAAACAACACAATCCAATGTCAGGGCCTGGTTGCCTCTGATGTTGGCACGCTTGCAGAAACCGTTGGTGCACTTAACACAATAAAAACAAAATCCCCCTCACAGCAGGTCCTATTATAATTCTTTGTGCATTGCACAAGACCCAGCAATGCTCCCTTAAAGATAACTTTAATATACTTTCCAACAGTGGAATCACAAGTCCCAGCAGTAAGTACTCACTCCTTGTTGTAGCAGTTTGGCAATGACAGAGGGATCCAGACTAGAGCTTAAAGGTCCAGTCGCTTTGGAATAAAAGGCAAGATTATTCTTCTTGATGGGAAGCCAGGTGGGAGTGGGCAACTCCGGGCAACCTGGCTGATCTGCAGTTGTGGTACAGCTCCAGGGCTTACTGTTCTCTAACACTGAGCCGCAGAACTGTCAGCACTCACAATGTATTCTCTTTCCAGATCTTCAATGTCTTTTTCCAGTAAAGGCTGACAACCCCAACATTATTTAGGGCCGTTAACTCCACCTTTCTTCTCCAGCTTGCTCAGCCAATCAATCCTGTCCTCTGCTGCTGATCCTCCTCCTCCTCCAGGTTGCCAAGGCAATGCAGCTAAAGAAGAATTAATGTCTCTTACTGAGAAACACTGTCTATTCCTATCTGCCTCAGTTTCTATAGACATGCTTCCACTACAGAGGTTACACTATAATTGGTACATCCATGAAAAAAAGGCTAGAACATGTAAATGCAACATTAATGTGTGAACGAGGTCTCAGTCACTGAGTGAAATAACGATTAGCATATCTTTTCAGCAAAAGGAAAAGCATATTGCCTATAACATGCAGACACACACACACATACACACATACACACACACACACACACACACGCACGCACACACACGCACACACGCACACACACACACACACACACACACACACACACATACACGCACACACACGCACACACACACACACATACACACACACACACACACACACGTTCAAACAGATCACAAATAGGTTAGGTGCTTAGTAGCCTGCAATGTAATTTTCAAAGTTTCTATAACTCCATCAAACTCTCTATATAATGTGGCCCCTGCAAGTATTCACCATTTCATTTCAAACACAAGTCAGAAAAACTATATGAATAATAGATATTACAATGAATGGCATTTTTTTGTTATCCTTATTCCAAGGCATACGTTTTGCAGTATAACAATACATTCTTTGACAAAATGCCATTGGTTTGCTAGTTGAATTTTTCTATGTGTACGTAGATTTTGACAGTACAATACCGGGGTTGGGTTCATTATTTTTGTTCTTGAAAATGCTTTTTGAACAAAGAAGAGGGCTTGTACTCAAATCTGGCATTTAAAAGCTTTTCATAAGATTATTTACTGTTTCTGCAACTTAGTGAAAGGTGGCAAGTCAGTAAGCTCTGAATTCATAGAAGAAATCTGCCAAAATTCACATGTACAACACTCAAGAAGGCCAAGTATAAATTGCTTATTAATAAAATATAAATTTTATTGCAACAGTTCATTAAAATACACATGAATAAACATACTAATAAAGGGTGCTGCTAATCCAAACAGGGAACAGTCTAAGCATGTGGCCCAAGCACACCAGGTGCAATTAATAATATATATAATATATATATATATATACTCCATATACTCCATATTATTAATTGCACCTGGTGTGCTTGGGCCACATGCTTAGACTGTTCCCTGTTTGGATTAGCAGCACCCTTTATTAGTATGTTTATTCATGTGTATTTTAATGAACTGTTGCAATAAAATTTATATTTTATTAATAAGCAATTTATACTTGGCCTTCTTGAGTGTTGTTCAATTGAAATAAGTTTTTGCATATAAGAATTAGGGTTTTTCATTGGTGATACAAAATTCACATGTGCCTGTGCTCACTAAGGTTGATAACATTACATTACAATTTTTATTAAGCTAATTAAATCAAGATGCAATATGTTATGATGTCTACGCTGCACTTTTTCAAGGGGAATCTGTAGAGTACGTTGTTATATGTAACATTTTAATGTTCATAATTATTATGTCTGAAGACAAAGTTAACGACTGACCTAATATTTAATAAAAACACACTTCAATCAACTCTGATAAAATTCACTAATCCAGTTTTATTGAAAATGATCTTTAGCTCTCTGTCATTTTAGCAAATACACGAAATGAAAAATTTTAATTTTCTTTTAAAATCATGAATGTTGTATTTTAGTACAATGTTGTGGACCAAGGAAATCTCCAATATGATAAGCTTGCGCTTCCATCTCTGTCGGCTTCTTAGATCTCATTAGAACCTGGACTGCCATCACTGATAATGCTGCATGGATTGCTTTATTTTTCCTTGTATTTTATTGTTCTTCCTTTTTCCCTAGTTTTTTAAAAGGTTTAATTTTAATAGTTTAATGGTTCTACCATTCAGTTCTGACTCTTTACACTTTCAAAGATAAAGAGCCTGATACAGAATGGAGATGAAAACGACAAGGATAACTCTCATCTCTGGGGTGTACATCTGGGAGGGCTGTCCTAAATATGGAGGCTGAGTATAATATAGGTTTATTTTATTGTATACTTAGCTTTTTAGAATATATTTCAATATATTTTATGCTACAATATGTTTTTACTGCATATATGTCTTGCATGTACTGTACAGTCAAAAGATTGCACATACCGGTTCATGCAATGGATTTCCTTGGTTTTACTGGAATGTGCACATTGTACATTGAGTCTAAGGACTGCAAAAGCACAAATGAACTCATATGAAAACCAAGGGTAAAAAATCACATGTGAAACAAGGCAGAATGTCTGTTAAACTTTAGATTCCTCAAGGTTCCCACCTTTTACTCTGATGTCAGCTTTACACAACCCATGGCATTTTCTCAAGCAACTTCATCAGGTAGTCTCCTGAACTGGCTTCCAATGAACAGGCCTAGTGTTCAGTTGTGGAATTATCAGCCTTCAGAAAATGTTTGCTACCATCAGTTGTATTTTACAGAGGCAGTGTTGCTACATAGTTCCAAACAATACCTAGCCCTATTTCTCAATTGTTCTAAGCCAGAATATCTTGGCACCATCCAGAATATGGTATACATGACTCAACTAAGTAAAGAAAAATGACAGCCCATCATTACTTAATACACAAATGTTAGTCAGTTCAGAAAATTGCTAGAACCTTGAAGGTATTCTCAAGTGCAGTCATGAAAACCTTCAATCACTTTGATGAAACTTGCTGTCATAAAGACCATCCCAGAAAAGTAAAACAAAGAAAAAAGAAAAGTAAAACAAAGAATTATCTCTGCTGCAGAGGATAAGTTTATTAGTGTTCTCAACCTCAGAAAATGCATATTGACAGCATCTCAAATAACAACCTGCATAACTGATGCACTGACATGAAGTAAAAGGTGCATTTCAAAATCAACTTTTTAAAGGAGACTAAAACAAGCAGGCCTTTATGGTCAAATTGCTACTAACAGCCATTAATGAGAACTGCGAACAAGAAGAAACTTGTTTGGGCCAAGCAACACATGGACTGGACATTAAATGAGTTGAAATCTGTACTGTTTTCTGATGAGCCAAAATTTGAGGTTTTTAAATCCAATTGCCATATCATTGTAAGATACAGAAAAGGTGAGTGGATGGTTTTTACATGTGTGGGGCCCACCGAGAAGCATGGAGAGGGAAGTGTGATGTTGTGGAGGTGCTTTCCTTGTTACTTTATTTGCGATTTATTCCAAATTCAAGGCACACGTACCAAGCATGGCTACCACATCATTCTGCAATGACATGCCATCCCCTATGTTTTGGACTTAGTAGGACATCATTTGTGTTGCATCAAGATGATGACCCAAAACACATCTCCAGGCTATGCTAAAGCTATGTATCACGAACACCACACTGCACTTGCTCACTTAGCCAGTGCGCGTGTCCTGATTAAGACAGACTGCACTCAATGATACCTGTGGAGCGGGGCAGCAGCAGTGAAGATGCGTGCTTCAGACTAACAGGACCTGAAGCACGTGACTGCCAAGGGGCGTGGCCTAAGCTCAGAGAGCTAGGAGCAGAAGGAAAACTCCTAGAAGGGTAACTACAGGACAGAGTAACCAAGGGACACAGACAAAACGGATCGTCAGGATAGCCAGGTCATACACAGAGGGAAATACCAAAGGGATATACATGTATGACCAGAATAAATACCCATGATGAATCAGGAGATAAGCATAAATATAACACTATTATACTGGTCCATATATAGGATTTAACAGGACACACTGACATCATAGAACAAAGAACATGGGGAAACCACAGAAAACAGTGCAATAGTCCAAATGTACACTAAAAATGATTTTATTGGTATCAAAAGTAAACAGGAATTGAAACAGACAACAGGGCTAAAATAGACACATGTAACCACAAAAGCCCAAACGGGCAGGAAAGTTAGAGCCACCAGAGAAATGCCGCACTATGGATTGAAATATAACACACAATAACAAGATCTCTGAATGAAATGTCCAAATGGGAGTCAATATATCAATAACATATATGTGTGGGTATAATAGAACTGTCCACATAATACTCAATAGTTCCCACACCTATATATATATCTCTCATAACCCAAAATGGACTAAGTGTGGCAGCAATCAAATACAAGATGATGGTGACATACCAGGTGGCACTCAGTCTCCCGCCCTCCCCGACGGGTGTTTCGGAAATTCCTTCCTCAGGGGGAGTGACCAGACGAGGAACGGAAGGAATTTAAAGCTGCCAGGGCCGGAAATGCACAAAGTCAGGCGCAGATGACGCCGCATCCATCACCACACAAACCCAACCCCCGATAGCCGAACACATGGGGCCCCATGTGACCAAGCGTCAGAGGTGGGCGGAAGTGAAAGAAACAGAGCGGCAGCAGAGCCAGCCTCTATGTAAAATATATACCTTGGCCATGTAAGCAAAGGGCAGCGATATAATTCTATTAATTCAGCAGCGCAACTGAAATAAACTGGACATACTGATAGAAATTGTATCATGTAATATCCATAACGATCCGATAGTAAATAGGGAATTAATAGTAAAAGGGATATACTTATAACAAGTTACAATGACAATCAACAGTAGAATATATTATGGACCCATTGAAACATATACTTGCATATGCACATAAAATATCCATCATGATGATATTGGTACATAAAAGGTGGTGGAACATATAACAGATAACAAAAATACGTGTGTACATGCAAAAGTCACAAAGAGCATATATATAATATGCGTATGAAGACACATAAACACTGTATATACATATAACCCATATACTAATTGCCAGTACCTAATACTAATGAATATATATATACATGCATACATACATGATCAACATTAAACATGGAACATGTAATAACATCAAAGATAATAGAATTAGCATGAATTGCATAATACAGTTATCAATTCATAATATATCATAAACAATATATATGCACCAAAACATCATTAGTAGTATAACGTTTGTTTCCATAATTCCATAGCGCGCTGATAATCCTTCCAAGCGAAGTCCTCATCATGTCAATATGGCACAGGGTGAAGAAACAATAAAGACAATAAAATATGTATTACAATACAAATAAAGGTTAAAATAATGTGGAAAACCGTGCCAATCAATGCACAGGAGCCAAGGATTCATAAAAAAGGAGCAATAGAAAGGCACTCATTTAGGCCAAAAGGTTGAACCGTTCTCAGTCGCCAAATCCATTCAGTTTCAAGTCTCCCCAGACGTTTGGACAGTCCACCTCCTCTGATGTTTATCTTGAGGGCATCAATACCACGTGCCCTCAATTTGGAACTATCACAGTTGTGGAATTCTTTGAAATGTCTGGATATTGTTTTCAGTGTGGTTGCATCCTCGTGGCAGAGGGCCGCATGTATGCCCAAAATGTGTTCCCTTATACGGACCTTTAATTGGCGAGTTGTTAGTCCTACATATATAAGGCCACAAGGGCACGTAATATAGTAGATCACATATCGTGTTGTACAAGTGATCCGTTGCCTGATCGCAAATGTTCTTGTACCATCAGAACTAGTAAAGGTATCACATCTATCTATATTGGGACAGGCGACACATCTGCCACAGGGAATGCAACCAACCACAGAGCGAAAACCATCCAAAAACGTCAACTTCTTTTGTCCGACATAATGACTGGAGACCAAATGATCCCTCAAATTTTTGGCACATCTAAAAGACATAGAGGGTTGAGACGGAATGAATTTACTGATAATCGGATCCACCTTAAGTATTGGCCATGCCTTACGGAGCACATTAGTAGGTGACTGACTACCATCTCCAACCCTTAGTCTCGGGCCTCCCTTCCTTCCTCAAGGATACAGGAGATTTGTTGCGCAAGGTCGATATGTGATCTACTATATTACGTGCCCTTGTGGCCTTATATATGTAGGACTAACAACTCGCCAATTAAAGGTCCGTATAAGGGAACACATTTTGGGCATACAGGCGGCCCTCTGCCACGAGGATGCAACCACCCTGAAAACAATACCCAGACATTTCAAAGAATTCCACAACTGGGATGATTCCAAATTGAGGGCACGTGGTATTGATGCCCTCAAGATAAACATCAGAGGAGGTGGACTGTCCAAACGTCTGGGGAGACTTGAAACTGAATGGATTTGGTGACTGAGAACGGTTCAACCTTTTGGCCTAAATGAGTGCCTTTCTTTTGCTCCTTTTTTATGAATCATTGGCTCCTGTGCATTGATTGGCACGGTTTTCCACATTATTTTAACCTTTATTTGTATTGCAATACATATTTTATTGTCTTTTGTGTTTCTTCACCCTGTGCCATATTGACATGAAGAGGACTTCGCTTGGAAGGATTATCAGCGCGCTATGGAATTATGGAAACAAACGTTATACTACTAATGATGTTTTGGTGCATATATATTGTTTATGATATATTATGAATTGATAACTGTATTATGCAATTCATGCTAATTCTATTATCTTTGATGTTATTACATGTTCCATGTTTAATGTTGATCATGTATGTATGTATGTATATATATATGCATTAGTATTAGGTACTGGCAATTAGTATATGGGTTATATGTATATACAGTGTTTATGTGTCTTCATACGCATATTATATATATGCTCTTTGTGATTTTTGCATGTACACACGTATTTTTGTTATCTGTTATATGTTCCACCACCTTTTATGTACCAATATCATCATGATGGATATTTTATGTGCATATGCAAGTATATGTTTCAATGGGTCCATAATATATTCTACTGTTGATTGTCATTGTAACTTGTTATAAGTATATCCCTTTTACTATTAATTCCCTATTTACTATCGGATCGTTATGGATATTACATGATACAATTTCTATCAGTATGTCCAGTTTATTTCAGTTGCGCTGCTGAATTAATAGAATTATATCGCTGCCCTTTGCTTCCATGGTCGAGGTATATATTTTACATAGATGCTGGCTCTGCTACGGCTCTGTTTCTTTCACTTCCGCCCACCTCTGACGCTTGGTCACATGGGGCCCCATGTGTTCGGCTATCGGGGGTTGGGTTTGTGTGGTGATGGATGCGGCGTCATCTGCGCCTGACTTTGTGCATTTCCGGCCCTGGCAGCTTTAAATTCCTTCCGTTCCTCGTCTGGTCACGCCCCCTGAGGAAGGAATTTCCGAAACACCCGTCGGGGAGGGTGGGAGACTGAGTGCCACCTGGTATGTCACCATCATCTTGTATTTGTTTGCTGCCACACTTAGTCCATTTTGGGTTATGAGAGATATATATATAGGTGTGGGAACTATTGAGTATTATGTGGACAGTTCTATTATACCCACACATATATGTTATTGATATATTGACTCCCATTTGGACATTTCATTCAGAGATCTTGTTATTGTGTGTTATATTTCAATCCATAGTGCGGCATTTCTCTGGTGGCTCTAACTTTCCTGCCCGTTTGGGCTTTTGTGGTTACATGTGTCTATTTTAGCCCTGTTGTCTGTTTCAATTCCTGTTTACTTTTGATACCAATAAAATCATTTTTAGTGTACATTTGGACTATTGCACTGTTTTCTGTGGTTTCCACATGTTCTTCATACACAGAGGGAGCAACGCAGTACAAGAGGAGCAGGCAGAGAATAATCAGAACATAGCCAAGGGGTCATACACAGAGGGAGCAACGCAGTACAACAGGAGCAGGCAGAGGGTAATCAGAACGTAGCCAAGGGATCAGAAAACCAGAACGGGCAAATATACAGTACCAAGACAGTAGACAAACTCACAACGAAGGGACGGACCGGGTCAAAATCAAACAAGCAACAAGATCAGGCACAAGGCACAGGCACACAGGAGGTCAACTAACTCAGCCGAGGGCAGGAGTATAACTGACACCAGACCTAGGTCAATTGGCAACTAAATAGCCGTCCTCTGCCAGAGAGAGGCTGAAACCATTAATCCCAGTCTGACCAGGACGGAACAAAGACAAAACCCCATCCTGGGTCATGACACTATGTGCCTAAGAAAGAGAGGAAGTGCTGTGTTAGATGTCATGTACTTTATGATTATCTGACCTTAACCCAATTAAGATGGTTTGGGATGATTATTACTGCAGATTAAAGGTAAAGCAACCAAGAAGTTTTCAGCACATCTGACCTTTTTTAAGACAGAAAGCCATTTCAGGTGACTACCTGATGAAGCTACATGCGATAAGGCCAAGGATGTGTAAAGATGTCATTAGAGTAAGAGAGAATACTTACAGAAATCTAAGGTTTATCACAATGTCCATATTTCAGTAAGAATACGGAATATCATTACATAAATAGATGTGTTCAATCGTTTCAGTAAACAGTATTATTTCATTTAATTAATTTAGGCTTGCATCTGCAAACCCATTACAAAACATATTATTTCATTCTTTAAGTACTATTCAGAAGACTGATCCCTTTTGGTCTACATGAACGCCTCCCAAACTGTGAGGCATCATCACTGTTTTTAGATGTGCAACTAGGGACTATTTTGACAGAAATGGATTTATAATATGCTTCACAGACCTTAACCTCTTTACCCCCCAAGGCGGTTTGCACGTTAATGACCAGGCCAATTTTTACAATTCTAACCACTGTCATTTTATGAGGTCATAACTCTAGAATGCTTAAATGGATCCCACTGATTGGGAGACTTGTTTTTTCACTACATGTTGTACTTCATGATAGTGGTAACATTTCTTCAATGTAACTTGTGTTTATTTGTCTTGTGCAAGTGCCTTATAAAACTGAGTGCCTTTTCTAACAAAAAGTGCCCATATAACATTTAATAATATTCCCCGAGTTCACCAATGTATAGCTCCCATGTACATAGGAGCTCCCATATACACTGCATAATGCCACCCAAACTGTATGATGCTCCCACAGTAGCCCTCCCACTGTATAATTGCCCCACAGAAGCTCTCACACTGTATGATGGCCTCAAAATATTCCCAATATTGTACGATGGCTCCCACACTGTATGATGGCCTTCTTCATAGCCTCCACACTGTATAATGCCCCCACAGTAGCTCTCACACTGTATGATTGCTCCACAGAAGCCCTCATGATGTATGATGGCTCTCATGTTAGTCTCAACACTGTATGATGGCTCCCACACTGTATGAAGGCCTCTTTCATAGCCCCCACATTGTATGATGTCCACGTTTGTAGCCTACACACTGTATGATGGTTCACTTAGTTGCCCCCATGCTGTGTTGGACCTATGAGTAGCCTCCATTCTGTATGAGGGCCCCCTTATTATACCCCAACTCTGTATTATTGCCCCCACACAAAATTAAAATAAATATATCCTCATCTAAGCCTTTTGATTAAACTGTTGGACATGTACAAGGCATAGGCAGACCCATGCTGTTTTATCATCACACCAGGGCACTTACAGGATGTCAGAGACCCAGTGCAATTATGTCACGTCGCTCCTATCGGGTCTGGCCATTCTGCAGGCCGCAGATCTAAAGCAACCTGCATCCTATTGAATGGAGAGCGGTAGTGGAGGAACACCATGTTTCCTTGCTGTGCTGTTAAAACTATTAACATGCAGATCTCTTGTGGATCGTGGACCTACTGTTACACAGTCTGGAGAGAGCCTGGAGGGGCATAACTAAGTTCCCACCTGGTTTTTCACTAGAGTTCCTGATTGTGTGGTTAAATTTGAACCCACGTAGATGCCAGGTGCTACCTCACAGCAGACCCCTGAACCATTGCAGCTGAACCCAGGGGACAGGGAAGCAGAACCAGAGCCAGAGTGACTGGGCGGACAGGAACTGGTTGACAGGGGCAATGGATACTGTAGGGCTGGTAGACAGAAAGACATGACAGTGTACACGCTGATCGCTAATGTTGCTCAGGCACAACATATTAGAGATAGGTTCTGATTCTGACAGCTGGTTTAGGAAAAGGTACTGCTTCTGGCGCAGCTGGTCTTTAAGTAAGTACTACTTCAGACACAGCAGGTTTTTAGAGGTAGGTACAGATTCAGATATTGCAGATTTAGTACTAATTCAGACACAGCATGTTTTAGAGCTAGGTATGGATTCAGACACTGCTGGTTTAGTACTGATTCAGACACAGCTGGTATGGAAGTAGACACTGATTCAGACACTGTAGGTTTAGTACTGATTCAAACATAGCAGGTTTTAGAGATAGGTACAGATTCAGACACTGCAAGCTTAGTATTGTTTCAGACACAGCAGGCTTTAGAAATAGGTTTGCATTCAGACAATGCAGGTTTAGTACTGATTCAGACACAGTTGGGAAAGGGATAGGTCCTCATTCAGATACAGTAGGTCCAGGTATCAACCAATACATGGTACAGGTTCAGAGTTCAGGCCTAGGCCATACAGACCCAGGGAGGGGTTCGGGTAAAGACAGGACCTGACAACAGAAGACAAGCTAGACACTAAAGTTCTAGATGTTGAACAGGCACCTCCCTCTAGGGAAGGGTGCCTTATAAACCAGATGCCTCCCATCAATTGGCTGGGGAAATTTTAGAAGTGCATACCAAACTTTTAAGAATCAGGAAGTGCACACGCTCAAGCACTAGATACCCGGAGACCTGTGAGGAGTGTGCAGGCATGGGGACCTGAGAGCTAAGGTGGATAGCCACAACGGGAGCTCGGTCAGGATGGTAAGCAAGTCGGCTTCCCTGCTGAGGATAGAAGTCGGCATCCCTGCTGGGGAGAGATGGAAGCTCCTGTCAGGAGACAGACATATCTCAAACATCTACTGTCCAGAGAAGACAATAAACAGGCCTATATACTTAAGTTTCTGTAAAGAAGTCACTACTGTTCATTCATTTTACATTGTGTTAATCAATAAAAATAAACTATTAATACCTTTAGTTTTGAAAACATTCTTACATTGCAGCAGTTTTTCAACATGTACCTAACTTTTGATCAGTATTGTATCTATACAGATGTGCTATTTCACAAGGTAGTACCAGAATAGACATCAGGATAAGAAACAAAGAAAAAAAAAACAAAGACGAAAAACTAGGTGAATGTTTTTCCCAGCAACATGCTTGACATTATACCTGAGGAAGACTCTTAGAAGTTGAAACCGGTTGTGTTCTAGTTTGAATTAAAAATAAAAATCATCCTTGAATCTAAATATCAAGTTCCATCATCATCCTTCAGGAGCGCATATTGCTGGGAAAAACATTCACCAAGTGTTATAGCCTATGTAAGCACTGTGCAGTGCTCTCACTAGTTCTCAGATCTTTGCAGCAAACTGAATAGTAAGAGGAATGGAGTAATCCAGGGATTGGATCTACATGCAGTATCTCAAGGCACCAAATAGGTGAGTGTATTTACACTGAGTATATACCTTTGGAAACTAACTACTGCACTTAGAAGCTTGCGCTTCCCATTTTTCTCCCTTTAATCCCCTCTTGTTTCAAAGACGAAAAACTAGAAATAAAAAATATAAAAATATGTAATACATGGTATGTACTGTAGCTGAGCTAAAATAATAAATCATAATAAGAAAGATATGTTATGAGTGTTAAGTGATGAATAACGTGGTCATTAAATGGTAGTTTTTTTCCCTTTTAAAAATAACATTGAGACAAATTACTACATTAGACCTATTGCTCAAACAGACATGCATCATCTCTCTTTGGAATGTACTTCATTCTCTATGTAAGAACTCTTTATCAAAATGTTAGATGTGATACCAACCGCAGGCAGTATAAACATGACCTTTTAACATACAATTTAGAAGAGTTTATTAGAACAACACCTGCTACTGAGGGAAAAATGTTGTCCCCTGGTGGATGCATATTAAATTCTTAAAGGGTAACTAACTGCACCAACAAACAATTTAGAAAGAAGAACTGCTCTTTAACACCTGAAAACTCACTTTTGGTATTTCATGTGCTCCCAGAGAACTAGATGTCTGGCTCATTAAGTCATCAATTATTCATTCATTCTTAAATTACACATGTCCAGATTGCAAATGTCATTTCTCTTTAAGATGTGTGCCTACATGTGAACAGGTGAATCCTAATCACTACTAATCTGTTTGGAAGTCAGATATAGTTATGGTTAATTATTGAGAATTTAAGCAGATTGCACATTGCTCTGTGGTATACACAATGTACCCAAAGAAAGGGACTAACAAAAGGGAAGCCTCAGAAGAACCTGCTATAAATGAAGTGGCCACAAAGAGATCTAATGTTTGAGGAATAATTTCTGTAGCTTTCAATCCACTCCCTGTGTGAATACTGAATGATAATAATGGTACAGTAAACTTTCGTAGAGAAGACCCAAAATTGTAAAATGTTAGATAAATCTAAATTTGTTAAGTGGATGCTGAAAGTTTTAACATCAGTAGGGTTTACCTTGCCCCTGCATGCCTGGTTTTGGAGCATCTCCAGTACTCTGTGTGATGTACATTGACAAGCAAAAGAGTAACAATGCTTTTAACTTTTGACTTTCAGGATCCATACCTCACTATCCACTACTGCTTCAAACATTAGACTACCATCATTTTATAGACAATCATCTTGGCTATCTCATACATAAATTTGACTTGCAAATATTTTGCATATGATTATTTATGCAGATACTTGTCATGTCACTGCATTATAACTAGTTTTCTCCTGCTGGCGGAAAAATCTCTTGCTGTATACTACAGATTACAACCAGTTCTCACATTTTCTAATAGCTCAATGTGCTATTAAGTTGCTTCCCAAGTGAAAGGTCACTGGTTCGAATTGAGGAGCAGCAATGAAGAAAATTTCACAAAAAATGAGGAACAGCATCATCCAGTTCATTTGTCGTCGTCTCTCAGCCAGCAAAATTACCAAACTGCATCATATGAGTGCCATGACTGTTGGAATTATACGAAATAAAGTCTGTCCATTCATTCAAAAGCCAAGGGGTGGACGTCCAGGCAAAATATTGGAGTCAGGAAGTCGTCTCATCACAATATCAATTCTTCATAATAGTGAAATCACAGACATTCATGCAAGCACTGTATGACGCACGTTACACATGTGTAGAATGGTGGCCAGAAAAAAGGTGAAGAAGCCTTGACTTCAATATCATTATATGAAGCGTTGGCTCGAGTTTGCAAAAAAGTACTTAAAGTGGACACTAGAAGATTGGAAACGGGTGATTTGGAATGATGGTGCAAAAGTCAAAATACTAGTTTCTGGTGAGTGCAATTGGATCTGGATAAAGCAAGAGACTAAGGGGCTAACAGATCGAGAAGTTTAAGGAACAGCCAAGTACTGTGGAGGAAGCCTGATGATATGGGGTTGTTTCACAGCCAAAGGCATTGGATACTTGACCAGGATTGACGGTGGTCTCAATGCTGAGCTATATGTGAGTATCCTACAAGATGAGTTACTTCGTACATGTGAGTACTATGGGTAAGAAAAGGACAACATAGTGTTCCAGCAGGACAACAACCAGAAGATAACATTGAGATTGGCAAAGAAATGGTTCAATGACAATGAAGTAGAGGTGCTGGATTGGCCCCCACAGTCTCCAGACCTGAACCTAATCAAACACTTGTGGGCAGAGTTGAAGAAAAAACTGTATACATAGCCAGTATGCACAAACTTTGTGGACATGTAGAAGAGACCTTTGATCAGATTTCTGTCAAGACTTGTTTGAATCTGATTGAGAGCATGCCCAGAAGGTTTAAGGCAGTGTTGAAAGCCAATTGTGGGTTTACAGTATTTCGTAAATCCACAATTGGCTTTTAACACTGCCTTAATCCTTCTGGGCATGCTCTCATAATACTGACAAAATAATAAATATTTAGATTTTTAGGAGCAAAACCATAACAATGCTGGGACATGACAAGAATCTGCATAACTAATCATATGCAAAATAGCTGCAAGTCAAATTTATGTATAAGATAGCCAAGATGACTTTCTATAAAATGATGGTAGTCTCATGTTTGAGGCAGTATTAAATGGTAAGATAGCCTGAAAGTCAAAAGTTCAAAGCATTATTACCTTTTTGCTCATCAGTGTAAATATATATGAATGTAATAGACCGTAGACTTGGTTGTAATAAATATTCTGTATTAATACACAGTTTTGTCTGTTAGTATACAGTATAAGGAACAGATAACATTAAGGTATCACTAATATTTGTACATTAATTATTAAAAGTTCAACGTTCAGCATTAATATTGGACTCCAATTGGAGCTGTAGTAGTCTCCTTCCTTTAATAACTAATATTTTTGGAGGGAAACTTCCCTCTGTAACATTAGCATACTTGGTTGGCATTTTAAACACAAGATTTTTAGGATATTTGATCAGATCACACTATCATCAATCTTCAGAGTCTATGCAGTCAGAATCCCTAAATTATCACATGGACAGAAATAAGAGAGTTAGAGGAACTCAGGGATTAGGGAGTGTAAATTGTAAATGACTGAAAATCTACAATGTTTACTGCTAACTTTGAAACTCGCTGCCATTTTTAGAGATGAGCGACTTTGCCTCCGGGAGGGTCGAGTCGGGTTTCGGACCATCCGACTTTACCAAAAGTCTAGTCAAATGAAATCGGCCCGCTAACCACCGGCAAAAGTCGGAGTTTCGACAAAAAACGAAACCCAACCCCAATGCAAGTCAATGGGGAATAAAAGTCGCCAGTGAGTGGAGGACAGTAAACACACTTACAGTGCCCATTTCAATGCCAATGACATCAATACTTATTATTTAAGCTTGTCAACCTTAATTTACTTTATAATAATAGTAACGCATTGAAAACTGGGGGTTATTTGGCTAAAGTTGTGGGGGGGGGCGCAGGGCTGGCTCCAGGTTTTCGTGGTCCCCGGGCGAAAGAGTCTCAGTGGGCCCCTTTAACACATACCACAATTCAGGATGCTCCGATACGGCAGAGAAATATAGGTATAGTACAATGCCAAATACTTCACTTCTTACATTACATGAGTGATATATATTGTAAAATCTACAATAGCTCAAAAACCAGACAGTATAGCCCTCCATACAGTATTATGGGCACCACATAGTGAGCCATACAGAATAATGAGCCCCAAATATTGCTCCATAAATAATTGGTCCCATATAATGTTCTATACAGTATATGATGTGCCCCATATATTGCTCCATACAGAATGGGCTCCATATAATGCTCCATACAGAATAGGCCCCATATGTGTTCCATATGATGCTCCATATATAAAGGGCCCTATATGATGCCCCATATATAATGAACCCAATATGATGCTCTAGTATATGGTGGGCCCCATATATGATGCTCCAGTGTATGATGAGCCCCATATAATGCTCCAAATATAATGGTCCCCATATACAATGCTCCATATAAAATGGGCTCCATGTGATGCTTCATATATAATGTGCCCCATATGATGCGCCATATATAATGGGCCCCATATGATGCTCCAGTATATGATGGGCCCCATGGATGATGCTCCAGTGTATGATTGGCCTATATAATGCTCCATAAATAATGGGCCCCATATGATGCTCCAGTATATGATGGGCCCCATGGATGATGCTCCAGTGTATGATGGGCCCCATTTATAATGCTCCAGTGTATGATGTGAACCATATATAATGCTCCAGTGTATAATGGGCCCTATCTATGATGGGCCAATATAATGCTCCATATACAATGGGCCCCATTTATAATGCTCCAGTGTATAATGGGCCCCGTAAATGCTGCTCCAGTGTCTGATGTCCCCCATTTAGAACGCTCCAGTATATGATGGGCCCATGGATGATGCTCAAGTGTATGATGGGCCCCATATATCATTCTCCAGTGTATAATGCTCCCCATATATTGCTCCAAACATTAAAAAAAATTTAATACCTCTCCTCGCTGGGCACTGCTCTACTCTGGACTCCTCAGTGTTGCCATCTTCCAGCTCTCTGCACTTGGACTGTTCAGTCAGAGGGCGTACAGACGTGACGTCATCGCGCTCTCTGACCTGAATGTCACTGTCAGGAAACGCGGAAGACGTCACAGCGGTGGAGCAGGGAGAGATAAGTATTGCAAGTGCTGGGGCACTGAGCAAGCAGGGGGGGCACACTTGTGGGCGCCGGCACTGGCACAGGGCCCCTCATAGTACGCCGATGTCTCTGACAGCGAGTGGGCCCCCCACCTGCTCAGGGCCCCGGCACTTGCCCGGGTTCACCAGGTGCTGGGGGGGTATAGCCCAGTTAGGGAGGTGGAAAAATTGGCATATGTTGAGTTGTAGGCTGGACGTTCAGCAGCTGCAAATGGAGGAATTAGAGAAGTCGGAGGAAGAGGAGGACAAAGCGAGCCATTTTGCTTGCAACCTATGTGTCATCAGGGGAAGGTGGTACAAAATCCTTTGAAACCCAGGCATGGTTGATTTTAATGAAGATGAGATCACTAACATTTTGGGTCGACAGCCGGGTCCTTCTTTCTGTCAGGATTTATCCAGCAGTACTGAAGACACTTTCTGATAACACACTAACAGCAGGGCAAGTGAGCTCCTGTAAGGCATATTGTGCCAATTCAGGCCAGGTGTCCAGTTTACAGGCCCAGTAATCAAAGGGGAATGAACTGTGAGGGAGAACATTGATAGGGGAGGAGAGGTAATTTTGAACCATAGTTGACAACTGATGTCTCCTGTCTGTTGCAATCGATTCAGTATTACCAGTCGTGTGAGTGGTACTCAAGAAATCAGTCCACAACATGGTCATGAAACCCCTGTGGTAGAACCTGCACCACTGCTGTGTGCTGGAATGCCTCTAACAAACAGTTTACCAGAGTTGCTTGTTTGTTCGCCAATATTAGCTCTAGGTTCTCCTGTGGCATGATGTTCTGTAATTTGCCTTTATAGCGTGGATCCAGGATGCTGGCCAACCAGTAGTCGTCATCCTTCATAATTTTGGCAATGCGGGGGTCCCTTTTTAAGATCCACAAGACATACACATCACACATGTGGGCCAATGTTCCAGGTGTCAATGATGCACTGCCAGTGGTGGGTGGAGGAGCACTTTCTGCCAAATCCACATCCCTCCAGTCACGCACAAACCCTGTACCTGACCATGGCAAGCCAACATTTTCTCTTGCCCCTGAGAAGCATCCTCCTCCCCAAAATAATCAACCCCCTCATCCTCCTCCTCCTCTTCCTCTTTTTACTCTACCTCGTCCAGGTGACTGTCATCAAGGCTTCCCTCCTCCTCCGCTGCAGACGCCTGATCCTGCTTATGATGGCGTCGTCTGCGCTTACCAGCCATATGTATTCCTCAAGACACTGAAGGATTTTACAGAGGTCTTTCAGCTTTGACCACTGCACACCCGTCAACTCCATGTCTGCCCTCAAACTGCCTGCCCGTGTATCCTCCCACAAATGCATTACAGCCTGCCTCTGTTCGCACAGCCTCTCAACCATGTGCATGGTGGAGTTCCACCTTGTTGCAACGTCTATGATTAAGCGGTGGTTGGGGAGGTGGAGCGATCGCTGCAGGCTCTGCATACGACTGGAATCTATGGGCGAGCGACGGATGTGCGAGCACAGTCTTCTCACCTTATGGATCAAGGCTGGTAACTCCAGATAATTATTTATGAAGCACTGCACCACCAGGTTCAAGGTGTGACCCAGGCAAGGTATGTGTCTGAGTTTTGCCAGGGCTATGGCAGCCACAAAATTACGTCCGTTATCACTGACTACCTTGTTAAGGGGACGGTTGCAACAATTTTATTAAATAATAGGGAGCAATTGAACCCTGGGGTCCGCGGTGCAGCTAGAGATGCTGCGGCCGAACACCCCTCGGGTATGAGGGTGAAAACTGACAACAGAAATATAAGGTCTTGCCTGTGTTACTTCACACTAAGCAAGATATTGGATTTGCACTATGTCCGTTAACATCACGGGAGATGTGCTGCAGACTGGCGTAGACGTGACCCTGTTAACTGCACAGAAGCCACTTCCTAGCTGTTTAGGAAGTGCATGCGACTCATGCCAGGCATACATGCTGCCAGCCGGTGTGCCACCGGACTGAGCAGCTCTCTGTTCAGCTGGCAGGCGATGCCCAGGTTACGCCCCCGCAGTCTGCTCAGGGTGTACAGCTACCCTCTGTTGGAGCTAGACCGCGCCACATTGATTACCTGCCTAGCATCAACTAACCTGCCTGAAGGACCTGTGCTAATTAGCCGAGATATCTCTGGCATCGGCAGGTCCCGGAGAGCAAAACTAGAGAGCACGTGGAGCCCAGATTCAAGGCGTCCACACATGAACACGACCCATACGGTATGATCTGACCTCACCGCCGCGTCTGCAGCCAGGCTATTTAAGGGCTTAGCCCTGCCCCCAGCCATCTTGTTAATCACATCACTGATGACGTCACCCGTGACCAATCAGGCGGTGCCAGGTCACCGGATCAGCTGATACCAAATGACCAATCATGGTCCGCCATGTCACGAGCATGCTCAGTGCAGGTAATCCTGGACTTAGACTGTGGCAGCCCTGTTACTTTCTGCAACCTATGTTTAAAGCTACTAGGAACAAAGACTCTTGCAACAGCTTGTACTTCTCTTGTATTGGCTAGGCGTGGGGACCGACGGCGAAGCTGAGCAGCATCCGCCCTGGCTGGACCAGGATGTGAGACCACAGACTCCTCAGATCCAAGTTCGGATCCAGCCGTCGACCGATGCCTAACATTATCCCCCCTTCTAACATCCCACCACCAGAAGCTCATATTCCTCAATGAGCCGGGGGGCATGAATATGGTCCACGGATTCCCAAGTGCGGTCCTTAGAACCGCAATCCCTCCAATGTACCAGATAAAACTTTTCCCCCCAAATTATCTTAGACCCCATAATCACCTGTACCTCAAAATCATCAACCCTGGTGACAGAATTAAGTTGAGTTTCTGAGAATTTCATCAGACGAACGGGTTTAAGGAGCGACACATGAAAAGTGTTGTGAATCTTCATGTTCTGGGGCAACTGTAAATGGTACACTACGGGATTTACTTGGGCCAAGATTTTGAAAGGACCAATAAAACGGGGGGCAAACTCCCCATCGTCCTCTGATATTGCGAGCTGTGAGCCAGACCTTGTCGCCTGGGGAGAACATGGGAGCTGGACGGCGATGAGTGTCAGCCGACTGTCTCATCAGGTTCTTGGAGGCCAATAAAGCATCTTGCCTATGGTCCCAGACATCCCGCGCTTCCATAGCCAAATCTCTGACTCCAGGCTCCCCAGAGCTAACTGGCATGGGGACCGGAACACGCGGGTGCTGACCATTATTCAGAAGAAACGGCGTCTGACCTGTGGAATCCGCCACTGCATTATTTAGAGCGAACTCTGCCCAAGGAAGCAATGTCGCCCAATCATTATGGTTGGCAGAAACGAAATGGTGCAATATGTCACAAGCGTCTGGTTAGTGCGTTCCACCAGACCATTGGTCTCCGGGTGATAGGCAGTGGAAAGATTCAGTTCAATACTGAGCAAGTTACACAATTCTCTCCAGAACCGAGAGGTAAACTGTGGACCTCGATCACAGACAATCATATCAGGCATTCCGTGAAGACGGAAAACGTGATGAATAAACAGTGATGCTAGAACCCGGGAAGAAGGAACCCTAGGCAAAGGTACCAGATGAACCATCTTAGAAAAGTGGTCAGAGACCACACATATAGTCGTATTACCCCAGGACTTAGGTAACTCAACCACGAAATCCATCCCAATCAGCTCCCAAGGCCTATCTGCCACAGGTAACGGATGGAGGAGACTAGCCAGTCTCTGATGGGAGGCTTTATTTCTCGCACAGGAGATACATGCCTGGACATATTCTTTAACATCCTGGGGCAACCGAGGCCACCAATACGACAGTTGGAGAAACTTAGTGGTACGTTTGACTCCAAAATGACCTCCAATCTTAGAGGCATGTGCCCAAGAGAGCACCTCATTTTGTAAATTAGGAGGAACAAACGTCTTCCCGGGTGGAACCTCATCCATGGTCACCAGTGCCACTGTTCGCATACTCCCAGGAGGAACGATGAGTCTGGGCTCGTCATCGTCCTCAGTCGTATCCATAGACTGAGATAAAGAGTCCGCCCGAGGATTCTTTTCCCCTTTTAGAAAGTGGATGGAAAAATTGAATCGGGAAATAAAGAGGGACCACCGAGTCTGCCTTGGGTTAAGACGCTGTGCCGTCTGTAGATACGAGAGATTCTTATGATCAGAATATACCACGAAAGGATGTTTAGCTCCTTCCAAGATATATCTCCACTCAGAAAAAGCCAATTTTATGGCAAGTAATTCCTTGTCCCCAATCGTGTAATTCCTCTCTACTGGAGAAAAGGTCTTGGAGAAGAAGTAACATGGTCTTCTCTGACTCTGCCCATTCTTTTGGGAAAGAACCGCTCCTGCTCCAACCGAGGAGGCATAGACCTCCAGAAAAAATGGCTTGTCGACATCCGGACGATGGAGGATGGGAGCTTTAGAAAAATGAGATTTAATCTCCCGGAACTAGTGTTGAGCGATACGATACTGCAAATATCGGGTATCGGCCGATATTAGCTGTATCGGGCTTTCGATTCCGAGTACCGATATTTTCGTCATATCGGATACCGGAATCGGATTTGTCACTGTCACTGTGAGTGTCCGTCGGTCGGGTCTGTCAGGAGTCAGCGGCACTTACCTGGCAGAAGATCTCCGGCGGTCACGTCCTGGACTGCTTGATGGCCGCCATTATCTTCTCCCTGGCGGTCACATGCAGTTTTTTCGCGATAACTGCAGTGACTGCTGGGTAATCCCGGCCGTAAAGCAGTCAGTCCGATGACGTCACCGCCGGGGAAGCAGGTAATCAGCTGTGCTGCGCCGGGATGACAGCCTCTGCCTGCCTGCCTGCCTCTGATGTCATTCTGATGTAGCAGAGCTGGATCGTCGTGGGACACTCGTTACTATGGACTGCGTCGGACAGGTGGTATACTGCTGTTTTTTTTTTTTCATTTTTTTTACAGGAGATCGATGGCGTCGCAGGATGAGACTGTAATAAAAGTAATGAAAACTGTGTTGTTTTTTTTATTAAATTAAAAAACTTTTTTATGAACATTCACCCGTCCGGGTACATCAACAATTTAACTATTTACATACAGGGACCCTGTCCGGGTTATTTATAATTCTTTGGCAGGGGTGTTCCAGGTACCACCTGGTACTCTTCTGATGCTTGCCAAACATCCGAGACAACTAGGACCACCAGGACCTGATGACGTCGTGTGGCCTGTACAGTTAAGTCGTGACCCGCTATCTGTGTCTGTGTGGCCACCTCTTTCATCTCCCTCCGGGTCTGGAGCCCTATGTCCCGGACTGAACGAACCCCAGGGGGCCTAACAGGCGCCGAGTATGGGCCAGATATCATTATCATGTCCATAGCTGGGGCTGCTGAGGAGACCACTGAGGGAGGCTGGGGAGATTTACGGCGTGGGGTGGGCACTTGTGCAGAGACCTGGATGTGGGAGGCTGAAGGCTCCGAGGGTCTCACAGGTTCCTGACACTCTGGGGACCAGGGGTCGCACCTGGTGACATTTAGGGCATACCATCCATTGTAACCCCAGTGTCGGGTGTAAGTTACCAAGTCTCATGGCAACAGGTCCCTCCCCGGGTGTCCTTCTGGGAGGTGAGTCTCCACGTCCCGCCGGGTCACAAACACTTCTAAATAAAGTCCAGGCTCCTGGATGAAGCCCCAACCAGCTTTCAATTTAAAGCTCCGTACTGCACCCATTCGCCGCGGCTCCCTCACCGTACTTTTATCTTTTCTCATCCGGTCCTTATCTGCCCGGTCCTTCTCGATGTGACGTTGGCGAAGCTTCTGGGATTCGCGCTGCTCCCTTTGTCGCTCTGCTTCTCTCTCCCAACGTCTCCACTCTTCCTCCTGACGCCGGTTGTAATTCTCCTCCACCAGCATCTCCATGTCTCCACCATCAAACTGCAGCTTACGATGTCCGGTTTGCGGCAGCTCTCCTGGCGCCCGACAGTCCTGGCGGCGCTCACCTGCGGAGGAAGCAGCCGGCTCTGGAACAGATGACAGTCGGGGCTCCGGTACAGACAGGTAGACCTCTGGTGCCTGCGCGGCCTCCTCCATGAGGACGGGTGTCGCTTCTTCTGTCTCAGCGACGGGGGCAGACAGCGGGATCTGGGGTGCTGCCGGTGCAGCGGTTTTTGCAGGAACGGGTGCCTCCACTGCGACGACGTCAACCGGATCACATTGCAAGGGCTGGGATGCCCGCACGGACTCCTCTACTAGAACGGGTGCCTCACCATCCGGTACAGACACTTCAGGTAAGAGGGATTGGCGCCGCTCCAAGTTTAGTTTTAGGGCACGCCAGCTGGCTTCCATCCTGGCGACCTCCTCCCGATGCCGGGCCAGGCCTCTTAGGGTATCCTCCGCTTCTTGCAGCGTAGGAGGGTTTCCAGGCCGGGTGCCCAACGGTGGTTCCGTGGCGATCGGGTCGCTTCCGTGGGGGGAGATCTCTGACTGCTCCATCCCTTCACACTTCTGCTCGTGTCCATTAGCCATCTCTGCCAAGTCACATGTGTCATTAGCATCTGGAAAGGGCCCCTCTTTTGTAGTGAGGCGGGACCTTCGTGTTAGTTTCCGCACACTGAGGAGGATGAGGAGGCGGAACTCAAGAGCTGTGGGGCACGATCTTACATTGCAGTACCATTTAGAGTGGTCGGCCATCGTTTTCGCGCCACTGAGTGAGTGTACACCCACGAAGAGCTCGCCCTTCTTCTTCACCAGTGCCTCGTCGTGACGCAGATATGGCGGAAAAATGGCAAATACATTCTCTGATGATTTTAGCAATTCTCAAGCACAAAACCAGTTCAATTCAGGCACACAGGACTCGCTTATAGCGAGCTACAGAATCCTGTTCGTGGCGCCCAAGTTGAGTCGCACAGAGCCAGAGTTTTTGGGGGTACTCGGCACCGAGTCCGTCGACTTCTATGGGGTATGTCACGGCTTTACCCGGCAATTGAATCAGAGTCTATTTTACTATGTAGAAGTGTATAAACTATAAATATATGTATATATATATATATATGTCACAATGACATGTATATATATATATGTATTCTATGTGTGTATATTTTGTTTACAACGAAAGAAAGTGTTTTTTTAGTTGCAATATTTTGTTCCCATAGACTTACATTGGACTTCCGGTATCGGAATCGGATATCGACGATATTTAGTGATATCGGCGATACCATTCCGATCCGATATTTTTAGATATCGAGCAGTATCGCTCAACACTACCCGGAACGCCTCCGAAGTCTCCTTAGACCAATTCTTAGGATAGGCACCTTTCTTGGTTAAAGCGGCCAAAGGAGCCACCAGTGTGGAAAAATGAGGTTTAAATTGCCGATAATAATTGATAAACCCCATGAAGCGCTGTACCGCCTTCAGAGAATGGGGCTCCTGCCTATTCTGTATGGCTACCAACTTTTGTGGATCCATGGCTAAGCGTTTACTGGATACGATGTACCTCAGGAACGGTAAAGACTCTTGCTTGAACTGGCATTTCTCCAGCTTGCAATACAGAGAATTTGTGCGCAAGCGTTCAAAAACTCTGCGAACATCCTCTCTGTGTGTGGGGAGGTCCAGGGAAAATACCAGGATATCATCAAGATATACAACCCCAGAAGATAGCAATAAATCCCGAAAGATATCATTGACGAAATCCTGAAAAACCACGGGAGCATTACACAATCCGAAGGGCATGACGAGGTACTCGTAGTGGCCATCACGAGTGTTAAATGCCGTCTTCCACTTGTCGCCCTCACGGATTTGTATGAGGTTATACAGTTATATGAAAAAGTTTGGGCACCCCTATTAATCTTAAGCTTAATGTTTTATAAAAATTGGTGTTTTTACAACAGCTATTTCAGTTTGATATATCTAATAACTGTTGGACACAGTAATGTTTCTGCCTTGAAAATGAGGTTTATTGTACTAACAGAAAATGTGCTATCTGCATCCAAACAAAATTTGACAGGTGCATAAGTATGGGCACCTCACCAGAAAAGTGACATTAATATTTAGTAGATCCTCCTTTTGCAAAAATAACAGCCTCTGGTCGCTTCCTGTAGCTTTTAATGAGTTCCTTGATCCTGGATAAAGGTATTTTTGACCATTCCTCTTTAGAAAACAATTCCAGTTCAGTTAAATTTGATGGTCGCCGAGCATGGACAGCCCTCTTTAAATGATCCCACAGATGTTCAATGATATTGAGGTCTGGGGACTGGGATGGCCATTCCTGAACATTGTAATTGTTCCTCTTCATGAATGCCTGAGTAGATTTGGAGCGGTGTTTTGGATCATTGTCTTGCTGAAAGATCCATCCCCTGCGTAACTTCAACTTTGTCACTGATTCTTGAACATTATTGTCGAGAATCTGCTGATACTGAGTGGAATCCATGCGTCCCTCAACTTTAACAAGATTCCCGGTGCCGGCATTGGCCACACAGGCCCAAAGCATGATGGAACCTCCACCAAATTTTATTGTGGGTAGCAAGTGTTTTTCTTGGAATGCTGTGTTTTTTTGACGCCATGCATAACGCCTTTTTGTATGACCAAATGACTCAATCTTGGTTTTATCAGTCCACAGGACCTTCTTCCAAAAAGAAATTGGCTTCTCCAAATGTGCTTTTGCATACCTCAGCCGACTCTGTTTGTGGCGTGCTTGCAGAAACGGCTTCTTTCGCATCACTCTCCCATATAGCTTCTCCTTGTGGCAAAGTGCGTTGTATAGTTGACCGATGCACAGTGACACCATCTGCAGCAAGTTGATGCTGCAGCTCTCTGGAGGTGGTCTGAGGATTGCCCTTGACTGATCTCACCATTCTTCTTCTCTGCCTTTCTGATGGTTTTCTTGGGGTGCCACTTCTGGCCTTAACAAGAACTGTCCCTGTGTTCTTCCATTTCCTTACTATGTTCCTCACAGTGGAAACTGACAGGTTAAATCTCTGAGACAGCTTTTTGTATCCTTCTCCTGAACAACTATGTTGAATAATCTTTGTTTTCAGATCATTTGACAGTTGTTTTGATTAGCCCATGATGCCAATCTTCAGAGGAGATTCAAACAGGAGAACAACTTGCAAGTGGCCACTTTAAGTAGCTTTTCTCATGATTGCATACACCTGGCTATGAAGTTCAAAGCTCAATGAGGTTACAGAACCAAAAAAGTGCTTTAGTAAGTCAGTACAAAGTAGGTAGGAGTATTTAAAACAAGAAAATGATAAGGGTGCCCATACTTATGCACCTGTCAAATTTTGTTTTAATGCAGATTGCACATGTTCTGCTAGTACAATAAACCTAATTTCAAGGCAGAAACATTACTGTGTACAATAGTTATTAGATATATCAAACTGAAATAGCTGTTGCAAAAACACCAATTTTTATAAAACATTAAGCTTAAGATTAATAGGGGTGCCCAAACTTTTTCATATAACTGTATGCCCCTCAAAGGTCCAACTTAGTGAAAATTTTAGCCCCTCGCAGTCTGTCAAATAATTCAGAGATCAGGGGTAGAGGATATTTATTTTTGATGGTGATTGTGTTTAATCCTCTGTAATCGATGCAGGGACGCAAATCATCCCCCTTCTTCTGAACGAAGAAAAGCCCCGCTCCAGCAGGAGAGACTGATTTTCTGATAAATCCCGGGCCAGGTTCTCCTTGATATAATCTGACATGGCCTGGGTCTCGGGGACAGACAGGGGATAAACCCTACCACGAGGAGGCTCAGAACAGGGGATCAAATCGATAGCACAGTCATACGGTCGGTGGGAAGGCAAAGTCTTTGCAGCCTTTTTAGAAAAGACATCCGCAAAGCTCCAATACTGCTCTGGAAGCGCAGCCAAACCGGCCAGCGGTTCTAAAACCACCTTCCGGGTTGATGCCACCATACACTGAGAAGCACACTTCTCACCCCAGGAATAAACTGCCCCATTGTTCCAGTTAATGTGTGGATTGTGACAACGTAGCCATGGAAGGCCCAATAGCACCTCATCTGATCCACCGGGAATATAAAGAAAAGAGATATCCTCCCGGTGACCCTGAGGAAATGACTTGGTGAGGGAATCGACTGGTGGGTGATTTGTGTGTCTATCAGTGAACCGTTGACTACCTTAATGTTCATTGGTTTGGGCAGTAACTCCATAGGAGTCTCTGGGCAAAAGTTAACAACAAAAAATTGCCATCTGCCCCAGAGTCCACCATCACCTTGGCAGAAACCGCAGTTGCTTTGAAGAGCAAAGTCACCTCATAAATTAGTTTGGAGGAAGAAATCTCTGAATTTAACACACCTCCTCCAACGGTGGTTAGACCCACTCGTTTCCCGACCGATTGGAACACTTATTACTGGGATACTCCAAGCGATGGGCAGGACGGAAACGAGGGGACTTATTCCTAGTCCTGGATCTATTCATATAGCAAAACAAAGAAAAAGACGAGACGATAATAGGTCTGCACACCTGGGCAATGTTTAAGATGCAAAAAACCTCATGAAATTTTATTTGAAAAAACAAGACACACAACAGATAAAATCACTTAAAAAACACACATAATGTGCCATTAAGCACCACGCACCTGAATCCTGACCTGTGCAAAATAATATTATAATGACTCTAAAGTATAAGTACAAGTATTTGCCATACGTGAACAGAAATTGCCAATGAATGCAATAAATATAAGCAAATACATATGTCATGTGCGGAGAAGGTCCACCAATAAATTCAGCAGAATAAACAACATGAATATCCAGCACACACAAATGGAAAATGCACAAATAGAGACCCGAGAATTGCAGTAAGATGGGGACTGAGGAAATTACATCCGAATTAGCAGATGAAGGTAAAAAGCCCTGAAAAGGCTAAACAAACAACCCCCTGTCCATACTCACTAGGGAAACCGAGCATGTGGAAATGCCCCAAGTAGAATCATGCATTGATATAGAGAAGGGGGAAAAATGGTGGTCTGCCGGTCCCTAGGAGCTGCAAAGCCGGTCCCAGTAAAAGAGTCAATGTGCCATTAATGGCAAAAATAAACAAGAGCCAGGAGCAGAACACATGGGAGAAAGCCCCACGCGTATCGCTGCTACAGAGCAGCTTCATCAGGGGAAGTGAGCTTGCTTTTCCAAAAAGTAACATATTTATGCCCCTGCAAATTACCTCAATCACCTACCAGTGAGCGCTTACCAGAAATGTCCCAAATGGAGGGTGGGGATTCCTCCAAACATTGCAGCCAGTGACGCCATGATAGGAGGCAGGATCCCATGCGATCCAATATGGCGCCGATGTGTTCACGTTATGGAAAAGGCGCGCATGCGCAGTAGGATAGACCGGTCTATCCCGACAACTGTGAGTTGCCGGCCCTAATAAAGATAACCAGTGCGGTGCCAGTGCTCAGTAAATATCTGTGCACTGCATCGCAAAGGTAAAAAGGAGTAAAATGAGAAAAGAAGGGGGGAGGAAAGAGACCCACATATAAAATAAAAGCCTCTTCTTTGATATGTGGGTCTCTTTCCTCCCCCTTCTTCAAGGAGAACCTGGCCCGCATGGGATCCTGCCTCCTATCATGGTGGCACTGTCCCACTGCCACTGTCCCCTGTGGACCTTGCATCCACCACATTCACTCAGTGCGGATTGATCGACACGTAATGGCCCTGGCTATGGCTTCTGGCCCATGCATCTGTTGTGAGGTGCACCTTTCCACTCACTGATTGTTTGAGTGCATGGACAATGCGGTCTTTCACATGCAGGTGGAGGGCAGGGATGGCTTTTCTAGAAAAGAAGTGCCGACTGGGTAGGTCATAGCGTGGGACAGCGTAGCCCATGAGCTCTCGGAACGCTGCACTTTAAACCAAATGGAAGGGCATCATCTCTAATGAGATCAGTTTGGCAATGTAGGTTTTGTAGTCCGTCCATGCTTGCAAGTGCATGGTGTTTACATGTTTAAGCATGCAACTGGTATTCAATTTTTGGAGTTTTTTCCCTCGGCTAAAGGTCCTTCCGCACTTCTTACAGATAACCTTTGCCTCATCAATAGGATTTTGGTCAAAAAAATGCCACACTGCACTCTTCCTACTATGGGAAAACTTTTAAGGGCTTGCACGCAGTGCTAATTTGACCGTCTGGCCAAGCTGTCCTGCAACTCTTTGTTTTTTTAACTGCTGCCAGATAACCGCAGCTGCGATGTCAATGCCTGCTGTGGATCCGCCTACTCTTCTGAACTATTGATAGCAGCACCCTCTTCCCCGAATGGATGCAAATCCGGGTCAACAAATGGGTCATCCATCACCTCCCCTTCAATTTCATCTGCACCTTCCTCTGTGTCACCGTGTAAGGTGGTATAGTATGCGGGAAGGGGCACCTGAGTTTCATCAGGGTCAGATTCTGGCTCAGTAGACTGCGAGGGCAATGCAGTGCTCTGGGTGAATGTACCAGCAGAATCAAATAGCAGTGGCTGTGCATCAGTGCACTCCATGTCCTATTCATCTTGGACTGGGGAATTCAGGATTTGACTTGATAAGTTAGGCATGGTATGTGAAAAGAGCTCCAGGGAGTAATCTGAAGTGTGGCCTGCCGCATCCTTCACTTTTGGTGGGGGTGAAGGACACAAGGAAAGCTGTTGTTCCTGACCAGGAGCCTGCACTGACGACTCAGTGCTTGCAGTTTTCGAAACTTCAGAAGAAGAGGCGATAGAGCTGGAGGCTGTTTCGGCAATGTAAGCCAAAACCTGTTCCTGATACTCCGGCTTTAAAAGCGGTTTACCTACTCCCAGAAAACTTCCAGGCCTTCTGGATCCAGACGATGATGCAGACTCAACACCTCCTGCCTTTAGGTGCTATTGCGCTTTTGGCACTACCAGCAAATGCATCACCACCACCATCAGTACCAGCTGGCCCCCCGCCCACATCTGTGGCCTCTTCCACCATACTTCCTCCTGTTTTGGAAAATGTGCCAAAAATACCAGCAGATATATGGTACTTTATGAGGAGCGTACAGCTATATACGGTGTAGGGGAAAATTTAAATGTCCATATACATTTCCGGAGTCACACACAGACGTTCACTCAGTATGGATTTGACCGTAATAAAAACAGCAGAAATAATACAAAAAGCAGAAAAATGGTACTGTATCAGAAGCGTACAGCTGTATACGGTGTAGGGGAAAATTTAAATCTCTGTATATATTTCTGGAGTCACACACAGATGCTCACTCAGTATGGATTTGACCGTAATAAAAACAGCAGAAATACGGTAAAAAAAAAAAAAAAAAAAAAGAAATACGGTACTGTATCAGAAGCGTACAGCTGTATACGGTGTAGGGAAAAATTTTAATTTCCGTGTTTATTTCTGGAGTCACACACAGATAGTCAGCATGTATTTGTCTGTCATGCCAGCCGGTACACGGTAGTGTGTGAGGAGCGTACAGCTCTATACGGTGTGGGAAAAAATGAACGCTCGGTAACTGTGCAGAAAAAAAGAATAAAATTATTAGTGCTGTGTAAAAAGCAGTCTGCACAGCAGTGTACACACAGCAATAGAGCTATCAGGCAGCCTAATAACCAGCCCTACTGCACACAAGAAAATCCTCCCCTGTCACTGCACACTAACTGTACAGCACAATTGCTATCAGCACAAGCACAGAAGAACTTCTCTTTCCAGCCCTAACTCTCTCCCTACTGATAAACAGTCAGCAACCTCTCTCTACTGTTAAGATCACCAGAAGTAAAATGGAGGTCAGTGGTCAGGGCTTTTATGGACACTATGACGCCCCCCAAAGCAAGCCAATCACTGCAATGCCCTTCTCTAAGATGGTGGTGAACGCTGCACATGTCTTCTCGTTGCCCACAGTGTACGTCCTTGCTCATTGGCTGAAAAAAGGCACCTGAAAGCATTCTGGGATAACCGACTTTGGCTCTCGTTTTTCCGACCGCATGGCCGATTTCAGGCTATGGTCGGGTTTCGGCCAACGAAACCCGACTTTGGCGAAAGTAGGTAACTTAGGAATCTGATCGACCTGTTTCGCTCAACTCCAGTCACCACCATTTGCCATAGCACTTGTAGTCCCTGATTAATGTTGGTTTGTTTGCATAGAGCAATTTAGAAAACAATTAGAAAACTTTTTCTATAATTGGCTTTATGGCACAGAAGTTAAATATTACTTTTTTGGCCATAAAAATCTAAATATAATAACATTTAAAATCTCGCCTTTTCCATAGAATGTAAATTATATTCTGTTGTTTGCATAGATAAATTCATAATAAATTCTTGTTAGGGCATTTCTTCAGGCTGGTGATTTTATTGCTCCTTTCTAAATTTATGGCTAAAGACAACACTTTACATTTGTTGATGCCATGACATTTCTAATCATCTGAGTTGTTACTGAAGAGTATAATGTTGTGGGAGTTTAATGGTTTAGTATTTGCAATAAAATGTGAGAGGGAAAACAAGCATTTAAAATAATCTTCATCATAAACTTCTGTAGTATATTCAACCCATTCTAC
Organism: Oophaga sylvatica; assembly: GCA_033576555.1. Lineage (NCBI taxonomy): Eukaryota > Metazoa > Chordata > Amphibia > Anura > Dendrobatidae > Oophaga > Oophaga sylvatica. The sequence goes on along the minus strand of JARQOD010000005.1, from coordinate 162,388,020 downwards.
TTGTGGCTGATTAGTTTTATCATTTTGATTCAATGCTTGTTTGGAATTTACAGCCGAGGATTGTTGCATATGAACAATTTATACAACGACAAAGTGACCACCAATTCTGTAGTGAGGAGCCATGGTAAAGTGTTGATTAACTTGCAAAGGGCAATTTAATATAAGCACAGACAATACTTACTCTGCTTTTTCTAGTGTGAATGGTATGGTTGTAGTCTCCCTCATAACAAGTTCTTGAAGGGTTAGGGAAGTGCTACTGCATAAATAAGGAGGAGGGCAAGCTTTACACCACCATTCTGTTACAATTTGCTGCAAAAAACTGGTGTGCATGACTTGTGACAAATTTATAATGCATTGTACACAAGTAGGTATTAAAAAGGAGTCACATAAAGAGTTTTAGCATGCATCAATATGAATCAAAAATTTACCAAAATTTTAGAGCAAAATGAGTAAAGAAAGATAACCAAAAGGGGGCATAAAGAACATAAAAAATTATTGTAAATATAAACAGTATTGCTTCCTCGCTCTCTAGTGTGAGCAGTCCTGCTTTAGCCTCCTTCATTTCTAATAAGATGTGCCAAATCTATCAGCTTTAGTTAAGAAGGAAAATCCACCTCCAATAAAAACATTTCATTTATTCACATCAAAAAATGAAAAAATTATGATTTTATATGGCAAAAAGATCCATTTATTCCAATATGTTTATTTGTATCTGAGTCGGTAAGCTTTTGCTAGAGATCACATAATGTGTTTAACCACCTGCTTTTCATCAGAAGTGTATTTAATGCTCACATACATCTTCTATGGCAGCTTTGATAATAAAGGACACCCAAGTTGAGTTCGAAACGCGTTTTATTGATGCCCCTCATCTGATGGAATTTTCTTCTTGTATCCTTCCCCCTAACTGATAGATCTTTTTGCTATATGAAATCGTAATGTTTTAATTTTTTGATATGAATAAATTAACTGTTTTTATTGGAGCTGGATGTTCCTTCTTTCTGTGAACTAGTCATACGTTTGGCCAGAACGCATATCCATGCTCCATTCCATGAATCGCTGAAGGTGAGCTGGCAACAAATTTTTTCTTTTCTCAATGTTCACACTGACCTGTTGGCCATGCACACCTATATGTGAAATTATTTCCTTTTTCCTCATGGTTATTTAAATATATGGATATTGAGGCTAAGTGCACACGGCAGGAATTTTCGCGTTTTTTTTTCGCATTTTTCCCCCGGCAAAAACGCGAAAAAAACTCAAGCATTAAGCATCTTATTCATTTAAATGGATTCCGCAATTTTTGTGCATATGCAGCGTTTTTTTCCACGAAAAAAACGCTTCGCGGAAAAAATAGCAACTTGTTCATTAATTTTGCGTAGTCTCAGCGGAATCGCCGCCATAGGAATGCATTGAACCGCTTACTTTCCGCATGTGGCTATGCGGAATGTAAGCGGTTCATGTACAGATGGTACCCAGGGTCTGGAGGAGAGGAGACTCTCCTCCAGGCCCTGGGTACCATATCCCTGGTAAAACAATAATTAAAATAAAAAATAATGATATTCTCACCTTCAGGCGGCTCCCCGCAGCTTTCCCGCCTCTCAGCGACGCTCCCGTTCCCAGGAGTCCTTTGTGAGAATCACCCAGATGACGTAGCGGTCTCGCGTGATGCTACGTCATCTGGGGTCTGCCGCAAAGGACGCCTGGGAACGGGAGTTGCCGGGAGCGTCGCTGAGAGGCGGGAAAGCTGCGGGGGCCGTCGGAAGGTGAGAATATCATTAGTTATTATTTTTTTATTATTTTTACATTAGATCTTTTTACTATTGATGCGGCATAGGCGGCATCAATAGTAAAAAGTTGGTCACACGAGTCAAACACTATGTCTGACTCGTGTGATCAACCTGTCAATCAGTTTTCCCAGCGATGCTACAGATCGCTAGGAAAACGCTAGCATTCTGCAAGCTAATTACGCTTGCAAAACGCTAGTTTCTGGCGGTAATACGCATACCAAAAAAATGCGTATTTCCCGCGGCAGAGAAGTGCGGGATTGCCGCGGAAATGTCCGCGGCAATTCCACAACGTGTGAACTTAGCCTTAGGCATAGAGAATTGCTCCGTACTTAAGGAATTGTGTCTAGTGGTCTTTTTAGTTAATTCACTCAATCTTTTTTTACCATGTTCGATCCCACCTTGGACAGAAAGATCCCAATGACTTGCGACTAACAATATTGGAACATATACCTGAGAAAACTCTGGATAGACTCCAGAGACTGATATGTAGGGAGTCATTTTGGATCTTTAAACTTCATACATTATTCCCTGAAGGTTTCAATGAGTGCATAGAGAATACGCTAATTTATCACTAATTATTGTGGTTCATTTTATAAATAAGTATGGATTGATGCCTGCTCATGGGAGTGATATTTTTTAACCTGAGGAGTATCTTGGACAAATTTTATGTGTTATTTTTAATAATTAGTGGACTTAGTATCCTTCTTATCTATCTATAGAATATTTGTAATTTTATATGTACAGAATATGTACAATATATAGCTAATTTATCCTACTTTGGTATTATTACATTTATTTTCCAATTTTATATAAATACACTGCTGGAAATCTCTGTGGGGAAGAGATCAAGAGGGTGTTAGATGCGATTTCTTTCACCTGTCGTGTCCCTGCCCTTTGGTACAAATGGTTAGGGGGTTACTCTACATTCAACATGCCTAATGAAGGGAAGGGACCGTCCCTAAAATGAATGGTTTTAATCATTAAATCCTCTCTCTACTATAAAGGCTTCATCTACCTTGTCGGCAGCGCTTGAAGACACTGTACCCATTTTTTTCCTGTTCTCTCACCAAAATGTCATGATGCACACTCACAATTGTAAATCTCTAATAATGGGTTTTGGCATTTGTTTCAGTGTGATGTGTTTTTTTCTGCTAGGCTTTTCTCTAAAACATAAAAACGCACACAATAAAATGTCACTAAATAAACAATTTCACTACAGAAATTAAAACTTCTTTTATTTACAAGCATCATTTATATATATTAAAACACCAAAAAATTAGACTTTGCGTGGGTGTTGGTAATTATTATTAAAAACACTATAATTGTCAATTATCTATGCTCTACTTGAGCACTAAAGATTGGCAATTTCTCCTTTAAGATGGCTTTATAGACAGCAATTTTAGAAAAATATCACTGCAGCTTTTATTGCAGTTTTTTAAGGGAAAGCAAGAAGTGGATTCAAGGTAGTAAGAAAAATAAATAGGGAAGAAAACATAAAATTTCACACGGATACAAATTTTGCTATATATATTTGTAAAGGACAAAAGAACAGTGTTCATTAAGCTTGCAATCTAAAGAACCTCTGGACAGTAAGAAAGTCTTAGCAGGTAACTAAGGGACTATGGTTGAACACAGGTTGAATTCTGTAACATGACCTTTAAATTTTACTTTAAAATGATGAGTCACATAAATCTACATTTATTAAGTCATCACAGGTCTTTGCTTTTCCACTGAAATTGGCAGAGAATCTACACAAGTGGTCCAATGGTATAGGTCATAAGTATAAATATGTAAATGTCCACAGGCTAAAGTTGCTATTGGGCTTTAGAACTTTTTAATATCAATTTTATCAGATGAAATTGAGAAAGGGGAAACTATGCTGGTCAGAAGGTCAAATTTTATGTTAGATAGGTCAAGCATTTTGACTGGCACATAATACCAATTCACATATCTATCACAATACAGTCATTTCTTGATTAAAGTAAAAGCAAAAGGAAAGAAGTGGAATTTACTGCAGATAACTTCAGCAAGGACTGCCATACTTTCCAGAGTTCACTAAGGATTTAAAAAACTCATGAAAGTAAAATGAATGCTACTTTTTCACTGAATCTTTGAAGAAAGTAAAAGGATTTCATCTGATAAATACTCAGTATTTCACATTCACTTACAATGTAAAATGACAATTTCTTTAAACCTACACAAAACATAATTCTTAGGCTAAAATGCAATTACATTCACCATATGCAACAATACATTTTACCTTATTTTGTCAGTAAATCAGAGCTATAATATAAAAAATGACCCAGGACCATGGCATTTCTCTGAGTAGAATAAAGCAGAGGAACATAAAAGAATCACTTCTAGAAAGAAGGCCCAATAAAATTTTTTTTTTGCTTTTGTGAAGTGTTATTGATGTGACATTTTTAGATTTCTACCAGGGATCTATGTGCTGGAAGTATGTGACAGAAGATCAGAGGGTGGCAAAGGCAATAGGAGCATATTAAGAATGAATAGTTTGCCTCAATATAGAATTTATCTTTGAAGACTGAGGTCTTCTTTGATTGTAAACCTTTATTTTGCAAAAGATAGATTTTAAGCAGTTAGTGTCATTTACAGGGAACAATCTATTTCTATTGTTATGAAATGACATAAAACATTGTGCAAATAGTTAATTTAAAGAAATATTTTTCCTGTATCCAATGGATATCAATGACAAACCATGCAAGATGATAAATAGGAGCTCCCTTTGTCTACATGATGATTATATCTATAAATACTTTTGAAATACTGGAACTTTTTATTAAGTAAGAGGAGAAGTTTATCTTGTGCCAATAGTACAATTTTTAGGTTAAAACCTTATAGAAAGGAGGAAAGAATGATGGCTTGAGATAATTAACAGAAATGAGACCTGTTTGACATATGGAGAATCTCTCTTCTTATTGTGGCTGACATTTGCAGATATCAAGTTTTAAATAAAAAGATGGGATGGGATTTAACCATGTAGCTGAGTCATTCTAGTCACTATTATTTATTTTACTAATCTTAGCCATAAGTAACAGAATTATGAAACTAAGATTTACAGCATAAAACGCTATCAATAAAGAATGGTGACATGGATCATGTCAATCAACATTCCAATCCTGATGGGGGCAATGTAACAATTCATTTTCTATAAGAATGCAATGTAGTATGGCATTGGGAAAGACTTCAGGATGATACAACTAGTGGTGGGCGAGCACTAAAATGCTCGGGTGTTTGTTGCTCAGGTCGAGCAAATTGGAATGCTTGGGTGCTCGTCCCGAGCAACAAGCACAATGTAAGTCTATGGGATACTCGAGCATTTTTCCTGCAGCACCCCCGGCAGTCTGCAGAGGGATTAGAAATTGTAGAAATCGATGAGAACAGTACTCAAATGACATGGGAACAGCATGGGGAAGACCCCTGGAAGCATTTCTGACTCTCAGGTCCAATTGTCTTACGCCACTTTTGCAGACTCACAATAAAACATACAAAAACAAAACCAAAATGAATTTTCCTGGGAAATATGTTAAGTAACATCCTTTCCAGGGTAATGACTTGTATATAAAGCAAAATAAACAACCACAATCAAAAATGTTCCTCCACCACTTGGGCTATGTTCACACGTAGCATTTTTGATGCGTTTTTGAACTTTAGCATTGCTTTCAACCAAGACAAATGCATTCACTGGGAAATGTCATATTAACATTTTACAACCTTATCTGGCCATGTGGTGTGTGACACATCATCAGGCACATCCTGTTTCATTTATGAAGGAGGGACTCTGAAAGTCACAAAGCCTATTTTTATAGGGCCATCAGGCGGCCATCAGGCGGCCTTTACTATTCTTAAAAGGCCAGCAGTCGGCCCTCACTATTCTTAGAGAGCCATAAGCCGGCTATGCTTTGTTGTTCCCATTGTTCCCATTATTAAACAGTTGATCTCCTATACTGTTATTGCATATGCAGTGCGTGGCAGGGCTGCCCAAAATGTGGACGCACCCCAATACCTTTTTGAAGAGACGTACAGGATGGCCTCCTGAAAACAATGTTCCCATTATTTGGAAGTAGGTCTTCCATACTGTTTGCCTCTGCAATGATTGCAAGGGCTGCCAAAATTTTGGACGCACACCAAGACCCCTTTGAAGAGACGTACTGGAGGGCCTCCTGAAAACAATTTTCCCATTATTAGGAAGTGGGTCTCCCATACTGTTTGCCTATGCAGTGAATGCAGGGGCTGCCAAAAATTTGGAGTCAATCCAATGAACCTTGGAAGAGACATGAGGGAGGGCCTGATAAAAAATGTTCCCAGGAGAAAGGAGCGGGTCTCCTATACTTGTGATGCCCTTGCACTAAGTGTATAGGCTGACAAACATTTAACCTTGGGGAGTATACATGAACATACTGCATACCAATTTTTTTACGGTCATCATAAACACCCTTTAAAAAAAATTATGTGAGTGTAGCATCATGGACCACGGTCACTGTGGTGATATGGTGGTGGAGGAAGAGGATGAGGAGAAGGAGGACAACAACAAATAGCCAAAATAAGGAAGCATATACCCATGTGTGGGTGTGAAGAGGTGCATGGGAATAGACCTCACAAAAAAAGACAATGGATTTGAGTTTATGTTACGCTGCTATCATTTGGTGGTGATGAGAAGTCTGGCCCAATCCAACCCTTGCTAATTTTTATAAGAGTCATCCTGTCAGCATTTTCAGTTGACAGAGGGATGCGCTTATCAGTTATAATTCCACCAGTGGCACTAAAAACCTGCTCTGACAAAACTCTAGCGGCAGGGCAGGCCAGGACCTCCAAGGACTACAGAGCCAGTTTATGCCACGTGCCCAGCTTGGATTGACAATAATTATAAGGCACAGAGGAATCACGGAGGACGTTGGTATGGTCAGCAAGGTACTCCCTCAGCATCTTCGTAAACTTTGCACTTTTTCTGAGAGTACCCCGCGCCTCAGGGCCCGTGAGATTTGAGGGTCTGAGAAAACTCTCCCAGAACTTTGACAGTGTTCCCCTGCCTCTGCTAGTTTGGAGTTGTGTCTCTCTCACCTTTACTCCTTGGTTGTCCAACGAACTGTGACCTCTGCTGCCAGCATTTTCAGGAGGGAATTTTTTTAATAATTCCTCAACAAAGGCCTTCTGGAACTGCCCCAGTTTAGTAGACTTGTCCGCCTCAGGAATAAGAGATAGAAAGTTCTCCTTGTAGCATGGGTCTAGAAGTGTCACCAACCAGTAATGACTGTGACCCAAAATTTTGAGAACACGAGGGTAAAGGGAAAGGCAGTGTAACAAAAACTGAGCCATGCATGCCAGACTGCTAGCAGGCAAGACTTCCGTGTCCTCACCAAGAGGATGACTAACCATGCTCTCCTCCTCCTCCTCCCTGTTCTCAGGCCATCCACGCTGAACAGACGGTGTGACACTAGTGCAGGTAGTACAGTCTATAACGCATGAAACTAGCTCCTTGTCTTCCTCCTCCTCCTCCTCTTCCTTATTGTCACCCAATCCATGTTGGGATGAGATGGGGCTGGGCTGCGTGTAATCACCCTGTATGGTTCCTTGCTCCATCTCATTGTGCTCCGCCTGCAATGCATTCTCTTTGATTGTGAGCAGAGAGCGTTTAAGAAGACAGAGAAGCGGGATGGTGATGCTAATTTGGCGTCATAGCAGATCAATATCTTGGTGGAGTCCTCAAAATTTTGGAGGATGGTACATATGTCTGACATCCATGTCCACTCCTGAGGTCTTATGTGTGGAGTCTCAACTGAATACCGATGGCCTTGTTGATACGCTGCTAAAAAAACACAGCCTAGTAGGTAACTATTTTTAACAGCAAACTGGTGTCTGTGAATAACTTTGCTAACACACTGGACCAAAATTTAAATGGAGGACAGAAATGGCAGAATTTTGAGGCCAGTTATATGTGATCCATGTGACAGAAAAACCACAGTTTTAAATAGCTGGTCTGTAGGTAACTAATTTTAACAGCAAACTGGTGTCTGTCAATAACTTCGCTAACACACTGCAGCAAAATTTAAATGGAAGCCAGAAATGGCATAATTTTGAGTCCACTTAGGCTACTTTCACACATCAGTTTTTTTCAATCAGGCGCGGTCCGGCCTTTTTTTTGAACACCGGATGCGGCGAACGGACATGCCGGATCCGGTGTTTTTAACATTGACTAAAAATAGCGCCGGATCGCGCCGCATGTACCTGCGTTTTGTCCGTTTTCTGCCGGATGCGGTGTCTGGTTTATTTCCGGCGTCTAGGAAAGATGCCAACTGTAACGTTTTTTGTCTCCGGCCAAAAAGCCGGAAGGGCCGGATCCGGCGCTTCCGGCCTTTGTCTACAATGAAAGTCTATGAGCGCCGCATTGCGCCTCATCCGGCAAAAACCTGATCCGGTGGCCTGATCCGTTTTTTTTGTCTGGGAATGTTAATTAGCCCAGACAGAAGCAAACATATATATACCACGCCAGTGGGACACTCTGCCACATGCAATCCAAGCATCAAGAAGGAGCCATCAGCCATTTGAAAAAGATTTTGAGCCAGCAACACCACCATCCAAATGGGTTCCAGGGACCACCAAGATGTGGGTGCAGAGGAGACTGGAGCAAACACCAGACGGTAAATATCACCCACCCCATGATACTATGCATGTATTTTATGTGTTTGCATTGTTGTATACTTTGTGGTTTGTGCTTTAAACAATGTGGTTATTGCTATATTCTGTTTTTGTTCAGTTGTATACTATGTGTATAGTGCTTAATACTATGTGGGTATTGCTCTATTCTGTTTTGGCGTACTTGTATACTTTGTGGGTTGTGCTTTAATACAATGTGGTTATTGCTCTATTCTTTTTTGGTGTACTTGTATACTATGTGGGTATTGCTTTATTCTGTCTTGACGTACTTGTATACTATGTGTAGTGCTTACTACAATGTGGTTATAGCTATAATCTGTTTTGGCGTACTTGTATACTATGTGTAGTGCTTACTACAATGTGGTTATAGCTATAATCTGTTTTGGCGTACTTGTATACTATGTGTAGTGTTTAATACAATGTGGTTATTGCATTTTTTTTTGTGCCAAATTGTATACTATGTGTAGTGCTTACTATAATGTGGTTATAGCTATAATCTGTTTTGGCGTACTTGTATACTATGTGTAGTGCTTACTACAATGTGGTTATAGCTATAATCTGTTTTGGCAAAATTGTATACTATGTGTAGTGCTTACTACAATGTGGTTATAGCTATAATCTGTTTTGGCGTACTTGTATACTATGTGTAGTGCTTACTACAATGTGGTTATAGCTATAATCTGTTTTGGCGTACTTAGTGTTTAATACAATGTGGTTATTGCATTTTTTTTTGTGCCAAATTGTATACTATGTGTAGTGCTTACTATAATGTGGTTATAGCTATAATCTGTTTTGGCGTACTTGTATACTATGTGTAGTGCTTACTACAATGTGGTTATAGCTATAATCTGTTTTGGCGTACTTGTATACTATGTGTAGTGTTTAATACAATGTGGTTATTGCATTTTTTTTGTGCCAAATTGTATACTATGTGTAGTGCTTACTATAATGTGGTTATAGCTATAATCTGTTTTGGCGTACTTGTATACTATGTGTAGTGCTTACTACAATGTGTTTATAGCTATAATCTGTTTTGGCAAAATTGTATACTATGTGTAGTGCTTACTACAATGTGGTTATAGCTATAATCTGTTTTGGCGTACTTGTATACTATGTGTAGTGTTTAATACAATGTGGTTATTGCATTTTTTTTTGTGCCAAATTGTATACTATGTGTAGTGCTTACTATAATGTGGTTATAGCTATAATCTGTTTTGGCGTACTTGTATACTATGTGTAGTGCTTACTACAATGTGGTTATAGCTATAATCTGTTTTGGCGTACTTGTATACTATGTGTAGTGCTTACTACAATGTGGTTATAGCTATAATCTATTTTGGCGTACTTGTATACTATGCGTGTATTGATATATACTGTGTTGGCATATTAGTATACAATGTGGCTAGTGCTATATACTTTTGGCATCGATGTATACTAGTTGTGTATTGCTATATATTGTGTTGCCATAGTTCTATATTATGGTTATAGATATATACAGTGTTGGTTTTTTTCTCTATTATGTTGGTATTGCTGTATGCTGGTATTGCTGTATGCTATGAGGGTAGTGCTAAACTGTGAAAATATCATAATTAATCCTGATTTCAGGAAAAATATTTGATTTGATCGATGTATCATGTATATGATGATTGTGTCCATGTATTAATTGGAATTGTATTTTTTCCACAGAAGAGGTCATTGTCGGAGGCAGGAGTCAGCAGCAGCTCGTCAAGCAGGAGAACAGCTGCATGACATAGCATCATACATTAGGCGGTAAATATCTCACAACCCAAAACCACAATCGTAACTTGTCTTTCAGCACGGGCCATGATTAAATGCAAGTATTCAATACAATTTATTTTGATTTTTTTCCACAGCAGAGGACATCATGGGAGGCAGCAGGCTCGGACTACACCACCACAACTACATAGTCAAGCAGGAGGACAGCATCGTGACCTGGCCGCATCTAGCAGACGGTAAATATAACAAACCAAATAACCGCAAACAGTACTTTTGTCTTTCAGCACGGGCCATGATTTTATCCTTTTTTTTTTTCAGTTTATTTTTCTTTTTGTTACACTGCAGAGGACAGCATAGGAGGCCGCAGTCAAGTACAGCACCACCACCAGATGATGCTGGAGAGCATGGTGACATGGCCGCATCTAGCAGACGGTAAATATCACACACCAAATAACCGCAAACAGAACTTTTCTCTTTCAGCACGGGCCATGATTTTATCCTTTTGTTTTGCGTTTTATTTTTATTTTTGTTACACTGCAGAGGACAGCATAGGAGGCCGCAGTCAAGTACACCACCACCACCACCACCAGATGACGCTGGAGAGCATGGTGACATGGCCGCATCTAGCAGACGGTAAATATCACACACCAAATAACCGCAAATAAAACTTTTGTCTTTCAGCACGGGCCTGTCATGTGTGCATCGCCACGAAGATCGTCGCGGTTGCACATTCTGACTTCTCACAGCTGAGTTGCTGTTTCTTTGTGTTTGGCAGTTAGGGAGTTAATTCTGTCTGTGCTCAGTTCTGGGACTGGGTGCAGTTTTCTCCCGGCTGCAATTAATTATTTGTTGATTGGTTTCCTTTAAATCTCTGGTTGTCTGTGTTGGGAGTTGCCAGTGAAATTCTTCATGCAGACCACAGATAGGATTGTATCTGTATAGACTTAAGTTAAAGAGCTCCTTAGTTGTTTTAAGCTCACCTTGCTTAGAGTTTAATATCCCAGATCATTTATGTTCCTTCTGTGTTTGAGTGTGTATGCAAGTCTGTGTTTTCTCCAGTCTGTCTTATATGTCTAATCTGTGTATTTAGCAGAGATCAGCCCATATCCCTTTGGTGGTAATCAGAATCCTTCTTAGGACTGATTACAGGGTTCAGGGACTGATAGGAGACAGGGTTAGGCTGGAGACTTGGACCTCTGAACCATTATCAGTACCTCCAAGGTGAGGGATTAGTTAGGACCCCAGTTTAGGGTCAGGTTAGACCCCGGTCCTCCTCTTTCCTGTGACAGTGTATCAAATCCTCAAGATTAACCCTGAGTTCAACGGATATCGTGTCAGGTAAATCTATTCCATATTTACATGCTGATGTTGCTAATCTATATGTTGTATAGAGTGTTGTTCTTTTAAGAATAGTTTACTGACATCGTACACATATCATAAGACCGCGTGACATTTTCACTGGCCCATAAAATTATTCCCAGTTGCCATGGATCCAGTAGCCCAGCTGGCTCTGCAGTTGCAGGGATTATCCATGGAGCTGACGGACATTAAGTCCAAAGTTTTGTCTCCCTCGGAGCAAACCAGATTTGAACCTAAAGTAGCTCTCCCGGACAGGTTCACTGGTGGGCGAGACAAATTTTTTACCTTCAGGGAAGCATGTAAATTGTATTTTCGGCTTCGGCCTCGATCATCAGGGAGTGAAGAGCAGAGAGTGGGAATTGTTATCTCGCTCCTACAAGGGGACCCTCAATCCTGGGCCTTCTCCCTTCCTCCGGGATCCCCGGCTCTACAGTCAGTAGATCGATTTTTTACTGCCCTGGGTTTGGTATATGATGACCCAGATCGGGTCTCTCTTGCTGAGACAAAATTACGTAAGATACAGCAGGGAGATCGTCCGGCGGAGGAATTTGCTTCTGAGTTCCGTAGATGGGCCACAGATACTCAGTGGAATGACCCAGCTCTTAGGAGCCAGTTTTGTCATGGGCTTTCTGACAAATTAAAGGACGTTTTGGCTCAGTATGATTCTCCTCCATCACTGGAGGCTGCTATGGCCCTAGCTATCCGTACTGATAGACGGCTCCGGGAGAGGTGCGAGGTAACTCCGCCCCCTGTTGTTACTCCACCTACTACTAAAGTCCCTTATGTTGAGGTTCCCCTTGTCTGTTCGGAGGAGCCTATGCAGTTGGGAGGGACATCATTTCGTAGGAGGGGATTGGCGGTACGCCGCAGGACTAGAAGGTGTTTCTTCTGCGGGAAAGAGGGACATTTTGTTGGGGGATGTCCATCCCGTGCCTTGTTGAGCAAAAAGTCGCCAGAAAACTGTTAATCCCAGGTTGTGTGGTGGACGACAACCTGGGAGTATGTATTTCGTCAGCTAGTTCTTCTCAGTTCCTTGTACCAGTGGAGGTGGTGGTTGGTACGAGAGTGGAGAGATTTTCTGTTCTTCTTGATAGTGGGTCCGGGGCTAATCTGGTTGACGCTCAGTTTGCTCAGGCTCAAGGTATGCATCTGAGTGTATTGGTCAAACCGATCCCTATATTCTCCATTGATGCCAGGCCTCTCGGCCAAGGTAGCTTTGTTCATGAAGTTCATAACATTGACCTTCGGGTAGGGGCAATACATAGGGAACTGTTATCTTGTTATGTGTTGGAGGGTCTACCTACTCCTATTGTGTTGGGACTTCCTTGGTTGGTTAAACATAACCCTGTGATTAATTGGCAGTCCAGAGATATAAGCCAATGGGGGGAGTTTTGCAAAAGTAACTGCATGAACACAGTCATCAGTGCGGTCGTGCCTAGTACTTTGCCTCCTTTTTTGGAGGACTTTGGGGATGTGTTCTCTGAGGAGGGGTGTCAGGAGTTGCCTCCTCATCGCGTGTATGACTGCTCTATTAATTTACTTCCTGATGCTAAGTTACCTAAAGCTAGGTTATATAACCTTTCTGGTCCTGAGAGGCAGGCTATGAAAGATTATATTTCGGAAAGTCTGGCCAAAGGGCATATTAGACCTTCATCTTCCCCAGTGGCCACGGGGTTCTTCTTTGTGAAGAAAAAAGATGGAGGCCTACGCCCTTGCTTGGATTTCCGCGAACTTAATCGGATTACTGTTCGAGATCCGTATCCACTCCCTCTGATTCCTGATCTCTTCAATCAAATTGTTGGCGCCAAATGGTTCTCTAAATTGGATCTCAGGGGGGCGTATAATCTGATTAGGATAAAAGAGGGGGATGAGTGGAAAACGGCGTTTAACACGCCGGAGGGACATTATGAGAACCTTGTCATGCCTTTTGGTCTGACTACTGCACCAGCAGTATTCCAACATTTTGTTAATGACATTTTTCGTCATCTGGTGGGGCTGTTTGTGGTCGTATATTTGGATGACATTTTAATTTACTCACCAGATCTTGTGTCTCACCAGGAGCATGTGAGACAGGTGTTGCAGATCTTGCGAGACAATAAACTATACGCCAAACTGGAAAAGTGTGTATTCGCCGTACAGGAACTTCAGTTTTTGGGTTTCTTGGTGTCAGCCTCCGGTTTCCGTATGGACCCTGAAAAGGTGAGAGCAGTGCTTGAATGGGATCAGCCAGAGGATCTTAAGGCTCTGCAGCGTTTTCTGGGGTTTGCTAACTGCTACCGGAAATTTATTTGTAATTTCTCATCTGTTGTCAAACCTCTCACTGACATGACAAGAAAGGGACGGATTTTTCTAAATGGTCGGACAAAGCTTGCCAAGCTTTTTCCTCTTTGAAAAATTGTTTTGCTTCGGCACCCGTTCTCATCCAACCAGATGCATCACAGCCGTTCGTTGTGGAGGTGGACGCGTCTGACGTAGGGGTGGGTGCAATATTGTCCCAGGGTCCGTCCCCTGGTAAATGGCATCCGTGCGCTTTCTTTTCTAAAAAATTGTCGTCCGCCGAAAGGAATTATGATATCGGCAATAGGGAACTTTTGGCCATTAAGTTGGCTTTTGAAGAATGGCGTCACTTTTTGGAGGGGGCAGTCCACCCGGTCACCGTCATTACTGATCACAAGAACCTGCTGTATTTGGAATCTGCTAAGCGTCTGAATTCCAGACAAGCTCGATGGTCGTTGTTTTTTACCAGGTTTAATTTTGTTGTCACTTATCGCCCTGGATCTAAGAATGTTAAGGCGGATGCCTTGTCTCGCAGTTTCCCAGGGGCCGGGAAAATGGATGACCCGATTCCTATCCTTCAGGAGGGGGTGGTAGTGTCGGCTGTATGTTCTGAGCTTGAGGAGGAGGTGTTAGAGGCTCAGGGGGACGCCCCTGCAGGACCTCCAGGGAGACTGTTTGTCCCAAATCAGTTGAGACAAAAGGTTATTGAGGCACATCATAATTCTGCTTTAGCAGGACATCCAGGGAGTAAGGCTACTTTAGATCTCCTTTCTCGCCGGTTTTGGTGGCCTAACGTTAATAAAGATGTTTTAACTTTTGTCGCGTCCTGTGGGGTTTGTGCTCGCTCTAAGACCCCTCATACCCGTCCTTCTGGGACCCTCTTACCCTTGAAACTTCCGGAGCGTCCATGGACTCATTTGTCTATGGACTTCATCACGGACCTTCCTCAGTCGTCAGGGAAGACTGTCATACTGGTGGTTGTTGACAGGTTCAGTAAGATGGCACATTTCATTGCTCTTCCTGCCCTCCCTAATGCTAAAACTCTGGCGCAGGTGTTCATTGGGGAGATTGTGAGACTTCATGGGTTGCCTTCTGATGTGGTGTCAGATAGGGGGTCTCAGTTTGTGTCCAAGTTTTGGAGGGCATTTTGTTTACGTCGGGGGATGCAATTGTCATTTTCCTCGGCTTTTCATCCGCAGACCAATAGTCAGACAGAGCGTCTGAATCAAAGCCTAGAGACTTATGTTCGGTGTTTTGTCTCAGAGAACCAGGAGGACTGGTCTTCTTTCTTGCCTCTGGCAGAGTTCGCTCTTAACAACAGGCGGAGCGAGTCCACTGGTAAGTCCCCGTTTTTTGGGGCATATGGTTTTCATCCCCAGTTTTGTACATTCAATGGGGGGGGCCCTTCTGGGGTTCCTGAGGAGGAGCGTTTCTCGTCGTCACTTGCTTCAGTGTGGAGAGGTGTATTGAATAATCTGAGTGCTATGGGGAACCGTTATAAACGTATGGCTGATAGGAGGAGAGTTTCTGGTCCAGATCTTAATGTGAACGATCTGGTATGGTTGTCTACCAGGAATATAAAACTTAAAGTTCCCTCCTGGAAGCTGGGCCCCAGATTCATCGGGCCGTACAGGATCAGTTCCATAATTAATCCTGTGGCATTTCGTCTGGACCTCCCTCCTACGTTTAAAATTCATAATGTGTTCCACAAGTCATTACTTAAGAGGTACGTGGCACCAGTCATACCATCACCTCTACCTCCTCCTCCAGTGGTGGTCAATGGTAACTTGGAGTTTCAAGTGTCAAAGATCATTGACTCACGTCTGAATCGCCGGTCCCTTCAGTACTTGGTGCATTGGAAGGGGTATGGTCCAGAGGAGAGGACGTGGGTTCCTGCGTCTGACATTAACGCAGATCGTTTGGTGCGGACCTTCCACAGAACTCACCCGGGCAAACCTGGCCCTGAGGGTCCGGAGGCCCCTCGTAGAAGGGGGGGTACTGTCATGTGTGCATCGCCACGAAGATCGTCGCGGTTGCACATTCTGACTTCTCACAGCTGAGTTGCTGTTTCTTTGTGTTTGGCAGTTAGGGAGTTAATTCTGTCTGTGCTCAGTTCTGGGACTGGGTGCAGTTTTCTCCCGGCTGCAATTAATTATTTGTTGATTGGTTTCCTTTAAATCTCTGGTTGTCTGTGTTGGGAGTTGCCAGTGAAATTCTTCATGCAGACCACAGATAGGATTGTATCTGTATAGACTTAAGTTAAAGAGCTCCTTAGTTGTTTTAAGCTCACCTTGCTTAGAGTTTAATATCCCAGATCATTTATGTTCCTTCTGTGTTTGAGTGTGTATGCAAGTCTGTGTTTTCTCCAGTCTGTCTTATATGTCTAATCTGTGTATTTAGCAGAGATCAGCCCATATCCCTTTGGTGGTAATCAGAATCCTTCTTAGGACTGATTACAGGGTTCAGGACTGATAGGAGACAGGGTTAGGCTGGAGACTTGGACCTCTGAACCATTATCAGTACCTCCAAGGTGAGGGATTAGTTAGGACCCCAGTTTAGGGTCAGGTTAGACCCCCGATCCTCCTCTTTCCTGTGACAGTGTATCAAATCCTCAAGATTAACCCTGAGTTCAACGGATATCGTGTCAGGTAAATCTATTCCATATTTACATGCTGATGTTGCTAATCTATATGTTGTATAGAGTGTTGTTCTTTTAAGAATAGTTTACTGACATCGTACACATATCATAAGACCGCGTGACAGGGCCATGATTTTATCCTTTTTTTTTGCATTTTATTTTTATTTTTGTTACACTGCAGAGGACAGCATCGTAGGCCGCAGTCAAGTACACCACCACCAGATGACGCTGGAGAGCATCGTGACGTCGCATCATCTAGCAGACGGTAAATAGCACGCACCACATTACCGCAAACAGAACTTTTCTCTTTCAGCACGGGCCATGATTGTGGCCATGTATTCATTGACCTTTTTTTTTTTCATTTTACTGCACAGCAGACGACCATCTCCCCTACCGATGGAATACGGCCGGCAGCAGGACAGTAGTTCTTCTGGGAGCCCTCCCACTCATCGGCAGCGTTTAGCGGTTATTTTTTGCTAATTATGTTTCCTCTATCAATTTTCTTTACATTTTTTTTTTTTTTTTTTTTTAAATCCATCTCTTGGATAATTTTTTTATTTTTCTTTCACAATGAATTATTGGTTTATTTATTTATTTATTTTTAAATTACAGGAATCTGAACCTGAGGAGCTCCCAGAAGAAGGATGGGGTGGACAGATACCTGGAGTGGGCTCACAATTCGTAAGTTTCCTTCATCCATCAGTAAAACACAACATCACACTACACAACCCCTTAAAAAAAAAAAAAAAATAGACACAACCGAAAAACAACATAAAATTTTTTTTTCCAGTCTTCCGCACCTGTGGCTTCAAGAGGTCCTCGCAGTGCCTCCCAGAGTCGACGTGAAGAACGTGGCGGTCTTCAACCTGTAAGTATTATATTTATTTGTTTTTTTTTTTTAAATAAATGGACTTTTTTTAATTTTATAATTAAATTTTTTTTTTTTCTCATTTTATTTTAGGCTTCACAGCGTGCTCCCGACTCAGACGGTGAGGAGGGGATTGATATGGACCTATTAATTGATCTGATCAGAGAGCGGGAGCCGCTGTGGAACATGGGGGACCGCCGCCATTCAGATCAGATAGTGACCCGTCGGCTCTGGGATGAAGTTTGTTCCCAACTTGTTGGCTACTGGGAGGACCTTGAAGCTCGGTCACAGTCTAAAATGCGTAAGTATATACAGTTCTGTAGGCCTGCTGGATTTAAAGCAGTGTTTCCACAACTCCAGTCCTCGTGAACCCCAAGGGTTCATGTTTTCAGGATTTCCTTTGGTACAACACTATAGAAATCCTGAAAACATGACCCGTGGGGGACATGAGTACTGTAGTTTGGAAAACACTTATGTAGTATACTAACCAATTTGTGCTACCTCGTTTCAGGGGAGAGAATTGTGAAGCGGTGGCGGTCTATCAGGGATTGCTTCAAGAAGGAGTTCAACAAAGATATGCGGGCCCCGAGTGGTTCTTCAGGACGCCAGAGCAAATACAAATACGCAAGAGCTCTTGCGCGCAACTATGGTCACCAGAAGGTAAATATTCAAAAGGAAATGTTTACATGTCTAACTACATTTTTTTTCACAGTCAGGGCCATTCAAATACAGTATATTAATTGTATTTTTTCTCTTTATTCAACAGCATGGTGAGCAGCACTCGGGCGCCCGCAGAGTTGGGCCCTTCTGAGGCGATCCCTGAGGAGACCGGCACCGAGGGACACTTTGACCGCCCCGACCCATCTGCACCCACACGTGAGCCCTCTTTCCCCTCCACCAGCGCTGCAGCATCGTGGCCAAGTGCATTGCATGAGGCTGCTGGTCAAGAGATAGATTTTCCTTTACCCCACCCTTCTGCCCCTGCCACCTCTAGTACACCTGCGGCTACTGGGCGGCACCTGCAGAGGGGTCAGGAAAGGGACTATGCGCCCGAGTTCTTGCATTTGAATGCATCTTTTCAGAACTGCCTTAAAGTTTTATCTGAACAAGTTACCGCAGGCATTCATCAGATTACCTCCGCAGTTTCGGAGGTAAAGACACTTCTGCAAAGCATGCATTCAGAAGCAAGAGCATCACCAAATATGGTTTTTTTTAGGTCTGTGGCGGAGCGCATAGAGCCACTATCTGTTGACCAGCAGATGTATGTAATGCAGATGTGCCACGCTGCTGTAGTGCAGGTTTTCTCCTATCCTCCTCCTTCCACCCCAGTCGTTCCTCCCCCTCCCCCCCTCCATCCGCCGTCCCTCCTCCCCCTCCGATTCAGTATCAGCCACCTCCCCAATTCCAGCAACCTCCCCACTATCACCAACCTCCCCAGTACCAGCCACCTTCCCAAATTCTGCCACCTTCCCAAATACAGCCACCTTCACAAATTATGCCACCTTCCCAAATACAGCCACCTTCCCAACTCCAGCCACCTTCCCAACTCCAGCCACCTTCCCAACTCCAGCCACCTTCCGAACTCCAGCCACCTTCCCAACTACAGCCATCTCAACTACAGCCACCTCCCCAACTTCTGCCACCTCCCCAACTTCAGCCACCTCACCAACTTCAGCCATCTCACCAACTACTGCCCCTCAGCAACTCCAGTCCCCTCAACAACTCCAGTCACCTATCCAGTACCAACAACCTCCCCAGTACCAGCCACCTACCCCGTACCAACCACCTACTCCGTACCACACTCCCACCTCTTACCAATCTCCTTCCCCCTACAAATTTCCTACCATATCACCTGCTCCTCCAGTCCCTGCCCCACCCTCCACTCCACCACCCATCACCGATTCTGCCTCCAACTTGTCCTCCCATTCTTTAACCCTTTCCACCACTTCACCTCTTACTGTTCCTTCCCCACCAGCATCCCAGTCCTCTCTACACACTCCCACGGTCGAAGTGTCCCGCAGCCCCTCCAATAGTATGTCCACCCCACACTACACTATGTTGTAACGTTCTTTAAATTTTTGGAAAAAAAGACAATGAGTCATTTAATGCAAACCAAAAATTTATAAAAGATATTTTGCAAGTAAACTTTTACAAACTTGTTAACAAAATTGGTTAAATAAATGTTGAATTGGTTGACTCACTTTTTGTCTGTCATTTCTTTATAATGTTACATGTTATGTAAGGTTACATGTGTAATAAAGATTAAGAACAGTAGCAATGTTAAAGACAGAAACATTACATATATGTAGGGACAAACACAAACATAACAATTTATTAAACACGGTCATCCTGCCAGTCTACCTGTCCTCTGGGTGAAATAAAGTACTCGGCAAATCTGTCCCTCATCCTGGAAACAGCAACAGAACTTTGATTGGTATTATTGCAACAATCATGTAATGTTGTTTCTTGAAAGTGGTCCTCAATGGTCAACTGTTCTTTGCAGATCACAACATTATGCAGTACCACGCAGGCTTTTATGACTTCGTGGACAGTGTCAGTCTTCAAATTTATGGCTGTCAATAGTACACGCCACTTTGCAATCAGGATTCCAAACGTGAACTCAACCATTCTTCTAGCTCTTGTGAGCCTGTAATTGAAAATCCTTTTGGTATGGGTCAGTCCTCTGCTGGCATACGGTTTTAATAGATGTTCTGAGAGCTGGAATGCCTCATCACCAACACACACATATGGCATAGGTGGCCCTGTGGTTTGAGGCAGCGGCCTAGGAGCTGGGAAATGGAATGTGTTCCCATACAGTCGACGTCCCATCGCTGAAAGTTTGAAGACTTGGGAATCGTTAGATCGTCCATATGCCCTATGTCCACTGCAATGAACCTATATTCGGCATCAGCGATGGCCATCAGGACAACTGAGAAATATTTTTTATAGTTAAAATATTCTGATCCTGTTCCCACTGGCTTCACAATTCTGACATGTTTGCCATCAATCGCTCCAAGACAATTCGGAAATTGGCAGATCTGTTGGAACTTATCTGCTATTTCCATCCACCACTGTGTAGTAGGTTCAGGCATAAATTCAGAGACCAAACAGTCCCACAGTGCATGGCAGGTGTGCTTTATTATGCCCGATATGGTAGAGATTCCCAATCTAAATTGGAAATGGAGTGAGGAGAGCGATTCTCCACTTGCAAGGAATCAAAAAAAAAAAAAAAATATTCTCACAATCACTGCTCAGAACTCAGGTATAACAATTGGAAAAGGCAAAAGACAGAATATAGCACTACCCACATAGTATACAAGTATGCCAACACAGAATATAGCACTACCCACATAGTATACAAGTATGCCAACACAGAATATAGCACTACCCACATAGTATACAAGTATGCCAACACAGAATATAGCACTACCCACATAGTATACAAGTATGCCAACACAGAATATAGCACTACCCACATAGTATACAAGTATGCCAACACAGAATATAGCACTACCCACATAGTATACAAGTATGCCAACACAGAATATAGCACTACCCACATAGTATACAAGTACGCCAACACAGAATATAGCACTACCCATATAGTATACAACTATGCCAACACAGTATATAGCAATACACGCATAGTATACATCAATGCCAAAACAGTATATAGCACTACCCACATTGTATACTATGCCAACACAGTATATAGCACTACCCACATAGTATAAAACAATACCCACATAGTATACAAGTACACCAACACAGAATATAGCACTACCCACATAGTATACAAGTACGCCAACACAGAATATAGCACTACCCACATAGTATACAAGTACGCCAACACAGAATATTGCACTACCCACATAGTATACAAGTATGCCAACACAGAATATAGCACTACCCACATAGTATACAAGTATGCCAACACAGAATATTGCACTACCCACATAGTATACAAGTACGCCAAAACAGTATATTGCACTACCCACATAGTATACAAGTACGCCAAAACAGTATATTGCACTACCCACATAGTATACAAGTACGCCAAAACAGTATATTGCACTACCCACATAGTATACAAGTACGCCAAAACAGTATATTGCACTACCCACATAGTATACAAGTACGCCAAAACAGTATATTGCACTACCCACATAGTATACAAGTACGCCAACACATAATATAGCAGTACCCACATAGTATACAAGTACGCCAGCACAGAATATAGCAATACCCACATTTATTTAAGCACTACCCACATAGTATACAAGTACGCCAAAACAGAATATAACAATAACCACATTGTATTAAACAGTACTCACAAAGATACACAAAATATGCATTTGAATGAAATAAACACACACAAGTTTTTGACCATTTTTTATTGCACTGGTAGTAATCCTTTGATTGCCTTTTAGTCCTAGAATAAAAAAATAACAACAATACAACTGTGTTCAAGCAAGCAGATTCAAAAATAATAGCTTACCTTATAGTCACCATGAGATGCTCCGACGGAGAAATCGAATAGCGGCAGTAGGTGTCACATCTCCTTATCTTGTCTTCAATCCGCTCCACCAACATATCAAATGTTTCCTTCTTCATACGAAGATAAGAAAAAAAATTTTCTGGATTCTCTCTTAGCTCAATATTGAGTGTCGAATAGACTCCACGGGTTAGTCTCTGTGCCGTGATGGGGTGGATCCACATACGGCGGCGTCGCTGGCACTGACGCTTTAGGCGCTGCTCGATCCTTCTCTCCTTCTCCATAACGATAAACCTCAAGCGATTCGCCTCCACTGTGAAATCCACGAGATTCCTGAAAATATTACCAATAATCGCCTCCATCTTCATCAGTCACTTGCTCTTCTCTCAAAAATGCTCCTCTACAACCTGTCAAAGATGGGCTGTAGGAACACTGTATATATAGGATTTACAGTAGCCAATCAGTTTTTGAAATAAAAGGGGCGTTTTTGAAAACCGGATCCGTCGTAATCCGTCAAAAAACGGATAAAAAACGGATGAAACTGATGCGCCGGATCCGGTTTTCTGCCTGATCCGCTAAACGGATCAGGCAGAAAACCGGATCCTGCGCATCAGGTTTTTCATTTCATTGCCGCATCCGACGCTCTGGCGCAACGCCGGACCGCGCCTGATTAAAATAAAACTTAAGAGACCACTGCAAAATTTTCAGTTTGTCTGATCTTTTTCTTTATAGGTATATTTTTGAGTAAAATGTAAATTGCTCTCTTATTCTATAAACTACTGACAACATGTCTCCGAACTTCATTTTAAAAATATTTTGAAAAAACATTTTTGTTCTCTGCTAATTGGCCCTTAAATTTCTAATTACAGTTAATTCGAATACCCTTGAGTTTTCTCATGATTACTTCAATTCTTTCTGAAGTGTTTAATTTTAGACTCAGCAATTCATAAGAATGGCTTTGTGAAACTAAACAATGTCCACATTTTGACACATATTCTATCTTGGAGGCCTGGGACTCTCAGTCTTACATTGCAACTTATTAATTTCTAGAACTTTTCAAACAGCTCAGTTCTTTTTAAACTTTTTCTTTTACATTGTGGACTGACCCTTCCTTTTTTTCCTCTTTACCCTCTGCACCCATTTTCATCTTTAATTGTCAGGTGCATACATTTTATTAGGTTATGAAACAAAGCAACATCCTTGGTCTGTTATCTGCGTTATTTAATTTGACAATAGAGAACAGTTACTAGTGAGAAACATTACAGCTTCTAATGGAAATTCGGAAATAGAACACAGGTCTCTGCACATTATTGTCACTCACCTATACACTCATCATTTATGTTGGATTTATGGATCGCTATTTTCACATATGATGTTATTGGCTTAAATGTTTTGCAAATTTTGCTTGTTTTGCAAAATTTTCAATGCGTAGGATTACATCAGAAGCTAGGTCACAATACAGATAATTAGATTCTCCTTTCTATTTATATCTCTTTGTCTCTGTATGTCTTGGCCACGTGAGTCACTGGCTAGAATAGAGAACTATGCCTGAAACTGCTATCAATATCTATAATAATATAGAAGACACTATAATGGAAAATCAAGATTTCTACTGTCCTCAGTAATAACAGCCTTAGTGCCCGCAGAATATAACCTTCTTGTTCTATCTTTGCTGTTCCGCAATCATTACATAATGTAGAACTGAAAATTCGATTTACACTTTCAAATGTCCCTTTTTTGATGAGATAATCTGTTTCTGATGAAAGAAAGCTATGTGTCATACAGGTCTAACATTTAAGTAATTCCGTGTCATCAAACTGGTGCTTTGTGGTTCCCTCATATTTCATCTCATGAATTATTAATACAATTTGCTTCAAATTTCTGAGTTAAAAAAATATTATATTCCGGTGGGACTTGAGGGTGTTCCAATAAGCAATTGTTTATTTGTCATTTGTAGCAGTATGTTAACGAGAATTGACTTCACTGTTGTCTGCATATTTTAGTCAATGTCGGATTTTATCTTTGGTATGAATCAGACATCATCCAATATTAGGTTTATACATTTATAAGTGCTTGACAGATAATTTGAAAAAGCAGGCACCACCAGTAAAGTGGAGAGTGCACAATGTATAGTAAAAAAATGAAAATAATTGTCAGAAAATAAATACAAGAGATCTATACTAGAAAAATGCGCATCAAAGGGTAATAAAATAAAATCAGCAATTTTTATTTAGAAATTATAAGAAAAACACTTAGCTATACAAAATACACTGATTAAAATCAATTAAAAACCTACACAAATAAATGTGACCATGTAAAATAATTGTTTCTGCCCAAGGTAATGGGTCAATACAATAGACCACCTCACATCAAACATAAACACTTTTAAATTTAAAAAAATAACATAGCATCAAGGAACACATGAAATGATGAATGAATATCCATCCATTTAATAGGTCAATAAATGAAGTAATTGAAGAGAATCTCTGTGAGGGATAGAAAAATCCCCACATGTATTTCCAAGTTTTGGCTTCTTCAGAGGGTATATATATTTATTAGACATGAACGAATCTTCCGAAATTCATTTTGAGCAGATTTGCTCGAATTGAGCAACCTGCTTGATCTGGTTTGAATAATTCAGTTCATATTGAAAGAATCTGAAATGTCATTATTATGCTCCGAAGCCAATTATATTGCAAGATAAATGGAGGGTAGGGAAGAGGTTTTAAGAAAAAATCAAACTCTGCTGTTTCCTGACTCATCTAACGCCTTATTCCTTATGTGAGTGAGGGCCTACAACATGTAAGAATGTTTTTGTTTTTAAACCCTTCCCCACCTTCAAAAGAATTCACCAAAATGGCAGCTACTGTAAATTATTGCCATTTTGCTTAATTCATGTGGATTGAATTCAGGAAATTTTGGATTAGCAAGAATTTGAAATTTCCGGAACATTCAATTCAGTACAGATTTATAGATTTATAATAAGTATATTTTGTACACTATTATTTCAAGCAGAAAAACCAAGAAGAAAAATATCCCTAAAATATAACTTTTAATTTAATAATTAAAAACAGTAATAGAAACACAAAAAAAATCAGAGGGTCAAGGGCTTGACCAATACCCAAGAAAGATGTCAAGGTAAGTATATATACATTGGGGAGAAACTAAACTCACCCTACTGGGCCTTAATAAGACCCTTCCTGATAAAGTGTCTACAATTTACTACATCCAGTATTAGCAAGAGCGTTTTTCTACCGTGTTTCCCCGATAGTAAGACACCCCCGATTGTAAGACGTACCGGGAGTTTCAGAGGGGTCGGCTAATATAAGCCGTACCCCGAAAGTAAGACATATGTCTTACTTTCGGGGAAACACGGGGGTATTGCCGCCTCTCTCTCATCTACCGTAGCTGCGTGCCTCTTCCTGCCCACGTCCGCACCGTCCCCCTCTCCATACGTCGCCGCGTCTGTCATCTACCACTGCCGCCTTCCGCCACGGGCTCCGGCTCCCTGCAGCCGCTGGTCCCGCCGTCCTCCGTCGCTCCGTTCGCCCGCAGTCCCGGGCTGAAGTTCTCGCGCGCTCTATTTAAATTTCTTCTTCGGTCCCGAAACGTCATCACGTTGGTCACTCACGTGACCGGAGGCCGGAGAGAACTGTCTATCACTGCAGCCTCCGGTCACGTGAGTGACCAACGTGATGACGTTTCGGGACCGAAGAAGAAATTTAAATAGAGCGCGCGAGAACTTCAGCCCGGGACTGCGGGCGAACGGAGCGACGGAGGACGGCGGGACCAGCGGCTGCAGGGAGCCGGAGCCCGTGGCGGAAGGCGGCTGCAGAAAAACTCAGGTGAGTTTTTCTGGTGGTAGATGGCAGACGCGGCGACGTATACACAGTAATCATACATCAGTAAAACATATACACTGGCATACTGGGGTATCATCTGCTGTATGTAACCCAGTGGGTATCAGCAGGTGTCACACTGGATTAAATACAGCAGGTGGTACTGTATCACACTGGGTTAGATACAGGTAATTTTTTTTCAATATAAGACATACCCCGAAAGTAAGACATAGTGGGGTTTTTGGGGATAAAAAGAAAGTAAGACACTGTCTTACTTTCGGGGAAACAC
This sequence comes from Oophaga sylvatica, assembly GCA_033576555.1. Classification (NCBI taxonomy): domain Eukaryota; kingdom Metazoa; phylum Chordata; class Amphibia; order Anura; family Dendrobatidae; genus Oophaga; species Oophaga sylvatica. The sequence goes on along the minus strand of JARQOD010000005.1, from coordinate 162,362,059 downwards.
CGTAGTAACCATTAATAAAGAGCTCACAATTAACCATCTATTCCAGAGTATATATATAAAACCCACCAGGTATATAATACATGACAAAAAATAACAAAATCATAATGCCTACAGATATATTAATCCGTCTGACAACATATTGCAACAGTTTAAGAGTATTTGATGTACCACCACATATAGAAATAAATTCAAAAGATAGTAAACATGTTGCAATAGTTAATAGGTCTGTCGGCTAAATACATAAGCACAAGCTAATACTTATCAGCCATTGATGATCGGAAAAGCCAAATCGTTTCCCCCTCTATATCGTTGAGGGTTCATCAGGGGTTAAAAAAGGGGTCCCATCACCCCCGGGCCAAGAGATCAGTGCAATGTGCGGCGTGTTCCATGCATATCAGACACCATTATTTAAAGATTCCCGTGGTAGCTACACAGCATAATTTCCGGTCGACTGATGTCCAGATGAACCGTATGCTGCGTTTCAAATACCGGAAGTACATCAGAATAGAGCAGACCAAGTAACACATACGTTCCCGATATAGGAAGTACCGAATCAAGAATACTTCCGGTCAAATGTTTTAGTGGAGCGCAGCTTGCGTACCAGAGACCAGACAGGAGCTTCTATATCCTAGGTACTAAATAAAGTCCGCCTTTATGGGGCTAAGATATGTATTCACTCAGTACCCATGGTAAAAAATTGTTTTTTCCCTGGTACGCAAGTTGTGTTCCACTATAATATGTGGTATTTGGTCCGCCCCATTATTACGCACTTCCTGTGGACTTTATTTAGTATACATTTGAATATACATTAACTATTGCAACATGTATACTATCTTTTGAATTTATTTCTATATGTGGTGGTACATCAAATACCCTTAAACTGTTGCAATATGTTGTCAGACGGATTATTATATTTGGAGACATTATGATTTTGTTATTTTTTGTTATGTGTTATACACCTGGTGGATTTTATATACTGTATATCTTCTGGAATAGATGGTTAATTGCGTGCTCTTTATTAATGGTTACTAGAAAAATGCTCTTGCTAATACTGGAGGTAGTAAATTGTAGACACTTTACCTTTGTGTACACGTTTTTGAGGTATTATCCTTATGGTGGAATCTATTCCATGGTCTGTCCCTATGCAGCATATAAGTATTTTTTGACTACGAGATAAGTCTACTCCAGCTGGAAAAAAACAAAAAAAATTTTTTACTCCGAGATAAGTGTTTTTTTTCTATAAGATTTTTTTTACTACGAGATAAGTTTACAGCACTTGAGCACTTTTTCCTATGAGACATATATTAATGTCTCCCCACTAGGGGATTTTTTCGGGTGTGTTTTTTCCTGTGTATCCCATTTTTTGTGTATTCAGGGTGGTCTAGGGTGGTCTAGGGCTGCCGGCATTAAGCAGGGGCGCCACATCATCAACAACTAGGGTGCCAACCTCCACAGTCAGGAAGGGTCTTATTAAGGCCCAGTAGGATGAGTTTAGTTTCTCCCCAATGTATATATATTTACCTTGACATCTTTCTTGGGTATTGGTCAAGCCCTTGACCCTCTGATTTTTTTGTGTTTCTGTTACTGTTTTTAATTATTGAATTAAAAGTTATATTTTAGGGATGCTTTTCTTCTAGGTTTTTCTGCTCGATTTATCTATCCCGCTAATTGGTTTCTGAGGTTTTCCTACACTATTGTTTCACCTTGTGCCATCAAAATATTGGGAAAGATTTATTAAAAAAATTGCTGATAGCTTTCACTAAATTTTCTCCAATAAACAAATGTAAAAGATGAACATACTTCCTAACTATGTGCTCTAGCCAGTTTTGGCAGCTCACTAGAGTAGATGGAGTGGTTTAGTGGGAAAGGGGTGAGGTTTGTCATATGGTTAGAGGGCTTAAAATATGAAAACATGAAACATAATTGTAACACAATTTTGACACAAAATATTAGTGCAAATTAATCCAACCAATGACTTAAGTGGCTTTAGTGTAAAATTAGACAAGAGTGCCAAATTTATCACAAAGCTTGAGCCACTGTAATAAATTTGGTGCATTTTATACTGTCTAATCAAAGTTTATAGTGTCTACATCTTATACAGTAGTGAAATATTTTTTTCCTGTTTTGAAGATGAGGACAACATTTGTCCTTCTCCAATCTTCTGGGACTTCTCCTATTCTCCAGGATCTTTCAAAAATTCTGGCTATTAGTTCTGCAATTTCCTCTGCTAACTCTTCCAGTAGCCTAGGATGTAATTAATCTGGACCAGGAGATTTAAATTCATTAAAATTAGCTAAGCATTCCTTCACCATCTCTCTGTTTATTAATAGTGTGGATTATTTCATTCCTTCGATTGCACCGTGAAGATCAATTGATGTTACAATTGTTTTCTTTGAGAACACATATGCAAAATAGGAATTTAAAAGTTCGGCCTTCTCAACATCATATTTAGGGGGAACAGACTTAGTAAGAGATATGGCATAGTTAAAGAAACTTATACAATTATCTGTAGGCTATCATGTACTCCTCCTGCATGCAGGCAAATTCCTTTATACAACTTACAGTAGTGCACTGATATGGAGTAAAAATGGGAAATGTCCTTTATGACCATTATGGTTGGCTAACCCTTACCCCAAAATTTTATACAGCTTGTGCAAATACTTAGGTCTCTTGTCCATCTTAGGAAGAGTAATATTTAACTCCACAGTCTTTTAGATTACTGGCGAGTGATCAACTATTTAAAATCAAGAGGTTTGTATACATAATTTTTTCTTGAAGAATTTTCAATGCCTATTTTCATCTCATTGAAAGCAGAAGGACTGCTAGTGTACAAATGAAGTATACATAAGTATATATTTTTTCCATTCTAAAGATATCCATTAGTTGATTTCTTTCAATGTGTAGAGGAAAAAAAGTACTAGTTACAGTGGATATTTCATAATACCATTGTACCAAAGGAAGAATATAAATCTATGTATAGGAAAAGATAAGAAATTGAAATAATAGGAATGAATTGTGTTTTAAGACTTTCAAAAGTACATTACTTGTCTGTATGTGCAACTTACCTTCAGGAACTGTTCTTATTATATGGATCTCAACAAAGCAGCTATAGAAGGACTTTACAGAAGAGAATTCTTAATATCTCCCAATTTAGTTCATTACAAAGTTAAAGTATAAGTGGAGAAGGATGACTATCTCAGAATAATGCATTAAACTGTACAAGAAAGGACTCAAAGTAACCTTATCTTTCTTTTGCAATGCACATTCAATTTCCTTTAGAATGATTTTATACATCAAGTTTAATGAAGTTTCTAAATGAAAGCTTGCTATTCTTGGCAAACTGCAAGTGATTTTATATCCCATCAGTTTAAGAGCCATTTTGTGGCTACTGTAAATTTACTCTGTAAATTGTATCATTTTAATTCTGCATTGGTATGTGTTGTGTGTGCTTTCATTACTTGTCTTTGTTTTTTCTTGTGATATTGTTGTATTCCTTGTTCCCATTTAGTAACTTATACTGTTCCGCCTGAGGCCATCTTCATTCATCTCTGCCCTTCCTTCCATAATAGGCATGTGCTATTCATAACTGATCACCCTGCCATCTATTACATTCATTGGAAGGATAAATTACATTATAATATTGTTGCATTATAAAACATCCTGCTTGCATGTATATTGAGACTCTATAAAAGGCCTGTGTCAGTGCAAAATCATTGTGCTGCCTAAATTAAGTTTAGCTTCCCTGAAATTCCTATCTAGTAAAATAATGTCATCATAGCACTTTGCCTCCAAGCCATTCTCATGTCAGTTCAGTGAAACTGTCTATTGATTTTCAATTGGCTCTAACCAGTTTTCTTGAGTATGGGAGAGAAGTGTACATACTTTTTCATTATCCTGTCTTAATAATAGCCCACGGCTGACCTTTCTGCCACTTCCACTATCTATCATATTGCTAATATGATTCACAAATTATGATGTTGGTTGTCACAATCATTGTAAAAAATGGATTTGCTACAACTGTACAATGTTGTATCACTTTAACCCCTTTATTTCATCAGACGTACTATTCCGTCCATGTGACCCTGGACCTATGTCCCATGGACGGAATAGTATGTCATGGGCGATCAGCTGCGCTCCCGGGGGAGCGCAGCTGATCGCCGCCAGGTGTCAGCTGATTATCACAGCTGACACCCGTGACTGTGTGTCAGGAGCGGTTACGGACCGCTCCCGGCACATTAACCCTTGTCACACCGCGATCAAACATGATCGCGGTGTACCCGGGGCACAGGGGAGGATCGCGCAGGGTGGGGGCTCACTGCGCGCTCCCCTGAGACCCTCAGAGCAGCGCGATGTGTCGCGCTGTTCCGAGGGTCCGTCCTCCCTCCAGGTCCCCGGATCCAAGATGGCGCCGGGGTCCTGCAGGGAGGAAGCCTGCAGCGATGCCAGAGCGATCGCTGGTGTGACAGAGTGCTGTGCACACTGTCACACCAGCGATCTGCTAAAATACAGTGATGTCCCACCCTGGGACAAAGTAAAAAAGTTAAAAAAATAAAAATAAAAAGTGGTAAAAAAAAGCATAAAAAAAAAAAAAAATATTCCCCAATAAATTCATTCTTTCCTGTAAATAAAAAAAAAAACAATAAAAGTACACATATTTGGCATCACCGCGTCCCCTATAAAACTGTCCCACTAGTTAACCCCTTTAGTGAACCCCTTAAAAAAAAAAAGAAAACGAAGCAAAAAATCAATGATTTATCATCATACCGCTGAACAAAAAGTGGAATAACATGCGATCAAAAAGACCGAGATAAATATTTATGGTACCGCTGAAAACGTCATCTTGTCCCGAAAAAAACGAGCCATCTTACAGCATCATCAGTGAAAAAATAAAAAAGTTATAGCTCACAGAATAAAGCGATGCAAAAATAATAATTTTTTATATAAAATAGTTTTCATTCTATAAAAGCGCCAAAACATAAAAAAATGATATAAATGAGGTATCGCCGTAATCGTACTGACCCGAAGAATAAAACTGCTTTATCAATTTTACCACATGCGGAACGGTACAAACGCCTCCCCAAAAGAAATTCATGAATTGCTGATTTTTGTTCATTCTAACCTCCCAAAAATCGAAATAAAAAGCGATCAAAAAATGTCACGTGCTCAAAAATGGAACCAATAAAAATGTCACCTCGTCCCGCAAAAAATAAGACCTCACATGACTCTGTGGGCCAAAATATGCAAAAATTATAGCTCTCAAAATGTGGCGATGCAAAAAACTATTTTTTGCAATAAAAAGCGTCTTTTAGCGTGACAGCTGCCAATCATAAAAACCCGCTATAAATAGTAAATCAAACCCCCCTTTATCACCCCCTTAGTTAGGGAAAAATAATAAAATTAAAAAAATGTATTTATTTCCATTTTCCCGTTAGGGATAGGGTTGCGGCTAAAGTTAGGGTTAGGGTTGGCGCTAAGGTTAGGATTAGGATTAGGGTTGGGATAACGGTTAGGGTTGTGTTAGGGTTAGGTTTGTGGTTAGGGTTGGGACTAGGGTTAGGGGTGTGTTGGGGTTAGGGTTGGAGTTAGAATTGGAGGGTTTCTGCTGTTTAGGCACATCAGGGGCTCTCCAATTGTGACATGGCGTCTGATCTCAATTCCAGCCAATTCTGCGTTGAAAAAGTCAAACGGTGCTCCTTCACTTCTGAGCTCTGCCATGCGCCCAAACAGTAGTTTACTCCCGCATATGGGGTATCAGCGTACTCTGGACCACAAGAGTTATTGTGCAATTTGTCCTATTTCTTCTGTTACCCTTGGGAAAATAAAAAACTGGGGCGACAAAATCATTTTTGTAAAAAAAAAAAGATTTTTTTGTTTTTACGGCTGTATGTTATAAAACTTCTGTGAAGCACTTGGGGCTTCATAGCGCTCACCACACTTCTAGATAAGTTCCTTGTGGGGTCTATTTTCCAAAATGGGGTCACTTGTGGGGGTTTCCACTGTTTAGGCGCATCAGGGGCTCTCCAAATGCGACATGACGCCCCCAGACCATTCCATCAAAGTCTGCAATATAAAACATCACTACTTCCCTTCCGAGCCCAGACGTGCACCCATACAGTCGTTTTCTCCCACATATTGGGTATCAGCGTACTCAGGACAAATTGGACAACAAATTTTGGGGTCCAATTTCTCCTGTTACCCTTGTGAAAATAAAATATTGGGGCGAAAAAATCATTTTTGTAAAAAAAAAAAGGATTTTTTATTTTTACGGCTGTACATTATAAACTTCTGTGAAGCACTTCGGGGTTCAAAGTGCTCACCACACATCTAGATAAGTTCCTTGTGGGGTCTATTTTCCAAAATGGGGTCACTTGTGGGGGGTTTCCACTGTTTAGGCGCATCAGGGGCTCTCCAAATGCGACATGACGCCCCCAGACCATTCCATCAAAGTCTACAATCCAAAACGTCACTACTTCCCTTCCGAGCCCCGACGTGCGCCAATACAGTAGTTTACTCCCACATATTGGGTATCAGCGTACTCAGGACAAATGGGACAACAACTTTTGGGGTCCAATTTCTCCTGTTTCCCTTGTGAAAATAAAATATTGGGGGCGAAAAAATCATTTTTGTAAAAAAAAAAAGGATTTTTTATTTTTACGACTGTACGTTATAAACTTCTGTGAATCACTTCGGGGTTCAAAGTGCTCACCACACATCTAGATAAGTTCCTTGTGGGGTTTATTTTCCAAAATGGGGTCACTTGTGGGGGGTTTCCACTGTTTAGACGCATCAGGGGCTCTCCAAATGCGACATGACTCCCCCAGACCATTCCATCAAAGTCTGCAATCCAAAACGTCACTACTTCCCTTCCGAGCCCCGACGTTCGCCCATACAGTAGTTTACTCCCACATATTGGGTATCAGCGTACTCAGGATAAATTGGACAACAACTTTTGGGGTCCAATTTCTCCTGTTACCCTTGTAAAAATAAAATATTGGGGACGAAAAAATCATTTTTGTAAAAAAAAAAAAAAGAGATTTTTTATTTTACGGCTGTACGTTATAAACTTCTGTGAATCACTTTGGGGTTCAAAGTGCTCACCACACATCTAGATAAGTTCCTTGAGGGGTCTAGTTTCCAAAATGGTGTCATTTGTGGGGGGTTTCCACTGTTTAGGCAGATCAGGAGCTCTCCAAACACGACATGGCATCCAGCCAATCCTGCGTTGAAAAAGTCAAACGGCGCTCCTTCCCTTCCAAACTCTGCCATGCACCCAAACAGTGGCTTACTCCCACATATGGGGTATCAGCGCACTCAGGACAAATTGCACAATAACTTTTGGAGTCTTGTTACCCTTGGGAAAATAAAAATTGGGGTGAAAAGATCAATTTTGTGGAAAAAATATGATTTTTTAATTTTACGGCTCTACGTTATAAACTTGTGTGAAGCACTTGGGGGTTCAAATTGCTCACCAAAGATCTAGATAAGTTCCTTAGGGGGTCTAGTTTCCCAAATGGTGTCACTTGGGGGGGGTTTCCACTGTTTAGGCACAGCAGGGGCTCTCCAAATGCAACATGGCGTCCAATCTCAATTCCAGCCAATTTTGGTTGGAAAAAGTCAAATGGTGCTCCTTCCATTCCGAGCTCTGCCATGCGCCCAAACAGTGGTTCCCCCCTACATATGGGGTATCAGCATACTCAGGACAAATTGGACAACAACTTTTGAGGTCCAATTCTCCTTGTTACCTATGGGAAAATAAAAAATTAGTGACTAAGTGACTTGGGGGTTCAAAGTGCTCACCAAAGATCTAGATAAGTTCCTTAGGGGGTCTAGCTTCCAAAATGGGGTCACTTGTGGGGGGTTTCCACTGTTTAGGCTCATCTGGGGCACTACAAATGGAACGTGACCCCCATCAATGTTTGCATTCCAAAACGTTACTGCTTCCTTTCCAAGCCCTGCCGTGCGCCCAAACAGTTTCCCTCCCCCCACATATGGGGTATCAGCGTACTCAGGACAAATTGGACAACAACTTTTGGGGTCCAATTTCCTTGGGAAAAATCAAAAATTTGGGACTAAAAAATCATTTTTGTGGAATTTTTTTTTTTTTTTTCACACCCAGGCATTATAAACTTTTGTGAAACACTTTGGGTTCAAAGTGCTCACAACAGATCTAGATAAGTTCCTTAGGGGGTCTAGTTTCCAAAATGGTGTCACTTGTGGGGGGTTTCCACTGTTTAGGCATATCAGGGGCTCTCCAAACACGACATGGCGTCCAATCTCAATTCCAGCCAATTTTAGTTTGAAAAAGTCAAACGGCGCTCCTTCCCTTACGAGCTCTGCCGTGTGCCCAAACAGTGGTTTTCCCCCACATGTGGGGTATTGGCGTACTCAGGAGAAATTGCACAACAACTTTATCTGCCCATTTTCTCCTTTTACCCTTGTGAAAATAAAAAAAAGTTTGTAAAAGATCATTTTTGTGGCTAAAAAGTTAAATATTCATTTTTTTCCTTCCACGTTGCTTCAGCTCCTGTGAAGCACCTGAAGGGTTAATAAACTTCTTGAATGTGGTTTTGAGTACCTTGAGGGGTGCAGTTTTTAGAATGGTGTCACTTTTGGGTATTTTCTGCCATATAGACCCTCTAAGTGACTTCAAATGTGAGGTGGTCCCTAAAAAAAATGGCTTTGTAAATTTTGTTGTAAAAATGAGAAATCACTGGTCAACTTTTAACCCTTATAATTTCCTAACAAAAAAAAATTTTGGTTCCAAAATTGTGCTGATATAAAGTAGACATGTGGGAAATGTTATTTCTTAACTATTTTGTGTGACATATCTCTCTGTTTTAAGGGAAAAAAAATTCAAAGTTTGAAAATTGCAAAATTTTCAAAATTTTCGTCATATTTGCTTTTTTTTTTCAAAATAAACGCAAGGTATATCGAAGAAATTTTACCACTAACATGAAGTACAAAATGTCACGAGAAAACAATCTCAGAATTGCGAATATCCGTTGAAGCATTCCAGAGTTATAACCTCATAAAGAGACGGTGGTCAGAATTGTAAAAATTGGCCCGGTCATTAACGTGCAAACCACCCTTGGGGGTGAAGGGGTTAATGGAATGTGACATTTTAGTTCCAAATCATGTATATTCATTAAAGGTATGTACATACGGTTATAGAAATTCTCTTTCCTTTTTTATGAATTGAATATTCATTTTTATCATATACTATGATTAGTAGATTCGAGAATAATGGTCAACTTTTAAAAAAGAGCTTAATTTTTGCTGAATTTTTAGTGTCCTCACTTTATCTCCGTCACTCCATATTTATAAAATAATACACCTTAATAATAAATTTAGCGCAGCTTATGCCAGGGCAACATTTTAAGCACATTTGGTCCATTTCTAAATGTTAGACATATGTGTCATATATTGCACACTAATGTTGAATTTTGCATAAATAGTGACTATTTATATATTCTGAAAGGTATGTTTGCATCACAAATTTATTTATGTTTACAGCTATGACCTGTATACTTTGTGGTGACTTTTAGATAGAAAAGCATTCAGAAATATAGCGTGCTTCTTGCAATTGCCTCAGCACTTGTAGATAGTAATGTTGGTTCACTATGGTGCACTGAGGAACAAATTCAACATGAATAACTCCTTTGATGTCGAAAAAACAAACCATCATGTACTTCAAATTTGATTTCACTTGCTGTGCTTTTTTTAGTCTGGGCAATGAAGCTTTCTTCCAGTGCCTGGACTGCTGTTTTGCTTCAGGATCATAGGCGTAACACCAAGATTCATCCCCTATGTTGACTTTTGACCAAAAAAATCAGGGTCAGTTTGTGCTTGTTCTTTTAATTCCTGACACATTTTCAGATGGTTCTCTCTCTGGTCATTGGAAAATAGTTGTGGAACAAACTCTGCAATGAAGCGTCTCATGTTCACATGTTCAGTTAGGATTCTTTGGCATGAACTCCAGGAATTTCTTTCAGTTCATCGATTGTTATTTCCTTCAATTCATCGATTGTTTTTGCATCCCACACTTTTTCAACATTTTCATCTGTTCTAGATGTAGAGAGGTGACCTGAACAGGATTCATATTTAAGTGACATTTGGCCACATCTGAAACTGTCAAACCACTGGTAAATTCTTGTCTGCCTTAGAGCTTCCTTCGCATAAGCTTCCCAAAGCAATTAAACTTTTTCTGCTGCTCTTTTCTTTAACAGAAAACAGAATTTCATGTGGACGTGTTGCTCCTAAAAGTTTGCGATCTCAAAATCACAGAGAGCATTGGTAGGATCTTAAGAAAGCAATCAATTTGTCTGCTGTGATGGCTTTCATAAATGCTATTTTGCCAACTGAGAAGGGAGAGTGTCTAGTTAGTGTACCTAGCTGGAGAAGACAGCACTGCCAACCCACTTGCCTACAAAAAAAAATTATTTTTTTGGGTACCCCTTGTATACTGCAGAATTCCAGAGGGAAAAACATAGCTTAAGAGCTCCAGGGCAGGTCCCTGGTACCTTCTCCCTGCCAACTTCAAGTGAGTAGCAGGTCTCTCCCTGCAAACATGTACGGGAAAAGACCTATCACTCAAGAGGTGTGGGAGGGGAGAAGCCAATGGAGACACGTCTGTCCAAGTCTCCCATGGAGTTATCTCTACGTCAGCTTTTACACTATGTTTTTTTCTGAAACAGCACAGCGTTTCAGCATTAAGCTAACATGGCTGACATCATAGCGCTATTGTATTATGCATGCTGCCATGTATCAGTCATCAGGTCCACTTTAAGTTTTCTAATAACATTATTAATCTAAACTATGCTGTTAAAATAAAATGAAATGGTTTTTGGAAACATGGGAATAAAAAAGTACTGTACGCTCACCTGCTTTCAAGGGAACCTGTCACCTCTTTTTTCACATATAAGATGCGGCCACTGCTTTTAGGAGCTTATTTACAGCATTCTGCAATGCTGTAGATAAGTCCCCGATGTAACCTGAAAGATAAGAAAAACAAGCTATATTATACTCACCTGGGGGCGGTCTGGTGCGGTCCGGTCCGATGGGCGTTGCAGGTTCGGGTCCGGCGCCTCCCAACTAATTGTGATGTCGTTATCTTCCTTGCTTCCTATCGCTGCTCCTGTACAGGCATACAGATTTTCCCTGTTGAGGGTAGAGAAAAGTACTGCAGTGTGCAGGTGCCGGGAAAGATCAGAGAGGCCCCGCACCTGCACATTGCAGTGCTTTGCTCTGCCCTCAGGGCTGATCAGTACGCCTGCGCATGAGCTGCAACAGGAAGCAAGGAGGAGGACGTCATCTCATGAAGATGGGAGGCGCCGGACCCGGACCTGCGACGCCCATCGGACCGGACTGCATCGGACAGCCCCCCCAGGTGAGTATAATATAACTTGTTTTTCTTATCTTTCAGGTTACATCAGGGGCTTATCTACAGAATTCCAGAATGCAGTAGATAAGCCCCTAAAGGCGGTGGCCACAGCTTATATCCAAAAAGTAAGGGACAGGTTCCCTTTACCACATTGGGTTTTTCCATTTTTGAGTTTTCATTCTTTGTTCCCCTTCTTCCCAGACTTATGTTTTTTTTGTCTATCAATATGGCCACGTGAGGGCTTGTTTTTGTGGGACGATTTGTACTTTTGAACGACACCATTAGTTTTACCATATAATATACTGGAAAACAGGAAAAAAATTCAACCATTTTTTTTTACTATGTTCACTAAATGCTAAAACTAATCTACCATTATGATTCTCCAGATCATTACGAGTTTGTTGATGCCAAACATGTTTAAGATCTTTTTTATTTAAGTGGTGAAAATAAATTTCAAAGCTCACAAAAAAATTTGTCACCATTTTCTGAGACCCATAACGTCTCCTTTTTTTGTGATCATGGGCTGAGAGAAGGATTATTTTTGGCATGTTGAGCTGACATTTTTATTGATCAGATTAATTCTTTTTATATATTGATAGATTGGGCAACTCTGAACCTGGTAATACCAAATATGTGCTTTTTTGTTTTTATTTAATTTTTTTATTTTGAATGGGGCAAAAGGGGAGTGTTTTGAACTTTAATATTTTTTATTTTTTTTAAATATTTGTAAAAACTTTTTTTGGGGCTTTTCACTGGCTTCAATAGTCTCCATGATAGTCTAGAAGCTGCGATCATCCGATCACCTGTCTTACACATGCTTCAGCCCTGCTATGTGTGGCTGAAATGCTCATCTGCTTTGAGCCCCGGCCACATAGCAATGTCATGTCAATCCATCTGTGACCCGTGGTCATGTGACATGGGCACCGAAGGGCGGAGTTAGTGTTGTATTTCCGGAGCGATCATGTTAAATGTCGCTGTCAGATAACATCCATCTGTACCCTGCACCTTATTAATCTCTCCAATGTATGTTGATAAGGTATAGGCAGAAGATTATAGGGAGTATGGATGCAGTATCACTCTATACCGGGGTTGTTTGTTGTCTGTGACCACAGAGAATCTGCATAAAAACTGAACACACTGAACAGTAGGGTGTTTTTAAGAAATACTTTTTTGCAAAAATGCTTCAGCTTTTACTTTTGATTCACTTTTAAAAATGTTAAAGAATAGTACAAAGGTTGAAAAGGAGATTTTAGTTCACACATGTTGGCAGCGATGCAAAAAGTTATGCTGTGCTTTAATGCTTCCAGAAAGTGTGATCCTGTATTCTAAATGTCATAGATCAGGGATGTCTAATTGGATGTTTCATTCAAAAGAATGAATTGCTATCAGAATAATGGGAACATCCATGATGGCAGACTATGTGACACCAGTAGCAGCCAGGGCATACTGAAAAATTTGCAGTCTTAACAACACACTTGTAAGAAAGAATTTCCTTTTATCCCACAGATACATTAGATTTTTTTCAGATACATGTAGACTTTTTACTATTATTTCACTGCTTTGAAGGCTCACTTTGTAGGACATCCAGATAGTTTGATCAAAAATGACATTCAAGAGAAAAGTCACTCTGTTTTATTATTATGCAATTTAATACGGAGAATGAATACTGCCTAATGTCACTATGAAGGTAAAATCTGTTTCTGAACTAAAGTACTAGTTTTAGACAGAAATTAGAAAGTATTATATAATTGTAATGGTAAGAAATTTTTCTAAAAGATTAGATTTCTTAATTGATCATACAGTCATAAGAAAATTGAGCTACGGCCTCTTTTAATTCTATGGTTTGAAGTATCAGGTTATAATTTTAAAAATCTGGTCTTTAGAAGGTCTTAAAATTAAACAGTACCTATCAGCAATCTGCCCTTTTTATTTAACAAATGAGTGGGAATCTTTAGATTAGTCACTTTTCTAAATATCATCTAGTAACAAAAATAAATTCTCAAAAGTGCCACTAAAGTCCCCTTCAAAGGTCCAAACTTTCTAGTACCAGTCAAACCCAACCTTTAGGGTTGTGAGATCCCAGCATTCAAAGTGGTATCCCGTAACCTTCCACATTTGCTCTAGCAGTGAAAGAGATCTTCTAATATCTTGCTCTATACACTAACCAAGCGCTGCCAGGTACTTTGTTAAGATCTTTACAAATATTAACATCATTATAGCAGTTTCCACATAGAAGAGTATGCCATAGCACTCAATTAGGGCAAAGATAGAGATCTCACCAGAACTTGCTCTTTCACTGCAAGAGTGCCCTTGAAGAGTTGTGAGAATCCGTTCTGCACACCGCGACCCAATTTAGAGCTATTTGGGAGACATTAGGAACCCTTTTAAACAGTTTTGTTACTACATGATGCTTAATGTAATCACCAATCTCGGGTTGTCCGCTCTTTTATTAAACAAAAAGGACAAACCCAGATTTTTCCTAGGAGCTCAAAGGAAAAACAACCTCTGGTGCTGCTAATCAAATGCCCTTGATTATTTTTTTATCAGCAAGCATGGTCACCTCTATAAAAGCAGAAGTTTGGTCAGTTTGCTCATATGAAGCATCTAGACTTGTGTTAATACAATGCAAAGGAAAAAAAAGGTATCAGCAATAATCTTAGATGTGCAGTTGTTGCTGCCGCTCATCTCGGGAAGGGTTATCAGACCATTCCCCAAAAATATAGAGTCCATCATTCTAAAGTGAGAAAAGATTATTCACAAGAGGAAAACATTCAAGACAGTTGACAATTTTCCTTGGAGTGGACGTCTCTGGAAATTCACACAAGGTGCTCAGAGAAACTATAAAAACCTCAAGAGCTACAGTTCAGAATATAAAAGCTTCAGCATGTTCATAATTTTAAGATTGAAGGGAGACCTAAGTCTATTGAGTTTTTTAACTTTAATTTTTAGTCTCCTTAGGTGACTTGAATCGGCAATCATGTGATCGCTTATACTATATAATGTGTTATGAATGCGCTAGAGATGGTTTCTGAACAGAGGCTCCCTCTGGTGGTTACAGACAGTACTGAGCCTTTCAGCGAGGAATGGCAATCTGGGATCGCTGACTGGTCTGATATAAGGGAGGTTCCCTCCCATGATGGTGGCCGGTGATACTGTTGTGTTTTGGTAGCTGAGGAGAATAAGCAAAAACGGCAATACACCAGAGAGGCTGGAACCTATTTGATTGCAGTACCCTGAACTAACCACACAACTAGAGGTAGCCGTGGAGTGTTCCTACGTTGATCCTACCTCTAGTTGTGTGGTAAGTTCAGGGTACTGCAATCCAATAGGTTGCAGCCTCTCTGGTGTATTGCCGTTTTTGCTTATTCTCCTCAGCTACCAAAACACAACAGTATCACCGGCCACCATCATGGGAGGGAACCTAACTTATATCAGACCAGTCAGCGATCCTAGATTGCCATTCCTCGCTGAAAGGCTCAGTATTGTCTATAACCACCAGAGGGAGCCTCTGCTCTGAAACCATCTCTAGCACATTCATAACAATAATGCAACACTACATAATTAAAAATCATGGTCTGTTATAAACACCAGCCACAAGTGAGTCTGCACAATAGTACTATAATGGCTAGCCCTAGAGTCGTCAGCAGACACTTTGCTGCCATCGTACCCTGCGATCACATCACAATGGGGCTGGATGGCACGCAGAATGGCATGTTCTCATGTTCAAGTGAATTAAATGCCACTTCCCAGTATGTTGGGTAGGTATTAAAGAGCCAGTGACCACTATATTATCACAAATAAAACAGCATGCATTTATGGAGGGGCAGACACTCCATTGGTGCAACTTGTGCAACCACATAAGGGCTCAATAGGTAAGTAAGGTGGTCCACTACCACCTCCAAAGCCGCAAGTACCTTTTGTAACAGACACATACAGGAGTCCATACTATTCTTGCATGGAGTCCCTCTTTTGTCTGTGTCTGCCCTTGATAGGACGCAACATAACTCTTGTAGGTGAGTTACTTTACTGGACCAATTCAACAATACAATTTAATCATATGTCTTCTTTAAAGGCTCATTTAGACGTCAGTGATTTTTCTTGTGTGTAAAAAATGGTCCAAGTTTCATTAGTGTTTTGTATCAGACAGTTATCGGAGTTTGGTGAGAGTTAAATCAGGTTATATCGGATAAAAAAATAATGGTGGTTTCCCAGCCTTCTCATATCAAAGAGTCCATGAAAACTGGAAAGCACTCAGATGGCAACTGTGTGCTTTCTGATTTTTTTTGTAATCGACCCATAGATTTGCATTGGCAAGATTGATCTGAGACTGATTAAAGTCAGACAAGTTACTGTGTCAACCATTTGTTCAACAAAAATACATAATTATGTGAACAACCCCATAGGCTATAATAGGTACTAGTTTTACCAGTAAAAAACACAGAAAGAACTCGTACAAGAAAAACTGATATCGAATGAGGTCTAAGGTTGTAATATATTTCTTGAATTAACCTATATACATACTCATAGACCAACTTCAGATGAAGACTAATAATTAATGGATATTTTTGAAGTATGAAACGAAAAAGTGTAGCCACAGGAATTATATACATATACGGAAGCATAACTGGGGATTTCAACCTAAGACCATAACTAAACTGACCTAAGGATGAGTTCTATGGCTATGCAATAGAATTCTTGTATCTGTATAATAATACTGAGATTAAAAATATACAAACTACATGTTTAATACATTTCTTTTTGTTCTGCGACAGTTTTACTCAGGAATCAGAGCAGTAATACCATGGCACTCATTTACTATGCATTGCTTGCATTGCAGTAATTTGTTTTTTAATGCTAGTGTATCAAGCCGGCCATGTACTTTTTATGACTTTTTATTATACCTGTCAGCTTCTCATACAGCTCTTGAATTACTCCTGAATTATACCTTAAAGAAAAGATATCTTTGCTCACTGGATAGAATGGCTTGAAGTCATTATACAAAGCCTGAAATTTGTAGACTTTTTTTTGTTTAATATCTCGTCTTTGTGTTCCATCTGGCACGTATTTTGCAATTAATTCTGATAATAAACATGGCTATTTAATGGCTGTTTCTTCTTCTCTGCCGTTTTATTGCACTAGGATTATTGAAATGTCAAACACTTTTACTCTTTACCAGGTAACCATTAATTCCAAAGATGTGGAGAGTAAATACAAAATGACATTTTACATTACCTGGCACAGGAGCAAGCATCTTTGCTGTTCCGTTGATCATATGAATATGTCAAGTAAAATACAGCAATTGTTTAATTAAATTGTCACCTCGAAGAGTTTGGAAAATTAGCAATTTTCTTATTAGGAAACACAATATTTGAGCAAAAAGGAGTTTAACTTTTCAAGCTAGGACCTCAATTAACCTTTTTGGCATCTGCTGATACATATCAAACAAAATAAATCCATAAATCTATTTATTGTGCAAACGCAGGAATAAATGCTATGCAACAGTAAAGTTTTATGTATATGGCAAATCCAAGAGCATGGGAGAAAGTATGGCGCCAAATATAGTCCCTACAAAGAATTAGATATCATATGGCACTTCATTTAACCTACACTAAGCACGGTCCTCATAACCCCCCCAAAATGCCTGCAGAGAATACTTGAAAATAAATATGATTGCTCAACATTGGAAGTAGAAGACACCCCTTCGTCTTTTCAGAACTTGCTTTACACAATTTCTGATGTTAGGAGGATGGACTATATGAAGGTTGTCCTGAGTGCACTGGATGAATTATTTGACTCAATTTGGGTGCCCTGGGATTATTTTTGGACTTAACACAGAGGATAATTATTTTACACCTCACTGTATTTCCTTATTCTTCCTGTGTGTTTGTGCCTTTTGTCTATTGCCTGTCCTTGGTTATGTTATAGATTGAACATGGCTGAGTAATAGAATCTAGCATTAAATTAATTGCTTGTGGGTTTGCTGAGATTTTGCCTGCAGTTGTCTGCTCGATCTTGGCTCCCATGGATAAAAGTTTCGTTGAGCTTTACTCTACCGTACAAACTTTATGAGAATGCTGCTTCTATATACATGTTATTTGTAATTTTTCAAAATTCTCAATAAAATTTATTGTTTATAAACGAAGAAAGAAATCTGGGCTGTTCTATTCTGCGCTCTATAATACCACAAGGTTTATATAAGAATCCAAAAGAATAGAAACTCTATACATTCATACAATGTTTTGGTCCTTAATGATTTAGTGCTGAGAAGTATAGTACACTGCCATAGAAATAGCCATAATGCATCCATATATAAGACACCTATCATGAAAATTTGATTTGCCATGATATTTTTTTTTCGCATTTTTAAAATATTAAATATGTGACTTCAACGTGTAAACCACTAATAGGTTATTATAGCAATGATGGTATATAACTTGCGCCCAATAGTACTGTATACTGCCTTAAAGGGAACCTCATGTGTATTTAAATTAAGAACGTCTCTAATTTTCTGTATCACTATCTATAAAAATACTACTGCAGTTTTCAGTTAAGCTCCAAAAACTGATATTAGACTCATAGTCTAATATCAGTTTTATAGCACTCAAAATTATCATCACGGGCAAGAATACAATAAAATGTTACATCTATAGCATTGAATATTCACAAGTCATGGTCTCTGCTGATCTTCTCTCTCTTCTCCATATTTCACTTTTACACATGTCACATGTCACAGACTATGCCCAGAAAGCACTCCTAAAAAGTCATTGGGCCCGATTCATCCGAGCTTTTACACCAGATTAATATGGTAACTATGTCTTCTTTAATTATTGGAAAACGTGCTTTCTTAATGCCTGCCCTTTTAAATTACATCCTAAAGGAGTTAAAGCCCCATATACATGTTTAAGCAACTGATGCAACTTTAATGGAAGAAATTCTTTGCTGTCATACTAAATTTAAAATCTGTATCAATATTTGTTAGGAGTTCAATGTCAACTTTCTTCACTGGTTCCTTTTATAAATTTAAAGGGTTTTCCCACTTTAAGAAAAGTGGACCCCAAATGATGACAGGCGATAACAAAGCCATGTAGTAGTCACCCTCCATTGCTCTAGCATTGGCTTTCTGCCACTGTTCAGGTATATGTGCTTTGGCTGCAGCTGTGTAGTCACTTTGACAGAGTGCATTACCCCTGCAGTCAATCACTAAGTTTAGCGACTTGTGCTTTCTACATCGGCTGAGCTGCTGAGCTCAGCTATTGGTTGTATATGCGATGCACATACAGCACAAATGAACATATAGCACTAGTGGAGAGCCAGAGCTGGAAAAGGGAATGGTACCAGTTTTGTTATTTGTTGCATGCCTGAAAGCATTTGAGGTCCACTTTGAAGAAAGTGGAAAACTCCATACAGTTAGGCAGTAATGCCAGTAAAACTGAAGGGAATTCTACATATAAATAATGGTGACATATTTCAAGCATTACAGTTTATTAGAAAACCTTGACGTCTTCACAAACATGTCACAATTTCTGGCCTCATAATAGGATATGGTTAAGTGCAGACGACGGTGTATTCTAGCATCAAAACGACTCGGTCCGAGGAAAAAACCTGACATGCCCCATAGAATGACATTGGTCCCAGTGTGGTCAACTGATGTTTTGTCAAATCACAATCAGATGAAAAATAAGGCCCTGTGCACAAGCTCTAATAATAAACATAATGTCGCAGTTTACTAAGTTTACACATGTAGAGATAAGTTTTACCTTTTTGTAAATCAAGCAATAACTGAAGATTAGCACAAGTAATGCAGCGTATATAAGATATTTTTAAGCAAATGATATTGCTTTTAGTATAACAGTCCTCTCTCCTCCTGTACCAGTAAGTCACTTGTATTGTTTAAGATTACTGTACTCATTTTTATGTAGACCCCTTTTTGCATGTAAAGCGCCATGGAATAAATGGCGCTATAATAATAAATAATAACAAGAGGTTAACATATGCGTTAGTGTAAGCAGTATCACTTTGCTGCCTATTGATGCTAATAGGAAAATGAGGTTGAGACAATTCAGTAATTTTTAACACAAGTACAAGTGAGACAGGATAAACTAACAAATCAATATGAGAATAATGCATTTTGGGTTTCCCATTAGTGGCCAGTCACATTATCTTAATTCTAGCTAGAAATACAAACCATTTAGATTCTTAAAATTTTCCGTGTGTAAGAAGGAAAAGTCGTACACATATATCCACACCCGAACAGCATAAGAGAAAGCACATCTAACTTTGCTTGCATTAAACTAAAGTATTGAATCTACTTTACAGCAATTATAAAGTAGAGCCCATGAGAGAAGCAATAAGTAAAATATTCTGCTTTCCCACACACCTATTTCATGAAATATAATGACACGTGCACCTAGTCTGCTGAGGTATATGGATCGTCAGCCTTTGATAATAACATGAAGGCTATGGTTATTGATAGTATTGACGTCATTTAGTCAATATATTTGCTCAAACTGAATCAACTATTTCTTTTCCAATGGCAGTGGTTTTTAGGAACCTTGAGCTGTAAAATAACTTGATACTATGTATATGCATACAGTTTAGATTTTCAGTGAGATATAACACTATGTAAGTTTGGTACAAAAAAACAATTTCAATAATATTGCAACCACATCTTGATATATATAGTTATATCCACCATTAAGTTTTACTGAATTTTGTTAAGTACTCAAAATGTTCAAGAAACAAATTCAATGTAATATGATACCAAAACTCTTGACTGGCTGTAATCCATATGACAGACACGTTTTTAATATATAAAATCAGTGTGATGCAGCAGGTAAACAGTTTTTGGATGTATAAAAAGAAGCAGTGTAGTAATTATCCCCCTTTATTCCTCTTTGGTCAGGCCTCATCTGGAATACTGTGTCCAGTTCTGGGCACAACAATTTAACCTGTTGTGAATGAGCAGAGGCTCCCTCTGGTGGTTACAGACAGTACTGAACCTTCCAGAGAGGAATGGCAATCTGGGATCACGGACTGGACTGATATAAGGGAGGTTCCCTCCCATGATGGTCGCCGGTGATCAATTGTTCTGGTCTCTATTGTGGTTCCTGGTTCATTTGGAAGTTTGCTGGAGTCTTGCATGCATCTGCTGCTTTCAGATAAGATATTTTCTGCTTTTCTTTTTGTGCTTGCTATTTGCATTGTTTTCTGCACATTTGTGGAGGACAGCCAGGTCCCCTCCTGGGGACTGAGCTCCTCACAGTTTGTCTGTAGCCACTGTTGTTTTTTCATTTGCTTTTTCCTGCTTTTTTCAGCGGCTGCAGCATGGTTTTGTTCACACTGAGATATGATTTAGTGAGTGATGAGATCGTGTGATCTCAGTATTTTTGTAATCAGAATTGTTGGATTTTTGTAGGGTTTTCTGGGTTGCAGAAAGTAATCTCTCCTGTCCTATCCTAATTAGTCAGCTTGTGGCCCCAGCGTTTGCTCAATCTGTTTTCTACCTGCGTTTGTGTTTTCATCTTGTCTAACCGCCATTATATGTTTGGGGGCTGCATATTCCGGGGCAGTTTGCTTTCCTGTTTCTATCTATAGGTATAGCTAGCTCTCAGGCTGTGACGAGACGTCTAGGATCAACGTAGGAACGCTCCATGGCTACCTCTAGTTGTGTGGTTAGTGTCAGGGACACCGCACTGCACTTGCTCACTGAGCCAGTGCGTGTGTCCTGAGTGAACAAACTGTGCCCAAAGATACCTGTATAGCAGAGCCGCAGCAGTGAAGACGTGTGTTTCTGAGGAACAGGACCTTCAGCAGCATGTGACTGCCAAGGAGCGGAGCCGGCCACACGTCTCTCAGAGGCAGCAGTAGCAAATAGAGAATGTTTCAGGCCGGAGGACCTGCAGGCACGTGACTGCCTAGGGGCGTGGCCTAAGCTCCAGAGATCTAGGTGGTAAAGGAAAACTCCTAGAAGGGTAACTACGAAATAAAGTTACCAAGGGGCATAGACAGAATGAATAGTCAGGATAGCCAGGTCATACACAGAGGGAGCAACGCAGTACAAAAGGAGCAGGCAGAGAATAATTAGAACACAGCCAAGGGGTCATAAACAGAGGGAGCAACGCAGTACAAAAGGGACAGGCAAAACTCGTAACAGGGACACAGCCAAATCAGAACCAGACAGACAAAACGTAGCACAGGCACAACGCACTGGCACAAGCACAGGGTCAGACACACTCAGCCAAAGGTCAGAGTATAAACGACAAAGACTGGCTTCACAGTGAGGCTATAAAAAGCCTCCCAGGACCAGAAAGAGGCCAACCAAGTTAACCCCGCGACTACCTGATCCAAGAACCCACTAAACCATGACAGTACCCCCTTCTTAATGGGGGGCCTCTGGACCCCCAGGTTTCCCAGGATTCTGAGCATGGAATGCCCGAACCAGACGGTCAGCATGTACCGATCTGGCTGGCACCCAAGACTGGTCCTCTGGACCGTACCCCCTCCAATGCACCAGGTACTGTAAGGACCCCCGAGACCGCTGGGAGTCTACAATATGTTGTACCTCAAATTCGATGTGCCCATCAACCAAGACTGGGGAGGGAACAGCAGCTGGTTCTTCTACTACCGATCCCAAGGGTTTTAGCAAGGATCTATGGAATACGTTATGGAGTTTCAAAGCGGGGGGGAGGCGAAGACTATACACCACAGGGTTAATTACCTCAATGATCTCATAGGGACCTATGAACTTGGGCCCCAGTTTGGCGGAGGGCAGACGAAGACTTATGTTTCGCGTGGAGAGCCACACCTTGTCCACACACTGCAACACCTGAGCAGGGTTCCTTTTTTATCTGCAAAACGCTTATAAGTCTCCTGAGCCCTGGACATATTTAACCGAACTTTTGACCACAGATCCCTGATTCGGTTAACACAGTCCTCAGCTCCTGGACAGCCCGAATCCAAACGTGAGAATTCACCAAAATGAGGGTTCAAACCATAATTAATAAAAAACGGTGACCTACCGGTAGATTGATTGGTACGGTTGTTGAAGGCGAACTCCGCTAATGGTAGGGCATCACACCAGTCGCTTTGCAGAGTAGAAATCAAACATCGAAGAATTTGTTCAAGCGACTGGTTGGTGCGCTCCGTCTGCCCGTTACTCTCTGGGTGGTAGGCTGAGGAAAAGGACAAAGATATCCCCAACCTTTTGCAAAAAGCCCACCAAAACTTGGCCACAAATTGTGCCCTCTGTCAGATACAATATTCATAGGTACCCCATGTAACCGTACAATCTGTGCGAGGAAATGCTTTGCGAGAGTCTCTGTAGTAGGTAGACTTGCCATAGGTACAAAATGCGCTAACTTAGAAAACCTGTCCACAACTACCCAGATAACCGTGTTACCCCGAGAAGAAGGAAGGTTGGTAATGAAGTCCATGGACAAGTGGGTCCATGGCCTTCCTGGAATTGGCAAAGGCACCAATTCCCGGCCGGCCGGCAATGAGAGCTCTTAGAACAAGCGCATACCCCACATGCAGCGACAGGCTTCTTAATATCTGAAGCCATCAAAGGCCACCAAAAAACTCTAGCCACTGCCTCTGGTGTGGCAGAAATGCCTGGGTGAGCACTCAGTTTTGAATCATGGAACTCCCGCTGGAGCCTGGTGCGTAACTGCTGAGGAACAAACAATTTGTTTTGGGTTTGGACCTTGGAGCTAAAGATTGAGCCCCCACAATCTCCCGCTCAAATTCCGACGACACTTCAGCTATAACGACATTGGGTTGAAGAATGGGGGACGGCGGGTCAGGGGCGGAAAGCGGCTCAAAACTACGTGATAAAGCATCAGCTTTCACGTTTTTAGACCCTGGGCGAAAAGTTATAGAAAATTGAAATCTGGAAAAAAAAAGTGACCAACGGGCCTGCCTAGGAGTCAGTCTTTTAGCAGATTTGATATACTCTAGGTTTTTGTGGTCGGTGATGACTGTGATGGGGTGAGCCGCCCCTTCCAAAAAATGCCTCCATTCCTCGAACGCCAATTTGATTGCTAAGAGTTCTCTATTACCAACGTCATAATTTCTCTCAGCCTGAGAAAATTTTTTCAAGAAATAGGCACAAGGTTTGAGGTTAGTCAGAGAAGTAGGTCTCTGTGACAACACTGCCCCCACCCCAACCTCCGAAGCATCAACTTCAACCACAAACGGCTTGGATGAGTCAGGTTGAACCAGAACAGGAGCGGATGTGAAACAATTTTTCAAAGTTAAAAAAGATTTTTTGGCCGACGGGGACCAGTTCCTAAAATCTGCCCCTTTACGTGTGAAATCCGTGAGGGGTTTCACAATCTGAGAAAAACCCTTGATAAACCTGCGATAGTAATTCGCGAATCCCAAGAAGCGCTGGAGTCCTCTAAGGTCTCGAGGCTGGACCCACTCCATGATGACTTGCACCTTCTTGGGATCCATACGAAACCCCTGTGGAGAGATTATGAGATCCAAAAATGATAGCTCCTGAACAAAGAAAGAACATTTCTCCAGCTTAACAAATAATTGATTTTCCCTGAGTCTTTGAAACACAGTTTTAACTTGTGATAAATGAGAATGTCTGTCAGAGGAATACATCAGTATATCATCCAAGTAGATCACAACAAAATGGCCAATGAGGTCCGAAAAAAACTACATTAATGAAATTTTGAAACACAGCTGGAGCATTGGTGAGACCAAAAGGCATGATGAGATTCTCAAATAACCCCTCAATAGTAAGAAAAGCAGTTTTCCACTCATCCCCTTCCCGTACTCTTATCAAATTATAAGTCCCCCTGAGGTCCAATTTTGAAAACCACTTGGCCCCAGAGAGCTGGTTACAGAGATCAGGAATCAGAGGCAGGGGGTATGTATTCCTGACTGTGATTTTATTAAGTTCTCGAAAGTCGAGGCAGGGATGTAGACAGCCATCCTTCCTTCCTAACAAAGAAGAACCCCGCAGCTACTGGGGACACTGGGGGCCTTATATGCCCTTTGCGAAGACTTTCAGCGATATATTGCTTCATAGCCAGGCGCTCCGGGCCTGACAAATTAAAGAGACGGGCCTTGGGCAATTTGGCTCCCGGGACAAGATAAATAGCACAGTCAAATGATCTATGCGGGGGCAGAGCCTCAGCCTCACTTTCAGAGAACACGTCCTCAAAGTCTTTCAGGTTCTCCGGAATACCCTTCAGACCAACAGAAGACACTGAGACAGGTTTTGCAAGTTTCATACAATAAACAGGTTTATGGCAACAGTCGACACATTGGGATCCCCATTTAATAATCTCCCCTGATTCCCAGTCAATCACCGGGTTATGGCGTTGAAGCCATGGCATACCCAGCACTAGCCCTGTGGGCAATTTGTCCATGGCAAAACATTCTATGTCTTCCTTGTGGGAAGAACCGACCTGCAAAGAAAACCTTTTGGAAGCATAAAGAATCCCTGTTCGGGTAAGAGGGGAAGAGTCGATAGCAACAATTTTAAGGGGTGTCTCCAGCCTGACTGTCCCTATCTTATGTTGGGAGACGACACAGGAACTGATCAGATTGAGAGATGAACCACTGTCCACGAATGCTGTCGAGAAAAAACGATAGTTGTCTACCAATAGTTCCACCTTTAATACGACTTTAGAACATGAGGAAAATAGTATCTGAAGGTCTGGGCAGCCTCCTCGACCGCTACCCAGACCTAGTAGTTTTCCACCGTCTTAGATGAAGAACAGGTGGGACAATCTTTTCTCCAAAGTCCGGACTCTTCACAATAGAAACAGAGTTGTTTCTCCGGCGATGTCTTCTCTCCTTCTCTTTTAGCGAGGTGGTGCCAATGTCCATGACCTCAGTAGTGGCTCCAGTCTCTTTGCTGCCAGCAAACAGTGAGGTTTCACACTGCATGATACCCCTGGCGCGTAGCCTGCGGTCCATTCGTACGGCCTGGGTTATGGCGTACTCCAAAGTATCAGGTGGAGGATGAAGGGCCAGGGCATCCTGGAGACGTTCAGACAGGCCTCTGCGGAATAGCCCTCGAAGGGCTGTATCATTCCAGGAGACCTCCGCTGCCCAACGTCGGAACTCCGAACAGAACCACTCGGCTGAATGTTTACCCTGACGAACACTCATTACCATGTCCTCAGCCATACGGACCCTGTCGGGCTCATCATAGATGCGGCCCAGGGCATGAAAAAACATATCAACAGTCATCCTCTCAGGAGCAGAAGGAGAGAGAGAAAAAGCCCAGGCTTGTGGGGCCCCCCGAAGTAGGGACATAATGACCCCCACCTCTGGAACTCATCCCCAGAAGAGCGAGGCCTCAGGGAGAAAAAAGTTTACACCCCTCCTTGAAGGTTCTGAACTCATTTTTATCCCCTGAGAAGTAGTCGGGCAGTTTAACTGGAGATTCAGGAGATACCAATGACACATCCTTACCACCTGTACCCAGAGACCCCGCAGCGACAGCCCCTGTACGGTATCTACCAGCTGCTGCTGGGTCTG
The DNA here is from genome assembly GCA_033576555.1 of Oophaga sylvatica. NCBI lineage: Eukaryota > Metazoa > Chordata > Amphibia > Anura > Dendrobatidae > Oophaga > Oophaga sylvatica. Next base: position 162,336,177 of record JARQOD010000005.1, on the reverse strand, counting down.
AGCCATCATGCGCTGCTCAACATTCAACTCCTGGAACCTTTGCGTCAGATGTTTCACCTGACCTGCTAACACCTGCATGGGATCCATGGGGATAACACTCCTAAATCTCCCCCTCAGAAAAAAAAATGTAACGGTCGTTTATAATGTCAGGGACACTGCACTGCACTTGCTCACTGAGCCAGTGCGTGTGTCCTGAGTGAACAAACTGTGCCCAAAGATACCTGTATAGCAGAGCCGCAGCAGGGAAGACGTGTGTTTCTGAGGAACAGGACCTTCAGCAGCATGTGACTGCCAGGGGTCGGAGCCGGCCACATGTCTCTCAGAGGCAGCAGTAGCAGATAGAGAATGTTTCAGGCTGGAGGACCTGCAGGCACGTGACTGCCTAGGGGCGTGGCCTAAGCTCCAGAGATCTAGGAGGTAAAGGAAAACTCCTAGAAGGGTAACTACGAAATAAAGTTACCAAGGGGCATAGACACAATGAATAGTCAGGATAGCCAGGTCATACACAGAGGGAGCAACGCAGTACAAAAGGAGCAGGCAGAGAATAATCAGAACACAGCCAAGGGGTCATAAACAGAGGGAGCAACGCAGTACAAAAGGTACAGGCAAAACTCGTAACAGGGACACAGCCAAATCAGAACCAGACAGACAAAACGTAGCACAGGCACAACGCACTGGCACAAGCACAGGGTCAGACACACTCAGCCAAAGGACAGAGTATAAACGACAAAGACTGGCTTCACAGTGAGGCTATAAAAAGCCTCCCAGGACCCAGAAAGACGCCAACCAAGTTAACCCCGCGACTACCTGATCCAAGAACCCACTAAACCATGACAGTTAGTTCAGGTTTCTGCAACCCATTAGTTACCAACATCTCAGGTGTTCGGCTGCCCTGCTGTTGTTCCTGGTACTCACA
>JARQOD010000005.1:162299566-162335161 GCA_033576555.1 Oophaga sylvatica | reverse complement strand
GGATGGAAAAACATCTCACGTTATCAATACTAGATTACTGGAAATGAGTCAGTGGGACATACAGGTCCTTCTCAAAAAATTAGCATATAGTGCTAAATTTCATTATTTTCCATAATGTAATGATTACAATTAAACTTTCATATATTTTAGATTCATTACACACCAACTGAAATTTGTCAGGTCTTTTATTGTTTTAATACTGATGATTTTGGCATACAACTCCTGATAACCCAAAAAACCTGTCTCAAAAAATTAGCATATCAAGAAAAGGTTCTCTAAACGACCTATTACCCTAATCTTCTGAATCAACTAATTAACTCTAAACACATGCAAAAGATTCCTGAGGCTTTTAAAAACTCCCTGCCTGGTTCATTACTCAAAACCCCCATCATGGGTAAGACTAGCGACCTGACTGATGTCAAGAAGGCCATCATTGACACCCTCAAGCAAGAGGGTAAGACCCAGAAAGAAATTTCTCAACAAATAGGCTGTTCCCAGAGTGCTGTATCAAGGCACCTCAATGGGAAGTCTGTTGGAAGGAAACAATGTGGCAGAAAACGCTGTACAACGAGACGAGGTGACCGGACCCTGAGGAAGATTGTGGAGAAGGACCGATTCCAGACCTTGGGGGACCTGAGGAAGCAGTGGACTGAGTCTGGTGTAGAAACATCCAGAGCCACCGTGCACAGGCGTGTGCAGGAAATGGGCTACAGGTGCCGCATTCCCCAGGTAAAGCCACTTTTGAACCATAAACAGCGGCAGAAGCGCCTGACCTGGGCTACAGAGAAGCAGCACTGGACTGTTGCTAAGTGGTCCCAAGTACTTTTTTCTGATGAAAGCAAATTTTGCATGTCATTCGGAAATCAAGGTGCCAGAGTCTGGAGGAAGACTGGGGAGAAGGAAATGCCAAAATGCCTGAAGTCCAGTGTCAAGTACCCACAGTCAGTGATGGTGTGGGGTGCCATGTCAGCTGCTGGTGTTGGTCCACTGTGTTTCATCAAGGGCAGGGTCAATGCAGCTAGCTTTCAGGAGATTTTGGAGCACTTCATGCTTCCATCGGCTGAAATGATTTATGGAGATGAAGATTTCATTTTTCAGCACGACCTGGCATCTGCTCACAGTGCCAAAACCACTGGTAAATGGTTTACTGACCATGGTATTACTGTGCTCAATTGGCCTGCCAACTCTCCTGACCTGAACCCCATAGAGAATCTGTGGGATATTGTGAAGAGAAAGTTGAGAGACGCAAGACCCAACACTCTGGATGAGCTTAAGGCCGCTATCGAAGCATCCTGGGCCTCCATAACACCTTAGCAGTGTCACAGGCTGATTGCCTCCATGCCACGCCGCATTGAAGCAGTCATTTCTGCAAAAGGATTCCCGACCAAGTATTGAGTGCATAACTGAACTTTATTATTTGATGGTTTTTTTGTTTGTTTTTAAAAAACACTTTTATTTTATTGGACGGTTGAAATATGTTAATTTTTTGAGACAGGTTTTTTGGGTTATCAGGAGTTGTATGCCAAAATCATCAGTATTAAAACAATAAAAGACCTGACAAATTTCAGTTGGTGTGTGATGAATCTAAAATATATGAAAGTTTAATTGTAATCATTACATTATGGAAAATAATGAAATTTAGCACTATATGCTAATTTTTTGAGAAGGACCTGTATTTGTTAGAGAACAAATTTATCTCTGAAAATGGAAACAATTGGTTTCTGCCTTCCTCTAGATCGCCGCTGAGCAAAATGTGCTTGTCTCTAAGTCTCCATTAGCTCTTTTTCGTTTTTTAGAAGTAAACATTTATTCACTGGGAACTGTATATATTAGATTCACAATCCATCCTCAATATAACTAGAATTTGAAATTATCATTATTTTAAAGTTTTATGAATAAATTGTTTTTCTTTCATACCTTTCAACCATAGCTGTTCATGTAAATATATAAATAGCTAACTAAATAAATGCAGAACAGAATTTATAATTATTTTCAAGGTGAAAAATGAATAAACTGGCTACCAGCAATAAAATATCTTAGAAATACATTAAAAAAAGTGGGTTGTATTTTCTGTTTAATTTCAACGTAGATTAAAGTTGCTACCCAAAAACAGAATTTCATTAGAAAATAAGTGCATAGTGATGAGGTATGACATTGGCAAGTTACAGCTTAAATAAAAATGCATGTACTTTGTTCTTCACTTTTAATATTCATTGTGCGCCAACTGTTCTAAGGAGAAAACACAATTGTTTCCTCTCTGCTTTGTAAAGATTAATATATCAGTCATCTAAGTTGGAGAAGAAATGGAGTTCTTGTGATTGAAACTGCATTTGCTTAAATGTTGTTCAAGACACATTTTAAAATATGCAAATTAAAAAGAGGGAGCGAACATTTTCTTTATTAGTGACAGTGGAATAACATCGCATCTAGTGGGAAATTAAGGAGAATAGAACTTTTCTTTTCAAGCAGAGATCAGGCGAGCTAATTAGCAGACTGTGTCATACAGTAAATTGTCTTCTATTTAGATAATTTTGTGTTGCCTGAACATAACTAATACATATGTAATGTTGCAGACAGTAACTTATAATACAAGATAAAATATTACGTAATTACTGAATATTAAGAACATGACATCAAGAAATCGATATCACGAACCATGCGGTATTTTTCAGATCTTGACCTTTCAAAATCGCAAAAAAAAAAAGCACCAACTGAACAATAAAACCCTTAAAAATTAACCTTTAATAAATGTATTTAAAAATATCAAAATTACTATATGTAGATAAAAACCCTTTTTACGAACATAAGGAGTATTGTAGGTAGTTTTGAGGTATCTATAGCATGAAGGCTGACCCTAATCGGTCCCTGTAAATCTATTAGCCTGCCTGACTGAAGAGGATGGCATCCTAAGAGTTTGATAGGGCACCCTCCTAAACTTCGGCATTCCCTCAATAACCCTATTCTCCCCTAATTGGACATACACACATATACACAGACCAACATTCAATACTGGGAGAATCAGACAGTAAAGTTGATGCTTGGATTCTGAATATCTGTACTAATAAAGTGCAAATCTTTGAACATCAAAGTAGCTACCATATGAAGCACCTAGAGCAACCATCAGACGAAGCATTAAGTTACAGTTTGTGCTTTAGATATTTCCACAGTATGTGTGTAGCAATTTGCTTAAACGATGGATAGAAAAATATTTGCTACTAATTACCGCTATAGGAAAAATTTCATGCAGTCTGATAAAGTGCTTGTGTGCTTGGAAGACTTTCAGTTCACCTACAGTTCTCATGTGCACATCAATAATTTACAAATAATATAGTCCTCGAAAACTTTTATGTAACCACAAAATTTTAGTACAGAATCCAACAGAATCCAAGGAACAACTTATCTGAGAGTTGTCATAGACTATCCCTTTTGTCCCAACACGTTTCACCTTCTTTTTTCTGGTTCATCAGGAGACCATGTTAGGAGGAAAACCTCAATGGGCAGATGTGGGGAGTGGATCAGCCCCAATGAACATTGTCTTTCAAAATTGCGGTAACAAAAAGTTCCGTCAGAAAATTGTCTGTTGGTTCTGTTGGTTCTGGATGTGTTTTAGAAAATTTATGGAATGACAACATAGGCTAACTTAAAAGATAATAAAACTAATCTGCTAAAATAAAACTATTATTTAACCCTTTAAAGGATCAAGCAGAGAGCACAGATTACTCCTGTGAGGCAAGGACGGTGTACTTTTTATTTACTTGTGTCATTCCTTTTTTCTTTTCCTTACCCTTGTACTTTTCTTTCATTACTTATATACGCTCCCTAGGGAGAATGTGTTATGATTGGTTCAATGCGCTTTTGTGTCCATAACTCATCATCTCTGTAATGACACTGCTTAGTGTCACTGTGGAGAGCCTATATGGCGCAAGCAGGGGGCAAGGGACCGGGAGCTGGGAGTGCAGAGAGCTAGGCACACAGTTTGCACAGGACCTGGCACCAAGGCACGCAGTGTGCACAGGACCTGAGACTAGGCAGTCACATGATTGCAAGGGGGCAGAGCCACCACGCGTGAGGACGGGGAATAAGCCGAGGATGCGGAGCACAGGACACAGAACAATACCGTAGTCAAGGGGAGCCGAGGGTCAAAAGCCAGACGAGAGCGAGGTACAAGACAAAAGAGTAAACCAAGACGAGCCAAGGGGTCAGGGAACCAGGATGGACAGATCAGAACCAGGCAGAAAACAGAGGCAGGTACAAAACCAGGTCATACACAACAGTACACACACGCACAGAGGCATAACAATTAGGATGAATACCAGACCCAGGAACCACAGGCATTAAATAGAATCCCCAGAACCAGAGAGAGGCACACGCGCCTTAACCCTAACTTGACCATGACAGGGCTGGACCAGCCAGTCCAGAGCTATGACAATCTCATTCTTATTTTTTTCAGCCCTGAATGTTTTTTTCAGCAATTCAGAGAAGACATACAGTAATTTTAAAAGCCATCTGGGGGGATGATATGTCTTGGATGTCTAGTCCAAAAGATAAAAGGCAATTCCTTGGTGGCTATTTTTGTGTTTGAGGAAAGGCTAGTCAGTCTAAGGAACTCAGGTGGTCATAAGCCTCCAGGGACTTGCTTTTTGGACTAGTCATACAAGTTGCATCTTCTCTGGACAGTTTTTAAAGTATATTTTCTCTGGAATGCTGCTACTGCTATAATATTTACAGTGTGCCAGAATGTTTGTGTAAGTTTGTGAACCCTTCAGAATTTTTCCATCATTCTGCGCCTAAATTTGACCTAAAAACGATATCAGATTTTTACACAAGTTCTAAAAGTAGATAGTGAGAACCAAATCAAACGAGTCAGAAATATCAGAATTTGTCATTTTTTTTATGGAAATAACTGATCCAAATTTATATGTCTATGAGTGGCAAAAGAATGTGAACTTTTGCTTTCAGTACCTATTGTGACCCCTTTGTGCAGTAATAACTACATCTACGAATTTGTGATAATTGTTGTTAGCCCTGCACATTAGCTTCGAGGAATTTAAGCCCATTAATTTCTACAAAGCACCTCCAACTCGGTTATGTTGGTGGGATTTCTCCCATGAAATACTTGCTTCAGCTCCTTCTACAACATTTCTATAGGATTAAGGTCAGGATTTTGAGTAGACCATAAAAAACTTTAACTTTATTCTTCTTTAACCATTCTTTTGTAGTACTACATGTGTCCTTTGAGTAACTCTCTTGCTCCTTGACCCATGTTCTCTTGAAATTTATCTGATGGACAGTTGTCCTGGCATTTTCCTTTTGAATTTGCTAACCCAGCTGCAGCAAAACTATCCTCCTTTCTTGCACCCGTACAGTAATAATGTGGCCACCATAAAATAATGTCCCCCTTCTGTGGCCCCCACACATTCGAGCAATGATATAATGAAAATGTCATCATTATGTCCTTTGTATAGTAATACTGTTGTAAATTCCAGCCCCATACAGTAATAAAGTCTCCTTCATCTGGTCCCCATACAGTAATATTGTCCTCCTATTGTGATCACTCTTTAATGCAACTGTCTCATTGCACTCTTTATATAGCAATTTAAAAATATCAACCATTCCATTGACCTGTCCTTCCTCTCAAAACATTTGCTCCTCCATAACCTGGTGCAGGTGGCACAAAGCAGAGACATGATTGTGCCACATGCAACAGGACGTTTAACATCACCTGCAGCTGCTTGCCTCTGTTAGGCCATTGGCATATAAAGGCATTATGAGGCAAGGAGCACATTAGCTGAAAATGGTGCTGACACTGGCATGCTCCTCTTTGGCCCAGCATGCATGCACCCTCAGTAACCACAATAGTTGTGTAAGCGTAAGGACTCTTTCTGTGATGCTGCAACTGGTAACTGCCTTATGGCCTTTCTGCAATGTTCCAGTCTTAGAAGAGAACGGATGCATTTAACCCAAACCACCACCTGAGGCTCAGACCGCCATCACTCATATCACCTCATGGAAGAAATGGCCCATTTCTTCATTTAAGGTTTTCTGTCTGCTTGAACTTGAACACTTTAAAGTCAAGTGTTCTCATTAGAGTTGATACAAATCAATTTTCACTTCCCATTCCATTGACCACAATTTTGGTCTGTGGCAATTGGAATGGGAGAGAAAGTACTGCCTTTTACCCGACAAAATGGGACATGCAAATTCATTTGCGCAAAATTTAGTTCTCATGCCTCATAATTTAATAAGTACAGCTGTTAGTTTTAGGAGTGATGATTGCTAATTTAAAAAGGATATAATACTGTTTCTAATGTATAAAGGGTTTAACCAGTACTTTTTTTGCTATTAAAATATCCTTATTGACTTTCTAATATCCTCCCAACACCACCCAAAAACCTTTGTTACTATCTATCCCATGCCTTTATGCACTGTTTTATGTCTCTATCATGTGAATACTTTAAGTGACACTAAACTTGCCGTGTAGATATATCCACTTATTGCAGACTAAATACTCCTAGCCCTGGCATCCAAGCAAGACATAACAAAACCTTAGACTCCTCCCTTAAAAGTCCACCAATCCACCTACTAGCTAGGAAGGAGATTGACAGACAGGCACACTACTGGATTTTCACTTTACATCTGTGTAGCAGACTGATTTCCTCTGCATCAGTGAGACAATTTTCCAGAGACTTCACCATATGAGACTGAAACCCCAAAGCAAACAGTTTCATATGAAATATTACATGTACTCCAGCTAAAGAAGAGAGTAGGGATTATGTGACCACAATCAGCAGAACAAGAATGGGACATTGGTAACGAAATGTATTTTCTAAATTGTCCAGTTTGATGCAATATAGTAGAGTTCATACAAATTAAAACAATATCCAACCCCTTTAAATGAAAAAGAAAATAAATGAAAAAATAAAAGTCTACCAATGTAAAAATAAATCAGAATACACTGCACTTGCAAACCATCCAGATTCTTATTCGATTACTCGAAATAGAATTTTCCCCTTATTAAAGAAGCCTATATTGGATCCATTATTAGTATCTATGAAAACACTCTATACATAAAATATAAGCCACAAGCACTGAGAGCCACCCCAGGCTAGAATGAGTGAGAAAAATCCCCAAAATACTAAAAATATAATTTTATTAGCACATAATAAAAAACACTGGAACTTGGTAAATAAAAGCAAGTAAGGTACGGTAACTCAAAATAGGATTAATGGTGAGTCAAAAAGAAAATAATATAAGCTAAGTATAAATAGCTAATTGTTACACAATATATGAATTTATGAAAACATGAGATAATAACTATGATAACTATATTGTGTAATGGATAACAATCATATATTTTATGCATAGAGTACATGTCTGAAAAAGGGGCATGTAAGTATGGACAATGGTTAACATTTAAAAAAGTGTAAGCAAGGAGATCATACTAGGATATTGTACTTGGCATAGTGCAAGCAGAAATACAGTACTCCTATTTCCCATCTCATATATGTTTTCAGAATTTCGTGTATCGTGTGCCAGCTATTTATACTTAGCTTATACTATTCTTTTTTACTCATAATTCATCCTATTTTGAGCTACCTTGCTTGCTTTTATTCACCATGTTCCATGAATTTGAATTATAATAACATTATATTTGTAACATTTTGGGGATTTTTGTCACTCATTTTAGCTTGGGCTAGCTCTCAATGCTTGTTTATATTTTCTGAAAAAATGTTCTGTTTTGCTGTTGTGCTTTTTTTTACAATTTAACTTTGATTTTTAGCAATTATTTTACTATTGTATAAAACATTTTTTTCAGCTAATTATATTTGTAATAGAGATCTCTCCTATATTTTGCAATGGAAAGTTACTGTTAATCTTCTGTGGTTTGCAATGCACACTTCTTTATCTACCAATAACATGCAGGACAAGTCTTTATTTTCAGATGAAAAATACTCCTAATGTTCTCAAAAAATAGACAAGGAGCTTTGCCAAAAATGTCACAATTTATTATTGAAAATGATAGACATCCTCCTAAGCCTTGCAAAGTAATATGCTTTGCATAAAACATATCACAGCAACGTTTCATTGTTATTTATTTATAAATCATCAGCATTTTCCGCAGTGATGCGCAATCAGAAATACATTATAACAAGGACATGATTTCTGTTTTTACACATAAATGCTAATAATGAATTATGCTCCTGACTAGTGAACTTACAATCCAATCTAGGCTAGACCGTACGTGCTATCCAAAGTCAAGTTCTCTTATTATGGCTACTAAGTTTCTACCCATAAATGCATTTTAATGAGATTTTCCTGGCTAAAATGACCCGTGATAACCAACACTGCAACATTTGTACAAGTCTGGCTCTGCCTTGTTCTGCAAATCATCTATTATGTAGGTCCTGGTGGAGAAATGATGGAAACTGAATGGTGTAAAATCCCAGTGAACCCTTCCAACTTTGCAAGTATTTTAACAGACTCAAAGTCACGTTGCAGCTTATCCATTTATGAAGAATTGTATGCTTGATATCTTGTTGAGTTGAGCTCTATACAGAAATTTATAAATAGCAATTATGGACTTTTTAGTAGCTTCTAAATTAAAATATACATGAATGCAATACTTTTTGTTATGAAATATGCTTTAAAGGATTGTTCCCGGAATGGAATTATTTTTCACAAGGCACAGTAAACCCATACCTATTGTTAATATACAAACTAAGCCTAACATAAATGTTCTTTCTTATACGTTTGGGTCTTTTTTTTATCTTTATCTACCAATTTTACATAGCTGAATAAGCAGTCCTTTACTTTTTTGCTAAAATGACAATTCCAAGCAGGGCATGCTTCTCCTCAGAGCACCAGACCATTTGATCCTCTCCTGTGTTTTCCTGACTATCCCTACCTCTCTGAGTTATCATCAAGCTAATCTAAGTGTAGAATTCATCTTATGCTTCTGTGCACTCTAAGGTACTGTGCAGAACTCTGCCTGACTGATTTTATTTTCTGCCATCTACACAAGTACTGCTGCAATGTAGTTTTCCATTATTGTTAGCTGGTGTTTTAGCTGAGTGCAACTATCCTGCAATCCTCCATGTCAGTATAGAGCTATGTTTGTTGCCTGCTGCTTACAAATCAGTTTTGTGAAACAGCAAAGGCTACTATAGTGAACACATTTGGTAGAAGATTATCCTCTGTCATATGCATCAATAGAGCAGCATTTGCTGTTTCATATCACTATTCTCTCAGCAGCAAGCAAAAAACAGCTCCTCTTAGTTATCAGAATACCTAGTGTTTACTGGTATGAGATCTGCACTTTAATGAAGGAGGCTCCATCCCTTCCAGGGATATAATCCCTTACATTAGAAGCTCCTCTAGACACATCCCAGAGGACAGCTATACTGGCAGGAAGCCAAGTGAGAGAGAAGGCAATGGGTTTAATTGACCAAGGGTGATAAAACTGCAATAAGAAGGTTCCATTGGCAACTGTTAGGTAAATAAAGCCAGGAAGGACATCCCTTGAGAAGAGAATCAGGGCAGATTTAAAATTGACTTATATTGGAAGAAATGAATAACTATATGTGTATTTGTAAATATTTGTGGCCCACATTGTGATTTTTAGATAACCCTCTAATTAGGTCATTTACTTACTTTGGAAAAAGAGCTTTTCTAAAAGAGTTACTTTATAGCAGTACTTATATAATGAAGTTTAGTACTATAATAGTTACTGTAATAGTCTCAAAACCCCCCAAAAGAAAGAATCACATTCACATTTATGGCTTGAGGAAGCCTTTTGCACTGGAGCATACAGGGGTCCACTAGGATGAGGGAAACATATCAGGTTATTTCACACAAGGCACTTTTCTATGGATATATGGACAATGAAAGACACAAGACCTGATATTAATCCTATATTTATCACTGAGACTGTGAAGGGTTTTTGTATTTGAGTTTTTTGACCTTGATCAGTATCTATTTGGATATTTTTAATTTTATTTTTAATGTTATTTTAAATGCATGTGTCCAATTTTGCTTGTTTGTAAAAAAAATAATTATATTATTTGGATTCGTTTTTATGTGTGGACTTTCATGTGTATGTGAAAATTTAGACTCATTATATAAAAAATGACCTGTCCATTACTTTTCTTGATTAATAATTGTGTGCTATGCATACATACCTTGTAGCCCCCAGTTTTGGTTCTAAGTTACTATATTAATGTAGTAAGGAACTGGCCAGTGACTTAGGAGACAGAGGGCATGTATAGTGCTTCCTTCAGACTATAGCCTGAATCTACTGTTATGAACAAAAACACTTAATCAAGTAAAGTATGATGATACATCGCAATGGTCTACTGTTTCTACTTTTCTATTAGCACGGTACCTCAAATATCCTTCAGTCAATACTACTATTTTTTGTTCTTAGCACTGTCGAAGTGGCATGTGCATTACTACCGGTCATATCTCACCGCTGTGGAATTGCTAATATTGACAGTTTTCTTATTTATCTTTTGAACTTTCCATTAATAATTAATAACGAGATGTTGAACTAGCCTTTTTAGCCTTAGAATCTATCAATGATTATGTATTTATTATCCATTATTTATGCAGATCCAATATATTCCAAATAACTGTACACAGAATGTATTCACATCTGTCACTGTCCCCAGTGGGGTCAATTTTGTAGGAAGCCAAATAACCTATGGCCTTCTACACACAAACAGATTTCATATCGCTATTAGTTCTGGAAGATCCTGAAGACAGAGCTTATATAAGAAATTGCTGCTTTTCACAGAACAATATTTTAAGCCTGTATTTCAGATACACGGCTTGTTTTATTACTCTTTATGTTGGTGCTGTATTCTCTTCATAAAAGTCCATAGAGCCTCTCATGATTATGATAAAAAATAAGGTTAAAAGTACAGAACAAAACAATCGTTGCATGGCAGGGACAATAATATGACAGAAATACAGACTTATTTATCATTTATGGACACAAAACATGTTCATATTTGGTCATAATTTATGTGCAGTAGAACCATATTTTATTATGTTTAAGTAATATATACAGTGGGTGAAATAAATATTGAACACGTCACTAATTTGCTAAGTAAATTTATTTCTAAAGTTGCTATTGACATGAAATTCTCACATGTCAATAACAACCTATCCAATCCAATCAGACAAAGAAATCAAACCATAGATGTCCATAAAATAAGTTATGTATAATAATTAGAAATTACACTGGGAACAAATATTGAACACATGAAGAAAGCCATGGAAAGTCTTGACACCAGCTAAATTTTATTAGTAATTAAAAAGCAATCTTGCTATTTATTGAAAAATATTATCAGCTTGTTCAACCGATGGCCTATAAAAAGATGTCTCCTTACCAAGGTGCCACACAAGAAATATCTCATGATGGCTAAAACCAATGAGCTGCTTCAAGACCTTTGCAACCTTATTGTTGCAAAATATACTAATGGCATTGGTCACAGAATAATTTCAAAACTACTGAATGTTCCAGTAAACACTATTAGGGCCATAATCCGGAAGTGAAAAGAACGTCATTTAACAAAAAACAGCCATGTGTTGTGTTTCCGTAGCTGAGGAGAATAAGCAAAAACGGCAATACACCAGAGAGGCTGGAACCTATTGGATTGCAGTAACCTGAACTAACCACACAACTAGAGGTAGCCGTGGAGCGTTCCTACGTTGATCCTAGACGCCTCGTCACAGCCTGAGAGATAACTACACCTAAAGGCAGAAAGATGAAAGCTATCTGCCCCGGAGCAGATCCCCAAAGAAAATAGGAAGCCCCCAAACATGTAATGGCGGTTAGACAAGAAGAAACACGGACACAGACAGAAAATAGAATGAGCAAACGCTGGGGCCCAATCTGTCTAGACAGAAAAGTACAGGAAAGGATACTCACTGCAATCCAAAAAAAACCCTAAAAATACCAACTCCTCTGATTGCAAAAACACCTGAGATCATACAATCTCTACCACCTAAATCAGATCTCTGGTGTAACAAAACTAAGCCGCAGCCACTGAAAAAACAGGAAAAAGCAAATGAACAAATAACAGTGGCTTCAGATAAACTGAGAGGAGCACAAGCCCCCCGGAGGGGACCTGGCTGACCTCCACAGAAGTGCAGGGAACAATGCAAAAAGCAAGCACAGAAATAAAAGCAGAACATATCTTATCTGATAGCAGAAGATGCAGGCAAGACTCAGCAAACTTCCAAATGAACCAGGAAACACAATTGAGACAAGAACAATTGATCACCGGCAAACATCATGGGAGGGAACCTCCCTTATATCAGACCAGTCCGTGATCCCAGATTGCCATTCCTCGCTGAAAGGTTCAGTACTGTCTGTAACCACCAGAGGGAGCCTCTGCTCAGAAACCATCTCTAGCACATTCATAACAGCCATGACTATGTGCTACCGGCAAGATTTCAGACAGAGGAGTGCAAAGAATTATCAGAAGAGTTGTCCAAGAGCCAAAGACCACCTGTAGAGAGCAACAGAAAGACTTTAACCCCTTCATGACCCAGCCTATTTTGACCTTAAAGACCTTGCCATTTTTTGCAATTCTGACCAGTGTCCCTTTATGAGGTAATAACTCAGGAACGCTTCAACGGATCCTAGCGATTCTGAGATTGTTTTTTCGTGACATATTGGGCTTCATGTTAGTGGTAAATTAAGGTCGATAATTTTTGCGTTTATTTGTGAAAAAAATGGAAATTTGGCGAAAATTTTGAAAATTTTGTAATTTTCAAATTTTTAATTTTTATTCTGTTAAACTAGAGAGTTATGTGACACAAAATAGTTAATAAATAACATTTCCCACATGTCTACTTTACATCAGCACAATTTTGGGAACAACATTTTTTTTGTTAGGAAGTTATAAGGGTTAAAAGTTGACCAGCGATTTCTCATTTTTACAGCAAAATTTACAAAACCATTTTTTTTAGGGACCACCTCACATTTGAAGTCACTTTGAGGGGTCTATATGGCAGAAAATACCCAAAAGTGACACCTTTATAAAAACTGCACCCCTCAAGCTACTCAAAACTACATTCAAGAAGATTATTAACCCTTCAGGTGCTTCACAGGAACTAAAGCAACGTGTAAGGAAAAAATGGACATTTTAATTTTTCCAACAAAAATTTTCTTTTAGCATCAATTTTTTCATTTTTACATGGGCATCAGGATAAAATGGATCCTAAAATTTGTTGGGCAATTTCTCCTGAGTACACAGATACCTCATATGTGGTCATAAACCACTGTATGGGCGCACGGCAGGGCTCAGAAGGGAAGGAGCCCCATTTGACTTTTTGAATGGAAAATATGCTGGAATATTTAGCGGTTGCCATGTCACATTTGGAGAGTCCCTGTGTGCCTAAACATTGGAGCTCCCCCACAAGTGACCCCATTTTGGAAACTAGACCCCCTAAGGAACTTATCTAGATGCATAGTGATCATTTTAAACCCCCAGGTGCTTCACAAATTGATCTGTAAAAAAAAGAAAGTACTTTTTTTTCACAAAAATTTTCTTTTAGCCTCAGTTTTTTCATTTTCACATGGGCAACAGTATAAATTGGATCCTAAAATTTGTTGGGCAATTTCTCCTGAGTACACAGATACCTCATATGTGGTCATAAACCACTGTTTGGGCGCATGGCAGGGCTCAGAAGGGAAGCAGCGCCATTTGACTTTTTGAATGGAAAATATGCTGGAATATTTAGCGGTTGCCATGTCGCATTTGGAGAGTCCCTGTGTGCCTAAACATTGGAGCTCCCCCACAAGTGACCCCATTTTGGAAACTAGACCCCCTAAGGAACTTATCTAGATGCATAGTGAGCACTTTGAACCCCCAGGTGCTTCACAAATTGATCCGTAAAAAAAAGAAAGTACTTTTTTTTCACAAAAATTTTCTTTTAGCCTCAGTTTTTTTCATTTTCACATGGGCAACAGTATAAATTGGATCCTAAAATTTGTTGGGCAATTTCTCCTGAGTACACAGATACTTCATATGTGGTCATAAACCACTGTTTGGGCGCACGGCAGGGCTCAGAAGGGAAGGAGCGCCATTTGACTTTTTGAATGGAAAATATGCTGGAATATTTAGCGGTTGCCATGTCGCATTTGGAGAGTCCCTGTGTGCCTAAACATTGGAGCTCCCCCACAAGTGACCCCATTTTGGAAACTAGACCCCCTAAGGAACTTATCTAGATGCATAGTGAGCACTTTGAACCCCCAGGTGCTTCACAAATTGATCCGTAAAAAAAAGAAAGTACTTTTTTTTCACAAAAATTTTTTTTTAGCCTCAGTTTTTTTCATTTTCACATGGGCAACAGTATAAATTGGATTCTAAAATTTGTTGGGCAATTTCTCCTGAGTACACAGATACCTCATTTGTGATCATAAACCACTGTTTGGGCACACGGCAGGGCTCAGAAGGGAAGGAGCGCCATTTGACTTTTTGAATAGAAAATATGCTGGAATATTTAGCGGTTGCCATGTCGCATTTGGAGAGTTCCTGTGTGCCTAAACATTGGAGCTCCCCCACAAGTGACCCCATTTTGGAAACTAGACGCCCTAAGGAACTTATCTAGATGCATAGTGAGCACTTTGAACCCCCCAGGTGCTTTACAGAAGTTTATAACGCAGAGCCGTGAAAATAAAATATCATTTTTTTTTCTCAAAAAATGATTTTTTAGCCCACTATTTTTTATTTTCACAATGGTTACAGGAGAAATTGGACCCCGAAAGTTGTTGTCCAGTTTGTCCTGAGTACGCTAGTACCCCATATGTGGGGGGGAACCACTGTTTGGGCACACGTCAGGGCTCGGAAGGGATGTAGTGACGCTTTGAAATGCCAACTTGATGGAATGGTCTGCGGGCATCTTGTTACGTTTGCAGAGCCCCTGATGCGCCTAAACAGTAGAAACTCCCCACAAGTGACCCCATTTTGGAAACTAGACACCGCAAAGAACTTATCTAGATGTGTGGTGAGCACTTTGAACCCCCAAGGGCTACACAGAAGTTTATAACGCCCGGGCATGAAAATAAAAAAATCATATTTTTTCCACAATCAGGATCTTTTAGTCCCCAATTTTTTTATTTTCGCAAGGGTAACATGAGAAATTAGACCCCAAAAGTTGTTGTCCAATTTGTCCTGAGTATGCGGATATCCCATATGTGGGAGAAAACTACTGTATGGGCACACGTCGGGGCTCGGATGGGAAGTAGTGACCTTTTGAAATGCCCACTTGATGGAATGGTCTTTGGGCGTCATGTTACGTTTGCAGAGTCACTGATGTGCCTAAACAGTAGAAACTCCCCACAAGTGACCCCATTTTGGAAACTAGATCCCCCAAGGAACTCCTCTAGATGTGTGGTGAGCACTTTGAATCTCCAAGTCCTTCACAGAAGTTTATAACGCAGAGCCGTGAAAATATAAAATAATTTTTTTTTCCACAAAAATAATTTTTAGTCCCCAATTTTTTTTCCCAATGTTAACAGGAGAAATTAGAACCCCCAAAGTTGTTGTGCAATTTTTCCCGAGTACGGTGATACCTCATATGTGGGGATAAACCACTGTTTGGGCATACGTCGGGGCTTGGAATAAAGGGAGCACTGTTTGACTTTTTGAACGCAAAATTTGCAGGAATCAATGGTGGCACCATGTCGCGTATGGAGACCCCCTGATGTGCCTAAATAGTGGAAACCCCTCAATTCTAACTCCAACCCTAACCCCAACACACCCCTAACGCCTACACACACCTAACCCTAATACAAACCCTAATCATAACCCTAACCCCAACACACCCCTAACCCTAATCCCAACTCTAACCATAAACCTAACTACAAGCCTAACCCTAATTCCAAACCTAACCCTAATTCCAAACCTAACCCTAATTCCAACCCTAACCCAAATTCCAACCCTAACCGTAATTCTAACCTTAGCCCTAATGCTAACCCTAACCCTAGTTCTAACCCTAAGGCTGGGTTCATATTGCGTTTTACCAGCCCGTTCAACACGTAGCGTTGACCGGCTGGTAACGGTATAGCATAACGCGATCGCGTTATGCTATACCCGCTAGCGCAGATGAATCAGCAGATAATCAGCCGCGGATCAGCAGCAAAATCAGTCGCGGATCAGCAGCGAAATCCGGCGTGGTTCAGCAGCGAAATCCGCCGCCGATCAGCAGCGAAATCCGCCGCCGATCAGCAGCGAAATCCGCCGCGGATCAGCAGCGAAGTCCGCCGCGGATCAGCAGCGATGTCCGCCGCGGATCAGCAGCGAAGTCCGCCGCGGATCAGCAGCGAAATCCGCCGCGGATCAGCAGCGAAATCCGCCGCGGATCAGCAGCGAAATCCGCCGCGGATCAGCAGCGAAGTCCGCCGCGGATCAGCAGCGATGTCCGCCGCGGATCAGCAGCGAAATCCGCCGCCGATCAGCAACGAAATCCGCCGCGGATCAGCAGCGAAATCCGCTGCCGATCAGCAGCGAAATCCGCAGCGGATCAGCAGCGAAATCCGCCGCCGATCCGCAGCGAAATCCGCCGCGGATCAGCAGCGAAATCCGCCGCCGATCAGCAGCGAAATCCGCCGCGGATCAGCAGCGATGTCCGCCGCGGATCAGCAGCGAAGTCCGCCGCGGATCAGCAGCGAAATCCGCCGCGGATCAGCAGCGAAATCCGCTGCCGATCAGCAGCGAAATCCGCAGCGGATCAGCAGCGAAATCCGCCGCCGATCCGCAGCGAAATCCGCCGCGGATCAGCAGCGAAATCCGCCGCCGATCAGCAGCGAAATCCGCCGCGGATCAGCAGCGATGTCCGCCGCGGATCAGCAGCGAAGTCCGCCGCGGATCAGCAGCGAAATCCGCCGCGGATCAGCAGCGAAATCCGCCGCGGATCAGCAGCGAAATCCGCCGCGGATCAGCAGCGAAATCCGCCGCGGATCCGCAGCAAAATCAGCTGCGGATCAGCAGCAAAATCCGCTAGGAAAACAAAAAAAAATTCTTTATTTTTTTTATTTGTACCTACCTATGATAAAGGGGGGGTTCATTTACTTTTTTTTATTTTGATCACTGTGACAGTTTATCACAGTGATCAAAATAAATTTTTGAACACTGGGGGGCGCACTGTGCATGCGCCGGCCGGCGGGCGCACTGCGCATGCGCCCGCCATTTTCCAATATGGCGGCGCCCATGAAGAGGCCCGGGCGGACGCCGGGCCCGATCGTGGGACATCGGTGGATCGGGAGAGGTGAGTAGGGGGGTCGGAAGTCTGGGGGAGGGGATAGGAAGTGGGGCAGTGGACCAAAAGAGGAGGGGAGCTGTAAGTGACGGCGGTGACCGATCGCTGCCATCTTTCGGTGGCGGCGGCCGATCACCGCCGTGACTCGGTGTGGGGGGGTCAGGGCTCGGTCTCCAGCCATGGCAGATGCTATTGCAGCATCGGCCATGGCTGGATTGTAATATTTCACCAATTAAATTGGTGAAATATTACACATTGCTCTGATTGGCTGTTTCACTTTTAACAGCCAATCAGAGCGATCGTGGTCACGGGGGGGTTAAGCCAACCCCCCTGTGGTGAAGCACAAAGGGTCCTGTAACTGCGGGTCGGGTGACCTTTGAGTGACCCCGGTCTCCCGGCCCACAGGGACGAGATCCTTTCATGACGCCACATAGGCGTCATGGGTCGGATTGGCACAGGTTTTCATGACGCCTACGTGGCGTCATGGGTCGGGAAGGGGTTAAATCAACAGGTACAATTGTTTCAAAGAAAATATAAGTAATACACTCAACCTCCATGGCACTTAGATAAATATGCAGCAATGCCTTGCCCTTATCTCTGTCTAAATATATAGAAAGGTTTGTTCTTATAGATTTGAGTTTAATTTAAGTTGTTAACAATCAATCAACTAACTTAACCCTGCTATTCTCCTCGGTACCACTATACACTTGTTATCTTCCGGTCACTTTTGACCGGACCTAACAAAGTCTTGATTTTTAGCTAATTTAAGTGTTTTAATTGAATAATTTTTGCAGTATTATATTGTATGTGAACCTGGTTGTTTATAAACAAATGAAAAATGGAAAGAAAAACTTACTTTTTATTTTTTTTGTGTCAAAACATTTAACATGGCTTCATTGGAATATTTATGCATATTGCATATTTGCACATACAAAAATATTTATCCAACTGTAAACTATAACTAATAACAATAAACTAAATGTAATTATATTATTTTCCAACAAAAAAAAGAAAAAAAATTTTAGTTTTTTTTATGTAAAATGATAAATAAGTCACATGGTGCAAAATTTAATTTTTGCAATTGTCACAGGTATAATTGACATGTCTTTTGCATAAATATTTTTCACATCTGTAACATATCACATTTGAGTTGTGATTGCTTGATGTTGGACAGAAGTCGCATCGTTTCCGTTTTAGGCTGGTTGCGTTGCTGTTGGCGTCCGTGGGTATTGTAGCAGTGCTGGTGCAAGCTGTTGGTTCACTTTCTTTATCTTGCTGTTGGATCCTGTGGACAATGGCTGCTTCTACAGTCATGGCCAAAAGTTTTGAGAATAACACAAATATTATATTTTCACGTGATCTGCTGCCCTCTGGTTTTTATGTGTGTTTGACAGATGTTTTTATCACAGACAGAAATATAATAATTGCAAACATATGAGTAACAAAAGCTTATATTGACAGTTAGAATGAATTAATGCAGCAAGTCAATATTTGCAGTATTGACCCTTCTTCTTCAGGACCTCTGCAATTCTCCCTGGCATGCTCCTAATCAATTTCTGGACCAAATCCTGACTGATAGCAGTCCATTCTTGCACAATCAATGCTTTCATTTTGTCAGAATTTTTAGGTTTTTGTTTGTCCACCCGTCTCTTGGTGATTGACCACAAGTTCTCAATGGGATTAAGATCTGGGGAGTTTCCAGGCCATGGACCCAAAATCTCTATGTTTTGTTGCCTGAGCCATTTAGTTATCACCTTTGCTTTATGGCAAGGTGCTCCATCATGCTGGAAAAGGCATTGTTGATCGCCAAACTGCTCTTGGACGGTTGGGAGAAGTTGCTCTTGGAGGACATTCTGGTACCATTCTTTATTCATGGCTGTGTTTTTAGGCAAGACTGTGAGAGAGCTGATTTCCTTGGCTGAGAAGCAACCCCACACATGAATGGTTTCAGGATGCTTAACAGTTGGCATGAGACAAGACTGGTGGTAGCGCTCACCTTGTCCTCTCCGAATGAGGCGTTTTCCTGATGTCCAAAACAATCGAAAAGGGGATTCATCAGAGAAAATAACTTTACCCCAGTCCTCAGCAGTCCATTGCCTGTACCTTTTGCAGAATATCAGTCTGTCCATGATGTTTTTTCTGGAGAGAAGTGGCTTCTTTGCTGCCCTCCTTGAGACCAGGCTTTGCTCCAAGAGTCTCCGCCTCACAGTGTGTGCAGATGCACTCACACCTGCCTGCTGCCATTCCTGAGCAAGCTCTGCACTGCTGGTAGCCCGATCCCGCAGCTGAAACACTTTTAAGAGACGGTCCTGGCGCTTGCTGGTCTTTCTTGGGCGCCCTGGAGCCTTTTTGGCAACAATGGAACCTCTCTCCTTGAAGTTCTTGATGATGCGATAGATTGTTGGCTGAGGTGCAATCTTTCTAGCTGCGATACTCTTCCCTGTTAGGCCATTTTTGTGCATTGCAATGATGACTGCACATGTTTCTTTAGAGATAACCATGGTTAACAGAAGAGAAACAATGATGCCAAGCACCAGCCTCCTTTTAAAGTGTCCAGTGGTGTCATTCTTACTTAATCATGACAGATTGATCTCCAGCCATGTCCTCATCAACACCCACACCTGTGTTAATGGAGCAATCACTGAAAAGAGGTTAGCTGGTCCTTTTAAGGCAGGGCTGCAATGATGTTGAAATGTGTTTTGGGGGATAAAGTTCATTTTCTAGCCAAATATTGACTTTGCAAGTAATTGTTGTTAAGCTGATCACTCTTTATAACATTCTGGAGTATATGCAAATTGCCATTAGAAAAAGTGAAGCAGTAGACTTTGTAAAAATTAATATTTGTGTCATTCTCAAAACTTTTGGCCATGACTGTACATCAGCTCATACGCACAGAGTCCATATTTTTATGCCGTACTTTGCAGGCTTACTTGGAATATACTGCCTGAACGGACACCTACCTCTGAACGAGACCAATTGCTCATCTACAGTCACATTGTCACCAGGATTATAAAATATTGGTAAAATTTCTACCCATTTGTTATTTTACATGAACAGCAGGGTAAAAATATTTGGCACATAACTATACTGGAAGGTAATCCGTCAGCAGTGTTGTAATGAGAAAATGTATCTATGTGTAATTCTGCATGGACCAAAAGGACCTAAATAAATTGATAAATAGTAGTCGATGTAATATATAGTCCAAAATGAGATTATAGCTCCCTTATTTTAATCATAAAATGGCTGGAGATCACTATGGAAGGCTGTCGGTGTAAGGTTCTATGTACATATTCCTGAAACTCAGTTTGTTCGTCAGCCATTTTACTTTCTGTCTTGCTGCAGCTATCTTGCCCTCAGTCAATATGGAGTTTTCAGCTTGCATGTTCCCGCCCTGATTCTCTCCTCTTGCTTCTTAAGCAGCCACAGCTGAGCAATCAGTGCTTCAGAATCTAGCCTGCAGTGAACCTGTGACTTGACTCCTGTAAGCCTTGGACTTTGTACTCCAGCTATTTCTATTGAGGAACTCTGGAACTCTTGTGTGGACTCTGGAACCCTGCTCTTTGAAAGATCCACGTTTGCATGGACTTACGGTAACAGAGAAGAAGATCCTGAACCTGTTGTGGAGAGTGATTGCTGAGCTAAGTTACTCTGGCCTGCTGTGTCTCCTGCTTCTGTATCTGCAAACTGTGTGACTATTTTTGCCAACTTGTATGAAGTAATACAAGACCTTTTATATATAAAACCTGTGTCTCATGTATTTTCATCGCACCCAAGCACAAGACGCTATATGAACTGTACTACATACATTACAAGATTCTGAAGCCAAACGTTAGTGTCTGCTGGGTCTGGAAGGCTGTGTCTGCTGTAACTGTGGATATCAGACGTCCGGTTGTACTTTCTGTGATGACAGTGGTTGTGACTTCTCACAACCATTCCAGGTGAGCAATTCCCTTAAGTTTTTTCTTTCTGCAGTGTTACCACAGGTAAACACTATTGGTTTTTTTTTCTTTCTTTTCTCTTTTTTGTCTGCTGTAACTCTGGATATCAGATGTCTGGTTGAACTTTCTGTGATGATAGTGGTTGTGACTTCTCACAACCATTCCAGGTGAGCAGTTCCCTTAATTTTTTTTTCTCTCTGCAGTGTTACCACAGGTAAACACTATTGTTTTTTTTTTTTTCCTCTCCTCTTCTTCCAGTAATCCTGTCTTAAAAGATCTGGAAAATGGAGGCCCGCATAAAGGAACGTTGCGGAGTGACTGATAATATCCTTGCAGATTTGCAGAATATAAAGACCCGTTTTACAAACCTACAGGACCTCAATAATCACAATTTGCAAGTGGTTGGACAGACTACCCAGGATTTGCGAGCCAGGATTGAGGTTCTAGAGGGGCGAGTCCAGGCTCCTGCCGTAGCCCCGAGTTCTGGGATTCCCAAGTTGCCCCCTTTTCGTTTTGGCGGTGAACGTGAGAAATTCAGGGGATTTATTAATCAATGCAATCTTTTTTTTTCTGCACATGCTTCACAATTTCCCACTGAACGATCTAAGGTGCTTACTATAATTATGTTGCTTACCAACAAGGCTTTGATGTGGGCAAACCCTCTGATTGAGACTGAGGATGAATGTTTGGATCATCTTGATGCTTTCATTTCAGCCATGGGGCAGGTGTTTGATGACCCCAATCGAGGTGCAACAGCTGAAGCAGCCATGTTAGCTTTGCGCCAAGGTAAGCACTCGGTAGCTGAATATGCCTTGGATTTCAGGAGATGGGCCCTTGATACCACCTGGGACAGTTCCGCCAAGAAATCTATTTTTCGAAAGGGGTTATCCCCACTGATTAAGGATGAACTTGCTCGTGCCGACCCTCCCACTGCGTTAGGTGACTTTATTAACTACTGCATCCGTATTGATACTCGTCTGACTGAACGCAGGCAAGAGAGATGGTTCGAAAGCAATCGCACTAACCTTTTCCTACCTTCCTCTCCAGCTAAGGAACCTTTGAGTAGGATTACACGGGAACCTGAACCTGAACCCATGCAGGTAGACTCTTTACAACGACGGGTTAGTGATGCACGCAAGGAACATCGTTTTAAGGAGAATCTATGTTTCTATTGTGGTAAGTCAGGGCACTTCATTATAAACTGCCCCAGCCGTTCTCGTAAGACTACTGCAGCACTCATTCACTGTGAGTGTTGCGAGAGGGGATCTGTCAGGTCCGAGCCTCAGGCTCCAGAGAGATCTGCAGCAACAGATCTTGATTTCTCGGACTTAAACTCCGTTACCTCTGAGGACGTTGACTGTGTAAACGCTGCCATTTTTCAAGTTTCCTCAGCGGTGTCCCAGCTGAGTTGTAAGAAAAACAATTCTCATTGCTTTCTTTCCATCAAACTCTGGGTTGACTCAGCTTGGGTGTCTAGCTCTGCTATGATCGACTCAGGGGCAAGTGGAAATTTTATGGATGTCTCCTTTGCTCTGAAACAGAGGATACGTTCAGTGAAGAAGGCTACTCCAGTACAGATGGAAACTGTGGATGGCTCCCTGCTGACCTCTGGACCAGTGAATCAGGAAACAGAGCCTTTGAGGGTACTTATGGGTAAAGATCATCAAGAGAAACTGTCCTTTATGCTTATCTCTTCTCCCCACTTTCCCATTATTCTAGGGCTACCATGGCTGCAGGCTCAGAATCCTACCATTAACTGGGAGACCAAGGAATTACACTTTCCAGAGAAACAGATGAGTCCAAAAGTTTCAGCCTGCTCTGTTCCTAAAGGAACCATGTCAGTCCCTGAGCTACCAGCTGTATACCAGGACTATGTGGATTTATGTGACAAGAAGAACGCTGACCAGCTTCCTCCTCACTGTCCATATGATTGTCCAATTGAATTATTGCCTGGAGCAGAGATACCTTTTGGTAAGATCTACCCCCTGGCGGGGCCCGAGCTAAAGGCTTTAAAGGATTACATAGACGAAAATCTAGCCAAGGGCTTCATACGCCCCTCTTCATCTCCTGCAGGTGCACCCATCTTCTCTGTAAAGAAGAAAGATGGATCTCTGAGACCCTGCGTAGACTATAGGGAACTCAATAAGGTTACTATTAGAAACCGTTATCCATTGCCTTTAATCCCTGAGTTATTGGAGAGAGTGCGACATGCCAAAATTTTCTCTAAACTAGATCTTCGTGGGGCCTATAACTTAGTCCGTATTAGATCTGGGATGAATGGAAGACTGCATTCAGGTCACGCTATGGACACTTTGAATATCTAGTTATGCCTTTTGGTCTGAGTACCGCCCCAGCCACTTTCCAACACTTGGTGAATGACATCTTCAAGGATCTCCTAGATACATTCGTGGTGATTTATTTGGATGATATTCTAATTTTTTCTAATTCCACAGAGGAACATCATGGACATGTGAGAATGGTCTTGGAACGTCTAAGACAAAATCATCTTTACATCAAACTTGAAAAGTGTGAATTCCATAGGACCGAAATTCAATTTCTGGGGTATGTACTGTCTACACAGGGAATTAGTATGGATGGAAGCAAAACTCAAGCCATCAAGGATTGGCCAAGTCCTAGAAATGTGAAGGAGGTACAGCGCTTCATCGGGTTTGCCAACTTCTATAGACGTTTCATTAGGAATTTCTCTGAGGTAGTGTCACCTATCACCCAACTTACCTGGAAAGAGTCTAGGTTCTCCTGGACTCCCCAAGCCCAGGAAGCATTTTCCCGTCTAAAAGATAAATTTACCACTGCACCTATCCTAGTACATCCCAACCCCGAGCTTGCCTTCATAATAGAGGTGGATGCTTCAGACTGTGCCGTTGGAGCTATACTCTCTCAGAGAACAGGTGAGAAGAATGTCTTGCATCCCTGTGCCTTCTTTTCCCAGCAGTTGTCTTCGGCTGAGAGGAACTACGATGTGGGCAATAGAGAGTTATTGGCCATTATTGCCGCCTTCAAAGAATGGAGACACCTTCTTCAAGGAGCTGCACAGCAAATAGTCGTCCTGACAGACCATCGTAACCTTGAATTTATCAGGTCGGCTAAGTGCCTGACTCCTCGCCAGGCTCGCTGGAATCTTTTCTTAAACCAATTTAATTTTATCATTTCTTATAGACCAGGATCGCGCAATGGAAAGGCTGATGCACTCTCTAGGATTTACTCAGCAGAGACACGTCTAATTACTCCTCCTAAGACTATTCTTCCTGACTCTAGATTCCTAGGAGTGATTCATAATCAAGACCTACTTAAGGACATCAAGGAAGCATACCATGCGGATTCCTTTTTGGCACAACCCCCAAGGGATGTAAGTCTTGTCTTTAAGAATGGTGTGTGGATTCAGGGACAACGCCTGTATATTCCTGAAACAGTCAGATTGAGAGTATTGCAACTCATTCACGATTCCAAAATAGCTGGGCATAGAGGAATTCTAAAGACACAGGAATTTCTTTCTCGTTTCTTTTGGTGGCCCACTTGCAGGAAGGATGTTTTAAACTATGTCACTTCATGTGAAGTCTGTGCAAGATGCAAAACACCTCGCTCCTCACCAACTGGTCTGTTACAGCCTCTTCCCACCCCGTCCCGCCCGTGGGGATCCATTTCTATGGACTTCATTGTGGAGTTACCAACCTCTCAAGGGAAGAACACCATTCTAGTGGTGGTTGACCGTCTAACAAAGGCAGCTCATTTTATCCCTTGTGTCGGCTTACCCACTGTAAAACAGACATCAGATTTGATGATTAAAGATGTGTTTCGCTTACATGGAGTACGGGATGAGGTCATTTCGGATCGAGGGGTGCAATTCACTTCTAGGTTTTGGCAAAATTTCTGTGCAGCATTGGACATTAAAGTAAACCTTTCTTCTGCTTTTCATCCCCAGACTAATGGACAGACCGAACGAACCAATCAAACCCTGGAGCAGTATCTCCGCTGCTTTATCTGCCACCTACAGGATGATTGGGTGGATTTACTTCCATTAGCTGAGTTCTCTTATAACAACTCTCAGAGTGCCTCCACTAAACAGTCTCCTTTTTACTCTAATCTAGGTTTTCATCCTAACATTCTACCACGATTTCCCATAGAAACGCCTTTACCAGCAGTGGCTGAAAGAATCACGTCTTTACAGAAGAATATGGATCTTCTAAAGGAGAATCTGGAATCGGCTCAGGAAAGGTACAAGAAAGCAGCAGATAAATTTCGTAAACCTGCACCAGCTTTCAAGGTAGGAGACTTGGTCTGGCTGTCAACCAGAAATCTTAAGTTAAGGATTCCATCGTCTAAGTTGGGACATAAGTACATTGGACCCTATAAAATCAGTAAAATTATAAGTGCCGTTGCTTGTCGTCTTCAACTGCCCAAAACTATGAGAATCCACCCTGTCTTTCATGTATCCCTACTAAAGGCTGCGACACCCAATACGTTTCCTGGACGTTCTTCTCCTTGCCCTGGCCCAGTGCTGGTCGATGGTCAGGAGGAATTTGTGGTGGAAAGGATTTTAGATTCCAGGTTGTATAGAAATCAGTTACAGTATCTGATTAAATGGCAGGGCTACCCAGTGGAGGACAACTCATGGGAACCAGTCAATAACGTTAATGCTCCTCGCTTGCTCCGTCAGTTTCATCAGAGGTACCCACACAAGCCTGGTCTGAGGTCATCTGGAGGTTGTCCTTAAGGGGGGAGTAATGTAAGGTTCTATGTACATATTCCTGAAACTCAGTTTGTTCGTCAGCCATTTTACTTTCTGTCTTGCTGCAGCTATCTTGCCCTCAGTCAATATGGAGTTTTCAGCTTGCATGTTCCCGCCCTGATTCTCTCCTCTTGCTTCTTAAGCAGCCACAGCTGAGCAATCAGTGCTTCAGAATCTAGCCTGCAGTGAACCTGTGACTTGACTCCTGTAAGCCTTGGACTTTGTACTCCAGCTATTTCTATTGAGGAACTCTGGAACTCTTGTGTGGACTCTGGAACCCTGCTCTTTGAAAGATCCACGTTTGCATGGACTTACGGTAACAGAGAAGAAGATCCTGAACCTGTTGTGGAGAGTGATTGCTGAGCTAAGTTACTCTGGCCTGCTGTGTCTCCTGCTTCTGTATCTGCAAACTGTGTGACTATTTTTGCCAACTTGTATGAAGTAATACAAGACCTTTTATATATAAAACCTGTGTCTCATGTATTTTCATCGCACCCAAGCACAAGACGCTATATGAACTGTACTACATACATTACAATCGGTCATTTTTGACCGAAGACTACAAGTGTATAAAAAATTGTGGAGCAAAAAGTAAACAAAAAAAAAATACCCATAGTAAGAACCCCTCAAATGAGGAAAACTCAATCAACCACAAGTTTCAGAGCCGCATCTTGAATATTTTAAAAAATATTAAAGTTCAAAATCGGTCATTTTTGACCGAAGACAGCATGAGGGTTAAGACAGCAGGAGGCATTGAGATGCAGAAACTAACAAACAAGCTTGTAGAACAACATGGATCATAAACTCTTAGAGTGAATGAGATGATCTTACAGCATCAGAGAACAAAGTCAGTAAGATGCATGAAATACTGTATATACCATTAATGGAGGTTTACAAACATGGGAGGGAAATTCAGGCTTCAAAAGGTAGATGAATGAAATATATACCTGAATGAAGAGAAGAGAGATGAGAATTAAATTCATGACATGTTTAACTACACTGGCACTTTGAAAAAATATGGCACTTGGATAAATCTGCAAAAGCCAAGTTGTCACATACATGCTTCTCACACGTGGAGTGCACCTGCAAGGGTTAATTTATCTGCTCTCACTGAATCCAACACTCAACCACTGTTATAGGCTATAATTTGAGCATCAACTACAACCCAACACAGACTACACACCTCAGATGCACAACATGCTGCCACCCCTCAAACGAGGTGATGCATCCTCGAAATATATGCTGCTGTCAGACAATCAAAAAGGTCACACATTCTATGAAAGGCTATGGATTTTTTACCATATACAAGGACCAAACTTATTAAAGTTTTGAGCTTTATTATAAAAAAATGCAGTGCTTACAGGAAAAGGTATAACAAGATAAAAATAAAACAACACACAAATATACAGACAGATATAAAATGGAAAGGGAGAAATAGCAGAAATGCTTAGTTGTTCTTCTGTTTCCTTGCGGGGGGAGAAATGAATTATGAATCACAACCAGCATCAACTGAATGACACATGTGACTGACTGGTATCATTCTTCTGGATTTGAACCATTGATTCTGTCTTCTGTGGTAGGCGTCTCTTTCCGCTGAGCCCTAACAAATACACCTTTTCTTTTGGTGTTTTAGTTATGTAATTTTTGTTTCTGTTGGGATTGGCTAACAAGTGTTTTCCATTTACTCTTTTTGTCTGTCATATCACCTTTTGGGTGCTGATTTAAATACCTTTCCTTAATGGTTTTTCCTGCTGGTAATAGACTGTTGGATTCATTTACTGTGCTGTCGTTTGCCATTTTTTTGTGTGTGATTGATTAGAAAACTGATATTCTAGTGATTTTAGGAGCTGCTAAGGACATTCAGGAAAAGCCACCATCCAGTGGGGGGCGCCATTAAATTATCTTAAGGTTCTAACCTCCGCGTTCAGACAGGGACCTGTCCGATTCAGGTATTTGCCTCCATGGTTTGTAAGTTACCCATCTGAATGCAATTTGACAGTTGTGTTTAGAAAATGGGTCATCTTATAAAACAATCGCTTAATAGGGATGAGCGATTACTAAAATGCTCATATGATCGTTACTCAATGTTAGGGTCTGCGGAACGCACCAAATATATGATGTAGAGAGGTACGTTCGCAGCCCGGGGTCCACCGTGCAGGCGAAGCCTGCTGCTAGTAAAATGGCGCAAGAAGCGAACTCTGTTATCCCGCAGAGTCACCAAAATAAACGCCGTAACACGCTGTGGCAATATGTGCGAGCTCTGTTATTCCACAGAGCCGCTAGAAGGAGTGCCGCAGCGCTATATGGCGATGTGTGCGAACTCACTTAACACCACTGAGTCGCAAAATAAACACGTTAGGGCGCTGTCTAGCGTTGAAAGCAAACCCTGTTACGTCACAGAGCCGCTGAGACAAACTTCTGTGTCCTGTCAGGCACCCAGGTACACAGTTGACTGCTAAGCGAACATAGAACATGATCATGCGCTAATGTCCTCGCGGGAGTCACCCGCAATCTATGGCGTCTGAACGCCAGGCCCTGAATACGGCAATCAAACTCCTCACCGGTTATGCCGGTAATCTAGGGCATCTAGGACACCGATCCTGACCAGCTAGCATACCAAACTCCTCACCGATTAAGTCGGTATTCTAGGGGCTTATTTCAGCCGAGCCCTAACCACACACACGCATGACCACACTGGCGCAAAGCATATAATGATTGATATTAGCGCATGGCGGCCCAGCCATGCCACCCTTTTATAGTAACAGCTACAGGATCTGCCAGAAACAAGGACCAATGAGAAACTGTTCCAAAACACATGTAGTTTCAGGACCTTCCTGGTGGACCAATAGGAGCTGCTGCAGTACCTGAACATGTGACCCCTGATCTCCAATGAGAGATCTTACCCTGGGCATGCTCAGAAGGGGAAACGCAGGACTTCGTCCCAAAGACGTCTGCTCCAGCACTGGCTATAATAGCAGATCCAGGAGACGCAGCAGCAAGTCTCTGCACAGTATTGGAATGGGCAAGATGCTGGGACCGACGTCTCTGCTGATCAGACTCCACTGCGGCCGGAGAAGAATGGGGGACCGCAGCGGGACTGGTTTGAGACTCCCCTTGTGCAGCAGCGGGAACTCGAACCCTAACACTCAAACCAAGCAATTCCAAATGCTTTTAATGCTTGTTTCAAGTTGCAAGTATAATGGGAGTCAATGGGAAATCCAAGCATTTTTCTTGCAGCCCCTCCAAGGAGGTCTGGGGGCAATAAAAATGTTGAAATGTATGGAAAAAGTGCTAAATGGAAGGAGAACAGCATGTGGAAGATCCATGGAAACATTTCTGACTCCCATATTGCTGCAGAGAACAATGGTGTTACACTATTACTCCACTTTAAGGACTGACAATAAAACATTCAAAATCAAAGAGAAATTGGAGTTTACAGGAAAAAATGTTAGGAAACATTCTTTCCTTTATAATAACTTGTATATAAGGCAAAATTTAAAATGGATTTAAAAAAATTATATTTTAAGTAAACCAAAATTGAATTTTTTATAAAAAAAAAGGAAATTGCAGGGAAATGTATGAAGGAAACAAGAGCTGCCAAACATTTGATGGCAGAGGGACTCAGATACATCCTGTATTAGACATAAAGGAGGGCCTCATACACATTCTGTTCACACTGTGATGTAGTGGTACTCCTAGACTGATAAAGGCTATGCACTAAGCTCCAAGCCTGCCAAAAATTACAAGCAGGGTCAGCCATACACCCTTTAAGGCACTGACTACATTGCTGCTTGAAAAAATTAAAAAACTGTAGTTGTGGTACTTCTACACTCATAAAGGTTCTGCGAACAGTACAAAGTAAGAAAATAATTCTAAGCAGTGTCATCCATGTATCCTTGAAGGCACCAACTGGAGAGCCTCATAAAGAAATTAATAAAGTGTAGTTGTACTTCTACACTCTTAAAGGCTCTGCACACAGGGCAAAGTCTGGAAAAAATATGAGGAGTGCAATGCATACACCCTTGAAAGCAGCAAACTGGATTTCCTCAAAAAGTAAGTAAATAAGAAAGTGTAGTTGTGGTACTTCTACACTCATAAAGGCTCTGCCCACAATGCAAAGCTAGAAAAAATTATAAGTAGCGTCATCCATACACCATTCAAGGCACCAACTGGAGGGCCTCATTCAAATATTGAAGGTTAAAAGCACTTTATGCGCTGCTGTCATCTGGTGGTGTGGAAAAGTCGGGGCTAATCCAGGCTTTGCTCATTTTTATGAGAGTGAGCCTGTCACCATTTTCTGTTGACAGCGCCTGTATGTTATGACTCCCTCGGTGGTACTAAAATCCCGCTCAGACAAGACTGTAGCAGAAGGGCATCACAATACCTCCAAGGCATAAAGGGGCAGCTGATGCAAGGTGTCCAACTTTGAGACCCAATAGTTAAAGATCGCAGAGGAATTAGGGAGTATGCTTGTTTTGTCGGCTTGGTATTGTTTGACCATCTTTAAAAACTTTTCCCTCCTTATACCTGGTCATCAGATCCTGGACCTGGGAGGGTGTCATAAAATTTTCCAAGGCCTTTGAAGGTGTATCCCTGTCTTTAATGTACCTGGTGTGTGTCTCTCTCGCCTCTCCTCCTTGATTAGCCATTGAATTTTGCCCCTGCCGCTAGCATTGTATGATGGGAATTTTTTCAACATATTTTCCACAATGGCCTTCTGATATAGCACAATTTCCACCTCAGGAAGGAGAGATGCAAGGTTCTTCTTGTAGTGTGAGTCTAGGGTTAAAAAGCAGTTCTCTTAAATGGTCAAGATTAACATAACGCAAGGGTCACGATAAAGGCAGCGGTACATAAATTCAGCTATATGTGCCAAGCTCCCTACAGTCAGCACTTCCCTGTTTCCACCATGATAATGACTCTTTAGCTCCTCCTCCTCCCTCTCTTCCTCCACATTTTCATCCTCAGTCTATCCACGCAGGAGAGATGGGATGAAGCTTGTGTGAGTTCTAGCCTTTGTTGCTCTAGCAACCAGCTCCTGTTCCTCCTCTTCCTCAGCCTCCACCTTCTCATTGCTACCCAATCCATACTGAGCAGATGAGAGGAGGTTAGGTTGGGTAATATCCCCCAGTCTCATGTCTACCTCCATCTCCATTCGGTCTGCATGCAAAGCTTCAGCTTTAATTGGTGAGCAGCGTCTATTTAAGTAGGCTGCTCACCATTATTGTGAAGTCCTCAAAGTCTTGTAGAAATGCACAAATGTTAGACATCCATGCACACTCTTCAGTTGTTGTTTGCAGAGGCTGACTAGAATACTGATGGCATATTGGAGTTGGTATTTAACAACTGGCCTCTGCTACTCAAAAAGCCTTGCCAGCATGTGCAGTTCCAGCATGTGGTTACATTGTACACCAGTCGATGAGCTGGCACTTGCATGCGCTGCTTCAACATTGCCAGAGCTGCAGCAGCTATACCTGACTTGCAGAAATGTGTACTGATTCTTGTACCTTGACCAGAACCTATACAGTAAGTCTTCAGGAACCTCTGAATCATGAAGTTGAGCACTTGTGCCAAACAAGCTTCACAGCCGCCAACAAGTTGTCACACATGACCATGCCTGGTTGTAAATTGAGCGGCGAGAGCCACAGATCTCTCTGGTCTGTTATTCCTTTCAATAACTCTGCCCCGGTGTGCGCTTTGTCATCTAGACAAATAAGCTTCAGCAGGGCCTGTTGCTGCTTCGCTGAGGTATGCTGAACTTCCAGCTTCCAATTTATGTGGACGACATGCTCTGAGACACCAAATATGGAGATGGATGATGAGGAGGGGCAGCAGGGGTGCAGGAACTGGTGTAGGAGGTGGAGGAAACCCCAGTAGAAGTAGGGCCAGCAATTCTCGGCGTCAGTATCATATGTACCTTTCCGGGTTGGGACTTGGCCCTGGCCTCTATAATGTTCACCTAGTGTCCTATCAGGGAAATGTAGAGTTCCTGGCCACAAGCACTTGTCCAAGTGTCTGTCCTTAAGTGGGCAATAATAGTAAGGGTGTTGGTAATGGCACGGGTGATGTTCCTGGACACGTGTTGGTACATAGCTGGGAGACCACATCGGGACAAATAGTGGCAGCTGGGGACCGAGTACAGAGTGACGGCTGTTGCAATGAGTCAACGGAAATTCTCCATGTCTGCAAGCGTAAATGGCAAAATTTACACCACAAGCAGCCTGGAAATGTGCTCGTTTAGTATTTGGGACTGTGGGTGGGTGACGGGGCACTTTTTTTTTTTGCTATAAGGCCTGGGGTAGGGGCAGCTGAATGCTGTGCTGGGACAAGGATTTGGAAATGCCTGATGATGGTGCCTCAGAAACAGCAAGGACAGGTGCAGGGCAGGAGGCATCTGTGCCAGTGTCATGGACAGGATATTTTCAAGCACCTAGCACAGGGGAAGAGGCAATGGTGTCACCCGCTGACACCAATTGTGGACCCAGGAGTTTGACCCACCAAGTCGCGTGCTTAGATGACATGTACCTGATCATGATTGTGGTGGTTAGGCTCTTAGTGCTAATGTCCCTGCTGATCTTGGAATTGCACAGGTTGCAAATGACCATTTGTTTTCACTCAGCATTCTCTTTAAAAAAAAATCCTAGACTGGGGAACATCTAACTTTTTGACCAAGAAATTCACGAGTGTGCTCTGTGGAACAATTGCCTCTCTTCTCCCTTTGGTAACCCCACTGCCTCTCCTTGCTTGTTCCACTACTGCTGATCCCTCAGTCCTACTGTCCTCACTCTGCATGCCAGCTTCCCAGGTTGGGTCAGTGACTTTGTCATCCACCACCTCATCTTCCCCCACCGCACCCTGGTCATCCTGACTTGGTGACTTAACACCCTGACTTATCAGCAACTGTGTCTCATCATCATCATCTATATCCTTAGACAAAATTTGCCATTCCCCACTAGCATATTCTTGCGACCGTGGCTGATCAAAGTTTTGTGCATCACTAAATAGCATGTCCTCCTGTTCCTATTGGAACATGCAGAGTGAGAGACCACAATCAAGACATCATGATGTAAAGAGGTACTCTGAATGTTCTAGTGTTGGATTGCTAGTCTCCTGGGACTCGGCATGATGGGAGGAAGGATAATCAGGGTGAAGATTAAGTGATCCAGGATCTTGGGTGGTGTGACTGGACCTTGTGGAAAACTGGGTGGTGCTGGCAAGCATGCTGGAAGCATTATCCAACTGAACATCTGCTTGCACTGGTGTGGCTTTAGAAGTGGTGTCCAGTGACTCCCTGAAAAGTGGGACAGAACCAGATCCAGTGCACTGCCCCATAACCTCACCGTCTGCGTGCACCATAATCGGCACTTCCATTTCCTGTCCCTTACCATAATGCCTTACACGTTTTTATAATTGCTAGGTGTCAGGAAACCATGTTTCCTTGATTAATTTAAACTACATTTTTTAATTACATTTTTTTTCACCTGTAGCAGGCTAGTAGTTTTTAAAATTTTTAAACCACGTTAATTTCATATAAAACCCGTTAAACTGTATGTATGACAATAGTCAATTTTTTTAAAAAAAATGATGTCACCTCTTACAGGCCAAGCAGTATTTAAGAATTCCAAACCACAAATTTCACACAAAGCAGGTTAAAACTGTATGGATGATATTAGTCAGGTTTTGTAACAAATATTTTGGTCACCTTAAGCAGGTCAAGTGATTTTTAAAATTTCAAACCACCGTAATTTTACAAAAAGCACGTTAAACTGTGTAAATGACAATAGTCAATTTTTGGAAGAAATTTTTGTCTCCTGTTGCAAGCCAAGCAGTTTTTAAAAATTTCAAACCACCGTTATTTTACACAAAATCCGTTAAACTGTGTTAGGTGTCGGGATTCTCCCACTGCGCGGGAAGGATCCCAAGCATTATCTGGTACCGTGGTCTTTCATTCAGGTCCGGCCGCTGCAGTTGCTGCTCGACACAGACATCGGTCCAGCGTCTTGCTCAGTCTCGTGGTATTCGTTTGATTACTGCTGGTTCTCCAGCTAAGTCTTTAATAACCAGTGATATACAGGTGCAGCCTTGCGCTCTGGAGTCTAAGTCCAGAGATCACCTTAATAAGCATGTCCGTGATGTGGCGTCTTCTATTGGTGGTTGGCCGTAAGCTGTTCTGGTGATGTGGCAGCTCCGGATTAGCCGGTGAAAAGATGCCTCGATCAACTGGGCGTGAGTGTTTTGGGTAGAGCTCTAAGAAGCTCTAAAAGGCTTTAAGTGGTGCACGCAGGCACGCTAGTGTCATATATGTTTTGGTGTGTGTGGGTGGATATTCTACCACTCTGCACGTTTTCTAGAGTCTGTTGTGCTCAAAGACTGTACACATTGTCAGGCAGGTAACACACTTATGCGGTTTCATTCCCATGGCTCATCGCCTGAGTCTCTAGTCACCTACGTGCTTAGGGTGCTGGTCAGGAACAAATTCAGTAGCGACAGGACAGGGGTAACTATCCGCTTGGCATAGTATCTGTTTCGTTCTGTGTGCGGGTTAACACAGTTCAGTTACAGAGCAAGCTCAACTCTTATGCTTTCTCTCAGTAAAGGCGACAGGGTATTCTATCTAGCGTCTTAAGAATTCTTGCTCTTGGTACAGCATCTGCGCCATTCGTATGTGCACTTAGCACAGTCTAATTTCTAAGCAAGCTCAATCCACATGCTAACATCCCTGTGACGTTTAACAGGGTGTAGTACTTAGCATTCTTAGTGCAGTACCTCTTTGTGAAGTAAGTGAGCTTGGTACTCTGCGTTCCGTTCACACTGTTTGGCTTTAACACAGTGTATTTAAGGTAACGCTCGCTGTTTTGTTCCATCATTTTTCTCACTAGCAGCAGATAAATTTCTGCATGGTGGACCCCGGGTTGCAATGGCACTTTATTTTTTATTTTAGTTAGTGCAATCTGCCAACCCTAACACTGTATTGATACAATAGTCAATTTTAAACCAAAAATTTTGTCACCTGTAACAAGCCAAGCTTTTTTGAAAAATTTCAAACCACAAATTTCACAGAAAGCAGGTTAAACTGCATGGACGATAATGTCAGGTTTTGTAACAAATATTTGGTCGCCTTAGCAGACCAAGCTGTCTTAAAAAAATTTCAAATCACTGTAATTTTACTCAAAGCATGTTAAACTGTATGGATGAAATAGTCAATTTTTTGAAGAAAAAAATTTAGTCACCATTAGCAGTCCAAGCGGTTATTATATTTTAAACCTCCGTAATTTTGCACAAAGCAAGTTAAACTGTATGAATGACAATGGGTAATTTTTTTAAAATATTAAACCACCATAATTTTTACACAAAAAACATTAAAACTGTATGAATGACAATAGTCAATCTTTGGGACAATAAAATGTGTCATCTGTAGCAGGCAGCGGTTTTGAAAAGTTTAAACCACCATAATTTTACAAAAAAACTCGTTACACTGCATGAATGACAATAGTCATTTTAGAAACAAAAAAAATAGGCTTCCCGGGATGCGGAAAACGTTTCTAAATTTTTTTAAACCCCATAGTTTTACAAAAAGCACGTTAAACTGTATGGATGACAATAGTCAGTATTTGGAGCAAAAAATGTCAACAAAAAGGT
>JARQOD010000005.1:162108458-162299466 GCA_033576555.1 Oophaga sylvatica | reverse complement strand
CTTTTAGCACCGTACTACCACAGATGTGGCTTGCAGAGTACACACCTGCTTAAAGGATAGCACTTCCACAGGCAAGTGGAGCAGATTTCACACAGCAGCTTTTAGCACAGTACTAACACAGTTCTACCACTGATATGGGTTGCAGAATACACACAGTGATTTTTTTTGCAGAGTGTGCAGTCA
Organism: Oophaga sylvatica; assembly: GCA_033576555.1. Classification (NCBI taxonomy): domain Eukaryota; kingdom Metazoa; phylum Chordata; class Amphibia; order Anura; family Dendrobatidae; genus Oophaga; species Oophaga sylvatica. Next base: position 162,299,283 of record JARQOD010000005.1, on the reverse strand, counting down.
CTATCTGTCCCAACAGCGTCCTTTACCTACACTAAGGAGAGCAGAATGGTGATGGCACTCGTGATCCAGCCTTTATACAGACCTGGTCACAAGAAGTGCATGGCCAATCTCAGCCAGGCCAATACTTAGTATGCACATCCCCCTTGAGAAAGCTGCAAAACGCGAAACACGTGTCGGGGCTGCTGTGACTGCTTGGATCGGTTGATTTAATATGGGTATGTGTTATCATTAGGTTTTTACCTTTATACCTTTAAATTTTGATGGTTTGCAGCCCTATATGTTTTGTGAGATGGTCATTGTTTACCAGCTGTGCTGTTTAAACTATTATATGTACAAATGCCATATGCCGATATTTATTTCCTTCAGTCACTTTTTGTGCACTACATTTTGGGTTATTCCTTCTCCCTTGTATGTTCATATTTAATATTTTGTTATTGTAACTTTAATAAAATTTGATATTTATACATCTCTTTGTGAGTGGTGTGCTTTTGGATACTTTGTATCCTCTTTGTAGCAATACTTAGTATTGCTGTGATAGCTCCGGAATTGCCCACAGTCTAAAATCTTGTAGATTGGCTGCACTCCAGTATTTCAACAAGCTTTATTAGACTGGTGAACCCTAAAAGGAAACCGGACATACAGTAAAAAGTCTGGGTTTGGGGATTGGTACTGGACATTAGGAGTCTGGTACAAACCCTAAACTTTCCAGTTCGGGTTCACTCATACCTATCCACAAGCTTCACCACATTCTTCAATCTATAGGGCAGTGTGTCTCTACCTCTTTGGTGCTCAGGTCCACAAGCTTCACTCCATTCTTCAACTTTATACAGAGTTATTCTTCCCTGTGGGCAACAACTTTACAGATTTTTGGCAAAGTCTTTCTCCATATCACAAAGCAGAGTAGCACCACAATCCTATGTAGCTCCATTTTTCTTAAATAAAAGGCAACTACCTTGTAAGCATTTTTCCTCTCTCCCTTGTGGGTATAACAGCAGTGTTTCCCCTTCCTGAAAGTATTTAGGCTCATGGCTTTAGACTTACAGCTGTTCCTTCATCTTTCAAGTAGGGTGACTGAAACAAATTCTAAACTAACTGTTCTGCTCTAACCTATGACTCTGAAATAAGTGTATATGCAAAACCAAAAAATGAAACGGAATATAAGATGGTATACATGCAATGTGTAGGAGCATGTTCGTACTGACCATTAAACAGTGAAAGGTAAGTATACAAGCAAACTGCAAAGTTATGCAATTTGCACAAAATATATTAATATAGTAAACATCAACTGTAGAGAATAGTGCACAGACACAACCCATATTTGGGGTATTCCACTGTAATTAATCTAACAAATAGATGTCCTTCTTTTAAAACAGTGCTCCATTCTCCACATAGGAAGTATGCCATTTGTTAAGTTAGCTATCGCTAGATTTGTAGTCCTCACCTCCTAATAGTTCTCACCAACTCATAACGCTGGAGAAAATTCTCGCACTGCTGAAGTATACATCAAGTAAGGCTCTAATTCCATACATTACCTTCTTGTGATTCCCTCTGTTTATCAAGTGCAGACATTCTCACAGAAGATAGAGAAAGAAAATCTTGAGCCTATGAGCTGCCAGGAGCTCCTACTGTCAAATAGCTCATGGGCGATTTAGCAGATAAATGAAGTTTATCTCTGGTACATTTTCTTACAAATAATAATTGTTTGGTGCAGTGACCTCTGTACAATTTACAAAATATTTCTTGTGCCTTTTACTTTGCTTAAAATTGTTGTCATATTTTATGTCACAGATAATTTGGTACATAAAATGGTGTTTTAGTTTAGCGAAGCACTAGGTTTTCTAGAACAATTCATATTAATAAATTGACTGCTAATTACAGTGAAGAAAATAATTATTTGATCCATTGCTGATTTTGTAAGTTTGCCCACTGACAAAGACATGAACATTCTATAATTTTAAGGGTAGGTTAATTTTAACATTGAAAGATAGAATATTAAAAATAAAATGCCAAAATCACATTGTATAAATTATATAAATGTATTTGCATTTTGTAGTGAGAAATAAGTATTTGATCCCTATTGGCAAGCAAGACTTATTACTTGGTGGCAAAACACTTGTTGGCAAGCACAGCAGTCAGATATTTTTTGTAGCTGATCATGAGGTTTGCGCACATGTCAGGAGGAATTTTGGTCCACTCCTCTTTGCACATTATCTCTAAATCATAAAGATTTTGAGGCTGTCGCTTAATAACTAGGAGCTTCAACTCCCTCCATAAGTTTTCTATGTAATTAAAGTCTGGAGACTGGCTAGGCCACTCCATGACCTTAATGTGCTTCTTTTTGAACCACTCCTTTGTTGATTTGGCTGTATGATTTTGGTCATTGTCTTGCTGGAAGACCCAGCCACGACCCATTTTTAATGTCCTGGTGGAGGGAAGGAGGTTGTCACTCAGGATTTTATGATACATGGCTCGATCCATTCACCCATTGATGCGGTGAAGTAGTCCTGTGCCATTAGCAGTGAAGTACCCCCAAAATATAATGTTTCCACCTCCATGCTTGACAGTGGGGAAGGTGTTCTTTGGGTCAAAGGCAGCAATTCTCTTCCTCCAAACACGGCAAGTTGAGTTAATGCCAAAGAGCTCAATTTTTGTCTCACCTGACCACAGCACCTTCTCCCAATCACTCACTGAATCATCCAGGTGTTCATTGGCAAACTTCAGATGGGTCTGCACATGTGCCTTCTTGAGCAGTGGGACTTTGTGGGCACTGCAGGAATTTAAACCTTTATGGCGTAATGTGTTGCCAATTGTTTTCTTGGTGACTGTGGTCACAGCTGCCTTGAGATAATTAACAAGTTCCCTCATGTATTTTGTAGGCTGATCTCTCACCTTCCTCATTATCAAGGATACCCCACGAGGTGATATTTTACTGGAGCCACAGATCTTGGACGGCTCGATGATAAGTTAGAGTTCCTCTTCTTGGTCGGTGGGCAGGAAGCATTAAGTAAGCACATCAGCCTTGAAGTTGTCAGCTGGCAGAAAATGCAGAACATAGTCAAAACAGGCAAAAAATAGTGACCAACCAGCTTGGCGCAGATTCAGTCTTTGTGCGGATTCCAGATAGCCCAGGTTCTTATGGTCTGTGCAAATGATGACCGGATGGACTGCTCCTTCGAAAAGATACCACTACTCCTCTAGAGCCATCTTAATCATCAACAACTCTCGGTTACCAATGGAGTAGTTATATTCAGAAATAGAGAAGGCCTTGGAGAAAAAAACGCAGGTGACCATTTGGCCAGAGGGAGATTTTTGAGTGAGAACTGTCCCGGCCCAAGAAGATGAAGTATATAACTCCAGAATGAGTTGTCTGTTTACTTCCGGTCTATGTAGTACTGGAGCAGAGTACATGGCCTGTTTCAGGGAGAGAAAGGTGTCCTCAGCCTCTAGAGTCCATACCCTTTGATTGGCACTCTTACGAATCATAGCATAGCTGAGTTCTGGAGCAAGAAATGTGGAATGAATTGTCAGTAGTAATTGTCAAATCTTAGTAATCGCTGGATGATCTTAATGCCAGAAGGGAGTGGCCACTTGTGGATGGAAGACACTTTCTGGATCCATCTTCAAGCATGTATCCGAGATGATATACACTGCTCAAAAAAATAAAGGGAACACTAAAATACCACATCCTAGATACGACTGAATGAAATATTTAAGATGCAAATCTTTATTCATTACATAGTGGAATGCATTGAGAACAAAAAAACATAAAAATCATCACTGTAAATTATAATGAATATCTCATGGAGGTCTGGATTTAGAATGATACTCAAAATCAAAGTGGAAAATCAAATTACAGGCTGATCCAACTTCAGTGAAAATGCCCCAAGACAAGGAAATGTTTCTCAGTAGTGTGTGTGGCCTCCATGTGCCTGTATGACCTCCCTACAATGCCTGGGCATGCTTCTGATGAGGTGGCAGATGGTCTCCCAAGGGATCTCCTCCCAGACCAGGACTAAAACATCTGCCAACACCTGAACAGTCTGTGGTGCAACGTGACGTTGGTGAATGGAGCGAGACATGATGTCCCAGATGTGCTCAATCGAATTCAGGTCTGGGGAATGGGCAGGCCTTTCCATAGCTTCAATGCCTTCATCCTGCAGGAACCTGATGACACATTCCAGCCACATGAGGTCTGGCATTGTCCTGCATTAGGAGGAACCCAGGGCCAACCGCACCAGCTTATGGTCTCACAAGGGGTCTGAGGATCTCATCACAGTATCACCATTTACTTCTTTTTGTAGTTCCTATACACATGCGCAGGGTCTGACCATTCCCACCATCAGGGATTCGGTATAAGATTTGCAGGACGAGAACTCCCTCATTACCCAGCCTCACTCTTTACATCTCCAGACACACCTCTGTTGTGACTTCCATGCGCACGCGCAGGGTGCGTCGGCCTCTCTGACTTCCGGGGGCGCTCCAACCACGTGATCCTGGTGCGTTCCACCTGCGTCTCACTGGAGCGCTAACCCGGAAGTCCCTTTTGACAGGGGCGTGTTACCTTGTGCGTGCGCTGATACCAAGTCACCGGACTCTCCTAACCCTATCCCCAAGCAGTGCCTGCTATTTATACCCTCCCTCCCCACACCTACCTTATACTTTTGCCCCGGAAGAAGCCACCAGGCGAAACGGTGCCCGTTGGGCGTTCATCGATCTCCGTTCAGGACTACTTCACCTAGCTCGATTCTGTGCCACAACTGCATGTAAGTGGGATTACATAATGTTTATGATTCCCTGTCTCGAGTAAGTGATTTCACTATTTCCTATTACATGCAAGTTCTATGCACATGTCACTAGGTGCTGCATTACCACTCTGCTTATGGTACCAGCCTTATTTATCCTCATAATTCTGTTTCTGCACCCTGCAGTTTCAGGTGTGGTTCATAGCCTTGCTAGCGGCCAGCTGATAGTTGGATGACTTTTTTCCCTCATATCATTGCACTTTGCACTTATTTGCACCTTAAGATAAGGGACTGGGGAATGTCCCTCCCCTAGAGGCTATATAACATATCTGGACATCACCACTTTATTTTAAGGTGGTATCCATCTGCTTATTATTCATTGTAGTCCCGGGTCTTTGACTGTTTATTTTTTGCAAATTCATTTTTGTCTGTTTGTTATTGTTGGTTTTAATATTGTTTAAATAAAGAGATATATTTTAAACCATCACATTCTTCTATATCACTTCTTCTATGGGACACTTCTTCACCATAGATTATGTTTAGAATCAAAATCAAAGTGGAAAATCAAATTACAGGCTGATCCAACTTCAGTGAAAATGCCCCAAGACAAGGAAATGTTTCTCAGTAGTGTGTGTGGCCTCCATGTGCCTGTATGACCTCCCTACAATGCCTGGGCATGCTTCTGATGAGGCGGCAGATGGTCTCCCAAGGGATCTCCTCCCAGACCAGGACTAAAACATCTGGCAACACCTGGACAGTCTGTGGTGCAACGTGACGTTGGTGAATGGAGCGAGACATGATGTCCCAGATGTGCTCAATCAAATTCAGGTCTGGGGAATGGGCAGGCCTTTCCATAGCTTCAATGCCTTCATCCTGCAGGAACCTGATGACACATTCCAGCCACATGAGGTCTGGCATTGTCCTGCATTAGGAGGAACCCAGGGCCAACCGCACCAGCTTATGGTCTCACAAGGGGTCTGAGGATCTCATCTTGGTACCTAATGGCAGTCAGATTATCTCTGACGAGCACAAAGAAATGCCACTCCACACCATTACTGACCCACTGCCAAACCGGTCATGTTGAAGTATGTTGCAGGCAGCAGATCATTCTCCACGGCGTCTCCAGACTCTGTCACATCTGTCACATGTGCTCAGTGTGAACCTGCTTTCATTTGTGAAGAGCACAGAGCGCCAGTGGCGAATTTGCCAATCCTGGTGTTCTATGGCAAATGCCAAGCGTTCTGCATGGTGTTGGGCTGTGAGCACAACCTGTTATGATTTGGTAGCTGAGGAGGGCAAGAGCAAAAACCGCAAAGGCAGCCAAACACCAGAGAGGTTGGGATCTAATAGGTTGCAGACCCCTAAACTAACCGCACAACTAGAAGCAGCCGTGGGACGTTCCTACGGTGCCCTAGACGCCTCATCACAGCCGGAGAGATTAGCTACCCCTGAAGATGGAAAGAGGAATGCTAACTGCCCCGGAGTAGAGCCCCAATGGAATAGGAAGCCCAAAACATATAATGGCGATTAGACAAGATGAAAACACGAACGCAGACAGAAAATAGATTGAGCAAACGCTGGGGCCAAAACTGTCTAGATAGGACAGTACAGGAGAGAATACTGTCTGCAACCCAGCAAAACCCTAAGAAAAACTCCAACACTTCTGATTCCAAAAATGCTGAGTAGTGTTGAGCATTCCGATACTGCAAATATCGGGTATCGGCCGATATTAGCTGTATCGGAATTCCGATTCCGAGTTCCGATATTTTCGTCTTATCGGATACCGGAATCGGGATTGTCACTGTCACTGTCAGTGTCCGTCGGTCGGGTCTGTCAGGAGTCAGCGGCACTTACCCGGCAGAAGATCTCCGGCGGTCACGTCCTGCACTGCTTCATGGCCGCAATCTTCTTTCCCCGGCGGTCACATGCAGTTTCTCGCGATAACTGCAGTGACTGCTGGGTAATCCCAGCCGTAAAGCAGTCAGTCCGATGACGTCACCGCCAGGGAAGCAGGTAATCAGCTGTGCTGCGCCGGGATGTCAGGCTCTGCCTGTCATTGCGATGTAGCAGAGCTGGATCGTCGTGGGACAATCGTTACTATGGACTGCGTCGGACAGGTGGTATACTGTTGGTTTGTTTTTTTTCTTTTTTTACAGGAGATCGATGGCGTCGCAGGAATGAGAGAGTAATAAAATTAATGAAAACTGTGTTGTCTCTTTTATTTCATTAAAATACTTTTTTCTTGCTTTGTCTTTTTTTTATACATTTAATAACTTTGGGATTAATAATGGATCGGTGTCTTATTGACGCCTCTCCATTATTAACCGGGCTTATTGTCACCGTGCAATCAACGGTGACAATAACCCCTTATTACCCCGCTTGCCACCGCTACAGGGCAAGTGGGAAGAGCCGGGTAAAGTGCCACAATTGGCACATCTTTTGATGCGCCAAATGTGGGGCTGCTGTAGCCTGGTATTATCAGGCTGTTGAGGGCCAAAATCCATGGGCCTTGACAGTCTTTTAATACCAGGCCGCAGCAGTCTGCATTTTACTTGGCTGGTTAACAAAAATAGGGAGGATCCCCACGCCGTTTTTTTTTCGAGGGGATCACCTATTTTTGTTAACCAGCCAAGCTAAGCAGACTGCTGTGGCCTGGTATTATCAGGCTTGCAAGGTCCATGGATATTGGATCCTTACCAGCCTGAAAAACCAGGCCTCAGCGGTCTGCTTCATCTGGCTGGTTAACAAAAATAGGGGGGACCCCACGCCAATTTTTTTCGAGGGGATCCCCTATTTTTCTTAATCAGCCAAGATATGCAGACTGCTGTGGCCTGGTATTATCAGGCTGGCAAGGTCCATGGATCTTGGCTCCTTAACAGCCTGAAAATCCAGGCCTCAGCGGTCTGCTTCATCTGGCTGGTTAACAAAAATAGGGGGGACCCCACGCCAATTTTTTTCGAGGGGATCCCCTATTTTTGTTAATCAGCCAAGATATGCAGACTGCTGTGGCCTGGTATTATCAGGCTGGCAAGGTCCATGGATCTTGGCTCCTTAACAGCCTGAAAATCCAGGCCTCAGCAGTCTGCTTCATCTGGCTGGTTAACAAAAATAGGGGGGACCCCACGCCATTTTTTTTTCGAAGGGAACCCCTATTTTTGTTAATCAGTTCCCTCTGACGTCACTGATTGTGTCCCTAGCTGACCTGAAGTGAAAGTGGAAAGCAATCAATTAAGCTTTCCACTTAAGGGCCCGTCTCACATAGCGATATCGCTACCGAGATCGCTGCTGAGTCACTAGTTTTGTGACGCAGCAGCGAGCTCACCAGCGATATCGCTGTGTGTGACATTCAGCGACGATCAGCCCCCCTGCCGGGTATCGCTGATCGTCGCTGAAATGTCAGGACCTTTTTTTGATCGCTGGTTTCCCGCTGACAGGCACACATCGCTGCGTGTGACAGGCGGGAGACCAGCGATCCGCTGGTAACCAAGGTACACAGCGGGTTTCCAGGCGCGGGGCTGTGCCTAGAAACCCGCTGTGTACCTTGGATACCAGCGCCCTGATGCAGGGAGCTGGTATCCAAGGTACACAGCGGGTTTCCAAGCGCTGCGCGGTGCCTGGAAACCCGCTGTGTACCTTGGTTACCAGCGGATCGCTGGTCTCCCGCCTGTCACACGCAGCGATGCGTGCCTGTCAGAGGGAAACCAGCGATCAAAAAAAGGTCCTGACATTTCTGCGACGATCAGCGATACCCGGCAGGGGGCTGATCGTCGCTGAATGTCACACACAGCGATATCGCTGGTGAGCTCGCTGCTGCGTCACAAAACTAGTGACTCAGCAGCGATCTCGGTAGCGATATCGCTATGTGAGACGGGCCCTTAAGCGATGTTACCCGCAGTGTCGCTGTCCCAGATCGCTGCCTGAGCTGCCTGTTTGGCAGCTCAGCAGCGATCATGTAGCGATACACCAGCGATCCTGACAAGTGCATATCGTTGTCGGGATCGCTGGTGTATCGTTATGTGACACCCAGCCTTTACTCTCCTGTCAGGCAGGAGAGGAACTCATTCATTTGGGGTTTACTGTGAGGCTGCAGCATTAGCTGCGGTCCCTGCAGTAAACATTAACCCTTTCTGAAGGATTACACCGTGGGACCTGACTGTGCATGGGATAGGTAAGAATAATTTTGCTTTTTTATTTTATTTTTATTACAGGAAATGGTTTTTGCAGTAAAATAAAAGATGGTCAAAAACATGTGTCTTTATTTCATTAAAATGATTTTTAATTAAAGTGTGTGTGTTTTATTTTTATTTCATGCAATAGGATTAATAATTGATAGTTGTCTAATTGACAGCTCTCAATTATTAACCTGGCTTAAGGTCACCTTTCAATAGCAAGGTGGCTTTAACCCCATATTAACCCATTCGCCACCGCTACAGGGCAATGGGAATAGACGGGCAAAGTGCCAGAAAGGGCGAATCTAATTATAGATTTGTCTTTCCTGGGGTGTCTGGGGCAGATGTTAGTAGCCGGGGGGGGGCAAAAATAATGGTCCCTCTCTGGGCTATTATTATCTGCCCCCACTCACTGGCTTTGTCTGTCTGGTTGCGAAAATAGGGCAGGAGCCCACGCATTTTTTTTCAGCAATTTTACACCTCATATATATATATACATGTCATTGAATTTGTGACACATATATATATATATTTATATTTGTAGTTCATACACTTCTACATAGTATAATAGCCGCTAATTCAATTGCCGGCTTTTGTGAAAATGCAGAACCCGACATGAAATGACACTTGGTGTACATAGGGTTAACCATGTCTTTTCATGTCCTTTGCTATCTAATTTGCACAAACAATTAAATCAGACTATGTGTGCAAAATTTCACACCTGTAGGGGTTAATTAAAGGTGTAAATTCGTAGCAAAAAAGTCTGTTTTTTTACAACGAATTTACACCTTTAATTAACCCCTACAGGTGTGAAATTTTGCACACATAGACTGATTTAATTGTTTGTGCAAATCAGATGGCAAACGACATGAAAAGACATGGTTAACCCTATGTACACCAAGTGTCATTTCATGTCGGGTGCTTCTGTCTTTTCACTGAAGCCGGCTTTACCCGGCAATTGAATCAAAGGATATTTTACTATGTAGAAGTGTATAAACTATACATATATGTATATATATATGTCACAATGACATGTATATATATATATATGTATTCTATGTGTGTATATTTAGTGTTTACAAGGAAAGAATGGGGTTTTTTTAGTTGCGATATTTTGTTCCCATAGACTTACATGGGACTTCCGGTATCGGTATCAGGTATCGCCGATATTTTAGTGATATCGGCGATACCATTCCGATTCCGATACTTTAGGATATCGGAAAGTATCGCTCAACTCTAATGCTGAGACCACACAGCCTCGACCACCTATATCAGATCTCTGGTGTGAACACGCAGCTACCCAGCAGTAAAAAATCACAGGAAAAGAGCAAATGAACAAATACAAAAAGATAACAGAGACCAGCACAAGCCCCCAAAGGGGACCAGGCTGAACTCAAAAGCAAGGCAGCAAAAACAAGGAAAATCAAACCACAAAAAAAAAACAGAAAGTAACTTATCTGAATGATAGCAGGAGACAGCAGAAAGCTAGCTGAATTCCAACCTAGAACAGGACGCAACAATTGATCACCGGCGAGTATCCTGGGAGGTCAGCTCACTTATATCAGGCCAGTCCGTCCCACCTGATAACCATTCATCAATTGCAGGTGGTGGACTTTTGCTGTTCAACATAGGTTCAATACCCTCAGCAACCACCAGAAGGAGCCTCAGCTCCGAAGTCGTCTCCAACACGTTCACAACAACAACCCCCATCTGTGGATGTCGGGTACTCAGACCATCCTGAGGGAGTTGCTTTCTAACCGTTTGTGCAGACAAATGCACATTTGTGGCCTGCTGGAGGTCATTTTGCAGGGCTCTGGCAGTGCTCCTCCTGTTCCTCCTTGCACAAAGGTGGAGTTAGTGGTCCTGCTGCTGCGTTGTTGCTCTCCTACTGTCCCCTCTACATCTCCTGGTGTACTGGCCTGTCTCCTGGTAGCGCCTCCAGCCTCTGGACACTACACTGACAGACACAGCAAACCTTCTTGCCACAGCTCGCACTAATGTGCCATCCTGGATGAGCTGCACTACTTGAGCCACTTGTGTGGGTTGTAGAGTCCATCTCATGCTACCATGAGTGTGAAAGCACAACCAACATTAAAAAGTGACCAAAACATCAGCCAGAAAGCATTGGTACTGAGATGTGGTCTATGGTCCCCACCTGCAGAACCACTCTTTTATTGAGTGTGTCTTGATAATTGCCAATAATTTCAATCTATTGTCTATTCCATTTGCACAACAGCATGTGAAATTGATTGTCAATCAGTGTTGCTTCCTAAGTGGTTAGTTTGATTTCACAGAAGTTTGATTTACATGGAGTTATATTCTGTTGTTTAAGTGTTCCCTTTATTTTTTTTAGCAGTGTATATTGACATGTAAAAGTTTTGGCACCCTGAGTCAAAATTACTTTTATTGTGCACAGTTAAGCAAGTTGAACATGAAATGATCTCTAAAAGGCCTAAAGTTAAAGATGATACATTTTATTTGTATTTTAGGCAAAATATATATACTGTATATATATATTTTCAAGTTCTACATTTTAATAATTAAAAAAATTAAAATGGTCCTATGTTAAAGTTTGGGCACCCTGCATGGTTGGTACCTAGTAGCACCACCTTTTGAAAGTATCACAGCTTGTAAACACTTTTTGAAGCCAAATGAGAGCCTTTCAATTCTTGCTTGTGGGATTTTTATCCATTCTTCCTTTGAAAATTCTTTCAGTTCTGAGAAATTTCTTGGTCGTCTTGCATGCACTGCTATTTTGAGGTCTAGACACAGATTTTCAATAATGTTCATATCAGGGGACTGTGAGGACCATTGTAAAACCTTCAGTTTGTGCCTTTTGAGGTAGTCTATTGTGGATTTTAACATGTATTTAGAATAATTATTCTTTTGTAGAAGCGATCCTCTTTTCAACTGTAGCTTTTTTATGGATGGTGTTATGTTTACTTCAAGAGTTTGTTGAAATTTCAGTGAATCTTTTCTTCCCCCTACCAGTGAAATGTTCCTTGTGCCATTGCTGCAACAAAACCCCAAAGCAGGATGGATCCACCTCCATGCTTAACCCCTTCCTGACCCATGACGCCAACGTTGGCGTCATGAAAACCTGTGCCATCCCGACCCATGACGCCAACGTTGGCGTCATGCTATAAATCATGTTCCTGCGTGCCGGGAGACCGGGGTCACTGAAAGGTCACCCGACCCGCAGTAACAGGACCCTTACTGCATCACCATAGGGGGGTTGGCTTAACCCCCACGTGGCCACGATCGCTCTGATTGGCTGTTAAAAGTGAAACAGCCAATCAGAGCGATTTGTAATATTTCACCAATAAAACTGGTGAAATATTACAATCCAGCCATGGCCGATGCTGCAATAGCATCTGCCATGGCTGGACACCAAGATCTGACCCCCCCACACCAAGTCATGGTGGTGATCGGCCACCGCCATCGAAAGATGGCTTAGATCGGTCACCGCCGTCACTGTCTGCTCCCCTGCTCCTGCGATCTGCTGCCCCCACCTACCGATCCCCCCCCTCACCTTCCGACGCCCATACTCACCTCTCCCGGTCCACCGATGTCCCTGGATCCGTCCCGGCGGCTGCCCGGGTTTCTTCATGGGCGCCGCCATCTTGGAAAATGGCATGCGCATGCGCAGTGCGCCCGCCGGCCGGCGCATGCGCAGTGCGCCCTCCATTTTACAAAAAATTATTTTGATCACTGTGATAAACTGTCACAGTGATCAAAATAAAAAAAAAGTAAATGAACCCCCCCTGTCATAGATAGGGACAAATAATAAAATAAAGAATTTTTTTTTTCTCTCTAGCGGATTTTGCTGCTGATCCGCAGCTGATTTCGCTGCGGATCCGCTGCGGATATCGCGGCTGATCCGCGGCGGATTTCGCGGCTGATCCGTGGCGGATTTCGCTGCTGATCCGAGGCGGATTTCGCGGCTGATCCGTGGCGGATTTCGCTGCTGATCCGCGGCGGAATCGCGGCGGATTTCGCTGCTGATCAGCGGCTGATTTCGCTGCGGATCCGCGGCTGATTTCGCTGCGGATCCGTGGCGGATTTTGCTGCTGATCCGCGGCGGATTTTGCTGCTGATCCGCGGCGGATTTTGCTGCGGATTCGCGGCGGATTTTGCTGCGGATCCGCGGCGGATTTTGCTGCTGATCTGCTGCGGATTTTGCTGCTGATCCGCGGCGGATTTTGCTGCTGATCCGCTACTGATTTTGCTGCTGATCCGCGGCGGATTTTGCTGCTGATCCGCGGCGGATTTTGCTGCTGATCCGCGGGGGATTTTGCTGCTGATCCGCGGCTGATTTTGCTGCTGATCCTCGGCGGATTTTGCTGCTGATCCGCGGCGGATTTTGTTGCTGATCCGTGGCGGATTTTGCTGCTGATCCGCGACTGATTTTGCTGCGGATCCGCGGCTGATTATCTACTGATTCATCTGCGCTAGCGGGTATAGCATATAAAAATACAAAATACTTTATTAGCCATAATAACACTACATGAAAATGCATAGAATATGATGACAAGGTGCAAAAAACACATAAAACAGAGGGACACTATACCATAGTGAAATTGTCACTACAGCAGCTCAGAAATTAGTATCTTTTAACCCTTAAATAAGGTCTTACTGGTTGTATGTGTTTTGCCAACCGCTAGGAGTTTTAATGATATCAATGTACAAAATAGAATATCTATACCAATGAGAAAAATGCCATCCCTGCGGTTTGGGAAAATCAAAGACAACCTAGTGCTGTTATTATTAACATACACTGCTATGATACATATGCCCAACCACATGAATAGTCAGCAACCAACCTTAAAAGGAATTTAAACATATCGGTGGTCAAATAAGCAACCTACCACTGAACTGCTGAGGCTCCACACGGACGTCCCTCTGCCCCGACGCGCGTTTCGCACTGCTTCTTCCTGGAGGCGTGACAGGGCAGGGGGACGCCCGGTTTAAATAAGACCATAACCCAATAACGCAATCATAATTAATCAGCAACCCCTGTGTTAACCGATGATTCAGCCTTGTAATGGGAATGATTGCACCTGCGCTAACCTACGTCATTACTTCTGACCAATCATAGTTCTCCAAAGTGGTCATGTGTCCAAATCGGAAGGTCCTGTTAGTTTAAATAAAGATGCGCAATAGCGCATGCGTCATAGTCACATGACACAAACCAGCCAACTGCAAAATTCAATCTAATCACATGTCCAAAAGGTCCTGTACACACAACAGGAGGTAATCACTGCGCATGCGTCAAGGATCCTATATTAAATATGGATACAACAGCGCGTATATATAGAAACATAAGACGAATAAAATAATTTTTTAACTAATCCCATATATAAAAGGTCCTATTGACGCCAGGAAGGATTACCACTGAGCATATATCAAGGCCACAATCATCTTAAGCCACACTACAAAACATATAAAGGGGTATTGAACCTCACAATAAGGGTAAATGACAGTAAATGACGGCGCATGCTAATGCAATATGGTAGCCGCTAATGAAAAAGAGGGGAATTAAGCGGTCACACACCAGAGACGGTAAAGCCTGTATGGCATATACACATCCCCGATATGTAAAGACAGCACAACGACCCTCAGCAGCCCACATGACCAGCACGCGCACTACCCTTACATACCTGTAAACATGAATGATAAAATAATATAGAAGATTTTCTCAACCAAAAATGTATAAAAATTAAATATAAAAATATATGTACCTATATTATAAACATATTAGTGACAAATAATTGGTAAGCCAATATTTATAAAGTGCTACTACCCAATAATCTGAAAATAAATAATAAATGAATAAATAAATATAGTGAACAATAAATAATGTAATAATTAACAAAATATAAAGCATAATTAAATTACACATTTCAATATATAAAAATGTGATATCAATCATGGTGCATAATGAATAAAACATGTTCATAATAATGTAATATAATACAATTAACCTTAAATATTTATAAAAATTATTATAGACAATCAAAAAATTAATGAATGAAGACAAAAAACAAAAAACATATAAACATAATGGAGAGATTTTCTTCTTCTTTTCTTTCTTTCTTTTTTCTCTTTATATCATATTTTCATTTTTTTCCTTTTAATTCAGATACATACAGTCCACACTGAACCATCAAGGGATGTACTTCTTCTTACCAGGTAAGTGGTCAATCAATAAACCGGACACAAAACAAACTAGAATGAACATATTGACAATAGTTAATAAAATAATATAAAATGCAAATATCACAAGAATATATGCCATTGAAACTTGAAAACCCCCCTACCCCTAAAAAGTCTCATGGAAATTACAAAAATGCACTGAACCCAAAACTTTCGTTTAAACCCTGAGGAATGAGAGTCCCTAATCTGAAGATCCACTGACATTCCTTCTTGGCTACCCTT
The DNA here is from genome assembly GCA_033576555.1 of Oophaga sylvatica. Taxonomy (NCBI): domain Eukaryota; kingdom Metazoa; phylum Chordata; class Amphibia; order Anura; family Dendrobatidae; genus Oophaga; species Oophaga sylvatica. The sequence goes on along the minus strand of JARQOD010000005.1, from coordinate 162,283,934 downwards.
TTCACCAAATCACCACCCCTAGCACCCAATTCAACAATGTCGATCCCCTTGAAAATTAGAAGCCTGGAATTGCTTTGGTGATGTTGTTTAAAATGTCTTGGCAAGGTTTTCAAGGACATGATATCATTAACTGACTTAGCCTTATCGATATCTAAGCAGTGCTCCCGCACCCTAATTTTCAATTCCCTGCTTGTCATTCCTATGTACTTCTTGCCACAAGGACATTCTGCACAGTATATCACCCCTTTAGATGAACAAGTAATATGCGCTCTAATAGAGAATTCTCTAGAATTATCAAAATTAGAAAAGGTAGTACTCTTTCTCATGTTGCCACATCCCTTGCAAAATCCACACGGGAAAAAACCTTTTCTTTCTGAACATTTCCTATTTTTAGCTCCACCTTTTCGTTCATGGAAACTGTGAACCAAAATGTCCCGTAGATTAGGAGCTCGTTTTGCCACAAATGATGGACTATTGGGGAGACATTTCTTCAACACGGAATCAGTAAATAGGATACTCCAATTTTTTTCCACGATATTTCTAAGATCTGACCACCTACTGTTGTAGTTTGTAATGAACCTTACCTGTTGGTCACCCTCGGTCGATGGTGCCATCGGTTGATTCTTGTATAATAACTTGTTTCTTGGAGTATTCCTTGCTTTTACATATCCTCTTTGAATGGAACGATGCCCATATCCTCTTTCCTTAAAACGACTTCTCAAAATTTTTGATTGTTCCTCAAATAGGGAATCCTCTGAGCAGATCCTCTTTGCCCTAATGAACTGACCAATGGGTATGCCTTGGATGGTGGACTTGGGGTGTGCTGATGAGGCGTGTAAAAAGGAATTAGTCGATGTGGGCTTTCGATAGATGGTGGTAGACAAACGACCACTATGAAGAGCTGTAATTGACAAGTCCAAAAAATCGATTTGGAGACCAAATTTGTATGTCAACTTAATATTTTGATTATTGTTATTTAATTGATTGATGAAGATCTCCAGGTCCACAATTGGACCCTCCCAGATAAACAGTATATCGTCTATATAACGGATCCAATTGTGGACCCGATCAACACCAGTCATTTCTTTCCCCTGAAAAATAGACCACTCCCATGCCCCCATAAAAAGATTGGCATAGGAGGGTGCACAAGAGGCACCCATGGCGGTGCCTCTTTATTGGACATAGATTTTTTCTTTAAAAATAAATGCATTGTGTGTCAACACAAACTCTAATAGAACGAGGATGAAGGATGCCATTTCTTTAGTCAAGTTGCTATGCTGTAAGTATCTCTCTACTGCCTTCAATTCATCAACATGATTGATTGAAGAATATAACGCCTCAACATCTGCTGTAACGAGGACCATTTCATCAGTCAACTGGATATTCTCCAGGTGCCCCAATGCAGCGGTGGTGTCTTTGATGAAGGAAGGCAACTGCATCACCAAAGGCTTCAGAAAAAATTCAAATAGATCACAAATAGTCTCACAAAGTCCCTCATTGGCCGATATAATGGGCCTTCCCGGAGGATTAGAGGAATCTTTATGGACTTTAGGTATTAAGTAAAAAGTAGCCAATCTAGGGTTCAGTTTCTCATGAATCTCCAACATTCTTTTAGGGATGATATTGTCTTCATAGGCTTTATGTAAGATTGTAATTAATTCAGCCTTATATTTAATCAAAGGATTATACGTAAGTGGCTTATATTCAACAGAGTTATTCAAAATTTTGAATGCCTGTGTCTCATACATCACATTGGGCCACACCATGTTTTTTATGTGTTTTTTGTACCTTGTCATCATATTCTATGCATTTTCATGTAGTGTTATTATGGCTAATAAAGTATTTTGTATTTTTATACTATTTTGTGGGGTCTTTAATATTCTGATTACCACTAAAGTGTTCTCATTGATTGGTGTAGTATAAAATTAGTTAAATTGATTTTGTGAGCATATGTTGTGAAAGTTCCTTAGGGGGTCTAGTTTCCAAAATGGGGTCACTTGTGGGGGAGCTCCAATGTTTAGGCACACAGGGACTCTCCAAATGCGACATGGCAACCGCTAAATATTCCAGCATATTTTCCATTCAAGAAGTCAAATGGCGCTCCTTCCCTTCTGAGCCCTGCCGTGCGCCCAAACAGTGGTTTATGACCACATATGAGGTATCTGTGTACTCAGGAGAAATTGCCCAACAAATTTTAGGATCCAATTTATACTGTTGCCCATGTGAAAATGAAAAAAACTGAGGCTAAAAGAAAACTTTTGTGAAAAAAAAAGTACTTTCTTTTTTTTATGGATCAATTTGTGAAGCACCTGGGGGTTCAAAGTGCTCACTATGCATCTAGATAAGTTCCTTAGGGGGTCTAGTTTCCAAAATGGGGTCACTTGTGGGGGAGCTCCAATGTTTAGGCACACAGGGACTCTCCAAATGTGACATGGCAACCGCTAAATATTCCAGCATATTTTCCATTCAAAAAGTCAAATGGCGCTCCTTCCCATCTGAGCCCTGCCGTGCACCCATACAGTGGTTTATGACCACATATGAGGTATCTGTGTACTCAGGAGAAATTGGCCAACAAATTTTAGGATCCATTTTATCCTGATGCCCATGTAAAAATGAAAAAATTGATGCTAAAAGAAAATTTTTGTTGGAAAAATTAAAATGTCCATTTTTTCCTTCCACGTTGCTTTAGTTCCTGTGAAGCACCTGAAGGGTTAATAATCTTCTTGAATGTAGTTTTGAGTAGCTTAAGGGGTGCAGTTTTTATAAAGGTGTCACTTTTGGGTATTTTCTGCCATATAGACCCCTCAAAGTGACTTCAAATGTGAGGTGGTCCCTAAAAAAAATGGTTTTGTAAATTTTGCTGTAAAAATGAGAAATCGCTGGTCAACTTTTAACCCTTATAACTTCCTAACAAAAAAAAATGTTGTTCCCAAAATTGTGCTGATGTAAAGTAGACATGTTGGACATGTTATTTATTAACTATTTTGTACCACATAACTTTCTGGTTTAACAGAATAAAAATTAAAAATTTGAAAATTACAAAATTGTCAAAATTTTCACCAAATTTCCATTTTTTTCACAAATAAACGCAAAAATTATCGACCTAAATTTACCACTAACATGAAGCCCAATATGTCACGAAAAAACAATCTCAGAATCGCTAGGATCCGTTGAAGCGTTCCTGAGTTATTACCTCATAAAGGGACACTGGTCAGAATTGCAAAAAATGGCAAGGTCTTTAAGGTCAAAATAGGCTGGGTCATGAAGGGGTTAATGGTTGGTGAGATGTTCTTTTCCTGTAATTCTGTGCCGTTTTTGCTTCACACATACCTTTGATGATTGTGGTCAAAGAGTGCTATTTTAACTTCATCGGTCCACAGAACTTGTTTCCAAAATGCATCAGACTGGTTTAGATGTTCATTTGCATACTTCTGATTCTCAATTTTTTGGTGGGAAGGAGAAGAGGTTTTCTTCTGATGACTCTTCCATGAAGGCAATATTTGTGTAGGGTCTCTCTGAACAGTAGAAAAATGTACAGTACCACAACTCTGGAGTCTGCTAAATCTTACGGAAAGTCTTTTGCTGTCAAGTGGGGATTCTGATTTGCGTCTCTATTCTATGAGCAACTCTCACTGAAATTTTGCTTTGTCTTCTAGACCTTATCTTTACCTCCACTGTTCCTGGTAACTGACATTTCTTAATTGCATTTTGAACTGAGGAAAGGGCAACTTGAAAATGCTTTGCTATCTTCTATAAAACTAGGATATTTGCATTACCTGGCCTTTCCTAACAATGATAGTGAACAAACCATAACACTAACAGGCTAATTAAGGTCAGAAACCTTGGTCAAAGTTATCTCCAAGGGTGCCCAAACCTTTGAATCTGCCCATTTTTCTTTTTAAAAGCAAAAAAACTGAACTGAAGTAGACTTGAATGACATGCAAGATGTAAAAGCATGTTCAGACTGGCCATAAAAGCAAACAAAACAAAAAAAAAAACCAATGTATGCATATACCCTAATGAAAATAAATACTTAGTAAACACTGTTTTGATCAAAAAAGTATAAAGCTGTCCCACCACAGCAAGGTGTACCCATTTGGGACAGTAACTACACTCTCTAAGGTTAAAACCTACTTCTACATCTTGCATGTAATTCAAGTCTACTTCAGTTAATTTTTTTGCTTTTCTTTGGTATTTTGTATTCTGTACAAATAGGATGTGGCCTCCTTTCTACTGAGCTGTGTAGTTCAGTAGTGAAGTTTGAGACCCAGGCTCTCTGCCACTATTCACATAGGTAGGTTTTAACCTTAGCGAGTGTAGTTACTGTCCCAATTGGGTACACCTTGCCATGGTGAGACAGCTTTATATTTTTTTTGATCAAAACAGTGTTTACTAATTACACTATGTTAATTATTTAATGCACTTGCTTTTTTACCTATTTATTTTCATTAGGGTATATGAACACATTGTTTTTTCCTTTGGTTTTGTTTGCTTTTATGGCAAATGTGAACATGCTTCTACATCTTGCATGTCATTCAAGTCTACTTCAGTTCAGTTTTTTTGCTTTTCTTTAGTATTTTGTATTCAGTACAAATAGGGTGTGGCCTCCTTTCTACTGAGCTGTGTAGTTCATATAAAGTCCCTCTTAAGCATAGTGTCCGTTTGGGACACAGACTCTGCCACTGTTCACACTAGGTAGGTTTTAACCTCCGAGAGTGTAGTTACTGTCCCAAATAAGTACACCTTGCCGTGGTGGGACAACTTTATACTTTTTTTGATCAAAACAGTTTTTACTAAGTACCCTATGCTAATTATTTAATGCACTTGCATTTTTACTTATTTATTTTCATTAGGGTATATGCACACATTGTTTTGTTTCTATTTTTATTTTTGTAGTTTTTAAATTGTAAGAAATGAAAAAAAAAATTTTACCTCAAAGACAAAGGAAATGTCAAGATCCCGTCTGGGTTGGAGCCGATGTTACTGCAAACACTAGGGGAAGCAGAGGCAGGTAGCGTAGTCAGGTGGCAGCCGGAGGTCGGTACACAGGAAAGGCAGTTCGGTAGTAGAGGAGCAGGCAGATAACGTAGTCAGGTGGCAGCCGGAGGTCGGTACACAGGAAAGGCAGTTCGGTAGTAGAGGAGCAGGCAGATAACGTAGTCAGGTGGCAGCCGGAGGTCAGTTCACAGGAGAGCAGTGTTTGTAGCAATGGATCAGGCGGAGAGCGTAGTCAGAAGGGCAGGCCGAGGTCAGTTCACAGGAGAGCAGTGTTTGTAGCAGCAGGAACAGCAGGAAACACTTGACTAAAGGCTAAGAGCACAATAATCTCGCAATGACACACCCACAGGGCCAGGTTTATATAGGGTGTGTAATTGGCAATCAGAGGCCAATCAAGAGAGCACTGGGTGGAGCCGATCATGAAGAACAGTCAATGGTATCTGGGTTCAGCAAGGAACCTTGTAGCCAGCAGAATAGCTCAGATGGTAGAGCTGCTGGCCGGTGGACAAAGAGGTACTGGGTTCGATTCCTGACAGTACTCCCCTCCTTCCAGGATGGCCACTGGACATCTCAGGAGCTGGCTTATCTGGGTACCTCTGATGAAAGGCTCTTGTCAGTCTAGGAGCATGGACATTGTCCCTTGGTTCCCATGAATTTTCCTCTGGTCCATAATCCTTCCACTGCACCAGATACTGCAGTTTACCTCTGAATTTTCGGGAGTCCAGAATCTTATCCACAATGTATTCTTCTTCACCACGGATCCTTTCTGGTGGAGGAGGTGGCTGAATTCTTCCTGGAAACGGGTTTTCACAAAAGGGTTTGAGCAAGGATATGTGAAATACTGGATGAATCTTTAGATTGTTGGGAAGTTTTAGACGAAAAGCAACCTGGTTAATTTTTGCAGAAATTTGAAAAGGTCCAATGAATTTTTGACCCAATTTGGAGGATGGTACATGTGTCTTTAGATTTTTAGTAGACAGCCAAACTTTGTCTCCAACCTGAAGAGCAGGGGGCATTCTCCGATGTTTATCTGCTGCTTCCTTATATACTTCCTGGGTCTTGAGTAATATCTCTGATAATTCCTTCTGGGATTCCTGTAACTTTGCAAGCCTGTCATTAACAGCAGGAATGGGAGTGTTCACTGGCAGATTAGGGATAAATACTGGATGTACTCCATAATTAGCAAAAAACGGGGTTTGAGATGTAGCGCTATGTATGGAGTTGTTGTAGGCAAACTCTGCTGTTGGTAAATAGTCCACCCAGTCATCCTGAAGATAGGAAATGAAGCAATGGAGGTATTGCTCCAAAGTCTGGTTCGTTCTCTCCGTCTGGCCATTGGACTGAGGATGGAAAGCGGTAGAAAGATTCACCGTGACTCCCAAGGCTGTACAGAAACTCTTCCAAAATTTTGACGTAAACTGAACGCCTCTGTCAGACACCACGCTGTCAGGAATTCCATGTAACCTGAATACCTCTTTGATCATCAGTTCTGCAGTTTTTTCAGCAGTAGGAATTCCTTCAGTTGGAATAAAGTGGGCCATTTTTGTGAGTCGGTCCACTATGACAAGGATGACGGTCATCTGTTTGGAAGGGGGTAGTTCCACAATAAAATCCATGGAAATAGATCCCCAAGGCCTGGATGGAACTGGGAGTGGTTGCAAGAGTCCTAGAGGAGACGATCGTGGGGTCTTGTTTCGTGCGCATGTTAAACAGGTTGAAACATATTTCCTCACGTCCTTGCTACAATTAGGCCACCAAAAGAAACAAAGTAGTAAGTCTTGTGTTTTTGCAACTCCAGGATGTCCTGCCAGTTTAGAATCATGGACACTTTTGAGGACTTCAAGGCGAGAAGATTCAGGTACATATATTTTATGTTTCTGCATCCAAAACCCCTCTTTGAATGAAAGATCGACGTCTTCCGAAGGATGGTTAAGGAAAGAGTCCTCTTGATATCCATCTTTAATTCTATTACATAGTCCTCTAGAGTGCAATATTCCCAAAAAATTTTTAGGGCCTAGAATTGTATCGTCATTACTAGACCTCTCCTGAGGTTCCGAACACATCCTGGACAGGGCGTCAGCCTTGCCATTTCTTGAACCAGGCCGGTAAGAAATTATAAAATTGAATCTTGAGAAAAATAAGGCCCATCGTGCTTGTCTTGCAGACAATCTTTTTGCTGTACGGAGGAATTCAAGATTCTTGTGGTCCGTGAGGACAGTCACAGGGTGATTAGCACCTTCCAGAAGATGTCTCCACTCGGAGAAGGCAACTTTAATGGCTAACAGTTCTTTATTACCGATGTCGTAGTTCTTTTCTGCAGATGACATGGTGTGGGAAAGAAATGCACATGGGTGAAGTTGCATTTTGTCCCAACTCGCTGAGACAGAATGGCTCCCACTGCAGAGTCCGAGGCGTCCACTTCGACAGTAAATGGCAATTCAGGATTTGGGTGTACTAACAATGGAGCAGACGTAAAAAGAGTTTTCAACTTGTCAAAAGCCTCCTGTGCCTCCGGAGACCAGAAAAATGCTTTGGTCTTTTTTGTTAGTGTAGTAATTGGTAGTATGATCCGTGAAAAGTTCTTTATAAATTTTCAGTAAAAATTTGCAAATCCTATGAAACGCTGGACGTCTTTTAAATTTCTTGGAACAGGCCAGTCCACTACAGCATTGATTTTGCCGGGATCCATGCTCAGACCTTCTGGGGAGATGATATATCCCAGAAATTGGATACTGGTTTGTTCAAACTCACATTTTTCAAGTTTAATGTAAAGATGGTTCTCCTGTAGTCGTTCCAAGACTAACTGGACGTGCCTGCGATGCTCTTCCAAGGTGTCTGAAAATATAAGAATGTCATCGAGATAAGCCACAACAAATTGGTCCAAGAAATCTCGAAATACATCATTAATAAAATGTTGAAAGGTGGCTGGGGCATTGCTAAGGCCAAAGGTCATAACCAGAGATTCAAAATGTCCATATCTCGTTCTGAAGGCGGTCTTCCACTCATCTCCTGGGCGAATCCGTATGAGGTTGTAAGCCCCTCTAAGATCCAGCTTCGTAAAGATTTTCGCAGAACGGAGTCTCTCAAATAGTTCAGGAATCAAGGATAGCGGGTAGCGATTCTTGACAGTGATATTATTCATCTCTCTGTAGTCAATACATGGCCGCAGAGTGGAGTCTTTCTTTTCAACAAAGAACAGGGGTGCCCCAGCTGGAGATGTGGAAGGTCGAATAAAGCCTTTCTCTAAATTTTCATCCAGGAACTTCCTTAATACCTTCAATTCAGGTTCGGAAAGATTGTAAATCAGTCCAAATGGAATGGTTGCTCCTGGCAGCAATTCAATGGGACAGTCGTAAGGACGGTGAGGAGGTAATTGATCTGCTTTCTTCTTACTGCAGACATCAGAGAACTGCTGATATTGAGGTGGTAGTTTCTCTTCCTTCTCATGCGAAATCTCAGAGATTTGGACTTGTTGGAGAACAGGGGGTTCCTTATGACAATTATTCTTACAGTAGTCAGATGGAAAGGTGATGGTCCTTGATGCCCAGTTGATAGAAGGGTTATGGACTGAAAACCAGGGGATCCCTAGAATAACCGGAAATTTCGGAGATGAAATAAGGTGGAAACTGACAGCTTCATGATGATCCGGTTCGATACAAATCTCCAGTTCGATTGTCTCATGTGTGACAGGTCCAGAAGACAAGGGTGATCCATCCACAGTTTCCATTTCAATTGGTGTGGATTTGGTCCTACTGGAAATATTATTATCACGTGTAAATTTTAAGTCCATAAAATTTCCTCCTGCTCCCAAATCCAACAGGGCAGAGCATTGTATTTTTTGGGTGCCCATTACAACCTGAATGAGGATTACAAAATTAGATGATGTAGTATGTATTTTGTCTATTTCTGGCGTTACTGAGGAGATAGTCTGCAAGATGGAATCCGACTGCTGAGAAAGGTCCATATTGCTGGCAGACCTGTTGTTGGTAAAGGCTATAGTCCTGTTGTTAAGACAGTTGATGGCATAGTGTCCAGGGTCCCCACAATAGAGGCAGAGAAGTTCAGCACGTCGCCTCTCCTTCTCCTGTGCAGAGAGTGGTCTTCGGATGACATCGATCTGCATCGGTTCAGACACGCCTTGCGTCTTTTCTTGGTGGTCTGAAATGAGAAGCCAGGGCTATTCCCAAGTGCTCGCAGTCTCTCCTTTCTCCTTTCAGTAAGTCTTTGGTCAATCCGGATACATAGTTGAATAAAGTCCTCCAACTGATCAGGGGTCTCAACCCTGGCAAGCTCGTCTTTCACTGGTTCTGATAACCCTCGTCGAAATTGACTTCTCTGGGCCGCTGAATTCCAGGTGGTGTCGGCCACCCAGCGACGGAACTCCGATGTATACTCCGCAGCAGAGCGACGTCCTTGGCGCAAATTATGTAATTTGGTTTCTGCTGTGGCACAGCGGTTTGGGTCATCAAAAACTTGATTCATAGCTGCGGTGAAGGCTTCCAGGTCATTAAGGAGGTCATAGTCCTTTTCTACATAAGGTGAAGCCCAAGCAAGAGCTTCATCCGTCAGGAGATTTATCATGAAAAAAACTTTCTTCCTCTCACTGGTAAAGGTAGCAGGTTGCATCTGGAAGTATATGCGGCATTGATTGAGGAATCCTCGGTACTGCTGGCGATCCCCACTGAATTTTGCAGGCAGCGGCAGCCGCGCGTTTGATTCGGACCCTGAATTGCGCACGTCCAGAAGTTGTTTTTGGAGCTCAATTACTTCCTGTTGTAGCACCGTGAAATCAGTTTGTAACTTGGAATATTTTCCTTGAGAGTCAGTACAAAAACTTTGAAGCTCCGTAACTTGCCACCTCAGGGTGTTCACAGCGGACTCCATTTTGGCGCGAGATTATTCTGTCAAGATCCCGTCTGGGTTGGAGCCGATGTTACTGCAAACACTAGGGGAAGCAGAGGCAGGTAGCGTAGTCAGGTGGCAGCTGGAGGTCGGTACACAGGAAAGGCAGTTCGGTAGTAGTGGAGCAGGCAGATAACGTAGTCAGGTGGCAGCCGGAGGTCGGTACACAGGAAAGGCAGTTCGGTAGTAGAGGAGCAGGCAGATAACATAGTCAGGTGGCAGCCGGAGGTCAGTTCACAGGAGAGCAGTGTTTGTAGCAATGGATCAGGCGGAGAGCGTAGTCAGAAGGGCAGGCCGAGGTCAGTTCACAGGAGAGCAGTGTTTGTAGCAGCAGGAACAGCAGGAAACGCTTGACTAAAGGCTAAGAGCACAATAATCTCGCAATGACACACCCACAGGGCCAGGTTTATATAGGGTGTGTAATTGGCAATCAGAGGCCAATCAAGAGAGCACTGGGTGGAGCCGATCAGGAAGAACAGTCAATGATATCTGGGTTCAGCAAGGAACCTTGCAGCCAGCAGAATAGCTCAGATGGTAGAGCTGCTGGCCGGTGGACAAGAGGTACTGGGTTCGATTCCTGACAGGAAATGTCATCTTTAACTTTCGAAATCTTTTTAGAGATTATTTCACCTTCAACTTGCTTAACTGTTCACAATAACAGTAATTTTGACCAGAGGTATCCAAACTTTTACACGCCACTGTAACCTAGGAAAGTCAGAGAAGATTGTTCAAAAACGCATGTTTCAAATTTAACGTATAGGCGATTCTCACTAAGTCGCTACAGGACTTGGCAAAAAAGTTCCACCTATGAGAAGGCAGATCTAGAAAGAAGACCAGGATATCATAAAGATAATCCACGACACAAGAATAGAGGAGGTCTCGGAAGATGTAATTCACAAATTCTTAGAAGACAGCTGGGACATTGCTGAGCCCAAACGACATAACTCGGTGCTCATAATGACCATCCCGTGTGTTGAAAGCTGTCTTCCATTCATCTCCTCAGTGTAACTGGATTAGATTGTATGCTCCTCTCAGATCCAGCTTGGTAAATACTGATACCTCTGAGGTGAAGAGCAATTCTGTGATCAAATGCAATGGATATTTGTTCTTAACCATGATCTGATTAAAACCACTATAGTCTATGCAAGGAGAGTCCCATCCTTTTTCCTAACAAAGAAGGTGGCTCCTGCCTGTGAAGAGGACATATAAATGAATCCCTTTGCCAGACTCTTCTTTACATACTCGGACATGTCTAAGGTCTTTGCCTATGACAGGGGTTAGACATGGCCACGTGGAGGTAATAATCCTGGAAGTAGGTCTATGGGGCAGCAGTATGGTCTATGTGGAGGTAGCGTTTCTGCTTCTTTCTGTAACGGGCCAACCTCAGATACATAGTGGCATATGATACCATGATCCGAGGAGAGAAAAAGAAGGTGGACAGGTGCTACTCCAGGAATGACCTTGGGGAGATGCCAGCTGATTCCCTAGGGACAGGTAGCTGGGATGGCCCGAAGGAAGGTTTCTGTAGATGCAGGCAGACGCTCTAAGAACACGGGAACCACGGATGCAGATGGGACCGGCTGATGTACAGATGAGCACTGGCAGGTGTAGCTGTATTGGCTGATGTAAAGATGAGCTCTCGCAGGTGCGGCTGGACCAGCTAATAGACAGGCAAGCGGGTGCATCGGATATAAAGGAGGGCAGGCATGGCTGATAGACAGGCAGGTATACAGAAGTACAAGCACTGAGACCTAAGAACTAACAAGAGTGTTTACGATTACAAACAAACTTACAACGTAGCACAGGCATCTCCCTTCAGGAGAACCACTGTGCCATGGTCCGGGTAGAGCCTTGAGGGGCGAAACTAAGCAACCACCTGGTTTCACACTAGAGGTCTTGATGGTATGATTAGACTTGGACCCAGGTGGACTCCAGGTGCCACTCCAGGACAGACCCCGGAGCCACAGCAGCTGACCCCCTAAATGGACTTGGCGAGTCAGGACTGCCAGTAAATGAATAGCAGGAGGATGGATACTGCATGTCTGGTAGACAGGATGGGAATTGGAACACAGGAACAGATGGAGCATGTACAAGAATACAGGACCTGGTTCAGACTAGACAGATGATGCAGGCGCATACCAGGTGGGTCAGGATCATAACTTGGTATGGGCAGGATGGGATACGGAGCGGATTCAGACTGGATCCATTGGATTAGGATCAGGATGGCAGGCAGGATCAGGTAAAGACAGGATGGACAGGATCACAATCAGGTAGCACAGGTACAGGGACCTTACTACTTAGACGAATGTGTACAACACTTATGAACTAGAGTAGCTAAGGCATCACCCTATATGGAAGGGTAGCCTTAAATAGCTGATATCTCCCAATCATTGGCTGGGGACATTTACAGAAGCACATGCACTGTCCGCTTAAGAAGCAGGGAGCATGCATGCCCTAAGCACACTGCTAAGGAAACCTGCATGCCATGTGCAGGTCCTGAGAGGAAGCAGATGCTGTGGAGACCCGAGCAAAGTGGAAGGGTAAGTTAACATGCGAGTGTCCTTGACTACAGGTGGACGTGGACTCATGCAAGGTCTCCGGTGCTGTCATAAAAGACTGGAACAGCAGACACTGCTGGTTCTCATGCTGGACTCCGCGAGAACCCGACTGCTGTGACAAGCAGTGACGTCAGTAAGGTTACCATAGTTTACAGCTGATGGGTCACACAGAGGGTAAATGAGCCAGAATGATGAACGGTAATGTTACCATGGCAACATCATCATTCTGGCTTTTGAGCTACCCTCGTGAGACCCAGCAGCTGTGAACTGTGGTAACCTTACTGATGTCACCACTCATCACAACAGCTGGGTTCTCGCTGAGCACAGTGTAAGAACTGACAGTGGCTGCTGCTCCAGTCTATGAAGCTTCATTCTCTGAATGGGGCTCCATACTCTGGACAAAAAAAACAGGGATTGTTGTGGGAACTCCATGTAGATTAGGCGGACCGGTGTGGATTACTTTTTTTTAATAAATGAGTGAAAAAAGAAAGTGATTAATTCTTAGAAATAAAGGACTTATGTACGTGAGTTTATGTATTTTGATTATGTGGTTTTAATGGGGGTATCTGACAGACAGCTCTCTATTACTAACCCCAGGGATTAATGTTAGTGCCAGCTGCTGACATCAAGACCACAATCCCATTACCCCAATTGCCGCTGCACAAGGACAATCAGGAAAAGCCGAGGCTAAGCCCCATAACTTGCTCATCCTATGGATGTGCCATTTTGGGGGGCAGCTGATGGCTGGTTTTAATTGGCTGGGAAGGGACCAATATCCATGCACATTTCCAGCCTATCAGCCCATAGTTGTCTGCTTAGCTTTTGCTGGTTAATAAAAATAGGGGAGACCCCACATCATTTTTTTAAGATTCCTGCTTTTTAAAAACCAGTAAAGGCTAAGTAGACAGCTGTGAGCCAATATTAATAGGCTGGGAAGCTCCATAGTTATTGGTTCTTTCAAAGCATAAAAATCCAGCTCACAGCTGTCTGCTTTTCCTTAGCTGGTTATTAAAATTAAGTGGGAATCCACACCATTTTTTTTTTACTTATTTATTTGTTTATTTATTTTTAGGCTAAATACGTGTACAGTAAAATACACACACACAGCTCTAAATATATATATCACATTTTTCTATCTACCTATCTTTCTATCATTTATCCATCTATCTATCTAAACAAAAACTTACATATATATAGTGATCATCAGGTAAGTAAACCAAAAGTGCACACACATAGAAAGAGAAAACCTATAAGGAATGAGCGCAAGGAGAATATCGATAAAACTATTTTTTATTGAAAATTAGATAAAAAAATAAGAAGTATAAGACACAAGACATAGATAGCTGGTGAGAAAAATCAATAGTATTGCTATCTATATCTATCTATCCTCTCTCTTTGCACATCTAACACCTAAACATCTGTAATTTGTATTCTGCATTCTATTCCAGAACGTGTCACACTGTTGGTGAACATGGATGCCACACGAATACCACATCGGTGCTGCATATAGACACACGGATGGCACATGGGTTGTACACATGGACACAGATAGCATTGGTACTGTTTTTTCCATTACCGGAAATATTAGGAAATGTAAACGAGGCCCCTAAACTCTGATCAGTCTTTGATAACAGTGTGATTGATCTGATTTTCTCGGATGAAGAGGATATGGAAAACAAAAAAATCCCTATCTTCTCCTTTCTGTCAAACTGTAAAAATCTTTTTTTCCATGGACTCATTCACTTGCAAAACAGAGTATGATCCAAATATCACATGAAAATCAAGTACTCGGTGATTTTTCTCCTCAGACAGACTCAATCTGAGGAAAAAAATGGACATGTACTGTATACAGCCCAACAGGGGGGATCCGATATTTTGCCGCATCCCACTCGGACCGAAAATACAGTCGTCTGCACAAGCTCTTACAATGATTATGAGTCAATTATTTTAATTCTAAATCCAGAACAAAAAAAACTCAATATGATTTCAAAATTACAACTCTAAACTTGTAATCAAATATAAAATATTGACCACTTGTATTGTTAATTGCCAAAATGCAGAATTAATTTTGTAAGCAGAAAGTAAAGGTCACACTTAATATTTTATCATTTCTATAATTAAGCAGGAGCCATTAATAATTAAAATGTGCTTTGGAGCTTTTCTTTTATAATTGAGCGTGAAACCTCTGCTCTAACCTTACAGTATGTCATTCAATTTGAAAATGTAATTTTAGTGAGGAGAAAAAAAAAGGAATAAAACAATAATGACTAGGATGATAATAACAAACAATAAAGGCAGGATGTGGTGTAAAAAAACTCTTTTTAATCTCCAAAGTCATTTAGATTACAGTGTTATCCATCAACTGCAGGTATATGATTTCACATAAATTATTGCAGAGTGGATTGATCCGCTGTTATTTTGCATACGGGTTCAGAAGTGAATAGATTCAGCCTGGTTGCAACACAGCATGCAATGATTGGAGTACTTAAAGGCCTAAATTAAATTTTGGAATGATAAATAACTTCAGTAATGACAAAATCATGGTTCCTTAGAATAACTGAGAACAGACTGGAGTTGAGAACAGACTGGAGTTGCATTAATACGTGGAAGTTAAGGTCTAATACTAAATTTCAAAAGTGAAATAGACTTGGCACTTTAAAGTATTGCTGGCATTAAAGGGCATTTTTAGTGAAGTTCTATGAATATCTGGACTTTTGCAAACATTAAACAAATGTCTGATTTTTTTTGTACGTTTTGTCTGTTTCTGATTACTAATATTCCAGTTTATCTTGTATTGTCTGCAGACAATGAATCTTTGTTATCGTAACGGTGTGTGATTGGGCTTATTATTGTTGCTTTACATCCCAGTGCCTGAAGTAGAAATTGTCATTTGTAACTCTTTCAGCCGCAGCACTTTAAATTATATAGTATTTGAGAAGTTAGCCCATGTTATGACTGACAGAAAGTATTTCACAGCTATAATTCTATTCTCTTCTTTCAAGTGATTTGCATTTTCCCAGCAAGAACAATGCTTAAAAGCCTTTGGGCAAAACACTGTTATAGATTCAATCAAGCAAAACTATTTCATACCAGAGTTATTTTCTCTTGTTATTTTTTAGCATTTAAACATTTGACTTTTAAAACATGAAACTTGATAAAAATTGTGATTTGTTTTACGTTTTTCATTGTTATTAAAATATAGATTGAGTCCTGGATCACACATTGTCTTATCTTTTGCAGGCATTGCTGTGACTTTTTCTTTTATTGCAAAGTTATTAACCCCTTGTGAAAGAGAAAGAAAAGAATATATATATATATATACATATATATATATGAGTCTATATATGTATGAATGTATATTTATATCTATATATAGATATATACATGCTAATTGATGTAATCATGCATGTGATGTGGCCATGCTATTTCTAACTAATGCATCCAATAGCTGTCCATAACTGATATAATGATATTTGAAATTCAGCTATACCTGACATCAAGATGAAGTCTCTCTTCCCCAGCTGCAGTTTCTTTTAATCCATTCATCCTCAAGACTGTTTTTACCTTCTTGACCAGGCCAAATATTCCAATTCTGAACAGTGTCACTTTATGTGGTGATAAATCTAGAAAGCATCAACATATCCTAGTGATTGTGAGAATGTTTTTTCAAGTGTTTATTTATGAAAATAAAGAAAATTTGACAAAACAATTTGAAAATTTTGAAATTTTCAACCTTTGAATTTTTATGCCCTTAAATAATATTTTTGTACCACACAAAATAGTTAGAAAATAACATATACCAACTGTCTACTTTACAAGAGCATCATTTTTAAAACATATTTGTTTTGTTAGGAAATTAGAAGGATTAAAAGTTGATCAGCAAGTTCAGAAAAGAGCTACCAGGATGATAAGCGAACTGCAAAGTATGTCCTATGAGGAATGGTTAAAGGATCTGGGAATGTTTAGCTTGCAAAAAAGAAGGCTAAAAGGAGACTTAATAGCTGTCTACAAATATCTCAAGGGCTGTCAAATTGTAGAGAAATTATTATTCTCATTTGCACATGGAAATACAAGAAGCAATGGGATGAAACTGGAAGGGAGAAGATACAGATTAGATATTAGAAAAAACTTGACAGTGAGGGTGATCAATGAGTGGAACAGGCTGCCAAGGTGAGTTCTCCTTCAATGGAAGTCTTCAAACAGAGGCTGGACAGAAATCTGTCTAAAATGGTTAAGTGAATCCTGCATTGAGCAGGGGGTTGAACACGATGACCCTAGAGGTCCCTTCCAACTCTAAAATTCAATGATTATAAAATTTTTCCATCAAAATTTACAATACCAATTTTTTACAGGGATCATATCATATTTGAAGTGGCTTTGAAGGGTCTATGTGACAGAGAATACCGAAGCGTGACACCATTTTTAAAAAACTGCATCCCTCAAAGAACTGAAAATGTCATTCAAGAAGTTATTAACCCTTTAGGTCTTTCTTTGATCCTCTCTGCATGTTTGCACTCCATTCATTATCAGCAAGCAGCTGAATGACACAAGCCCCTTCTGTCTTGCATGTGGAAATATATAGCAATGGTAACCAAATCATTCATCCTCTGAATTGATCCTCTCTGCATGTATGCACTCCATTCATTATCAGCAAGCAGCTGAATGACACAAGCCCCTTCTGTCTTGCATGTGGAAATATATAGCAATGGTAACCAAATCATTCATCCTCTGAATTGATCCTCTCTGCATGTATGCACTCCATTCATTATCAGCAAGCAGCTGAATGACACAAGCCCCTTCTGTCTTGCATGTGGAAATATATAGCAATAGTAGGCACTCCATACTTCTGATTGCTGCCAACCACTGCTGTACCATTTTGCAACATAGTTTAATGTGCCTGGTAAAACTTTAGTATAATTCATTTTTTGCACTGTGCTTAATACTTACTGCTGTGTATTTGTGTGACTGGGGCCTCTGTAGATGCTATCAGGTGGAAGGTGCTATAACATATAGATGTTGCCAGGTCTAGTGCCTTTGATGATCTAACCACCCCCTGGTGTGCTGGCCCCAGCTGGCAAATTATCCCAAAGCATTTCCCACAATCCCACTTTCCTGACCCTGTAGTGTGGACTATATATTTAGGAGTAGTCTAAGGGGCGCATGCATTGTGGGGGCGCATGCATCCCAGAAGTTAAGCATCACAGAAGAAAAGCATCTTGAAAACGGCAGTTATTCATGGCAGTTAATCAGGGCTGGAATCAGGTACCCCACACTTTGCCTTATTTTTCATTATGTACTTTATCTATTTCCTCCTGTGTTCCCTTGCCATCCACATTCACCGCCCCATCCCCCTCCATCACGACTCATACACATCAGCCCCTCTATCCTTCCCTCTCCCATGTACAGCTCCCATGCACTCCTCACCTTCCTGAAAAACCTCAGCCCATCTTGCCCAAACACATCACATAAAAAACCTACTTACAATTCCAACAACTACCTGCTCTTTATCTTCCTACTCCTACTGATTTCAGGGGACATCTCCCCCAACCCTGGTCCACCATCCCCCAACCTCAATCCCTACCCTACCTCATACCGAAACCATAATAATCTTATTAATATTACTTGCACTCCCTCATCTCCTTATTTCAATTGTGCCCTCTGGAATCCACGGTCTGCATGCAACAAGCTATCCTTCCTGCACAACTACTTTCTGAACCACTCTCTTAATCTGTTGGCCCTCACTGAAACCTGGATTCAGGATTCTGACACTGTCTCCCCTGCTGCCATTTCCTATGGTGGTTTACAGTTCTTCCATTCCCCGAGACCCACAAACAGACATGGTGGTGGAGTTGGCATACTCCTGTCCCCACAATGCACTTTCCAGGTCATCCCCCCAATTCCATCACTCTCATTCCCTTCTTTTGAGGTCCACACCATCAGGCTCTTCCATCCCCTCTCCCTCAGAGTAGCGGTCATATATCGGCCCCCAGGCTCACCCACCCAGTTCCTTGACCACTTCTCAGCCTGGCTGCCGCACTTCCTGTCCTCAGAACTACCAACCCTTATCCTTGGAGACTTCAACATCCCCATTAACAGCCCTACTTCCACATCTGCATCTCAGCTTCTATCACTAACCACTTCTCTAGGCCTCTCACAGCTTTCAACCTCTGAGACACACAAGGATGGCAACACCCTTGACCTGGTCTTTGTCCGCCTCTGTTCAATCTCCCACCTAAATAACTCACCGCTTCCACTCTCTGACCACAACATTCTCTCCTTCACGCTCACAAATCCTCCACCACCCCAGCGCACTCCTACCTACCACACATTCAGAAATCTACAAGCCATTAACCCTCAGACACTTTCAGACTCCCTACACTCATCGCTGTCCCCAATCTCCTCTTTTTCCTGTCCTGATCTGGCTGTTCATCACTACAATGACATTCTTAAAAGCACCCTTGACCAAGTAGCACCGCTCACCCTCAGAACCTCCAAACACACAGTAAAACAGCCCTGGCTCACATTGCAAACTCGACTTCTTCAGCGATGCTCTAGGAGTGCTGAACGCCTCTGGAGAAAAACCCGCACACCAGAAGACTTCATCCACTTTAAATTCATGTTAAGAACTTATAATGCTGCCCTTCACCTTGCCAAACAGACCTACTTCACCACACTGATCTCCTCACTAGCCAACAACCCCAAGAAACTTTTTGACACTTTTCACTCCCTCCTCAGGCCAAAAGCACAAGCCCCCATCACAGACATTTGTGCTGACGACCTGGCCTCCCACTTTATAGAAAAAATAGATACTATCCGTCAGGAAATCTGCTCTCAACCACCAGGTGCTGTGACTCCCATCCCACCCTGCATTTCCCCTGGCTCACTTTCCACATTTGATCCCATCACAGAAGAAGAAGTCTCCAGACTCTTCTCTTCCTCTCGTCCGACTACATGCACTACCGACCCCATCCCCTCACATCTCCTCCAGTCTCTCTCTCCAGTTGTCACAACTCACCTAACTACAATCTTTAATCTCTCCTCTGGCATTTTCCCATCCTCCTTCAAACACTCCATCATTACTCCATTACTAAAGAAACCCGCTCTTGACCCTTCCTGCACAAACAACTACAGACCAGTCTCCAATCTCCCCTTCATCTCTAAACTTTTGGAGCGCCTAGTCTACTCCCGCCTCACCCGTTACCTCTCCACTTACTCCCTCCTAGACCCTTCACAGTCCGGCTTCCGCCCCCTACATTCGACTGAAACTGCACTCATCAAAGTGACCAATGACCTTCTTACAGCAAAACGTAACGGCGACCACTCTCTGCTCATTCTTCTCGACCTTTCTGCAGCTTTCAACATGGTTGACCACCGTCTCCTACTCTCTAGGCTCCAGTCACTAGGTATTAAGGACACTGTTCTCTCCTGGTTCTCCTCCTATCTTTCTGACCGCTCCTTCAGTGTTTCGTTCTCTGGCTCCACGTCATCTCCTCTTCCTCTCACTGTCGGTGTACCCCAGGGCTCAGTCCTTGGCCCCCTTCTCTTCTCTCTCTACACGGCCCCAATTGGACAGACCATCAGCAGATTTGGCTGTAAGGTTCTGTGTACATGTTCCTGAAACTCAGTTTGTTCGTCAGCCATTTTACTTTCTGTCTTGCAGCAGCTATCTTGCCCTCAGTCAAAATGGAGTTTCCAGCTTGCATGTTCCCGCCCTGATTCTCTCCTTTTGCTTCTTAAGCAGCCACAGCTGAGCAATCAGTGCTTCAGAATCTAGCCTGCAGTGAACCTGTGACCTGACTCCTAAAGCCTTGGACCTTGTACTCCAGCTATTCCTACTGAGGAACTCTGAAGCACTTGTGGACTCTGAACCCTGCTCTTTGAAAGACCCACGTTTGCATGGACTTACGGTAACAGAGAAGAAGATCCTGAACCTGTTGTGGAGAGTGATTGCTGAGCTTAGATTACTCTGGCCTGCTGTGTCTCCTGCTTCTGTGTCTGCAAACTGTGTGACTATTTTTGCCAACTTGTATGAAGTAATACAAGACTTTCTATATCAAACCTGTGTCTCATGTATTTTCATCGCACCCAAGCACAAGACGCTATATGAACTGTACTACATACATTACAAGATTCTGAAGCCAAAACGTTAGTGTCTGCTGGGTCTGGAAAGGCTGTGTCTGCTGTAACTGTGGATATCGGATGTCCGGTTGTACTTTCTGTGATGACAGTGGTTGTGACTTCTCACAACCATTCCAGATGTCCGGGTGAACTTTCTGTGATGATAGTGGTTGTGACTTCTCACAACCATTCCAGGTGAGCAGTTCTCTTAATTTTTTTTCTCTCTGCAGTGTTACCACAGGTAAACACTATTGTTTTTTTTTTTCTCCTCTCCTCTTCTTCCAGTACTCCTGTCTTAAAAGATCTGGAAAATGGAGGCCCGCATAAAGGAACTTTGCGGAGTGACTGATAATATCCTTGCAGATTTGCAGAATATAAAGACCCGTTTTTCAAGCCTACAGGACCTCACTAATCACAATTTGCAAGTGTTTGGACAGACTGCCAGGATTTGCGAGCCAGGATTGAGGTTCTAGAAGAGCGAGTCCAGGCTCCTGCCGTAGCCCCGAGTTCTGGGATTCCCAAGTTGCCCCCTTTTCGTTTTGGCGGTGAACGTGAGAAATTCAGGGGATTTATTAATCAATGCAATCTTTTTTTTTCTGCACATGCTTCACAATTTCCCACTGAACGATCTAAGGTGCTTACTATAATTATGTTGCTTACCAACAAGGCTTTGATGTGGGCAAACCCTCTGATTGAGACTGAGGATGATTGTTTGAATCACCTTGATGCTTTTATTTCAGCCATGGGGCAGGTGTTTGATGACCCCAATCGAGGTGCAACAGCTGAAGCAGCCATGTTAGCTTTGCGCCAAGGTAAGCACTCGGTAGCTGAATATGCCTTGGATTTCAGGAGATGGGCTCTTGATACCACCTGGGACAGTTCCGCCAAAAAATCTATTTTTCGAAAGGGGTTATCTCCACTGATTAAGGATGAACTTGCTCGTGCCGACCCTCCCACTGCGTTAGGTGACTTTATTAACTACTGCATCCGTATTGATACTCGTCTGACTGAACGCAGGCAAGAGAGATGGTTCGAAAGCAATCGCACTAACCTTTTCCTACCTTCCTCTCCAGCTAAGGAACCTTTGAGTAGGATTACACGGGAACCTGAACCTGAACCCATGCAGGTAGACTCTTTACAACGACGGGTTAGTGATGCACGCAAGGAACATCGTTTTAAGGAAAATCTATGTTTCTATTGTGGTAAGTCAGGGCACTTCATTATAAACTGCCCCAGCCGTTCTCGTAAGACTACTGCAGCACTCATTCATTGTGAGTGTTGCGAGAGGGGATCTGTCAGGTCCGAGCCTCAGGCTCCAGAGAGATCTGCAGCAACAGATCTTGATTTCTCTGACTTAAACTCCGTTACCTCTGAGGACGTTGACTGTGTAAACGCTGCCATTTTTCAAGTTTCCTCAGCGGTGTCCCAGCTGAGTTGTAAGAAAAACAATTCTCATTGCTTTCTTTCCATCAAACTCTGGGTTGACTCAGCTTGGGTGTCTAGCTCTGCTATGATCGACTCAGGGGCAAGTGGAAATTTTATGGATGTCTCCTTTGCTCTGAAACAGGGGATACGTTCAGTGAAGAAGGCTACTCCAGTACAGATGGAAACTGTGGATGGCTCCCTGCTGACCTCTGGACCAGTGGATCAGGAAACAGAGCCTTTGAGGGTTCTTATGGGTAAAGATCATCAAGAGAAACTGTCCTTTATGCTTATCTCTTCTCCCCACTTTCCCATTATTCTAGGGCTACCATGGCTGCAGGCTCAGAATCCTACCATTAACTGGGAGACCAAGGAATTACACTTTCCAGAGAAACAGATGAGTCCAAAAGTTTCAGCTTGCTCTGTTCCTAAAGGAACCATGTCAGTCCCTGAACTACCAGCTGTATACCAGGACTATGTGGATTTATGTGACAAGAAGAACGCTGACCAGCTTCCTCCTCACCGTCCATATGATTGTCCAATTGAATTATTGCCTGGAGCAGAGATACCTTTTGGTAAGATCTACCCCCTGGCGGGGCCCGAGCTAAAGGCTTTAAAGGATTACATAGACGAAAATCTAGCCAAGGGCTTCATACGCCCCTCTTCATCTCCTGCAGGTGCACCCATCTTCTTTGTAAAGAAGAAAGATGGATCTCTGAGACCATGCGTAGACTATAGGGAACTCAATAAGGTTACTATTAGAAACCGTTATCCATTGCCTTTAATCCCTGAGTTATTGGAGAGAGTGCGACATGCCAAAATTTTCTCTAAACTAGATCT
Source organism: Oophaga sylvatica (assembly GCA_033576555.1). Taxonomy (NCBI): domain Eukaryota; kingdom Metazoa; phylum Chordata; class Amphibia; order Anura; family Dendrobatidae; genus Oophaga; species Oophaga sylvatica. The sequence goes on along the minus strand of JARQOD010000005.1, from coordinate 162,261,096 downwards.
TCGTGGGGCCTATAACTTAGTCCGTATTAGACCTGGGGATGAATGGAAGACTGCATTCAGGTCACGCTATGGATACTTTGAATATCTAGTTATGCCTTTTGGTCTGAGTACCGCCCCAGCCACTTTCCAACACTTGGTGAATGACATCTTCAGGGATCTCCTAGATACATTCGTGGTAATTTATTTGGATGATATTCTAATTTTTTCTAACTCCACAGAGGAACATCATGGACATGTGAGAATGGTCTTGGAACGTCTAAGACAAAATCATCTTTACATCAAACTTGAAAAGTGTGAATTCCATAGGACCGAAATTCAATTTCTGGGGTATGTACTGTCTACACAAGGAATTAGTATGGATGGAAGCAAAACCCAAGCCATCAAGGATTGGCCAAGTCCTAGAAATGTGAAGGAGGTACAGCGCTTCATCGGGTTTGCCAACTTCTATAGACGTTTCATTAGAAATTTCTCTGAGGTAGTGTCACCTATCACCCAACTTACCCGGAAAGAGTCTAGGTTCTCCTGGACTCCCCAAGCCCAGGAAGCATTTTCCCGTCTAAAAGATAAATTTACCACTGCACCTATCCTAGTACATCCCAACCCCGAGCTTGCCTTCATAATAGAGGTGGATGTTTCAGACTGTGCCGTTGGAGCTATACTCTCTCAGAGAACAGGTGAGAAGAATGTCTTACATCCCTGTGCCTTCTTTTCCCAGCAGTTGTCTTCGGCTGAGAGGAACTACGATGTGGGCAATAGAGAGTTGTTGGCCATTATTGCCGCCTTCAAAGAATGGAGACACCTTCTTCAGGGAGCTGCACAGCAAATAGTCGTCCTGACAGATCATCGTAACCTTGAGTTTATCAGGTCGGCTAAGTGCCTGACTCCTCGCCAGGCTCGCTGGAATCTTTTCTTAAACCAATTTAATTTTATCATTTCTTATAGACCAGGATCGCGCAATGGAAAGGCTGATGCACTCTCTAGGATTTACTCAGCAGAGACACGTCCAATTACTCCTCCTAAGACTATTCTTCCTGACTCTAGATTCCTAGGAGTAATTCATAATCAAGACCTACTTAAGGACATCAAGGAAGCATACCATGCGGATTCCTTTTTGGCACAACCCCCAAGGGATGTAAGTCTTGTCTTTAAGAATGGTGTGTGGATTCAGGGACAACGCCTGTATATTCCTGAAACAGTCAGATTGAGAGTATTGCAACTCATTCACGATTCCAAGATAGCTGGGCATAGAGGAATTCTAAAGACACAGGAATTTCTCTCTCGTTTCTTTTGGTGGCCCACTTGCAGGAAGGATGTTTTAAACTATGTCACTTCATGTGAAGTCTGTGCAAGATGCAAAACACCTCGCTCCTCACCAACTGGTCTGTTACAGCCTCTTCCCACCCCGTCCCACCCGTGGGGATCCATTTCTATGGACTTCATTGTGGAGTTACCAACCTCTCAAGGGAAGAACACCATTCTAGTGGTGGTTGACCGTCTAACAAAGGCAGCTCATTTTATCCCTTGTGTCGGCTTACCCACTGCAAAACAGACATCAGATTTGATGATTAAAGATGTGTTTTGCTTACATGGAGTACCGGATGAGGTTATTTCGGATCGAGGGGTGCAATTCACTTCTAGGTTTTGGCAAAATTTCTGTGCAGCATTGGACATTAAAGTAAACCTTTCTTCTGCTTTTCATCCCCAGACTAATGGACAGACCGAACGAACCAATCAAACCCTGGAGCAGTATCTCCGCTGCTTTATCTGCCACCTACAGGATGATTGGGTGGATCTACTTCCATTAGCTGAGTTCTCGTATAACAACTCTCAGAGTGCCTCCACTAAGCAGTCTCCTTTTTACTCTAATCTAGGTTATCATCCTAACATTCTACCACGATTTCCCATAGAAACGCCTTTACCAGCAGTGGCTGAAAGAATCACGTCTTTACAGAAGAATATGGATCTTCTAAAGGAAAATCTGGAATCGGCTCAGGAAAGGTACAAGAAAGCAGCAGATAAATTTCGTAAACCTGCACCAGCTTTCAAGGTAGGAGACTTGGTCTGGCTGTCAACCAGAAATCTTAAGTTAAGGATTCCATCGTCTAAGTTGGGACATAAGTACATTGGACCCTATAAAATCAGTAAAATTATAAGTGCCGTTGCTTGTCGTCTTCAACTGCCCAGAACTATGAGAATTCACCCTGTCTTTCATGTATCCCTACTAAAGGCTGCGACACCCAATACGTTTCCTGGACGTTCTTCTCCTTGCCCTGACCCAGTGCTAGTCGATGGTCAGGAAGAATTTGTGGTGGAAAGGATTTTAGATTCCAGGTTGTATAGAAATCAGTTACAATATCTGATTAAATGGCAGGGCTACCCAGTGGAGGACAACTCATGGGAACCAGTCAATAACGTTAATGCTCCTCGCTTGCTCCGTCAGTTTCATCAGAGGTACCCACACAAGCCTGGCCTGAGGTCATCCGGAGGTTGTCCCTAAGGGGGGAGTAATGTAAGGTTCTGTGTACATGTTCCTGAAACTCAGTTTGTTCGTCAGCCATTTTACTTTCTGTCTTGCTGCAGCTATCTTGCCCTCAGTCAAAATGGAGTTTCCAGCTTGCATGTTCCCGCCCTGATTCTCTCCTTTTGCTTCTTAAGCAGCCACAGCTGAGCAATCAGTGCTTCAGAATCTAGCCTGCAGTGAACCTGTGACCTGACTCCTAAAGCCTTGGACCTTGTACTCCAGCTATTCCTACTGAGGAACTCTGAAGCACTTGTGGACTCTGAACCCTGCTCTTTGAAAGACCCACGTTTGCATGGACTTACGGTAACAGAGAAGAAGATCCTGAACCTGTTGTGGAGAGTGATTGCTGAGCTTAGATTACTCTGGCCTGCTGTGTCTCCTGCTTCTGTGTCTGCAAACTGTGTGACTATTTTTGCCAACTTGTATGAAGTAATACAAGACTTTCTATATCAAACCTGTGTCTCATGTATTTTCATCGCACCCAAGCACAAGACGCTATATGAACTGTACTACATACATTACATTGGCTTTCAGTACCATCTTTATGCCGATGACACACAACTATACACGTCATCCCCCGACCTTATCCCCGCTGTTCTACAGAACACCACCGACTGTCTGTCCGCAGTCTCCAACATCATGTCCGCTCTCTATCTGAAACTTAACCTCTCCAAGACTGAACTCCTTCTGCTCCCGCCGTCTACTAACCTCCCTAAATCTGACATTTTCCTCTCTGTGGGCGGCACCATAATAACACCCCGGCAGCAGGCTCGCTGTCTGGGTGTTATGTTTGACACCAATCTCTCCTTCACCTCCCATATACAATCTCTTGCCCGCTCTTGCCGTCTACACCTAAAGAACATCTCTAGAATCCGCCCTTTTCTCACCATGGAAACAACAAAAACCCTCACTGTAGCATTGATCCACTCCCGCCTGGACTACTGCAACGCTCTATTACTTGGCCTCCCCATTACTCGACTATCCCCTCTCCAGTGCATCCTTAATGCAGCAGCCAGGGTCATCCATCTGGCTAATCGGTACTCGGACGCGTCCGCTCTTCGCCAGTCCTTACACTGGCTGCCCATTCATTATAGGATCCAATTCAAAGTACTGGTTCTCACCCACAAAGCTCTCCACAGTGCAGCACCCCCCTACATCTCCTCCCTCATTTCTATCTATCGGCCTAACCGACTGCTGCGCTCTGCAGACGACTTTCGACTAACCTCTGCACTAATCCGTACCTCCCACTCCCGACTCCAAGACTTCTCCCGCGCTGCGCCAGTCCTCTGGAATGCTCTACCCCAAGAAATTAGGACTATCCACAATTTGCATGGTTTCAGGAGCTCCCTCAAAACACATTTGTTCAGAGTGGCCTATCACATTCACTAACCAAAGTCGTTCTATGTTTAAGTGTGTATGTGTAGCCCATTCACTATCTCCATCCATGCCTCACTCCCTCAAGATGGCTGGACCATTATTGTAAATGCACCATTGTATATACACACCTGTACTTTGTATCTCCCCCACCTCATTGTAGATTGTAAGCTCTCACGAGCAGGGTCGGCTTATTTTGCTTTAACCCCTTTACCCCCAAGGTGGTTTGCACGTTAATGACCGGGCCAATTTTTACAATTCTGACCACTGTCTCTTTATGAGGTTATAACTCTGGAACGCTTCAACGGATCTTCGCGATTCTGAGATTGTTTTCTCGTGACATATTGTACTTCACGTTAGAAGTAAAATTTCTTCGATATAACTTGCGTTTATTTTTGAAAAAAACGCAAATATGGCGAAAATTTTTAAAATTTTGCAATTTTCAAACTTTGAATTTTTATTCCCTTAAAACAGAGAAATATGTCGCACAAAATAGTTAATAAATAACATTTCCCACATGTCTACTTTACATCAGCACAATTTTGGAACCAAAATTTTTTTTGTTAGGAAGTTATAAGGGTTAAAAGTTGACCAGCGATTTCTCATTTTTACAACAAAATTTACAAAGCCATTTTTTTTAGGGACCACCTCTCATTTGAAGTCACTTTGAGGGGTCTATATGGCAGAAAATACCCAAAAGTGACACCATTCTAAAAACTGCACCCCTCAAGGTACTCAAAACCACATTCAAGAAGATTATTAACCCTTCAGGTGCTTCACAGGAACTAAAGCAACGTGGAAGGAAAAAATGAATATTTAACTTTTTAGCCACAAAAATTATCTTTTACAAACTTTTTTTTTATTTTCACAAGGGTAAGGCTGTGGTTCCACGGTCCAGAACCACAGCGCTTTGGACGGAGCGGAAATTCCGCTCCGTCTAAGCCCCGCCCCCTTTATGACGCGCGATCTTTCCGGAGGTGTTCAGGACACCTCCGGAACACCTCCGGAAAGAGCGCAGGGCTACATAGCCCTGTGTTAATTCTGTTGCGGCGACGCACCGTCGCCGCAATACGCGAGGACATGCTGCGGTCTAAAAAGAGGCGCCGCATGTCCGTTTACGCAGGTTTGCCACCTGCGCATTGTTACGCATAGTGGAGACGGGATTTCTTGAAATCCCCTCCACTATGCTGTAACATCTGGACGCTGCGTGTTTGGCGCTGCGCCAGCGCACAGCGCCAAACACGCAGCGTTTCCTGACCGTGGAAACTCACCCTCAAAGGAGAAAATGGGCAGATAAGGTTGTTATGCAATTTCTCCTGAGTACGCCAATACCCAATATGTGGGGAAAACCACTGTTTGGGCACACGGCAGAGCTCGTAAGGGAAGGAGCGCCGTTTGACTTTTTCAAACTAAAATTGGCTGGAATTGAGATTGGACGCATGTCATGTTTGGAGAGCCCCTGATGCGCCTAAACAGTGGAAACCCCCACAAGTGACACCATTTTGGAAACTAGACCCCCTAAGTGCTTATCTAGATCTGTTGTGAGCACTTTGAACTCCCAAGTGTTTCACAAAGCTTATAATGCCTGGTGTGAAAAAAAAAAAAAACAATTTTCCACAAAAATGATTTTTTAGTCCCAAATTTTTGTTTTTTCCCAAGGAAATTGGACCCCAAAAGTTGTTGTCCAATTTGTCCTGAGTACGCTGATACCCCATATGTGGGGGGGGAACATGTTTGGGTGCACGGCAGGGCTGGAAAGGAAGTAGTAACGTTTTGGAATGCAGACGTTGATGGGGGTCATGTTCCGTTTGCAGTGCCCCAGATGAGCCTAACAGTGGAAACCCCCCCAAGTGACCCATTTTGGAAACTATACCCCCTAAGGAACTTATCTAGATCTTTGGTGAGCACTTTGAACCCCCAAGTGCTTCACACAAGTTTATAATGCCGGGCATGAAAATAAAAATCCTATTTTTTCCCACAAAAATTATATTTTAGTCACTAATTTTTATTTTCTCAAGGGTAACAGGAGAAATTGGACCACATAAGTTGTTGTCCAATTTGTCCTGAGTACGCTGATACCCCATATGTGGGTGGGACCACTGTTTGGGCGCACGGCAGAGCTCGGAATGGAAGGAGCACCATTTGACTTTTTCCAACCAAAATTGGCTGGAATTGAGATTGGATGCCATGTTGCATTTGGAGAGCCCTGATGTGCCTAAACAGTGGAAACCCCCAAATGACCCCATTTTGGAAACTAGACCCCCTAAGGAACTTTTCTAGATCTTTGGTGAGCAATTTGAACCCCCAAGTGCTTCACACAAGTTTATAACGTAGAGCCGTAAAATTTAAAAATCATATTTTTCCACAAAAATGATCTTTTCACCCCAATTTTTATTTTTCCAAGGGTAACAAGACTCCAAAAGTTATTGTGCAATTGTCCTGAGTGCGCTGATACCCATATGTGGGGTAAACCACTGTTTGGGTGCATGGCAGAGTTTGGAAGGGAAGGAGCGCGTCTGACTTTTTCAACGCAGAATTGGCTGGACGCCATGTCGTGTTTGGAGAGCTCCTGATCTGCCTAAACAGTGGAAACCCCATAAATGACGCCATTTTGGAAACTAGACCCTCAAGGAACTTATCTAGATGTGTGGTGAGAATTTTAACCCCAGGTGTTTCACTAAAGTTTATAACGTACAGCCGTAAAATAAAAATTTTTTTTTTTTTCACAAAAATGATTTTTTCGTCCCCAATATTTTATTTCCAAGGGTAACAGAAGAATTGGAACCAAAAGTTGTTGTCCAATTTGTCCTGAGTACGCTGATACCCAATATGTGGGAGAAAACTACTGTATGGGCGCACGTCAGGCTCGGAAGGGAAGTAGTGACGTTTGGATTGCAGACTTTGATGGAATGGTCTGGGCGTCATGTCACATTTGGAGAGCCCCTGATGCACCTATACAGTGGAAACCCCCACAAGTGACCCCATTTTGGCAAATAGACCCCACAAGGATTATCTAGATGTGTGGTGAGCACTTTGAACCCCGAAGTGCTTCACAGAAGTTTATAACGTACAGCCGTAAAAATAAAAAATCTTTTTTTTTTTTTACAAAATGATTTTTTCGCCCCAATATTTTATTTTCACAAGGGTAACAGAAGAAATTGGAACCCAAAAGTTGTTGTCCAATTTGTCCTGAGTACGCTGATACCCAATATGTGGGAGAAAACTACTGTATGGTGCACGTCAGGGCTCGGAAGGGAAGTAGTGACGTTTTGGATTGCAGACTTGATGAATGGTCTGGGGCTCATGTCGCATTTGGAGGCCCGATGGCCTAACAGTGAAACCCCCACAAGTGACCCATTTGGAAACTATACCCCTAAGGAACTTATCTAGATCTTTGTGAGCACTTTGAACCCCAATGCTTCACACAGTTTATAATGCCCGGCCATGAAAATAAAAAATCCTAATTTTTTATCCCACAAAAATTATATTTTAGTCACTAATTTTTATTTCCTCAAGGGTAACAGGAGAAATTGGACCACATAAGTTGTTGTCCAATTTGTCCTGAGTACGCTGATACCCATATGTGGGTGGGAACCACTGTTTGGGCGCACGGCAGAGCTCGGAATGGAAGGAGCACCATTTGACTTTTTCCACCAAAATTGGCTGAATTGAGATTGGATGCCATGTTGCATTTGGAGAGCCCCTGATGTGCCTAAACAGTGGAAAACCCCCCACAAATGACCCCATTTTGGAAACTAGACCCCCTAAGGAACTTTTCTAGATCTTTGGTGAGCAATTTGAACCCCCAAGTGCTTCAAACAAGTTTATAACGTAGAGCCGTTAAAATTTAAAAATCATATTTTTTCCACAAAAATGATCTTTTCACCCCAATTTTTATTTTTCCAAGGTAACAAGACTCCAAAAGTTATTGTGCAATTTTGTCCTGAGTGCGCTGATACCCCATATGTGGGGTAAACCACTGTTTGGGTGCATGGCAGAGTTTGGAAGGGAAAGGAGCGCCGTCTGACTTTTTCAACGCAGAATTGGCTGGACACCATGTCGTGTTTGGAGAGCCCTGATCTGCCTAAACAGTGGAAACCCCCATAAATGACGCCATTTTGGAAACTAGACCCCTCAAGGAACTTATCTAGATGTGTGGTGAGAACTTTTAACCCCCAGTGTTTCACTAAAGTTTATAACGTACAGCCGTAAAATAAAAATCTTTTTTTTTTTTTTACAAAAATGATTTTTTCGTCCCCAATAATTTTATTTTCACAAGGGTAACAGAAGAAATTGAACCCAAAGTTGTTGTCCAATTTGTCCTGAGTACGCTGAACCCAATATGTGGGAGAAAACTACTGTATGGGGCGACGTCAGGCTCGGAAGGGAAGTAGTGACGTTTTGGATTGCAGACTTTGATGGAATGGTCTGGGGGCGTCATGTCACATTTGGAGAGCCCCTGATGCACCTATACGTGGAAACCCCCCACAAGTGACCCCATTTTGGCAAATAGACCCCACAAGGAACTTATCTAGATGTGTGGTGAGCACTTTGAACCCCGAAGTGCTTCACAGAAGTTTATAACGTACAGCCGTAAAAATAAAAAATCTTTTTTTTTTTTTACAAAAATGATTTTTTCGCCCCCAATATTTTATTTTCACAAGGGTAACAGAAGAAATTGGAACCCAAAAGTTGTTGTCCAATTTGTCCTGAGTACGCTGATACCCAATATGTGGGAGAAAACTACTGTATGGGTGCACGTCAGGGCTCGGAAGGGAAGTAGTGACGTTTTGGATTGCAGACTTTGATGGAATGGTCTGGGGGCGTCATGTCGCATTTGGAGAGCCCCTGATGCACCTAAACAGTGGAAACCCCCCACAAGTGACCCCATTTTGGAAAATAGACCCCACAAGGAACTTGTCTAGATGTGTGGTGAGCACTTTGAACCCCGAACTGCTTCACAGAAGTTTATAACGCACAGCCGTAAAAATAAAAAATCCTTTTTTTTTTTTTTGCAAAAATGATTTTTTTGCCCCAATATTTTATTTTTACAAGGGTAACAGGAGAAATTGGACCCCAAAAGTTGTTGTCCAATTTGTCCTGAGTACGCTGATATCCAATATGTGGGAGAAAACTACTGTATGGGTACACGTTGGGGCTCGGAAGGGAAGTAGTGACGTTTTGGATTGCAGACTTTGATGGAATGGTCTGGGGCGTCATGTCGCATTTGGAGAGCCCCTGATGCGCCTAAACAGTGGAAATCCCCAACAAGTGACCCCATTTTGGAAAATAGACCCCACAAGGAACTTATCTAGATGTGTGGTGAGCGCTATGAAGCCCCAAGTGCTTCACAGAAGTTTTTAATGTACAGCCGTAAAAACAAAAAAATATTTTTTTTTGTACAAAAATGATATTTTCGCCCCCAGTTTTTTATTTTCCCAAGGGTAGCAGAAGAAATAGGACAAATTGCACAATAACTCTTGGGGTCCAGAGTACGCTGATACCCCATATGTGGGGATAAACTACTGTTTGGACGCATGGCAGAGCTGAGAAGTGAAGGAGCACCGTTTGACTTTTTCAACGCAGAATTGGCTGGAATTGAGATCAGACGCCATGTCACATTTGGAGAGCCCCTGATGTGCCTAAACAGCGGAAACCCCCCAATTCTAACTCCAACCCTAACCCCAACACACCCCTAACCCTAGTCCCAACCCTAACCACAAACCTAACCCTAACACACCCCTAATCCCAACCCTAACCCTAATCCTAACTTTAGCGCCAACCCTAACCCTAACTTTAGCCGCAACCCTAACCCTAACCCTAATGGGAAAATGGAAATAAATACTTTTTTTTAATTTTATTATTTTTCCCTTACTAAGGGGGTGATAAAGGGGGGTTTGATTTACTATTTATAGCGGGTTTTTATGATTGGCAGTTGTCACGCTAAAAGACGCTTTTTATTGCAAAAATAGTTTTTGCATCATCACATTTTGAGAGCTATAATTTTTGCATATTTTGGCCCACAGAGTCATGTGAGGTCTTATTTTTTGCGGGACGAGTTGACGTTTTTATAGGTACCTTTTTTGAGCATGTGACGTTTTTTGATCGCTTTTTATTTCGATTTTTGGGAGGTTAGAATGAACAAAAATCAGCAATTCATGAATTTCTTTTGGGGAGGCGTTTATACCGTTCCGCGTGTGGTAAAATTGATAAAGCAGTTTTATTCTTCGGGTCAGTACGATTATGGTGATACCTCATTTATATAATTTTTTCATGTTTTGGCGCTTTTATAGAATAAAAACAATTTTATATCAAAAATAATTATTTTTGCATCGCTTTATTCTGCGAGCTATAACTTTTTTATTTTTTCACTGATGATGCTTTATGATGGCTCGTTTTTTGCGGGACAAGATGATGTTTTCAGCGGTACCATGTTTTTTTATATCGGTCTTTTTGATCGCGCGTTATTCCACTTTTTGTTCGGCGGTATGATGATAAAGCATTGATTTTTTGCTTCGTTTTTTTTTTTTTTTAAGGGGTTCACTAAAGGGGTTAACTAGTGGGACAATTTTATAGGGGGGGTCGTTACGGACGCGGCGATACCAAATATGTGTACTTTTATTGTTTTTTTTTTTTTATTTACAGAAAGAAGTGAATTTATTGGGGAATATTTTTTTTTTTTTTTTTTATTTTTGATTTTTTTTTTACACATGTTTATTTTTACTTTTTTAACTTTTTTACTTTGTCCCAGGGTGGGACATCACAGTATTTTATCAGATCGCTGGTGTGACAGTGTGCACAGCACTCTGTCACACCAGCGATCGCACAGGCATAGATGCAGGCTTCTCAGTGCCTGCTCTCGGCAGGCACTGAGGTAGCCGCCTCCCTCCAGGACCCCGGCGCCATCTTGGATCCGGGTCCTGGGAGGGAGGAAGCCCTCAGAACAGCGTGATCACATCGCGCTGCTCTGAGGGTCTCAGGGGGGCGCGCAGGGAGCCCCCACCCTGCGCGATCCTCCCCTGTGCCCCCAGTACACCGCGATCATGTTTGATCGCGGTGTGCAAGGGGTTAATGTGCCGGGAGCGGTCCGTGACCGCTCCTGACACACAGTCATGGGTGTCAGCTGTGATAATCAGCTGACACCCGGCGGCGATTAGCTGCGCTCCCCTCAGGAGCGCAGCTGATCGCCTATGACGTACTATCCCGTCCCCGGTCATACGGGCCCAGGTACCATGGACGGGATAGTACGTCCGATGGCAGTAAGGGGTTAATTATTGTATTGTTAACGTTGTTACCTATGACTTGTGTTTTGAAACTGTTAAACTGTAAAGCGCTGCGGAATATGTTGGCGCTATATAAATAAAGATTATTATTATTATTATTATTATTATTATTTCACAGGAATTAAAGAAATGTGGAAAGAAAAATGGAAATTTTAGCCTTTCCCACAACAATGTTGCTTTATTCCCAAATTTTTCATTTTACAAGAGTAGCAGGAAAAAATTGACCTTACAAATTGTTTTGCAATTTCTCCTACATACTCTACAGTTTGGCAGATGGCAGGGCTCAGTTGGGAAGGAGCACCATTTGACATTTGGAGAGAAAAATTGATTAGAATAGATAGTGGATGTCATGTCATGTTTCCTGAGCTCCTGATGTGCCTAAACAGTAAAAATCCTCCATATATGACATCAGTTTGAAAACTACACCCCTCAAGATATTTATCTAGAGGTGTGGTGAGCATCTTGAACCCATTTGTGCATCACAAAATTTTAAAACATTGGACAGTGAAAATTAAAAATTATGTTTTTTTTCAAAAATGTTCCTTTAGCCCCAAATTTTTCATAAGGGTAACAAGAGAAAACATACATGCCAATTTGTTGTGAAGTTTCTCCTGAGTATGCCAATGCCCCATATTTTGAGGTGAAAACAGTTTAGCACATGGGAGAGCTCCAAAAGGAAGGAGGGTTGTTTTGGGAAGCAGACTTTGTTCATATGGTTTCCGGGCATCATGCCGCATTGGTAGGGCTCTTATACTGCTAGAAGAGCAGTAACCTCCACAAATTACCCTATTTTGAAAGCGACACCCTGCATAAAATTTATCTAGGCTCCTAGTGGTGTGGTGGCCATTCAAAACCCACAGATGGTTCACAGAATTTAATAACATTGGGATGTGAAAATGAAAAATTATGTTCTTTCACACAAAAATGTTCTATCCTCAAATTTTTAATTTTCACAAAGAATCATATGGGGAATGGACTCAACCATTTTAAAGTAATATTTTCGGAATGCAGCAATACCCTATATGTGGTCATACATTTTTATTTGGGTGTACGGCAGGGGATCAGAAGACATGTTTCATAAGGGTAACAAGAGAAAACAGATATGCCAATGTGTTGTGCAGTGTCTCCTGAGTATGCCAATGCCCCATATGTTGGGAAAAACAACTGTACTGGCACACAGGAGAGCTTCAAAAGAAAGGAGTGCCGTTTTGGGAAGCAGACTTTGTTCATATGGTTTCTGGGCACCATGCCGCATTTGTAGGGCTCTTGTACTGCTAGAAGAGCAGTAACCTCCCACAAATGACCTTATTTTGGAAGCAGCACCCTTTATGAAACTCATCTAGAGGTGTGGTGGCCGCACAGATGGTTCACAGAATTTAATAACATGTGAAAATGAAAAATTATGTTTTTTACATAAAAATGTTTTATCCTCAAATGTTTAATTTTCACAATGAATAATACGGGAATTGGACCCAACCATTTCTAAAGCAATATTTTCTGAATGCGGCAATACCCTGCATTTGGTCATACATTTTTATTTGGGCGTATGGCAGGGGATCAAAACAGAGAGATCACCATATGGATTTTATGGAGCAGAGTTTCCTGGAGTAGTGTGTGGGCACCATTTGCAGAGACCCTAAGCTTCCAAAACAACAGACAAACTAAAAAGTGACCCCATTCTGTAAATTACACTTGAGGAAATCACCTAGGGATGTAGAGAAAATTTTGACCCCACTGGTGTTCTCCAGAAATTGCTTAGTGCTCAGTTGATGTTGTGGAATTAAAAGTCCAAATATGCCATTTTATTGCCCAATACATAGTGCCCAGTTTGTGCTTCCAGAGACATATGCTACATAAATTGTTAAACGTGTTCCCCAGGACCTAACAATTGATGAACCAATATAAGATTGCTGGGTGTCCAACACTCTCACGATCAGCTGTAACTGCTCCAGCAGTGGCTTGAACTAAGGCTTTTTCGTTGCTGAGCTTGTGGACAGTGTAGGGTGCATATGCTCAGGAGTTATGCACCCATCAGTGTGCACTCTCTGGTTGGTTTCTGAAGCATCAATCCACAGTTGGGACCAACTGTAAACAGACACATCACATAGTATACATCTCTTTTCAGTGTCCCTTGTATAGCAAAGTGCAATCAGCTGCACTTTTCCATACAGTTACTAAAGTACATGCCAGCCAGACTGAGGCTGAAAGATCACATTTTTAATCTGCATCTGGTGAATGGTCGTCCATGGTGACATTACAGTATATGTCTAGAAAGGTTTCCAGACATATACTGTATTCTAGGTGCACGGGTGCAGCCTAAGCGATGTACGGGCTATATACAGCAACCCCATACATTCCTTGGTGGCCTCTACCTGAATACTGTAGTACATTCACATCAATGGTAGATAAAGCTCAGCACTTGTCTATTAAGCAAGGTGCGGAGCTGCTGTATTCTGCCTGGACATCACTTACATCTGGCCACTGCCGGAGCAGTTTTCAGCTGATAAGTGGGTGTGCTAATGTTAGACCCCCACAGATCTCATTTGAAGAACTATTTATAGAGTAGGCAAACAATGATTAGAGCTGGAAAACCTCTTTAAAGGGAATCTGCCACCCCATTTTTGCGATATCAGATAAAGATATCACTGAATTGTGCGTCCCATAAGTAATTTATAGGTACCTATCATATCTCCTGACACCCCAGTTTTCATGTCAAAATACCTTTGTAAAGTTTGTTTTTCCGCATGCAAATACATGTGGTCCCGTCCGATGGGCGTGGTTTATTCGGATTCTCCCCCCACTCCTCTGCTTGCTGGACGTATCTTCGTCTGTGAATATCACAGACAGCGTACTGTTTCCGCGCTTGCGTGTTCAAAAATGCCCTCGCGCGTGCGCAGTGTGCTTTGCCCAACAGTGGGCAAAGTAGAAAATCAGTTCTGTGCATGCACCAGTATTTTGCATCCCTTTCTATGCCCCGGAAGTCATCCACTGGCGCATGCGCAGTACTAATTTTATGCAAGCGCGAGGGGCATTTTGAAAGCGAAAGCAGGAAAGCCATACGTGAACGCACTAACAAGAAGAAAAGAAGTGCGTAGGGCAAGACAGGAGGCGGGTGGGGAATGAGAGTAAACACCGCCCATCGGACCGGACCGCATGTATTTGCATACTGAAAAATGAACTTTACAAAGGTATTTTGACATGAAAACTGGGGTGTCAAGAGATATGATAGGTACCTATAGATTATTTATGGGACGCACAATTCAGTGATATCTTTATCTGATATCGCAAAAATGGGGTGACAGATTCCCTTTAAGTGCATTCCGCTCATACATGCATACATGTTGACATTCAGTGGGCTTTGGAAACAATACAAGACACTTTTTCATGCCATTCACTGTGCGGTAAAAGTGATGAGGCAACTTTATTCTTTGGGTCATTACAATCACAGTTATACTAGAGTTATATAGTTTGTTTATGTTATGCATATTTTGCATACTAAAATTTTTTTTACAAAAAATGTTTACCATAGTCATATATCTGTTGACAAAAAAAAGTTCCAGCTATCAGAGTCTAAGGGTCCAATATAAAGTCTTGTTTTTTGCAGGACCAGATGATTTTTTATTGATACCATTTTTTGTATATTTTTTATCACTTTTTATTCTGTTTTATGTGTCAATATGAAGAATAAGCTATATTTCCGTGGTCTTTTTTTATTTATTTTCTTTACAGTGTTCACCGAACAGGTTAAATAATGTATCAGTTTTATAGATTGTTTTGTTCTGGACATGGCCATACCAAATTTGTGTACTTTTTTCCTTGTTTTTATGAAAAACTGTGTTTTCAGTTGCAAAATATTTTCCATTTTTGTCATAGTTATATAGATTGAACAAATACTCAGATGCATCAAGTTCTACCTTTCTCCACCAATTATACAATATTTGTCGCTAAATTACCTATATCTCACAATGCCATTTCTCGTAAGGAAAGAATCCAGCCCTTTTCAACAGCTGTTATTGTGTCTGTCACTACTATCTGTTGTGGTAGGGCAATCCACAGTCTGATTGGCATTCCTCAATTTTACATTTTTAATATTTTTACAAACTTTATTTCACTTTTTGGATTTTTTTATTTAGTCCCAGAATGTGACATAATTTTTCCCTCGTCTGATCACTGATCTAATATTCTGGAATGCTTTTGCATTGCAGGGCATTAGATGTGTCAATCAGACACAGACAGGAGACATGTCAGGTCCTGCTCATGGCAGGTCACCATATCTGGGTGACTAACAAATAAAGATGCACTCTGTAGCACTATAGCATGCGCACATAAAATATATCAAATTGGAATTACATTACTGCTCTAGAAAATAGGGTAAAATGAAGATATGTAGCTCATAAATTGGCCAATTCATGCGCGCCCAGCAGCCAAAGACAGGGCAATCTTCTTTGCTAGGAATCTAATCTAATGTGTTTCTTCTCTTGTGCTCATAACCTACATTTCTATAACCTACATTTATATGGGTAGTTAGGCTCCTGCTGTAAAGCCCCATAGGCTGATAGGTGGAGTGCTTGTCTGAGAGTCTATGTACAGTGGTGTGTAAAAGTTTGGGCAACCCAGCCTTTCAAGTCATCTTCAACTTGCTTAAATGATCACAATAGCAGTAATTTTGACAAGGGATGCCCAAACTTTTGCATGCAACTATATACAAATATCAAAGACTGACAGTCACTTCCAAACAGAGACCAGGTGTGAACAGGTGCATACTAAGAGTAGCCACATCCATATACAGTCATGACCGAAAGTGATGGCACCCTTGAAATTGTTCCATAACATGATGTGTTTCTCCCAGTAAATTATTGCAATGTTACAACGTTACATATTAAATCTGTTTTGTTATACACGTGCTTATTTCTTTTGGGTGTAGTGGAATAACACAAAAAAACAGAGAAAAAAGGCTAATTGGACATAATTTCACATATAAACCCAAAGATTTGCTGGACAAAATTGTTGGCACCTTTCCAAAATTATGGGTAAATAACTTTGTTTCAAGCATTTGATGTTCATTCAAAATGACTTAGGGTATAAGCAATGGGAGATTGTGGTCAATTATGCCGATATGGGAGTTTTCAGGTCTTGAGTGAAGTTAGACTTCATAATGTATTGCACTGAAGACGTCTCTATTAGTTTGTATCTTTTGGACCACAATCAAGTTTGAGTGGTGGTCAGAAGCTACTGTATGTTCACTCAAAAGAAAATAGATGAGTAACATATTACACATGGAAAAAAATGACAGATATTTAAGTATAAATATTGGCAGATTGGCATCATACTATCCAAATTAGAAAAGCTCAAGACATATGACATGCCTGCAATAGTGTGAGTGTGGATGGTTATTACAAAGGCCTCTTCTTCTAGGGAGTAAAAAAAGTTGGGAGAGCTAACCACAAATGACTCTTCTGATGTTTATTTTCTGATATAGAAATGAGCTACATTAAATCTATATTAGGGTTGTCATCGTAGAACAACTTCTCTCCGTATAGCATAATAAAGAATATGGATATCATACAAAGTTTATTCCCTGCTTGGAATTTCCCTCTTTTAACCACCAGATCAGAGAGATGAAAACCACTTCAAATGTGTGATTAAATTTTATGAAATTTTTGCAATAATTCTGCAGGAGACAATAATGTCTACCAGATTACAATGGCCATATCTTCAAGATTCATACAGATACAGCACAGACCACCAAAGTTGTTTGTAGGAAATGTCCCCATTTATGTCGATGCTGCTGAACGTAGTTGTTAGCATATAGTATGTAATGTTACATTTATCAAAGAACTTCAATTTAGTGCTTCAACTAGAATAATGTAATTCTGTTTGCTAGACTTCAGCAATCTAAAGATGCTATCTATCTCATTTTGTCACAAAACTAGTAGTACAATGATGAGCTTTGTTACAATGACCAGGGCCATATTTATTATATTTTCAAGATATATAAATCTTAGTCAGTAATTTCCATTTAGCTGACATCTATGAATCTGTTCCACTCTATTGTTACCTAGAAAGTATACAATGATCAAATTGGTGACACAATGTCACAGAAGAAGGTGAATATGAATTTCCAGTATACAGGACGCTACCGTAAAATAAAGGTATGGGTGAGAAGGTGGCATATTTCTCCATATAATTGTGCAAGGTGTGGGTTTTGGGTGGTGGTGAGTATATAGCTGAAATATGTCCTGTCACATCCACTTCTCAATATATAGAGCTGCTACATCACTAATAAGGAGGTGGAAGCCGTTAATGATGTAGCATGTATAATGGCACTGTCAATGGCTCTTTCACTTCTGATGACAGGATGTCTGCGTTTGTGTTGAAAGCACTCATATACTTTATGACAGGTGTGGACGGCCTCTGTTTCCTGCCTTTTTCTAGGAGCATGACTGATTTCCAGCAGTAATAATTGGGACAGAGAAAGAAAAATCTAATTCCAGAAATCCAATAGTAGCATATGTCAAGTGCAACAAAATCATGGTAAAATAATAAATGCTAATGTATGCAGTATAAAGTCGTATGTCCAGAGATGCAGCTATTACCAATGATGCAATAGAGTGATATTGTATACCATAAGTATTACATTCGCGCTTTAATATAGCACTAGAGTCTGAGTTCATCCCAATATAACAGGCACATAAGGAGGAACAACATTCAATTTTGAAGTGAGAATAGATTATTTCTTTGTATCAAACAGTCCGGAGTTTAACCATTATGAGATGTATTTCATACATATTTAATATGACATAAAATCAGAGAAACTCTATATGCTTTTTTCCAATTTGTTGTCTTAAAAGTCAAAATGTAATTTGCAGTTCACCAGCAAAAAATAAATTGCTGGTTTTGAAGTGGGAACGTGGTTTTATCCTTTCAACAATACTGTCAGTTTAATGGAAATCTTAATGTAAATGCAAAGAGTATCATGGCCTTGTAAAAAAAAAAAAGTAGAAGAGGCATCACGACTGCCAAAAGTTGGAGAGATTTTAAGTCACTTTCGAACTTTTAACTTAAATTATATAATTGTATTCCTTTAATGAACTATGAAATGTTCTTTTTATACTCCTGTCTGTGCCAAAATCATATTACAAATTGGATTGATGGATATATGGATAGATGGATATATGATTGAAGAATGGGTGGATGGATGTAGATATGGGTGGATGGATATATGAATGAATGGATGAATAGATTGATGTATATATGGATGGATGGATATATGGATAAATGGATGGATGGAAGGGTGGTTTGATGTACATATGGATGGATGGATATATGGATTAATGTATGAATAGATGAATGGATAGGTGGATGGATGTATATATGGATGGATGGATATCTGGACGAATGGATGAATTGATGGATGGATGGATTGATGGATGAATTGATGGATAGATGAGTTGATGGATCCATTGAATCTCACTTGGAGGCCACATCTCTACATCTCTATAACAGCACATACTGTAAGCTGTAAATGAAAAAGAAGTCGGCCTCAATAAGCTCCATATGTTTTGTGATCAAACCAAAGATATATACTGCATGTCAACAAATTGAACTTTAGCTCTGTCATACTCTGCTAAACCCAGAAAGGGAAAAGAAAAGCTCACATAAAAAATGATAAAAACTGAAGAAAATTTAAAAGTAACCTCAGTGTTCTGTCCCCTCTACACGGTACCCTGAGATGTGCGCAAAGTCTGAAATCCAGTTAAATCGATGTAGTCCAATAAGACTGATTCCTG
The DNA here is from genome assembly GCA_033576555.1 of Oophaga sylvatica. Taxonomy (NCBI): domain Eukaryota; kingdom Metazoa; phylum Chordata; class Amphibia; order Anura; family Dendrobatidae; genus Oophaga; species Oophaga sylvatica. The sequence goes on along the minus strand of JARQOD010000005.1, from coordinate 162,242,128 downwards.
AAGTCAGTGCAAATTATTGAATATTAGTAAATGAAATCAGTGAAACTAGGAGCAGTAAAATAACAAGGAAACAATATATGTACAGGCAACACAGAAATACACAAGATAAAATGGCGGAACAGTGTATAAACAACATGTGTTAAACCAGCCTGAAATCCAGTCTTATATATCTAGTAGCTGCAAACAAGTGCCACATAATCCTTCTTACCAGCAATGCTATCATGAAGGGGGGTAAAATGGTGCATGTCCTCCATATTCCAAGAAAATGAAAGCTCCTTCTTCCCACAACCCACCACTACAGGGAGCGAGGATAGTAGCAACAGATGGACAAAAAGCTAGTGCTGATGAACAAATTCAACCACTAGAGGAGAGGGAGCTTTCAAGATGTGGACAAAAACTCTGTAATGAAAACTTCATGCTGAAGGCATGACATTCAGGTTAAAACTGAAGATCCACACTGTATTTGATTATGTTCTAAAATTATGCAGTAGAAAGATATTGTGCTCCCAGAATTCACTGTGACAATATGGTCTCTACTTTGTAACAGCCATTGCTGTGAACTCACCTCTTCCATTCCTGAGCCGGCTTTAGATGAAACTCACATGTGGGGGAGGTTGTCATGAAGTTATCAATGGGTGGCGCTTGATAGTGGCACATGCATAGTAGTTAATTCTTCTAGCAGCCATCAATCTATGAATATTAAATATGTTGAAGTACATAATTGTTCTACTGATGAGCGATTTGCTACAACTTAATTTTCATTGTCATGGCATTGAAGACTTGCTGCCGACTCTCAGCAGCATCACACCTTGTGATCAGCATGTTAAAACAAAAATGAATTTTCTAATGTGGACAAACCTTTTAATCTCTAGAAATACAGACCCAGGAGCAAGTTTAGGGTTAAGTTGTGCCTTGGACTTATAGAGTGGTGTAAGGAATGTGGTAAAGGTCTTGTGTTCAATTTTCTGCATCTTATGAGTTCCCAAACATGTCCAACAATGTTCTGCAAGCTTTTAGCTGGATCCTGTATTAGCAAGTAAAAATGATGGAAACTTGCATGATGGTTTGGTGCGCTAAGACCAAAGTGCAATTCTTGGAATTACATGAGCTTTTTCAGTACTTTAGCATTGAATGAGTCTTCAAGAAGTATCAGAAACTAGGTCTAGCTTAATAATGTAATGGATGCTGAAAACACAGCCATGATGTCAATTCTCTAGTTCGCTCCCTACAGAATTGTCATTTATAGTACAAGGCATAGATACTTGTGGCATTCATTTTTTCTTAATAATACACAATTTACAACCCTGTGAATTTTTTGATATGTGTTAAATTATAATTCAGAAATTGTTTTAGTCATAACACATTTAACTAACTGTGAATGAACTATGGTTAACCACACAGATTTATAAAAGTTGGGTTTGTCCATACATCATTGATACGTTTGTCATCTGGTATAATATCAAATCTTAATATACTACAAAGAATATTACTAACCTTACATAAAAAGGTCTCCCAAGATCTCAATCTGCGCATGTGCCACCTACGGTAACCATTTCCCCAAGCCCACAGCAGGGATATCATAGGGAAAATGGACTCCGCTCACCAGTGCCGACATCTTCTGAGATACCAGGCACCGCAGCATTGCCCTGCTCCTGTTTCCACCTGCCTCCTGAAGCAGCGACCCTGCCTCCTGTGACCCCGCTCCACCGCAGATGCCCCCAGGTAAACTACCATTAAAAAGGGACTATAAGACACACCACCATTTAGTTTAAAAAAACATTTTTTTCCTATTTTGAACCCAAAAATTTGGGGTGCATCTTATAATCTCCAAAATACGGTAATTGTGTTCCTTTCATGAACTGTGAAATGTTTTTAATACTCCTGTCTGTGCCAAAATCCAATTAATCAAAGTAATTAACAGAGGTAATTAACAGGCATGATTTCAAGATTATAGACTGATTATAAACTGATGTATTATATCCCATTGTGTTACAGGGATAACTGTTGAGTTCTCTTAAATCAGTGATTTCTGATTCTTACCATTTATAGACGTTAGTTACTGGATATGACTAGAGTTGAGCGATACTTTCCGATATCCTAAAGTATCGGAATCGGAATGGTATCGCCGATATCACTAAAATATCGGCGATACCCGATACCGATACCGGAAGTCCCATGTAAGTCTATGGGAACAAAATATCGCAACTAAAAAAAACCCATTCTTTCCTTGTAAACACTAAATATACACACATAGAATACATATATATATATATATACATGTCATTGTGACATATATATATACATATATGTATAGTTTATACACTTCTACATAGTAAAATATCCTCTGATTCAATTGCCGGGTAAAGCCGGCTTCAGTGAAAAGACAGAAGCACCCGACATGAAATGACACTTGGTGTACATAGGGTTAACCATGTCTTTTCATGTCGTTTGCTATCTGATTTGCACAAACAATTAAATCAGTCTATGTGTGCAAAATTTCACACCTGTAGGGGTTAATTAAAGGTGTAAATTCGTTGTAAAAAAAACGGACTTTTTTGCTACGAATTTACACCTTTAATTAACCCCTACAGGTGTGAAATTTTGCACACATAGTCTGATTTAATTGTTTGTGCAAATTAGATAGCAAAGGACATGAAAAGACATGGTTAACCCTATGTACACCAAGTGTCATTTCATGTCGGGTTCTGCATTTTCACAAAAGCCGGCAATTGAATTAGCGGCTATTATACTATGTAGAAGTGTATGAACTACAAATATAAATATATATATATATGTGTCACAAATTCAATGACATGTATATATATATGAGGTATAAAATTGCTGAAAAAAAATGCGTGGGCTCCCGCCCTATTTTCGCAACCAGACAGACAAAGCCAGTGAGTGGGGGCAGATAATAATAGCCCAGAGAGGGACCATTATTTTTGCCCCCCCCCGGCTACTAACATCTGCCCCCAGACACCCCAGGAAAGACAAATCTATAATTAGATTCGCCCTTTCTGGCACTTTGCCCGTCTATTCCCATTGCCCTGTAGCGGTGGCGAATGGGTTAATATGGGGTTAAAGCCACCTTGCTATTGAAAGGTGACCTTAAGCCAGGTTAATAATTGAGAGCTGTCAATTAGACAACTATCAATTATTAATCCTATTGCATGAAATAAAAATAAAACACACACACTTTAATTAAAAATCATTTTAATGAAATAAAGACACATGTTTTTGACCATCTTTTATTTTACTGCAAAAACCATTTCCTGTAATAAAAATAAAATAAAAAAGCAAAATTATTCTTACCTATCCCATGCACAGTCAGGTCCCACGGTGTAATCCTTCAGAAAGGGTTAATGTTTACTGCAGGGACCGCAGCTAATGCTGCAGCCTCACAGTAAACCCCAAATGAATGAGTTCCTCTCCTGCCTGACAGGAGAGTAAAGGCTGGGTGTCACATAACGATACACCAGCGATCCCGACAACGATATGCACTTGTCAGGATCGCTGGTGTATCGCTACATGATCGCTGCTGAGCTGCCAAACAGGCAGCTCAGGCAGCGATCTGGGACAGCGACACTGCGGGTAACATCGCTTAAGGGCCCGTCTCACATAGCGATATCGCTACCGAGATCGCTGCTGAGTCACTAGTTTTGTGACGCAGCAGCGAGCTCACCAGCGATATCGCTGTGTGTGACATTCAGCGACGATCAGCCCCCCTGCCGGGTATCGCTGATCGTCGCAGAAATGTCAGGACCTTTTTTTGATCGCTGGTTTCCCTCTGACAGGCACGCATCGCTGCGTGTGACAGGCGGGAGACCAGCGATCCGCTGGTAACCAAGGTACACAGCGGGTTTCCAGGCACCGCGCAGCGCTTGGAAACCCGCTGTGTACCTTGGATACCAGCTCCCTGCATCAGGGCGCTGGTATCCAAGGTACACAGCGGGTTTCTAGGCACAGCCCCGCGCCTGGAAACCCACTGTGTACCTTGGTTACCAGCGGATCGCTGGTCTCCCGCCTGTCACACGCAGCGATGTGTGCCTGTCAGCGGGAAACCAGCGATCAAAAAAAGGTCCTGACATTTCAGCGACGATCAGCGATACCTGGCAGGGGGCTGATCGTCGCTGAATGTCACACACAGCGATATCGCTGGTGAGCTCGCTGCTGCATCACAAAACTAGTGACTCAGCAGCGATCTCGGTAGCGATATCGCTATGTGAGACGGGCCCTTAAGTGGAAAAGCTTAATTGATTGCTTTCCACTTTCACTTCAGGTCAGCCAGGGACACAATCAGTGACGTCAGAGGGAACTGATTAACAAAAATAGGGGTTCCCTTAGAAAAAAAAATGGCGTGGGGTCCCCCCTATTTTTGTTAACCAGCCAGATGAAGCAGACCGCTGAGGCCTGGATTTTCAGGCTGTTAAGGAGCCAAGATCCATGGACCTTGCCAGCCTGATAATACTAGGCCACAGCAGTCTGCATATCTTGGCTGATTAACAAAAATAGGGGATCCCCTCGAAAAAAATTGGCGTGGGGTCCCCCCTATTTTTGTTAACCAGCCAGATGAAGCAGACCGCTGAGGCCTGGATTTTCAGGCTGTTAAGGAGCCAAGATCCATGGACCTTGCCAGCCTGATAATACCAGGCCACAGCAGTCTGCATATCTTGGCTGATTAACAAAAATAGGGGATCCCCTCGAAAAAAATTGGCGTGGGGTCCCCCCTATTTTTGTTAACCAGCTAGATGAAGCAGACCGCTGAGGCCTGGTTTTTCAGGCTGGTAAGGATCCAATATCCATGGACCTTGCCAGCCTGATAATACCAGGCCACAGCAGTCTGCTTAGCTTGGCTGGTTAACAAAAATAGGGATCCCCTCGAAAAAAAAACGGCGTGGGGATCCCCCCTATTTTTGTTAACCAGCCAAGTAAAATGCAGACTGCTGCGGCATGGTATTAAAAGACTGTCAAGGCCCATGGATTTTGACCCTCAACAGCCTGATAATACCAGGCTACAGCAGCCCCACATTTGGCGCATCAAAAGATGTGCCAATTGTGGCACTTTACCCGGCTCTTCCCACTTGCCCTGTAGCGGTGGCAAGCGGGGTAATAAGGGGTTAATGTCACCGTTGATTGCACGGTGACAATAAGCCCGGTTAATAATGGAGAGGTGTCAATAAGACACCGATCCATTATTAATCCCAAAGTTTTTAAATGTTTAAAAAAAAGACAAAGCAAGAAAAAAGTCTTTTAATGAAATAAAAGAGACAACACAGTTTTCATTAATTTTATTGTACTCTCATTCCTGCGACGCCATCGATCTCCTGTAAAAAAAGAAAAAAAAACAAACCAACAGTATACCACCTGTCCGACGCAGTCCATAACGACAGTCCCACGACGATCCAACTCTGCTACATCGCAATGACAGGCAGAACCTGTCATCGCGACGCAGCACAGCTGATTACCTGCTTCCCCGGCGGTGACGTCATCGGACTGACTGCTTTACGGCCGGGATTACCCAGCAGTCACTGCAGTTATCGCGAGAAACTGCATGTGACCGCCGGGGAAAGAAGATTGCGGCCATCAAGCAGTCCAGGACGTGACCGCCGGAGATCTTCTGCCAGGTAAGTGCCGCTGACTCCTGACAGACCCGACCGACGGACACTGACAGTGACAGTGACAATCCCGATTCCGGTATCTGATATGACGAAAATATCGGAACTCGGAATCGGAATTCCGATACAGCTAATATCGGCCGATACCCGATATTTGCAGTATCGGAATGCTCAACCCTAGATATGACAATTTCAACATCGTTACATCTGTATATGTAACAATGTATGTCTTACTAGCAGATTGTGAAACATTGTTGCAGAGATGTCTATTAAGCCACAATATCATTAGTGAAGCTGTGCTGCTTTTAGATGCACAGAAACATTGCTCAACATTTAGCAGGTAACGCAGGCAAGTTTGACAAATTGAATTTTTAGAAAAGTAAAAAGCTATGACTGAGGCACATTAAAGGTCCATAGGCTTGATGTAGGAATATTTGCATAAATGAATAACAGAGGTATTTCTTTTGGCAATCAATAGGAAATTCCCCATTTTGATTTCCAAAGTAAGTCTGAAAATTATGCAAAATTAAATTGATTTTTTATATCAGTTTCATACACAAAATGAAATGCATTCTTCATAATGCCCTATCCTACAGCATTTTACTTAAAAACATACCAGGGCAGGAACAAGCGGTATGGGAATTAGACGTCAGTCTAAGGCAAATCCTTTCAAGAGGTACGGGCTGGTGTTGTGGGTGCTTCCCTTCTCGTTCACTGACCAATGAGTAATTCAGTCTTCAGTTTAAGGTTAAGAATTACTCCTTCTTGTACAGACATCTCGGTGACTTAATCTTTCTTCATTCTCTGGTCTTAACTCTTCGAGTCATCAAGCTGAGCCCTGACGCTGTGTAGCTTCATGGTCAAAATATCTCGGTCTCTTATTATTTGACATGAACATTAGGAATAAGATTAGCTACTTTTATTTATTATGGTAAATTTTTCTTTTAAATTTGCTTCTAAAATAAGCAAGCATATTGTGTTTAGTCAAGACTACTTTAGTAGGTTACTTCTTTTCGATATCATTCAACTTAACAAAATCTTGCAAAAACATACTGTAGGTGGCTTTAGGAAATTAACACTAGATAGTGGATCTTCCTATGTGTTGTGTTTGGCTATTTATACAAAATTTTGACCATAGTTTGATGTCCGTTAAACACATTTGTGAAATTAGTTTACCTGCTGGTCAATAATAAAGTGCTCTCATTATCTAATGTTAATGATCTTGGAAGGTGGTCAACAGGTAGGCTAATAAAGAAAAAAGGAACTTCAGAGTAACTCAGCTTCACCTCTCGATGTACTGGGAAAGAGGGAGGATGATGCATCATAATCGGGATTACACTCTGAACATAAGAAAGGGAACGTGATACCTGTTTAATGCTTCCTAAACCATAGGCAGCATGTATGAGGACCTGGCTGCATGATTCCAATCAGGTATTTCTTTGAAAATATACTTTAAAGATCTGGCCAAGGACCATAGCCAGAAACGAGACTAATTTGGCCCTACTCCCGGCCAGCTTCTTCCAGTGCAGTTGCAGGTGATTGCCAGTTCTCTTGCTATAGGAAAGATTTGTCAATATCATAGAGCAGCACTGAGATTTTTAAGTACATTTTCCTTGAAAAGCAGGAATGTTTCAGAGAAAAATATGCAAAGCTTCAATTGTGCAACCAGGGTCTGATTCATGTTGACCATGGTTTGAGCAGTATTAATCAGAAAGTTGCACACTTTCTGTTTTAATGATTTTTAGAATTTGTTTCCAACCCCTTTAGGGGATTCAAACTTGTGATTACTTTATCACTTATAGAATTAGAATAACAATACCATACTATAACTGTGGGTTTCTTATGAAGACCTCCTGACTGCAATCACAACCCATTTGTATGCCCCAATTGCATTGCAGAAAGGTCAGTGGGCATCAGAAGCAACATCTCCCCCACCGCGCATTTCACAGCTCACAAATGTTATTGACAGCAGAAACAAATATTTTAAACTCTATCGATCGGAGTTAGCTTCAATTGCAGTAGTTACTCCTGGATATAGGTTGTATATCAAAACTGACACCAGTGCTATATGGAGTAGGCTCAACTCCAGAGCCCAATCCATGCAGTAAGTGCACACATTCTCCATAGAAGTAAAGCAGATGTCGGTAAGGGATTGGATATTTCTAGTTCAAGGATAGGTTATCAATGACAGATTATTGGGAGTGTGACTTTCAGCATTTCTGCAAATCAGAATATATAAAGGGGCTGCAGTGCACCTTCACTTTATGCTGCTCGGCTCAATGCCCTGTCATACATTTAATAGTAGCTGCGCTGGGTATTGCAGCTCTAGTCAGTTGAATAATGTGGTTTTATGATTTTATTATGTATATATTATAAATACTTTATATGGATTATATTCCTATTCAATTTGTAGCAATTTTTTTGTTTTAAAAGCCAGATAATTTTTAATTTTGATTTACTTTCCTTATAGCACATGGCACAATATAGAAGCTGTATCATAATACTAAATAATATGGTGTCTAATGCTACGCCATGGATCCAAAGGTCAAAGACAGAAGAAAGTTGGAAAAAAAACTACCTGTATCTTGATGGCCTTTTAACATGTTTCTTTTTTTTCCTCCCAGATGGCAGATCCAGATTTCAAAGTAAATGATAGAGTACAAGGAAAAAATAGATATCAAGCATTTCAGTAATTTAAATGACATGTATTTGATACTGCGTTAGATGAATGGAAATGTAAAGTCACAACTATCGGCACAAACATCCTATTAATCTAAGCCCTGTAGCAATAGTGACAAAAGTGCACATATGAATGACGTACAGAAGATAGAATTTTCTAGGGCTATGAGTTCTCAGATTTTTATCTAGCACATGAAGATCACAAAAAAGCAGTACTCTGATCAAGAACCATTCAGATCCTGCTGATAGCGACAGTGTAAACATTATCCTGGACACAGATGTAACAAGTATATGGCTGTGAGAAGTTACTTTTACAGAGTTAGTAACTTTTATTTATCATCATTATTGGTGAACAATGAAATTTTTTATTACCAAAAGGCTAATACCAATTTGGAATATTTCCTATTATTTGAAAAATTTTCCATGAAAAACATGTGTGTTCATGAATACCTCTTTGCGTAATAAAACATTTTTGCTTTTGTTTTAATGTCGCCTCTCCTTTGCAGAGATATAGCAATCAAAATATTTGGCACCTTATAAGATAACTTTTTCAAAGTTAATGTGGGTGTTATCAGATGTTTTATATTGGGGCATGTATTCTTACCTCTGTATGACTTGTGCAATCATTAGCAGTCAGTAGCACAGAAGAAAAAGAATATTTCCCCACCATAGCTTAGGTTTCTCGGTGTGTGAGATGTAATGATACAGATTTGATCTCCTGGTCTAACCTCCAACATGATTATAAAGTGCTGAGACATCAGAGCACAAATAACCCACACCTTTAAAATAGGGTTCCTTTGGGGTGAGGGTTAACACAGCTGAGTTTAGCTGTGTCATATTACAAACCCTCCTGTCATCTCTCCTCTCATGGCACTGTCAGCTCTGCTGTACTGCCTCTACCCCCACACTGCCTGTCCAAAGCTCTGTCATTTATCGCACTGAATTCTGTTCTGCTCAAAGCTCCTCAGACAATCTATGACCACATGAAACTTGAGCTGAACTTTGTGGTCGTAAATCAGTTTAGAGAAGCTCAGAAGTAAAAGATACAAGTTACCAGCAATAGACAGTGCAGCACAAAGGCTATAGAAGACAAATGCAAATGGTGTATTTTCTATAACATTCATTTGCAAACATTATTTTTAGTTACAAATAAATTCCTTTAAGTGATAAAAATGCTCCCAAAAGTGTGCCGTTGTATACACTAATGTTATACAGCTGTATATCTAGAACTTTAATAATTATATGCCTAAGGCGGTGGTCCTCAACCATTCTTACCTTGAGAGCCATATTCAGTCCTGAGATATGATTGCATGCCGCATCCATAGTGCCTACCTTATTCCACTGTCCCTCATTAGCAGCATACTTAAATCTAGGGGTTCCCATTTTACCCCCATTCGGAATTCTCACATTTATTTATTTATTTTTATAGCACAATTTATTCCTCAGCGCTAGTGTTGAGCGATACGATACTGCAAGTATCGGGTATCGGCCGATATTAGCTGTATCGGACTTTCGATACTTAGTTCCGATATTTTCCATATATCGTATACCGGAATCGGAAGTTCCCATAATTCTTTGAGAGGCAATGTGATTTTAGTCAGCCAATGAGGAATCCTAAGAAGTGTGGGCACATCCTGTACTGCTGCGGTCATGTTAACTAATGGCATGGCTGTGATTGGCTGCTGAAATGATGTCAGAATGCACTATAAAAGGCGCCGCCGCCATTTTAGCGTCACTGTGCTGTGAATTCAGTAAGTGACAGAACGCTGCTCTGCTGACTCTGAGGGACAGTTAGAGATTGCGATTTTGTGTACTGTGCTCTAGGCAGGCTAGTTTACCAACCGCTGTGTAAAGCTTCCTTTTGCCAGTGTTGTTTTAACAGCTCTGCAAGGTGTGTGTGAGTGCAGGTGACGCTGCAGTTTGCTCTGCATGCAACGCTGTCTGTAGGCATCTGCACGTGTCACTCACAGACTCTTTTCTTTTTTCTTCAGTGTAATTCTTGCTGCTCCATGCAATTTAAATTTTAGTGTGACGCGCTTCCATCCGTATCCAATACATTGGTTGCAAACACTATAGAAGTAGACAAAGGAGTAGCCTTTCACAGATTGTGAACAGTTGTGTTTCAGTGTTCACTTCAGTCTGTGTTTTTTATTTTTTGAGTGCACATCACGCTCCAGTTACTTGTTCAAGCACTGCTGCTTGTACTCTGCTGAGCGTGTCTCAGTGCCTCATCCTTGTCATTTCTCTCCAATTGGTTCTGCTCCATTCCATTTAAAATAAATATAATCTATTAGTGTGACGCGCTTCCATCCGTATCCAATACATTGGTTGCAAACACTATAGAAGTAGACAAAGGAGTAGCCTTTCACAGATTGTGAATAGTTGTGTTTCAGTGTTCACTTCAGTCTGTGTTTTTTATTTTTTGAGTGCACATCACGCTCCAGTTACTTGTTCAAGCACTGCTGCTTGTACTCTGCTGAGCGTGTCTCAGTGCCTCATCCTTGTCATTTCTCTCCAATTGGTTCTGCTCCATTCCATTTAAAATAAATATAATCTATTAGTGTGATGCGCTTCCATCCGTATCCAATACATTGGTTGCAAACACTATAGAAGTAGACAAAGGAGTAGCCTTTCACAGATTGTGAACAGTTGTGTTTCAGTGATCACTTCAGTCTGTGTTTTTTATTTTTTGAGTGCACATCACGCTCCAGTTACTTGTTCAAGCACTGCTGCTTGTACTCTGCTGAGCGTGTCTCAGTGCCTCATCCTTGTCATTTCTCTCCAATTGGTTCTGCTCCATTCCATTTAAAATAAATATAATCTATTAGTGTGACGCGCTTCCATCCGTATCCAATACATTGGTTGCAAACACTATAGAAGTAGACAAAGGAGTAGCCTTTCACAGATTGTGAACAGTTGTGTTTCAGTGTTCACTTCAGTCTGTGTTTTTTATTTTTTGAGTGCACATCACGCTCCAGTTACTTGTTCAAGCACTGCTGCTTGTACTCTGCTGAGCGTGTCTCAGTGCCTCATCCTTGTCATTTCTCTCCAATTGGTTCTGCTCCATTCCATTTAAAATAATTATAATCTATTAGTGTGACGCGCTTCCATCCGTATCCAATACATTGGTTGCAAACACTATAGAAGTAGACAAAGGAGTAGCCTTTCACAGATTGTGAACAGTTGTGTTTCAGTGTTCACTTCAGTCTGTGTTTTTTATTTTTTGAGTGCACATCACGCTCCAGTTACTTGTTCAAGCACTGCTGCTTGTACTCTGCTGAGCGTGTCTCAGTACCTCATCCTTGTCATTTCTCTCCAATTGGTTCTGCTCCATTCCATTTAAAATAAATATAATCTATTAGTGTGACGCGCTTCCATCCGTATCCAATACATTGGTTGCAAACACTATAGAAGTAGACAAAGGAGTAGCCTTTCACAGATTGTGAACAGTTGTGTTTCAGTGTTCACTTCAGTCTGTGTTTTTTATTTTTTGAGTGCACATCACGCTCCAGTTACTTGTTCAAGCACTGCTGCTTGTACTCTGCTGAGCGTGTCTCAGTGCCTCATCCTTGTCATTTCTCTCCAATTGGTTCTGCTCCATTCCATTTAAAATAAATATAATCTATTAGTGTGACGCGCTTCCATCCGTATCCAATACATAGTGCATAGTGCAAACACTATAGAAGTAGACAAAGGAGTAGCCTTTCACAGATTGTGAACAGTTGTGTTTCAGTGTTCACTTCAGTCTGTGTTTTTTATTTTTTGAGTGCACATCACGCTCCAGTTACTTGTTCAAGCACTGCTGCTTGTACTCTGCTGAGCGTGTCTCTGTGCCTCATCCTTGTCATTTCTCTCCAATTGGTTCTGCTCCATTCCATTTAAAATAAATATAATCTATTAGTGTGATGCGCTTCCATACGTATCCAATACATTGCTTGCAAACACTATAGAAGTAGACAAAGGAGTAGCCTTTCACAGATTGTGAACAGTTGTGTTTCAGTGTTCACTTCAGTCTCTGCGTAATAACCACACTTAGGCCTTATAACTTTTCTGACTTTCTTTATCAATCTACCAAGATGAAGAAGTCAGTGAGTAAGACACGTGGTCGTGGCCGTGGAGTTTCAGCAGGGAGAGGACGTGGGGATTCTGTGGCTGCTGCCGCCCTCAGTGACACAGCATCCACCAGTTTTCCCCGTGAGCGTTACTTTATGCGCACTTTGGTAGGAGCTCGGCGTGCCCTCCTGCTGCGGGAAGAACAAATTGAAGCCGTTGTTGGTTGGATGGCAGCCAATGCATCGACTTCAATTCCTTCCACCTCCTCTCAGGAACACAACACTGTTGAGCAACCATCTGTCTGTTCACCGCCTGTCAAATTGCCCAGGCAGTCAGAGAGTTCTGTACAGTAGCCAGCTGAGTCTCTGCTTCTGTTCTCAGAATTTGTTGGCTCGCAAATACGGGCACAGGCAAGCAGCATTCTGTAATTTGAAGAAGAGGGAGTATGCAGTGATGCGCAACAGCTGTGTCTCTCTCAATCTGAAGAGGCGGGTGAGCCAGTGCCGATGGACAGCACACCGCAGAACGCATCTCATGATGATGATGAGACTCAGGTGCCAGGTTTTGTGGAGCATGGTGCTGCCCAGACCATCCAACAGCAGCAGGTGTTGGAAGAGGGTAGTGGAGATGATGAAGTCCGAGACCCAACATGGCGTGAGCAACAGGAAGGTGGTGGGAGCAGCTCTGAGGAAGAGATTGGCCCAACGGTACAAAGAGGAGGGAGAGGTAGGCTGCAGACTCGCTTGCCTGTAGCCTCCAGTTTGGCACCTGTTGGGAGCAGTTCTCTTACAAATGTCAAAATTGGCGCTCCCATGACTTGCACTGCGTGGTCCTTTTTTGACAGACTTGTAGATGATATTTGCTATGTTAAATGCAAGCTGTGTAAGCAAAAAGTTAAAAGAGGTAAAAATATCAGTAACCTGAATACCACAAATATGTGGAAACATGTACGGACAAAGCACGTAGCTGAGTTACAAAGACACACTGGAGATGTAGGCCAACCTACAGCAGCACCTACATCTTCAGGTCGTGTTGGAGCCTCTACCTCCAGCTCACACACACCTGGTTCGGCTTCCTCACAGGATCTCCATGGAAGAACCTCGGTCACTGTTGTCCATACACAAACTGTTATTCCACCCACAGCAGCAAGTTCACAGTCATCGTCACACTCCCAGGCCACAAAACAGCCATCGGTACCACAGGCATGGGATAAAAGACGGCCATACTCGGCAAACCATCCACGAGCACAGGCTCTGAATGCTGGCATTGCAAAACTCCTGTCCCTTGAAATGCTGTCATTCAGGCTGGTGGAGACTGACAGTTTCAGGAACTTAATGGCATTGGCAGTCCCACAATATAATATGCCAAGCCGATTTTATTTCAGCAGGCAAGCCGTCCCTGCTCTGCAAAAACATGTCGAGGGAAACATTAAACATGCGCTACTAAACGCCGTCAGTAGCAGGGTCCACCTGACCACCGATGCGTGGACCAGTACACATGACCAGGGACGATACCTTTCCCTCACTGCCCATTGGGTCAATGTTGTGGAGCCGGGTACAGATCTTGCCAGTGGCGCTGTACGTGTTCTGCCAACTCCAAGGATTGCAGGAATCCAGTCTGTACACATTGATTCCTCCTCCTACTCCAGTTCCTCAGAATCATCGCTGCACGAGCCGTCACGGTATACCTCCACATGGACCCGTGAACGCTTACCTGTTGCGACCGATATGAGCACAGCCGTGGTCAAACGTCAACAGGCCGTCCTGAAAATGATTTCAATGGGGAATCTAAGCCACACAGCGCAGGAGGTCTGGAATGCCATCAAGCAGGAGAGCGACGTGTGGTTTTTGCCTGCGAATCTCCAGCCAGGCATGGTAGTGTGTGACAATGGCCGAAATCTGGTGGCAGCTCTGGGCCTTGGCAACCTTACTCACATACCATGTCTGGCACATGTGCTCAACTTGGTCGTGCAGAGTTTTTTGAGGGACTATCCGGATCTTGCTGGACTGCTGCAGAAGGTCCGCCTAGAGTGCGCTCACTTGCGACGTTCCAGCATAGCCAGATCGCGCATTGCTACTCTGCAACGCCGATTTCGCCTTCCTGAACATCGCATCATATGTGACGTACCCACCAGGTGGAATTCCACGTTACATATGTTGGAGCGGTTGTGTGAGCAGCAGACAGCAGTAATGGAGTATCAGCTGCAACAGGCGCAATCAAGTCGCTCTTTGCGCCGTCCACACTTCACCACTACTGAGTGGGCCTCTATGAAGGACATCTACGACGTTTTGCGTGCGTTTGATGTCTCAACGCGGATGGCGAGTGCAGATGATGCACTAGTCAGCATGACTGTCCCCCTTATCTGCCTGCTTCAGAAATCACTGAAAGCACTAAAGGAAGAGGTTTTGGAAGAGGTGGAGGATGAGGAGTCACAAATTCAATTACCTTCAGGACAGTCAGCGCAACGTGGTTCCTCACAAAGGGCTGGGCAGGGCTCACTTTGTGAGGAGGATGAGGAGGAGGAGGAGTCAATGGAGGAGGAAGAAATCCCTACAGAGGGAGGTACACAATGCTCTAGTCAGTATGTAGAGCGAGGGTGGGGTGATGCAGAGGAGGCAGAGATGACGCCTCTTCCAGAGGACAGCTTTTGTTGGCCAGTTGGGAGTCTGCAGCACATGGTTGATTTCATGCTTCAGTGTCTGAGAAACGACCGCCGCATCGCCCACATTCTCACCACGTCAGATTATTGGGTGTACACCCTCCTAGACCCTCGCTACCGGGACAACTTACAAACCCTCATCACACCGGGGAACCGGGACCGTAAAATGCGGGAGTACCAAGACACACTGGTGCAATCCATACTGTTGTACATTCCAGCCGAGAGAGCTGCTGCTGCTACTGCTTTACAAAGCAGCTCTGTGCGTCGAGGCAGTGTAGACACCTCTACAACAAGAGGGAGCAGAAGCAGCGCCTCTGCACAGGGCAAGAGCTGTATGTTACAAATGTGGCGAAGTTTTGTGACAGCGCCAGCAAGGTCTACACCATCCGATACGGCTCCAGTCACCAGGAAGCAACGTTTCCGTAAGATGGTGACAGACTACTTGTCTTTCCCTCTAAGTGTACTCCCAGATGCCTCTTCCCCTTTCAAATTTTGGGTCTCTAAGTTGGATACATGGCCAGAGCTTAGCCAGTATGCATTGGAGGTGCTGGCTTGCCCTGCTGCCAGTGTATTATCTGAGCGCGTCTTTAGTGCTGCAGGTGGTGTACTAACAGACCGTCGCATGCGACTATCCTCAGAGAATATAGACCGGCTCACTTTTCTGAAAATGAACAAGGCATGGATCTCACCTGAATTTGCCTGTCCGTTTTCAGATTAAATAACTGTTTGGCAACGTTTTCCATGTCTCCTGTTATGTTCATCTTTCTACCACCTGAACTCTACTCCCTGGGCTACAACACCGCCATTTGTTGCTCGTAAGTAATTGGCAGGGGTACTGACTCTTGGCCAGCCTGGTTACAGCACGACAGCTGTTTCCTGGCAGTGTGAATGTCAATTATCCTCCAATAAGTTGTGCTGTCGTGTTGCATTCGGGTTAGCCGACTCTATGGTGCCTGCAGTTTAGGTGATTCCTATGTGTGCTGTGGGATATGTAAATAAAGGCTGTTTCCATTGTGACAATAGGACAAGCGTTCTGCTACCCGTCCGGGGTCCAGTACCGTCAACTGGTTCTCCCCAGTGCCTTTGGCCTAGGTGCCTCCATCTCCGTATACGAGTTCCAGCAACGTCTGCTGGTCCTTGGTAGTGCTTTGGAGCACAGGTACCTCCTGCTTAGTAACCGTGTCACAGTAACGTCAGCTGGTACTCGGTTGTGACATTGCCTCTTTTCCTTCTGCTACCCGTCCGGGGTCCAGTACCGTCAACTGGTTCTCCCCAGTGCCTTTGGCCTAGGTGCCTCCATCTCCGTATACGAGTTCCAGCAACGTCTGCTGGTCCTTGGTAGTGCTTTGGAGCACAGGTACCTCCTGCTTAGTAACCGTGTCACAGTAACGTCAGCTGGTACTCGGTTGTGACATTGCCTCTTTTCCTTCTGCTACCCGTCCGGGGTCCAGTACCGTCAACTGGTTCTCCCCAGTGCCTTTGGCCTAGGTGCCTCCATCTCCGTATACGAGTTCCAGCAACGTCTGCTGGTCCTTGGTAGTGCTTTGGAGCACAGGTACCTCCTGCTTAGTAACCGTGTCACAGTAACGTCAGCTGGTACTCGGTTGTGACATTGCCTCTTTTCTTTCTGCTACCCGTCCGGGGTCCAGTACCGTCAACTGGTTCTCCCCAGTGCCTTTGGCCTAGGTGCCTCCATCTCCATATACGAGTTCCAGCAACGTCTGCTGGTCCTTGGTAGTGCTTTGGAGCACAGGTACCTCCTGCTTAGTAACCGTGTCACAGTAACGTCAGCTGGTACTCGGTTGTGACATTGCCTCTTTTCCTTCTGCTACCCGTCCGGGGTCCAGTACCGTCAACTGGTTCTCCCCAGTGCCTTTGGCCTAGGTGCCTCCATCTCCGTATACGAGTTCCAGCAACGTCTGCTGGTCCTTGGTAGTGCTTTGGAGCACAGGTACCTCCTGCTTAGTAACCGTGTCACAGTAACGTCAGCTGGTACTCGGTTGTGACATTGTCTCTTTTCCTTCTGCTGCCCCTCCGGGTTCCAGTAACGTCAGCTGGTTCTCGGAAATTAGACGACCTTAAAGACCACCCAGAAGAAGATGACGACAACAAGGACGACGAGCATGAAGCCAACCAGCCTGAACACCATCACAAAGAAAAAATAAAAGATTACCCAGAAGAAGATCACCAACAGGACAAAGAAGGTTAAGACAAACTACAAGATACAGAACAAGAGACAGAAGAACAATAAGCAGAAGATCAAAAAGCAGAAGAACATGAAGCATAAGACCAAAATGAAGAGCAAAATATATGCTCTAAATTCTAAGCAGAAGAAGACTAAGCAGTGTATGGGGGTGAGTCCGTTCCTCCTCGTGGTGCCCCTGGAAAATGCCTGCTGCTGCAGGCTAAACTGAACACGGACAAATACTGTTGTAATTTAAATCTTTTGTGACAGCAAGAACGGAAGGATGAAAAATTCATACTTTTACAGATTACAAGTACAGGAATCTCTGTCACAAATAAGAATATGATGAAGAAGATGAAGAGGAAGAAGATGAAGAATTTGAATATGAAGAAGATTAATAGTTTAATAATAACAATATGAGTAATGTAAACAAAAACATGAATAGCAAGAAGTTTAAGAAGAAGATTAAGAAGGTGAAGATGAAGAATAATTTGATGAGAAAGATGATGCTGCTGAAGATTATGAAGGAGAAAGTGTGGCACTGGCAAAAGTTAAAAAGGTGAAGAGCATGGAAGTTGTGAAACATACATATTTGCCAAAATAGAAAAAAGGTTAACAACATTGTCAATTTGTTCGTCAATCCAAACGTATTTCCAAAAAAATATATATTAATGCTATTCCAATGCATTGGGTTAAACATGTATGCCTTTATTGTCTCCTCAACCTCCCCCAATACATTCTACATTACTCTTTGTTGTTTTCCTTCATGTACAATTAACCAACAAGGCAAGAATGGGTTTTTTTAATGTCGATATTTGGTTCCCATAGACTTACATTGGACATCCGGTATCGGTATCGGGTATCGCCGATATTTTAGTGATATCTGCGATACCATTCCGATCCGATATTTTTAGATATCGAGCAGTATCGCTCAACACTACTCAGCGCTTTACAAACATTATAGCCTCTGTCCCCATTGGTGCTCACTATCCTATCAGGATGTTTTTGAAGTGCACGAGAACTTGGAGGAAACTCATGCAAACAAGGGATAACATACAAACTCTTTGCAGATGTTGTCCTTGGTGGAATTTGAACCCAAGATCCCAGCTCTGCAAGGCTGAAGAGCCACAAGTGAAATATTCCCACCAAGCTATCGCATCCAAATTCAACACCCCTGTAACTAATAGCATCATCCTATCTCCAGGCTACTATATTTACTCTCCCCCCACCAGTATGTGCTTATCTGGAAATGCTTTTCCATAATGGTCAACTCACAAAAGTCACTATCTGGAGACTTTCTCTTCATTGCTGTTTGCTAGACCTGTTTCTAATGCACCAGTTGGCAGTCACCTGTGAGCCACACATTCCATGAGCCACATTTGGTTCCCGAACCACAGGTTGGTGACCCCTGGTATAAGGACACAATATTTTGATGAATAGTATCTGATTTTGCCA
The DNA here is from genome assembly GCA_033576555.1 of Oophaga sylvatica. Taxonomy (NCBI): domain Eukaryota; kingdom Metazoa; phylum Chordata; class Amphibia; order Anura; family Dendrobatidae; genus Oophaga; species Oophaga sylvatica. The sequence continues at coordinate 162,223,482 of JARQOD010000005.1, read as the reverse complement.
GGCTCAGATAAGAGTATGAAAAATCATCTGATTTTCATCCATAAAAATTGGACGATGTTCACGCTAATTTTATCTACATGTAACATCTGTGTGGCATTCGTTTTTATACTTCAAAATTTTAAAACGTACAGGATCAAATACAATTCCTAAGTGAATAATGGCTATGTAGCCATAAAATTCAGATGCTACACAGATGATTCATATGGGATCCAATTTTTTTGCTCTCCATAGACTTGTATAACTACTTTTTATCCAATAGTCAGAAGAGAATGGTGTATGTTCATTTCTCACATTGATTTCAATTCTATGTGAAAGAAGCTGTCATCTGAATAGTGATTGAATTAGATTAATCGGTGTGCTGTCTGATTTTTACTTGGACAGCACAGATCCGTATAATACACTCTTCTGAATGAGTCCTTACATGCTAAGCAACAAAGACTGAATAAATGTAGAACAGGGCACTTTCGCTCTATTAGAGCGTCTTTTTGAGTAATACCTTTTTTTTAACGCCATAAAACATAGATGCACATGCTTATTCTAGGTTTTTGAGATCAGTAATCATTTTTCTCTTAGTAATGTAGAACGAAATATATTATGGTGGTAATAAAATACTAGTGGATTTTGTACAATGTAACATCCTGTCCCCACCGCAACACCATTCTCTCAACTTTAGGTTCATTCTTCTTACCTGAGCTTTTATATTGCGGCGAGAGCACATCTACCACCATGCACAATATCTGGTGATTTCATTGTAACATTGGATGCACCTTGTATACCCAATATATGATATAGAGCCAAGTTACAACATTATAAAAGCATTTTTATATTTTTTGTGTGTGTTTCTTTAAATATTCTTCTAATACTGAAGTGTTATGTTTCGGTAGCTGAGGAGGACAGGAACAACAGCAGGGCAGCCGAACACCTGAGATGTTGGTAACTGATGGGTTGCAGATTCCTAAACTACCGACACAACTAGAGGTAGCCGTGGAGCGTTCCTACGTTGATCCTAGATGCCTCGTCACAGCCTGAGAGATAACTACACCTAAAGGCAGAAAGATGAAAGCTATCTGCCCCAGAGCAGATCCCCAAAGAAAATAGGAAGCCCCCAAACATATAATGGCGGTTAGACAAGATGAAAATACAAACATAGGCAGAAAATAGACTGAGCAAACGCTGGGCCACAAGATGACTAAATAGGATAGGACAGGAGAGATTACTTTCTGCAACCCAGAAAACCCTACAAAATCCAACAATTCTGATTACAAAAATACTGAGATCACACGATCTCGCCACCCACTAAATCAGATCTCAGTGTGAACAAAAACCAAGCCGCAGCCGCTGAAAAAACAGGAAAAAGCAAATGAGCAAACAACAGTGGCTGCAGATAAACTGTGAGGAGCTCAGGCCCCAGGAGGGGACCTGGCTGACCTCCACAAAAGTGCAGAAAACAATGCAAAAAGCAAGCACAAAAAGAAAAGCAAAAAAGATCTTATCTGAAAGCAGGAGATGCAGGCAAGACTCCAGCAAACTTCCAAATGAACCAGGAACCACAATTGAGACAAGAACAATTGATCACCGGCAACCATCATGGGAGGGAACCTCCCTTATATCAGACCAGTCAGTGAACCCAGATTGCCACTCCTCGATGAAAGGTTCAGTACTGTCTGTAACCACCGGAGGGAACCTTTGCTCAGAAACCATCTCTAGCACATTCATAACAGTACCTCCCCCTTGAGGAGGGGTCACCGAACCCTCACTTGTGCAACCAGGCCAATCAGGATGAGCTCGCGGATCAGTCTCCTAGCATGGATGTCCGAAGCAAACACCCAAGAATTGTCCTCCTGACCATAACCTCTCCACTTAACCAAATACTGGAGTTTCTGTCTAGAAAAACGAGAATCCAATATTTTCTCAACCACATACTCCAGATTGCCCTCAACCAAAACAGGGTCAGGAGGCGCAGCCATAGGAACCACTGGCTCAACAAACCTCTTCAATAAGGACTTGTGGAACACGTTATGGATCTTAAATGTCCCTGGAAGAAGCAAACGGAAGGAAACAGGATTAAGAATCTCCATGATCTTATAAGGTCCAATGAACCTGGGCTTAAACTTTGGAGATGCAACCCTCATAGGGATATTTCTTGAGGACAACCAAAGCAAGTCCCCCACTTTAAACCGAGGACAATCAGTCCTATGCCGGTTGGCAAACCATTGGGCCTTCTCCTGAGAGAGAGACAACCTCTCCACTACCTGGTCCCAAATCTGCTGCATTCGCTCCACAACAGAGTCAACACCCGGACAGACAGAAGCCTCCGCCTGTCCCGAAGAAAATCGAGGGTGAAACCCAAAATTGCAGAAAAATGGAGACATCAAGGTGGCAGAGCTAGCCCTATTATTAAGAGCAAACTCAGCCAAAGGCAAAAAAGAGACCCAGTCATCTTGATCAGCAGACACAAAACATCTCAAATAAGTCTCCAAGGTCTGGTTTGTTCTCTCGGTTTGTCCATTGGTCTGAGGATGAAAAGCAGAGGAGAAAGATAATTGAACACCAAGTTTAGAACAAAATGTCCTCCAAAATCTGGAAACAAACTGGACTCCTCTGTCAGACAAAAGGAATGTCATGTAACCGAACCACGTGCTGAAGGAACAAAGGCACCAATTTGGAGGAGGAAGGCAACTTAGGTAATGGCACAAGATTAGTGTTGAGCGATACGATAATGCAAATATCGGCTATCGGCCGATATTACCTCTATCGGCCTTTCGATAATTCGTTTCGATATTTTCGTCTTATCGAATACCGGAATCGGATTTGTCACTGTCACTGTGAGTGTCCGTCGGTCGGGTCTGTCAGGAGTCAGCGGCACTTACCTGGCAGAAGATCTCCGGCGGTCACGTCCTGGACTGCTTGATGGCCGCCATTATCTTCTCCCTGGCGGTCACATGCAGTTTTTCGCGATAACTGCAGTGACTGCAGGGTAATCCCGGCCGTAAACCAGTCCGATGACGTCACCGCCGGGGAAGCAGGTAATCAGCTGTGCTGCGCCGGGATTCTGATGTAGCAGAGCTGGATCGTCGTGGGACACTCGTTACTATGGACTGCGTCGGTCAGGTGGTATACTTTTTGTTTTTTTTTCATTTTTTTACAGGAGATCGATGGCGTCGCAGGATGAGACTGTAATAAAAGTAATGAAAACTGTGTTTTGTTTTTTTTTATTAAATTAAAAAACTTTTTTATAAACATTCACCCGTCCGGGTACATAAACAATTTAACTATTTATCAACAATTTAACTATTTACATACAGGGACCCTGTCCGGGTTATTTATACTTCTTTGGCAGGGGTGTTCCAGGTACCACCTGGTACTCTTCTGATGCTTGCCAAACATCCGAGGCACCAAGGACCACCAGGACCTGATGACGTCGTGTGGCCTGTACAGTCAAGTCGTGACCCGCTATCTGGGTCTGTGTGGCCACCTCTTTCATCTCCCTCCGGGTCTGGAACCCTATGTCCCGGACTGAACGAACCCCAGGGGGCCTAACAGGCGCCGGGTACGGGCCAGCTATACTTATCATGTCCATAGCTGGGGCTGCTGAGGAGACCACTGAGGGAGGCTTGGGAGATTTACGGCGTGGGGTGGGCACTTTTGCAGAGGCCTGGATGTGGGAGGCTGAAGGCTCCGAGGGTCTCACAGGTTCCTGACACACTGGGGAGTAGGGGTCGCACCTGGTAACATTTAGGGCATACCATCCATTGTAACCCCAGTGTCGGGTGTAAGTCACCAAGTCTCCTGGCAACAGGTCCCTCCCCGGGTGTCCTTCTGGGAGGTGAGCCTCCACGTCCCGCCGGTTCACAAAGACTTCTAAATAAAGTCCAGGCTCCTTGATGAAGCCCCAACCACCTTTCAATTTAAAGCTCCGTACTGCACCCTTACGCCGTGGCTCACACAGGGTTCCTTTATCCTTTCTCATCCGGTCCTTATCTGCCCGGTCCTTCTCCAGGTTACGTTGCCGAAGTTTTTGGGATTCTCGCTGCTCCCTTTGTCGCTCTGCTTCCCGCTCCCAACGTCTCCACTCTTCCTCCTGACGCCGGTTGAAATTCTCCTCCACCAGCTGCTCCATGTCTCCACCACTCCACTGCAGCTTACAGTGTCCGGTTTGCGGCAGCTCTCCTGTCGCCCCCCAGTCCTGGCGGCGCTCCCCTGCGGAGGAAGCAGACGGCTCTAAATCAGATGACAGTCGGGGCTCCGGTACAGGCAGGTAGTGCTCTGGTGCCTGCGCGGCCTCCTCCATGAGGACGGGTGTCGCTTCTTCTGTCTCAGCGACGGGGGCAGACAGCGGGATCTGGGGTGCTGACGGTGCTGCGGTTTTTGCAGGAACGGGTGCCTCCACTGCGACAACGTCAACCGGATCACATTGCAAGGACTCCTCTACTAGAATGGGTGCCTCACCTTCCGGTACAGACACTTCAGGTAAGAGGGATTGGCGCCGCTCCAAGTTTAGTTTTAGGGCACGCCAGCTCGCTTCCATCCTGGTGACCTCCTCCCGGTGCCGGGCCAGGCCTCTTAGGGTATCCGCCGCTTCTTGCAGCGTAGGAGGGTTTCCAGGCCGGGTGCCCAACGGTGGTTCCGTGGCGATCGGGTCGCTTCCGTGGGGGGAGAGCTCTGACTGCTCCATCCCTTCACACTTCTGCTCGTGTCCATTAGCCATCTCTGCCAAGTCACATGTGTCATCATTAGCATCTGGAGAGGGCCCCTCTTTTGTAGGGAGGCGGGACCTTCGTGTTAGTTTCCACACACTGAGGAGGATGAGGAGGCGGAACTGAAGAGCTGTGGGGCACGATCTTACATTGCAGTACCATTTAAAGCCATCGTTTTCGCGTCACTGAGTGAGTGTACAGTACACCCATGAAGAGCACGCCCTTCTTCTTCACCAGTGCCTCGTCGTGACGCAGATATGGCGGAAAAATGGCAAATACATTCTCTGATGATTTTAGCAATTCTCAAGCACAAAACCAGTTCAATTCAGGCACACAGGACTCGCTTATAGCGAGCTACAGAATCCTGTTCGTGACGCCCAAGTTGAGTCGCACAGAGCCAGAGGTTTTGGGGATACTCGGCACCGAGCCCGTCGACTTCTATGGGGTATGTCACGGCTTTACCCGGCAATTGAATCAGAGTCTATTTTACTATGTAGAAGTGTATAAACTATAAATATATGTATATATATGTCACAATGACATGTATATATATATATATATATATATATATATATATATATATGTATTCTATGTGTGTATATTTTGTGTTTACAACGTAAGAAAGGGTTTTTTTTGTTTCGATATTTTGTTCCCATAGACTTACATTGGACTTCCGCAATCGGAATCGGATATCGACGATATTTAGTGCTATCGGCGATACAATTTCGATACGATATTTTTAGATATCGAGCAATATCGCTCAACACTACACAAGATGTATCATCTTGGAAAACCTATCACAGATTACCCAGATAACGGTCATTCTCTGAGAAACAGGGAGGTCGGAAATAAAATCCATAGAGATATGGGTCCATGGTCTCTTGGGCACAGGTAATGGCATTAACAAACCACTAGAGCAAGAGCAAGGCTTGAAGCTCCCACAGGACTGCACAAATTCCCTGATGTCACGAGACAAAGTAGGCCACCAAAAGGACTGACTCACCAAGTCTCTGGTACCAAAAATCCCGGGATGACCAGCCAACGCGGAACAATGAATCTCAGACATCACACTCTTCTTCCACTGGTCTGGGACAAACAATTTCCCAATAGGGCAGCGCTCAGGTTTATCCTCCTGACACCCTTCCAAGGCCAGACTCAAATTGGGCGAGATGGCGGAAAGAACTACACCCCCTTTCAAAATAACAGTAGGATCAGGTAACTCAGGAGAGTCCGCAAAGAAACTCCTCGAGAGGGCATCCGCCTTAACATTCTTAGTGCCAGGAAGAAAATAAACCACAAAATTAAAACGTGTGAAAAACAAGGCCCACCTGGCCTGTCTAGGATTAAGTCGCTTGGCTGATTCGAGATAAACCAGATTCTTATGGTCCGTGAGGACCACCACCTGATGTTTGGCTCCTTCCAGCCAATGTCTCCACTCTTCAAAGGCCCACTTCATGGCCAATAACTCCCGATTACCCACGTCATAATTACGTTCAGTTGGAGAAAATTTTCGAGAGAAAAAGGCACAAGGGTTACTCTTAGAGGTCTCTGGATCTCTTTGGGACAAAACGGCACCTGCCCCAATTTCAGAGGCATCAACCTCCACCTGAAATGGCAGAGAAACATCAGGCTGCCGTAGAACAGGAGCAGAAGTGAATCTCTGCTTAAGTTCCTGAAACGCAGAGACTGCCTCAGGAGGCCAATTCACAACATCAGAACCCTTTTTGGTCAAATCAGTCAATGGTTTAACAATACCGGAGAAATTACCAATAAATTTACGATAAAAATTGGCAAAACCCAAAAATCTCTGAAGAGCCTTTAATGAAGTAGGTTGGACCCAATCACAGATGGCTTGAACCTTGACCGGGTCCATTTCAGTAACAGATGGAGACAAAATGAATCCCAGAAATGAGACCTTCTGTACGCCAAAAAGACACTTTGATCCCTTCACATACAGTGCATTCTCTCTCAAAATCTGGAACACAGTCCGAACATGTTTCACATGAGAGTCACAGTCATTGGAAAAAATCAAGATATCATCCAAATAAACAATCAGAAATTTATCCACAAAATCCCTGAAAATATCATTCATGAAGGATTGGAAGACGGAAGGAGCATTAGTGAGCCCAAAGGGCATCACTAGGTACTCAAAATGCCCCTCTGGGGTATTAAACGCCGTCTTCCATTCATCCCCGTGGTTAATGCGAATAAGGTTATACTCCCCCCTGAGGTCAAGCTTGGTAAACCAACTAGCACTTTTCACCCTGGAAAACAGGTCAGAAATCAAGGGTAACGGATATTGATACTTCACAGTGATCTTATTCAAGAGACGATAATCAATACACGGCCTCAATGAACCATCCTTTTTGGCCACAAAGAAAAAACCTACACCCAAGGGTGAAGAGGATGGTCTGATATAACCCTTCTCCAATGACTCCTTGATATAAGATCGCATAGCATCGTGTTCAGGTACAGACAAGTTAAAAAGGCGACCTTTAGGAAATTTACCACCAGGCACTAATTCAATAGCGCAATCGTAGCTCCTGTGAGGGGGCAAAGATGCAGATTTACTTTCACTAAATACATCTGAAAAATCAGTCAAAAAGTCAGAAACATCCTGAGACTTGGGAGAGGCAGAAAAAACAGGAGTGTCGGCATTAACACATTGGCAGCCCCAACTGGTCACAGACACAGATTTCCAATCCAAAACAGGATTATGAGACTGTAACCAAGGGAAACCTAGTACAATAATGTCATGCAGATTATACAGCACCAGAAATTTGCAACTCTCCTGATGATCTGGTTCAACCCTCATTATCACCTGAGTAGAAAACTGGGGTTTATTCTCCGCCAAAGGGGTGGAATCAATGCCCAGTAGGGGAATAGACTTCCGCAGGGGTATCATGGGAAACCCACAACGTTTGGCAAAGTCAAAATCCATCAGGTTAATAGCTGCTCCTGAATCAACAAAAGCCTGAGCAGATAATGTGGACAGGGAGCAAATCAGGGTAACAGTCAACAGAAATTTAGTCTGAACACTACCCAAGACAACTGAGCGTGCAAAACATCTTCCCCGCTTAGGGCAGACTGAAATAGCATGAGAGGCATCACTACAGTAGAAACATAACCCATTGCGCTTTCGAAACTCAAGGTGCTGAGCCCCAGAAGTCACTCTATCACTCTGCATGGGCTCAGAAGCTGGCTCACAAGGCAACACTATATCACGCATACCTCTGCGCTCACGCAAACATCTGTCAATTTGAAAAGCCAATGACATAGAATCATTGAGACCAGAGGGAGCAGGGAATCCCACCATAACATCCTTTACATTTTCTGACAGCCCCTTCCGAAAAAGGGCTGCCAAAGTATAATCATTCCATTTGGTCAGGACTGCCCACTTTCGGAATTTCTGACAGTACAACTCAGTGTCTTCAAGACCCTGATTTAATGCCAACAAGGTTTTTTCAGCTTGATCAGTGACATTAGGTTCATCGAACAATAACCCCAGAGCCAGAAAAAATGCATCAATATCATTCAAAACAGGATCCCAAGGTGTCAGGGAAAAAGCCCAATCCTGAGGATCGCCGCGCAGGAGAGAGATGACAATTTGAACCTGCTGTGCTGCGTTACCTGAGGACTTAGGCTTTAAGGCAAAAAACAACTTACAGTTATTTTTGACATTCAGAAATTTAGCCCGATCCCTCAAAAACAAATCTGGCATGGGAATCCTAGGTTCCACAACCGGCAACCCAGCAAGATAGGTAGCAATACTCCGAACCTCAGTGGCAAGCTGATCCACACGGCCAGACAACTGTGCAAACTCCATTGAGGGAAAAAAAAAAGTCCCCTCAGTACCCACAGAAAAAGAGGGAAAAAATGCAACAGACAGAAAAAAAATCTCTGACAACTCTGACAACTTTTTTCTTTCCACACTATTTTTCCCTTCTGTGAGTACCATATAATTTTCAGTTATGGCCGGTGATACTGTTATGTTTCGGTAGCTGAGGAGGACAGGAACAACAGCAGGGCAGCCGAACCCCTGAGATGTTGGTAACTGATGGGTTGCAGATTCCTAAACTAACGACACAACTAGAGGTAGCCATGGAGCGTTCCTACGTTGATCCTAGACGCCTCGTCACAGCCTGAGAGATAACTACACCTAAAGGCAGAAAGATGAAAGCTATCTGCCCCAGAGCAGATCCCCAAAGAAAATAGGAAGCCCCCAAACATATAATGGCGGTTAGACAAGATGAAAATACAAACATAGGCAGAAAATAGACTGAGCAAACGCTGGGGCCACAAGATGACTAAATAGGATAGGACAGGAGAGATTACTTTCTGCAGCCCAGAAAACCCTACAAAATCCAACAATTCTGATTACAAAAATACTGAGATCACACGATCTCGCCACCCACTAAATCAGATCTCAGTGTGAACAAAAACCAAGCCGCAGCCGCTGAAAAGACAGGAAAAAGCAAATGAGCAAACAACAGTGGCTGCAGATAAACTGTGAGGAGCTCAGGCCCCAGGAGGGGACCTGGCTGACCTCCACAAAAGTGCAGAAAACAATGCAAAAAGCAAGCAAAAAAAGAAAAGCAAAAAAGATCTTATCTGAAAGCAGGAGATGCAGGCAAGACTCCAGCAAACTTCCAAATGAACCAGGAACCACAATTGAGACAAGAACAATTGATCACCGGCAACCATCATGGGAGGGAACCTCCCTTATATCAGACCAGTCAGTGAAACCAGATTGCCACTCCTCGCTGAAAGGTTCAGTACTGTCTGTAACCACCAGAGGGAGCCTATGCTCAGAAACCATCTCTAGCACATTCATAACACTGAAGCCTAAGACTTAATTATATGATACAATAACCATAATAATTTTTTTCCTTAAATGTCTGTATAGCTATAGAAATATTAGCTTCCTGTGATAAAAAGCCATTGTTTAGGGCAGGACACTACAATGATACATAATACAGTAACATATCCATTATACGTGAATCTATTTGAGGATCATCTGACATTTAATAGCAAATAGTTCAGGAAGAATAATCCTAGAATATATATGATGCTGTGATTTCCACTATCATCCTGATTTATTTGTCCTTTATTCTGTTTCACTATTTCTGCCAGCTCTTGAATACCGAAAGCTGAGAATTTTAATATTTATACATTTAATACTGGAAATGTATGACATTTTAAAATGTATTTATAAAGATACATTTTTTTCCAAGCCAGAAGTTAAGGAAACGGTAATATTTCCCAATATATCAGAATTATATTGAGACTGGAGATGAATAGGCGGAGGCAGAAATTATTTATCCCCATAGCAAATTTTAGATGTTCTGGAGGATCACAGCTCTTCAGAACATTCCATGGCTATGCTTTAGCATCAAAATCGTGCTAGCTCTGGTCTGTTTTAAAGCAATTTAATAACCAGAACTGCAAAGAATGAATTGAATGTTTACCAATGCGATTATTGACTGGGTAAAGAATAATATTTCTTTGTGTAATAAATTCTATCCATTAATAATTATTTTTTACTTCTACGGCAGCAACATATTCTGCTGCATATTCAGCCGCGGGTCACCTGACCCCAACTTGATAGTCTCATTGGTGCATATGAGGCTGTCGAGTTCAGGTCAGGAGATGACCACCTGTAAGTTCGTGAATGGGGTCAGTAAACAGGCTGAAAAGTATGGATACGTGAATCCAGCCAAAATTAGGCATCACAGACTTACAGACAAGTTATCAATTCAAAGTCAATTATTGTCACGCTGTCTAATGATATGACTACAATGTCAGTAAACTATTTATACAGGAACCACACTCTATACAACATATACAGTTTAGCAACATCAGAATGTAAGTATAAAATAGATTTACCTGACACAATATCAGCAGAACTTAGGGTTAATCTTGAGGACTAGATGTGCAGAAACGATATCAGTTGAACTCAGGGTTAATCTTGAGGACTTGATGAGCTGTAACAGGAAAGAGGAGGACCGGGGTCTACCCTGACCCTACACTGGGGTCCTAACTAATCCCTTACCTTGGAGGTTCTGATAATGGTTCAGAGGTCCAAGTCTCCAGCCTAACCCTGTCTCCTATCAGACCCTGAACCCTGTAATCAGTCCAAAGAAGGATCCTGATTACCACCAAAGGGATATGGGCTGATCTCAGCTAAATACACAGATTAGACATATAAGACAGACAGGATAGCACTCTCTTGCATACACACTCAAACACCGAAGGAACATAAATGGTCTGGGAAATAAACTCTAAGCAAGTTAAGCTTAAAACAACTAAGGAGCTCTCAACTAGAGTCTATACAGATTCATTCCTATCTGTGGTCTGCATGAAGTGTTTCACTGGCAACTCCCAAAGCAGACAACCAGAAACTTAAAGGAAACCAATCAACCAATAATCAATTGCAGCCGGGAGAAACTGCACCCAGTCCCAGCACCGAGCACAGACAGAATTAACTCCCTAGCTGCCAAACACAAAGAAACGGCAACTCAGCTGTGAGAAGTCAAAATGTGCAACCGCGACGATCTTCGTGGCAATGCACACATGACAGTACCCCCCCTTCTACGAGGGGCCTCCGGACCCTCAGGGCCAGGCCTGCCCGGGTGAGTTCTGTGGAAGGTCCGAACCAAACGATCTGCGGACCATACCCCTTCCAATGCACCAAGTACTGAAGGGACCGGCGATTCAGGCGAGAGTCAATGATTTTTGATACTTGAAATTCCAAGTTACCATTGACCAACACTGGAGGAGGAGGTAGAGGTGACGGTATGACTGGTGCCACATACATTTTAAGTAATGACTTGTGGAACACATTATGAATTTTAAAAGTAGAAGGGAGTTCCAGACGAAATGCCACAGGATTAATTATGGAACTGATCCTGTACGGCCCGATGAATCTGGGACCCAGTTTCCAGGAGGGCACTTTAAGTTTTATATTCCTGGTAGACAACCATACCAGATCGTTCACATTCAGATCTGGACCAGAAACTCTCCTCCTATCCGCCATACGTTTGTAACGGTTCCCCATCGTACTCAAATTATTCAATACACCTCGCCACACAGAAGCAAGTGACGACGAGAAACGCTCCTCCTCAGGAACCCCAGAAGGACCCCCCCCATTGAAAGTACAAAACTGGGGATGAAAACCATATGCCCCAAAAAACGGGGACTTACCAGTGGACTCGCTCAGCCTGTTGTTAAGAGCAAACTCTGCCAGAGGCAAGAAAGATGACCAGTCCTCCTGGTTCTCCGAGACAAAACACCGGAGATATGTCTCTAAACTCTGATTCAGACGCTCTGTCTGACCATTGGTCTGTGGATGAAAAGCCGAGGAAAACGACAATTGCATCCCCCGACGTAAACAAAATGCCCTCCAAAATTTGGACACAAACTGAGACCCCCTATCTGACACCACATCAGAAGGCAACCCATGAAGTCTCACGAGCTCCCTAATGAACACCTGCGCCAGAGTTTTAGCATTAGGGAGTGCAGGAAGAGCAACGAAATGTGCCATCTTACTGAACCTGTCAACAACCACCAGTATGACAGTATTCCCTGACGACGGAGGAAGATCCGTAATGAAGTCCATAGATAAATGAGTCCATGGACGCTCCGGAAGTTTCAAGGGTAAAAGGGTCCCAGATGGACGGGTATGAGGAGTTTTAGAGCGAGCACAAACCCCACAGGACGCGACAAAAGTTATAACATCTTTATTAGCGTTAGGCCACCAAAATCGGCGAGAAAGGAGATCTAAAGTAGCCTTACTCCCTGGATGTCCTGCTAAAGCAGAATTATGATGTGCCTCAATAACCTTTTGTCTCAACTGATTCGGGACAAACAGTCTCCCTGGAGGTCCTGCAGGGGCGTCCCCCTGAGCCTCTAACACCTCCTCCTCAAGCTCAGAACATACAGCCGACACTACCACCCCCTCCTGAAGGATAGGAATCGGGTCATCCGTTTTCCCGGCCCTGGGAAACTGCGAGACAAAGCATCAGCCTTTACATTCTTAGACCCCGGACGATAAGTGACGACAAAATTAAACCTGGTAAAAAACAACGACCATCGAGCTTGTCTGGAATTCAGACGCTTAGCGGATTCTAAATACAGCAGGTTCTTGTGATCAGTAATAACGGTGACCGGGTGGACTGCCCCTCCAAAAAGTGACGCCATTCCTCAAAAGCCAATTTAATGGCCAAAAGTTCCCTATTGCCGATATCATAATTCCTTTCGGCGGACGACAATTTCTTAGAAAAGAAAGCGCACGGATGCCATTTACCAGGGGACGGACCCTGGGACAATATAGCACCTACCCCTACGTCAGACGCGTCCACCTCCACAATGAACGGCTGAGATACATCTGGTTGGATGAGAACGGGTGCCGAAGCAAAACATCTCTTTAAAGAGGAAAAGGCTTGAAAAGCTTTGTCCGACCACCTAGAAAAATCCGTCCCTTTTCTCGTCATGTCAGTGAGAGGTTTGACGACAGACGAGAAATTACAAATAAATTTCCGGTAGTAATTAGCAAACCCCAAAAAACGCTGCAGAGCCTTAAGATCCCCTGGCTGATCCCATTCAAGCACTGCTCTCACCTTTTCAGGGTCCATACGGAAACCGGAGGCTGACACCAAAAAACCCAAAAACTGAAGTTCCTGTACGGCAAAAACACACTTCTCCAGTTTGGCGTATAGTTTATTGTCTCGCAAGATCTGCAACACCTGTCTCACATGCTCCTGGTGAGACACAAGATCTGGCGAGTAAATTAAAATGTCATCCAAATATACGACCACAAACACCCCCACAATGTGACGAAAAATGTCATTAACAAAATGCTGGAATACTGCTGGTGCAGTAGTCAGACCAAAAGGCATAACCAGGTTTTCATAATGTCCCTCCGGCGTGTTAAACGCCGTTTTCCACTCATCCCCCTCTTTTATTCTAATCAGATTATACGCCCCCCTGAGATCCAATTTAGAGAACCATTTGGCGCCAACAATTTGATTGAAGAGATCAGGAATAAGAGGGAGTGGATACGGATCTCGAACAGTAATCCGATTAAGTTCGCGGAAATCCAAGCAAGGGCGTATGCCTCCATCTTTTTTCTTCACAAAGAAGAACCCGCGGCTACAGGGGAAGATGAAGGTCTAATATGCCCTTTGGCTAGACTTTCGGAAATATAATCTTTCATAGCCTGTCTTTCAGGACCAGAAAGATTATACAACCTAGCTTTAGGTAACTTAGCATCAGGAAGTAGATTAATAGAGCAGTCATAAACACGATGAGGAGGCAACTCCCGACACCCCTCCTCAGAAAAAACATCCCCAAAATCCTCCAAAAAAGGAGGCAATGTACTAGGTACGACCGCACTGATGACTGTGTTCATGCAGTTGCTTTTGCAAAACTCACCCCATTGGCTTATCTCTCTGGACTGCCAATTAATTACAGGGTTATGTTTAACCAGCCAAGGAAGTCCCAACACAATGGGAGTAGGTAAACCCTCCAACACATAACAAGATAATTGTTCCCTATGTATTGCCCCTACCCGAAGGTCAATGTTATGAACCTCATGAACAAAGCTACCTTGGCCGAGAGGCCTGGCGTCAATGGAAAAAATAGGGATCGGTTTGACCAATACACTCAGATGCATACCTTGAGCCTGAGCAAACTGAGCGTCAACCAGATTGGCGCCGGAACCACTATCCAGAAGAACAGACAATCTCTTCACTCTAGTACCAAACACCACCTCCACTGGTACAAGGAACTGAGAAGAACCGGCGGATGAAATACATACTCCCAGGTTGTCATCCACCACACAACCTGGGATTAGCAGTTTTCCGGCGACTTTTTACTTAACAAGACACGGGATGGACATTCTCCAACAAAATGTCCCTCTTTCCCGCAGAAAAAAACACCTTCTAGTCCTGCGGCGTGCCGCCAATCCCCTACTACGAAAAGATGTCCCTCCCAACTGCATAGGCTCATCCGAACAGACAAGGGGAACCTCAACATAAGGGACTTTAGTAGTAGGTGGAGTAACAACAGGGAGTGGAGTTACCTCACCCCTCTCCCGAAGCCGTCTATCAGTACGGATAGCTAAGGCCATAGCAGCCTCCAGAGAAGGAGGAGACTCATACTGAGCCAAAACGTCTTTTAATTTGTCAGAAAGCCCATGACAAAACTGGCTCCTAAGAGCTGGGTCATTCCACTGAGTATCCGTGGCCCATCTACGAAACTCAGAAGCAAATTCCTCCGCAGGACGATCTCCCTGCTGTATCTTACGTAATTTAGTCTCAGCAAGAGAGACCCGATCTGGGTCATCATATACCAATCCCAGAGCAGTAAAAAATTGATCTACAGACTGTAGAGCCGGGGATCCCGGAGGAAGGGAAAATGCCCAGGATTGAGGGTCCCCTTGAAGAAGTGAGATAACAATTCCCACTCTCTGCTCATCACTCCCTGATGATCGCGGCCGAAGCCGAAAATACAATTTACATGCCTCCCGGAAGGTAAAAAATTTGTCTCGCCCACCAGTGAACCTATCTGGAAGAGCTACTTTAGGTTCAACTCTGGTTTGCTCCAGGGGAGACAAAACTTTGGACTTAATGTCCGTCAGCTCCATGGATAATCCCTGCAACTGCAGAGCCAGCTGGGCTACTGGATCCATGGTAACTAGAGATAATTTTTTATGGCCAGTGAAAATGTCACGCTGTCTAATGATATGACTACAATGTCAGTAAACTATTTATACAGGAACCACACTCTATACAACATATACAGTTTAGCAACATCAGAATGTAAGTATAAAATAGATTTACCTGACACAATATCAGCAGAACTTAGGGTTAATCTTGAGGACTAGATGTGCAGAAACGATATCAGTTGAACTCAGGGTTAATCTTGAGGACTTGATGAGCTGTAACAGGAAAGAGGAGGACCGGGGTCTACCCTGACCCTACACTGGGGTCCTAACTAATCCCTTACCTTGGAGGTACTGATAATGGTTCAGAGGTCCAAGTCTCCAGCCTAACCCTGTCTCCTATCAGACCCTGAACCCTGTAATCAGTCCAAAGAAGGATCCTGATTACCACCAAAGGGATATGGGCTGATCTCAGCTAAATACACAGATTAGACATATAAGACAGACAGGATAGCACTCTCTTGCATACACACTCAAACACCGAAGGAACATAAATGGTCTGGGAAATAAACTCTAAGCAAGTTAAGCTTAAAACAACTAAGGAGCTCTCAACTAGAGTCTATACAGATTCATTCCTATCTGTGGTCTGCATGAAGTGTTTCACTGGCAACTCCCAAAGCAGACAACCAGAAACTTAAAGGAAACCAATCAACCAATAATCAATTGCAGCCGGGAGAAACTGCACCCAGTCCCAGCACCGAGCACAGACAGAATTAACTCCCTAGCTGCCAAACACAAAGAAACAGCAACTCAGCTGTGAGAAGTCAAAATGTGCAACCGCGACGATCTTTGTGGCAATGCACACATGACAATTATCTGCTCACAAGAGCTTTCAATCTATGTGAAAAGAGGAGTGACAGAAAAGGTATAGTTGGTAACAAATGGCTGAGAGGTGTTTTTTGCTGGAATGCCACATTAAATACGTTAGGGTAAAAGTATTCCAAACATATTAAAGTCAACCAAACGTGATAATTTTGGTGTGACCAGATGACTAATGAAAATGGGGACTTACCGACTTTGTGCTGACATATGACGACAGGGAAAAGAAAAATCAAGCAATTTTACTTCAAGCAACTGATCCATTTGTCGTCATGTCTGACAGCAGCTTACTCCGCAATCTTAATGAATACATGAATGCTCAGTCAAGCTAATTTGGCAGTCAGGAGAGATATCTGTTGACCAAATGAGCATTCTTCCAGCAAATTATATGGGCACCCAAGAAATAGGATCACCTAACAGTTAAGTCCCAAAAGATAAGTATTAAAAATCAAAAGGCACCCATGAGCCAATCTCTGGTGTCTTCATAATAAAGAATGCAACAAAACATGAGTTGTTGTTTTTTTAAGTTAAAGGGGTTTCCAGGAATTTAACATTAGTTGT
Organism: Oophaga sylvatica; assembly: GCA_033576555.1. NCBI lineage: Eukaryota > Metazoa > Chordata > Amphibia > Anura > Dendrobatidae > Oophaga > Oophaga sylvatica. The sequence continues at coordinate 162,206,682 of JARQOD010000005.1, read as the reverse complement.
CCTACTCTTAAGATATGTTATCAATGTCTGATCTGTGGGGCTACAACATCCAGCACTCCGACGATCAGTTATTCAAGTTATCGACATGGCTGAAACAGCTCAGTTACAGAGCTGCACGTCTCCGTTGACAGAATAGTGGCCGAGGTGCTGTACTACACATTCAACTCCTATTGTTTGAATAGCGGTATCTTGACTGATAGCAACACATTCTTGCCTAATCAAGGACTGGAGGTTATTAAAACACCCATGTTTTTGTTTGCCTGCCTGCTTTCTGAGGAATGATCACCGTTTTTAAATGGGATTGATATTTAGGGAGTCTTCTGGACATGAACTTAAAACTTCAATTGTTCACCGAGCTACTGAGTTATTACTTTTGCTTTGTGACATGGTGTGAAAAGCAAAATAAATTGCTAAATTGCTCCTGGATTGGAGAAGTTGTTCTCCGAGGTTGTATAAATACCATTCTTTATTTTTGACAATGTTCTTAGGCAATATTGTGAGTGAGCTCATCCCTTTAGATGAAAATCAACTCCACACATGAATGGTCTCAGTATGTTTTAGGCCTTTTTCCCACATCTTTCTTTTGGCATCAGTCGCAATCCTGCAGTTTTAGAAATAAAATGGATCCGGCAAATGATGACGCTGGATCTGTTTTTTTCTCATAGACTTGTATTAGCCACGGATGGCCTCACGTCTCATCCGCCGTTCGCCTGATCCGTCAGAAATCTTGTCTCCAGTGGCCGGAGAGAAGGACAAAGTAACTTTTTTGTCTACGTCGAAAAGTCAGACCGCGACGGATCCGACGCCATCCATCGTTGGCTATAATGGAAGCCAGATCTGTCGCTGTCCGTCAAATGACGGAATCTGGCGCCAGATTCAATTTTTTTTAACTGGGCATGCTCCAATTATTATTTTGTAGCCAATTGGCCAGTGTGGCGCTTCCCACGGCTGTGGGGCGTCGGGACATGGCATAGCTTGCCTAGCTAGCCAATGCTCCCACGCCGCCAGTCCACGACGACGTGAGGCATGGGTCCCAGATGGTAAGAGAATGTGGACCCACTGGACCACGGAGGGAGACCCGGGCCTGCCCGGACTAGGGAAGGGCAGCGACCGGGATCCGTGGCAGCTGAGCATGTGGGCAAGGTGGCGACCTGCAGGACTAGACAACACCGCACAACTTCAGGTAAGAAGAAACATAAAGTTTACTTAAAGAAACAAAGTACATAAACAGAACATAAGACCGGGCTCCCGATTCCGCACATCAGAGAAGGGTACACAACTCAGGATCACAGACGAGTGCTGGAGGACATCACGGGTAGATGCAGTCCAGGGTTATCTGGCACAGGCATACTTGGACGGCCTCTCTCTCAGGCCTTAGGCGTAGCACAGGCTCAGCAGGAGAACATCAGACACCGACCTCAGACAGACTTCAGACGATGGCGGGGTCATCACGGGTTGATGAAGTCCAGGATCATCTGGCACGGGCATACTAGTATGGCCTCACTCTCAGGCCTCGGGCGTAGCACAGGCTCAGCAGGAGAACATCAGACACCGGCCCAGGACGAACGTCAGACGATGGCGGGGTCATCACGGGTTGATGAAGTCCAGGGTCATCTGGCACGGGCATACTAGGACGGCCTCTCAGGCCTCAGGCGTAGCACAGGCTCAGCAGGAGAACATCAGACACCGACCCAGGACAGACGTCATCACAGGGTAGACCAGGGAGGAACCGGCAGGACAGGCAGGTTGTCACGGCAAGTGACCAAGGCAGTCTCTGGGACAGGCAGGTTGTCACGGCAAGTGACCAGGCAGTCTCTGGGACAGGCAGGTCGTCACGGCTAGTGACCAGGGCAGTCTCTGGGACAGGCAGGTTGTCACGGCAAGTGACCAGGCAGTCTCTGGGACAGGCAGGTTGTCACGGCTAGTGACCAGGGCAGACTCTGGGACAGGCAGGTTGTCACGGCAAGTGACCAGGCAGTCTCTGGGACAGGCAGGTTGTCACGGCTAGTGACCAGGGCAGTCTCTGGGACAGGCAGGTTGTCACGGCAAGTGACCAGGCAGTCTCTGGGACAGGCAGGTTGTCACGGCTAGTGACCAGGGCAGTCTCTGGGACAGGCAGGTTGTCACGGCAAGTGACCAAGGCAGTCTCTGGGACAGGCAGGTTGTCACGGCAAGTGACCAGGCAGTCTCTGGGACAGGCAGGTTGTCACGGCTAGTGACCAGGCAGTCTCTAGACAGGCAGGTATATACGACCTGATATGGTGGAGCCTCCAGGTAGGCTGCAGTCGGATGGCAGATGATCGCTCCCAGGTGAGCAGGCAAGAGCCGGGGATCTCTGCAGATGATGTCCGAACTTCCGGATGGAGCTGCAGTCGGATGGCAGATGATCGCTCCCAGGTGAGCAGGCAAGAGCCGGGGATCTCTGCAGATGATGTCCGAACTTCCGGATGGAGCTGCAGTCGGATGGCAGACAGGCAAGCCGACAGGTAACAGGCAGGTAACTGGAATCAGGAGCTGATGGCTGAAACAGAGTTAGACTGCACAGGAACAACAGGGACACGGATTGGATCTCAGGGAGTCAGGAACACAGACAGGAACATGGATTGGATCTCAGGGAGTCAGGAACACGGATTGGGTCTCAGGGAGTCAGGAACATGGACAGGAACATGGATTGGATCACAGGAACACGGACTGGAACACAGGCCTCGGACTCCGGACATCTGGCAATGATCGTCAGGATCCGGACATCAGGCAGGAAGGATAGGATCCGGACATCTGGAAGTGGTCATCGGACATCGGACATCAGGCCATGGTCATCAGGCATAGGATCCGGACATCTGGCAGCGACCTGAAAAGGAACCCCAGCGGTCTGGTGCAAGCCCGCCAGGCTCAACGGGAGCTGGCCGGGGATTGCACAGAGGCTGAGCACAGAGTAACAGAAACTCAGCACACACCGGACTCCTCCTTCCAAGAGGAACTCAGGTTATATAGCAAGGATTCACAGTCACTGGCACAGGGTTCTGGACACAGCAGGATTTCAGGAACATAACACAGAGGACACAGTTCAGACAGTCAGGTACAGGATGCGATCCAAGATCAGGGTTCAGGTAATTAGACACAGCAGGAACAGGCCTGGATATACAGCCTCCAGGAACGGCGATCTGGGTAATCAGCCCCCAGCATAGGCGGAAACACAAGACACAGTTCAGACAGTCAGGTACAGGATGCGATCCAGGATCAGGGGTTCAGGTAATTAGACACAGCAGGAACAGGCCTGGATATACAGCCTCCAGGAACGGCGATCTGGGTAATCAGCCCCCAGCATAGGCGGAAACACAAGACACAATTCAGACATTCAGGTACCGGGTTTGATCCAGGATCAGGGAACAAGACACAACAGGAACAGGGAATCAGCTCTCCAGAGCTGATCAAATTCAGAGCAGGAGCTGAACACACCACCACATACGGCTAGGTTCAGGGATTCAGTGTGGATTCAATGTGAAGCTCTGGCAACGCCCACTAGGGCTGGGGAACTTTATATATGAGCTGCTTCACAGCGATAGGCTGGAGCAGTAATTCTAGTAAACACCCAATCCACATAAAAGCAGGACAGGTGTGGGCCGCCCCCCTATGCAGAGCCAGACAGCACAACACAGAGGGAACCCAACAATGGCTGCTGCCAACCACGCAGTAAGTCATGCACCACTGCAGAGGACTTTGCAAGCTACGGACGGCTTTCACAGCAAGTCAGGAACCGCACATGCGGGCGGTCATGCAAAGCAGCGGAGCCACTCACGCAAGTACGGGTACGCAGCAGAGCCGGGAACTGAGCAGCATCCATATAGGTAACAGACAACAGTATCCCAGCTGGTTAGGGGGAAAGGAGCAAAAGGGTTAATGCAAAAAACATGCAGAGTAACGCTGGAAAACAAAGTACAGACAATACCAGCGTTACAGTATCCCCCTCCTCAGGCCCCCTCTTCTGAAAACCCAAGTAAAAAAAAAAAAAAATTCCCCAGAAAATTCACTTGGGTTTGGCGGTAAGTCCCATAGTTCACAATATGGCAGCATAGTTAATAGCTCGAAAAGTCCGAACCGCTGACCAAGCGGGGAATCGAGCCATCTAGTCCACTTACCGTGTGGGGACCAAGTAGTCTAGTTCGCACATCAGGTGGAGCTTGGAGAAAGTCCTGCAGACCGCACATGCTCAGCGGAGTCCATGGCCAGAGCTTACTGTGGCGCTTCCCACGGCTGTGGGGCGTCGGGACATGGCATAGCTTGCCTAGCTAGCCAATGCTCCCACGCCGCCAGTCCACGACGACGTGAGGCATGGGTCCCAGATGGTAAGAGAATGTGGACCCACTGGACCACGGAGGGAGACCCGGGCCTGCCCGGACTAGGGAAGGGCAGCGACCGGGATCCGTGGCAGCTGAGCATGTGGGCAAGGTGGCGACCTGCAGGACTAGACAACACCGCACAACTTCAGGTAAGAAGAAACATAAAGTTTACTTAAAGAAACAAAGTACATAAACAGAACATAAGACCGGGCTCCCGATTCCGCACATCAGAGAAGGGTACACAACTCAGGATCACAGACGAGTGCTGGAGGACATCACGGGTAGATGCAGTCCAGGGTTATCTGGCACAGGCATACTTGGACGGCCTCTCTCTCAGGCCTTAGGCGTAGCACAGGCTCAGCAGGAGAACATCAGACACCGACCTCAGACAGACTTCAGACGATGGCGGGGTCATCACGGGTTGATGAAGTCCAGGATCATCTGGCACGGGCATACTAGTATGGCCTCACTCTCAGGCCTCGGGCGTAGCACAGGCTCAGCAGGAGAACATCAGACACCGGCCCAGGACGAACGTCAGACGATGGCGGGGTCATCACGGGTTGATGAAGTCCAGGGTCATCTGGCACGGGCATACTAGGACGGCCTCTCAGGCCTCAGGCGTAGCACAGGCTCAGCAGGAGAACATCAGACACCGACCCAGGACAGACGTCATCACAGGGTAGACCAGGGAGGAACCGGCAGGACAGGCAGGTTGTCACGGCAAGTGACCAAGGCAGTCTCTGGGACAGGCAGGTTGTCACGGCAAGTGACCAGGCAGTCTCTGGGACAGGCAGGTTGTCACGGCTAGTGACCAGGGCAGTCTCTGGGACAGGCAGGTTGTCACGGCAAGTGACCAGGCAGTCTCTGGGACAGGCAGGTTGTCACGGCTAGTGACCAGGGCAGTCTCTGGGACAGGCAGGTTGTCACGGCAAGTGACCAGGCAGTCTCTGGGACAGGCAGGTTGTCACGGCTAGTGACCAGGGCAGTCTCTGGGACAGGCAGGTTGTCACGGCAAGTGACCAGGCAGTCTCTGGGACAGGCAGGTTGTCACGGCTAGTGACCAGGGCAGTCTCAGGGACAGGCAGGTTGTCACGGCAAGTGACCAAGGCAGTCTCTGGGACAGGCAGGTTGTCACGGCAAGTGACCAGGCAGTCTCTGGGACAGGCAGGTTGTCACGGCTAGTGACCAGGCAGTCTCTAGACAGGCAGGTATATACGACCTGATATGGTGGAGCCTCCAGGTAGGCTGCAGTCGGATGGCAGATGATCGCTCCCAGGTGAGCAGGCAAGAGCCGGGGATCTCTGCAGATGATGTCCGAACTTCCGGATGGAGCTGCAGTCGGATGGCAGATGATCGCTCCCAGGTGAGCAGGCAAGAGCCGGGGATCTCTGCAGATGATGTCCGAACTTCCGGATGGAGCTGCAGTCGGATGGCAGACAGGCAAGCCGACAGGTAACAGGCAGGTAACTGGAATCAGGAGCTGATGGCTGAAACAGAGTTAGACTGCACAGGAACAACAGGGACACGGATTGGATCTCAGGGAGTCAGGAACACAGACAGGAACATGGATTGGATCTCAGGGAGTCAGGAACACGGATTGGGTCTCAGGGAGTCAGGAACATGGACAGGAACATGGATTGGATCACAGGAACACGGACTGGAACACAGGCCTCGGACTCCGGACATCTGGCAATGATCGTCAGGATCCGGACATCAGGCAGGAAGGATAGGATCCGGACATCTGGAAGTGGTCGTCGGACATCGGACATCAGGCCATGGTCATCAGGCATAGGATCCGGACATCTGGCAGCGACCTGAAAAGGAACCCCAGCGGTCTGGTGCAAGCCCCGCCAGGCTCAACGGGAGCTGGCCGGGGATTGCACAGAGGCTGAGCACAGAGTAACAGAAACTCAGCACACACCGGACTCCTCCTTCCAAGAGGAACTCAGGTTATATAGCAAGGATTCACAGTCACTGGCACAGGGTTCTGGACACAGCAGGATTTCAGGAACATAACACAGAGGACACAGTTCAGACAGTCAGGTACAGGATGCGATCCAAGATCAGGGGTTCAGGTAATTAGACACAGCAGGAACAGGCCTGGATATACAGCCTCCAGGAACGGCGATCTGGGTAATCAGCCCCCAGCATAGGCGGAAACACAAGACACAATTCAGACATTCAGGTACCGGGTTTGATCCAGGATCAGGGACCAAGACACAACAGGAACAGGGAATCAGCTCTCCAGAGCTGATCAAATTCAGAGCAGGAGCTGAACACACCACCACATACGGCTAGGTTCAGGGATTCAGTGTGGATTCAATGTGAAGCTCTGGCAACGCCCACTAGGGCTGGGGAACTTTATATATGAGCTGCTTCACAGCGATAGGCTGGAGCAGTAATTCTAGTAAACACCCAATCCACATAAAAGCAGGACAGGTGTGGGCCGCGCCCCCTATGCAGAGCCAGACAGCACAACACAGAGGGAACCCAACAATGGCTGCTGCCAACCACGCAGTAAGTCATGCACCACTGCAGAGGACTTTGCAAGCTACGGACGGCTTTCACAGCAAGTCAGGAACCGCACATGCGGGCGGTCATGCAAAGCAGCGGAGCCACTCACGCAAGTACGGGTACGCAGCAGAGCCGGGAACTGAGCAGCATCCATATAGGTAACAGACAACAGTATCCCAGCTGGTTAGGGGGAAAGGAGCAAAAGGGTTAATGCAAAAAACATGCAGAGTAACGCTGGAAAACAAAGTACAGACAATACCAGCGTTACAGCCAGACAGCCCCAAATGTACATAAACCTGCTAGGTAGGGCTTCACTCCTCAATATGCCAGCAAGCATTACAGCCAGAATCCAGCCAGCCAGAATCCAGCCAGCCAGAGTCCTGCCATCAGCCAGCGGGAGTCCAGCCATCAGCCAGCGGCAGTCCAGCCATCAGCCAATGTGAATCCAGCCAGTGTGAGTTCAACCAGTGTGAGTCCAGCCAGCGGGAGTCCAGCCATCAGCCAGCGGGAGTCCAGCCATCAGCCAGTGGGAGTCCAGCCAGTGTGAGTCCAGCCAGTGTGAGTCCAGCCAGCGGGAGTCCAGCCAACGGGAGTCCAGCCATCAGCCAGTTGGAGTCCAGTCATCAGCCTACGTGAGTCCAGCCATCAGCCAGTGTGAGTCCAGCCAGTGTGAGTCCAGCCTGTGTGAGTTCAACCAGCGTGAGTCTAGCCAGCGTGAGTCCGGCAAGTGCGTGTGAGTCTGGCCTGTGTGTGTGAGTCCAGCCATCAGCCAGCGGCAGTCCAGCCATCAGCCAGTGTGAGTCCAGCCAGAGTGAGTCCAACCAGTGTGAGTCCAGCCAGCGGGAGTCCAGCCATTTGGAGTCCAGCCATCAGCCTACGTGAGTCCAGCCATCAGCCAGTGTGAGTCCAGCCAGTGTGAGTCCAGCCTTTGTGAGTTCAACCAGCGTGAGTCTAGCCAGCGTGAGTCTGGCAAGTGCGTGTGAGTCTGGCCTGTGTGTGTGAGTCCAGTTTTCATTTACTGTCCTTGTATTTCAAATAAAGAGCTGTGCAGCTCCTACTTGCTGTAACAAATTGTAATCCGTAGTATCATTTCACCAAGGTAACTTTAAAATTTTGGGTTATGTCACACATGAAAGCACCTATGTTGGTTATTTTGGTTTACATGCAATACAGAGGTGTTTGAGGTTCTATTTTTTAAAAAAAAATGGTGTATACAAGTGGGGAAAGCATAAATTGGGTCTTTAAATTTTTTTACTAGGGTTTTTAAAACATTACATCTGTGATCAATAGATATTCAAGTGGGGTTTAGGGATTTAAAGTGGGAAAGAGGGTATTTACTGTGCAATGGTGTTTGCAACGCACTACTTGGGTGGCTGTGTTATGTTTGGTTTTTTTGGGAAATACAGGAGGTGGAGGGTTATGTTTGCTTGCACATAGCATATATTTAACTTTTAAATTACAGAGGGGGGTGGTTTAGCAACCTACTAAAGTACTTAGCATTTTTTGTTGGGGGACATAGGGAGATTTTTTTGGGGGAATGGTTGAAATCCTAATAGCTCTGGAGCTACCTTTTTTTCTAAGTCAGTGAACAACACTAAAATAATCTTAGTATAATAGCTTACAAGTGTCTTTATACTTGCAGATACTTTGAGGAACCAACCCAGGCCACAAGCTGGGTGACCAACCCAGGCAACAAGCCAGTGACCACCCAGGCTACCAGTTAAAGTAGTGATGTAAGTATAAAGGCCAGAAAGCTTAATATATAATTTGTATAGTAGTTAACAAGTGTCTTTGTACTTGCAGATACTTCGAGGGACCAACCCAGGCTACAAGCCAGTGACCAACTCAGGAAACAAGGCAGTGACCAACCCAGGCCACAAGCCAGTGACCAACCCAGGTCACAAATCAGTGACCAACTCAGGCCACCAGTAAAAGTAGTCATGTACAGTTATATGAAAAAGTTTGGGCACCCCTATTAATCTTAAGCTTAATGTTTTATAAAAATTGGTGTTTTTGCAACAGCTATTTCAGTTTGATATATCTAATAACTATTGGACACAGTAATGTTTCTGCCTTGAAATGAGGTTTATTGTACTAACAGAAAATGTGCAATCTGCATCCAAACTAATTTGACAGGTGCATAAGTATGGGCACCTCACCAGAAAAGTGACATTAATATTTAGTAGATCCTCCTTTTGCAAAAATAACAGCCTCTAGTTGCTTCCTGTAGCTTTTAATGAGTTCCTGGATCCTGGATGAAGGTATTTTTGACCATTCCTCTTTACAAAACAATTCCAGTTCAGTTAAGTTTGACGGTCGTCGAGCATGGACAGCCCTCTTCAAATGATCCCACAGATGTTCAATGATATTCAGGTCTGGGGACTGGGATGGCCATTCCAGAACATTGTAATTGTTCCTCTGCATGAATGCCTGAGTAGATTTGGAGCGGTGTTTTGGATCATTGTCTTGCTGAAAGATCCATTCCCTGCGTAACTTCAACTTTGTCACTGATTCTTGAACATTATTGTCAAGAATCTGCTGATACTGAGTGGAATCCATGCATCCCTCAACTTTAACAAGATTCCGGTGCCGGCATTGGCCACACAGCTCCAATGATGGAACCTCCACCAAATTTTACTGTGGGTAGCAAGTCTTTTTCTTGGAATGCTGTGTTTTTTTGACGCCATGCATAACGCCTTTTTGTATGACCAAACAACTCAATCTTGGTTTCATCAGTCCACAGGACCTTCTCCAAATGTGCTTTTGCATACCTCAGCCGACTCTGTTTGTGGCGTGCTTGCAGAAACGGCTTCTTTCGCATCACTCTCCCATACAGCTCCTCCTTGTGCAAAGTGTGTTGTATAGTTGACCGATGCACAGTGACACCACCTGCAGCAAGTTGATGCTGCAGCTCTCTGAAGGTGGTCTGAGGATTGTCCTTGACTGATCTCACCATTCTTCTTCTCTGCCTTTCTGATGTTTTTCTTGGCCTGCCACTTCTGGCCTTAACAAGAACTGTCCCTGTGTTCTTCCATTTCCTTACTATGTTCCTCACAGTGGAAATTGACAGGTTAAATCTCTGAGACAGCTTTTTGTATCCTTCCCCTGAACAACTATGTTGAATAATCTTTGTTTTCAGATCATTTGACAGTTGTTTTGAGGAGCCCATGATGCCACTCTCAGAGGAGTTTCAAACAGGAGAACAGCTTGCAAGTGGCCACTTTAAGTAGCTTTTCTCATGATTGCATACACCTGGCTATGAAGTTCAAAGCTCAATGAGGTTACAAAACCAAAAAAAGTGCTTTAGTAAGTCAGTAGTGTTGAGCGATAGGATAATGCAAATATCGGCTATCGGCCGATATTAGCTCTATCGGCCTTTCGATAATTCGTTTCGATATTTTCGTCTTATCGAATACCGGAATCGGAAGTTCCCATAATTCTTTGCGAGGCAATGTGATTTTAGTCAGCCAATGAGGAATCCTAAGAAGTGTGGGCACATCCTGTACTGCTGCGGTCATGTTAACTAATAGCATGGCTGTGATTGGATGCTGAAATGATGTCAGAATGCACTATAAAAGGCGCCGCCGCCATTTTAGCGTCACTGTGCTGTGAATTCAGTAAGGGACAGAACGCTGCTGTGCTGACTCTGAGGGACAGTTAGAGATTGCGATTTAGTGTACTGTGCTGTAGGCAGGCTAGCACCAACCGCTGTGTAAAGCTTCCTTTTGCCTGCAGTGTTGTTTTAACAGCTATGCAAGGTGTGTGTGAGTGCAGGTGACGCTGCAGTTTGCTCTGCATGCAACGCTGTCTGTAGGCATCTGCACATGTCACTCACAGACTATTTTTTTTTTCCTTCAGTGTAATTCTTGCAGCTCCATGCAATTTAACTATTAGTGTGACGCGCTTCCATCCGTATACAATACATTGGTTGCAAACACTATAGAAGTAGACAAAGGAGTAGCCTTTCACAGATTGTGAACAGTTGTGTTTCAGTGTTCACTTCAGTCTCTGCGTAATAACCACACTTAGGCCTTATAACTTTTCTGACTTTCTTTATCAATCTACCAAGATGAAGAAGTCAGTGAGTAAGGCACGTGGTCGTGGCCGTGGAGTTTCAGCAGGGAGAGGACGTGGGGATTCTGTGTCTGCTGCCGCCCTCAGTGACACAGCATCCACCATTTATCCCGTGAGCGTTCCTTTATGCGCACTTTGGTAGGAGCTCGGCGTGCCCCCCTGCTGCGGGAAGAACAAATTGAAGCCGTTGTTGGTTGGATGGCAGCCAATGCATCGACTTCAATTCCTTCCACCTCCTCTCAGGAACACAACACTGTTGAGCAACCATCTGTCTGTTCACCGCCTGTCAAATTGCCAAGGCAGTCAGAGAGTTCTGTACAGGAGCCAGCTGAGTCTCTGCTTCTGTTCTCAGAATCTGTTGGCTCGCAAACACGGGCACAGGCAAGCAGCATTCTGCAATTTGAAGAAGAGGGAGTATGCAGTGATGCGCAACAGCTGTGTCTCTCTCAATCTGAAGAGGCGGGTGAGCCAGTGCCGATGGACAGCACACCGCAGAACGCATCTTATGATGATGATGAGACTCAGGTGCCAGGTTTTGTGGAGCATGGTGCTGCCCAGACCATCCAACAGCAGCAGGTGTTGGAAGAGGGTAGTGGAGATGATGAAGTCCGAGACCCAACATGGCGTGAGCAACAGAAAGGTGGTGGGAGCAGCTCTGAGGAAGAGATTGTCCCAACGGTACAAAGAGGAGGGAGAGGTAGGCTGCAGACTCGCTTGCCTGTAGCCTCCAGTTTGGCACCTGTTGGGAGCAGTTCTCTTAGAACTGTCAAAATTGGCGCTCCCATGACTTGCACTGCGTGGTCCTTTTTTGACAGACTTGTACATGATATTTGCTATGTTCAATGCAAGCTGTGTAAGCAAAAAGTTAAAAGAGGTAAAAATATCAGGAACCTGAATACCACAAATATGTGGACACATGTACGGACAAAGCACGTAGCTGAGTTCCAAAGACACACTGGAGATGTAGGCCAACCTACAGCAGCACCTACATCTTTAGGTCATGTTCGAGCCTCTACCTCCAGCTCTCACACACCTGTTTCGGCTTCCTCACAGGATCTCCATGGAAGAACCTCGGTCACTGTTGTCCATAGAGAAACTGTTTTCTCCTTCGTCTCATTGGGGGACACAGGACTGTGGGTGTATGCTACTGCCGCTAGGAGGCTGACACTAAGTAAACATAAAAAAAAGGTTAGCTCCTCCTCCGCCGTATACACCTCAGCACTGGCCGCAGGCAAACCCAGTTATTGCTTAGTGTCTGATGGAGGCACACGTCTGGTTCTTTTTCCAGACCATTTTTTTTTTTTTTTTCTTTCCCACGAAGATGAGATAGGGGCGACGGATCCTATTGAAAGGGTCCGATCTCCCCAAACCATCAACGGGCGAGCACGTGGAGTAAAGCCTCCAACGTATCCTCTCCCGCAACGTGGGACATAAATGCCGGACTCAGCCCTGACCACCCTAAGGTATTGAAGCCCTAGGCTGTACAGAGGCAGGAGTTAGTCCGTGTGGCCCCCACTGCACCACCAATGCTAGACTGCGGTGCTGCAAGGTGGCGGACGGTCCCTCTCCTCATCCCCTGAAGGGGTGATGGAGTTAGGGTGCCTGCACCGTCCCTCCTTTTTTTGCTGCAAGCCCCCCTCTAAAAGACGGGAGACGCTGGACTAATGTCTGGGAGAGCCGCAAGTCCACTGCAGCAAGGAAGACCCACCATTAGAGGTCATGGAGCTGGAGCCTGCACCGTTCCCCATTTTTTTGGTGGAAGACTGCAAGCAGGAGAACCCACCTTCAAAGCTCCGGAGAACAGTGTCGGACGTCAGGTAGCGTCTGGGGCGGTCGAGATTCGGTGGGAGCGGTCCGCGAGGCTGTCTGTGAAACCCCCGGAGAGCGCCATCCCCTCTCTGCGTGTGACGGTCCGCCTGGCTTCTAGGCGGCCGCCGCCAAAAATCTAGCTCCCGGCTTCGGCCGGTGCTAGGCCGCGGGCTGAAATTTAGTCCCCGGCTTCGGCCGGGAACCAGGCCGCATGTCTAATTTTGCTCCCGGCGTCGGCCGGAAGATAGGCCGTGCTCCGCCCCCGGCAGCGTCACTTCCGGCGGGCCCGCCCCCTGTTTTTCGGGCGGCCACCGCCAAAAATTTAGGCCGAGGCTTCGTCCGGAGACTAGGCCGCGGCCGGAAGTGGCGTCTCCGGCATCTGACGGCGCTAGGCCGCGCCTCTCGACCCCGGCCCCTGTGATCAGCTATATGAGCCACGCCTCCCAGACAGGGAGCGCTCTTTTTGAAAGTCTGGAGCCTTTGCTCTTTTCCTTTTGCGCTGTCAACACTGCTTAAGGGCGTCCGGGGATACAGGACTGGGGTAAGTGCTGCTACCTCCAGCCCGGCTCCACTTCACTGCGCCCCGCTACCATACCTCCGCATCGTCACAGAGCTCTGAACAGATACAGTATGTCCAGAAGAACTAAGGCTCACACGGTGCTGTATACCGCATGCATTGCCTGTAAATCCCCTTTTCCGCATGCCCAGACTAATCGGGTCTGCGAAGCCTGTGACTCTGAACGGGCTCAGGAGCCCTCACCTATAGCCCAGCCCAGTGCGTCAGGTCCCCCGGAATGGGCCCTGTCTCTGTCTCAATCTGTGGCATCATTAACAAGAGCAATCGAGTCCCTTCAAGCTCCTGATAGGAGCAGGGACAGTGGTTCACCCGTCTTGGCGACGTCTCAGGAACCTCCGGCCTGCAGGGGCCGCGCTCTCACCAGGCAGACGCAGGGGAAGCGAACCCACACTGCGTCGCCTATGCCGTCCAGGGCTTCGGCATCCTTCAGCTCAGCTTCTCGCTCTCCCTCACCTTTAGAGGCAAGTGATCAATATTCGGATTCCGATACTGAAGGGTCCCTCAATTTGGAAGCTCCAGGTTGTCAGGAGACAATTGACAGTCTGATCGAAGCTGTCAATCAATCTCTGGGGGTAGACGATGAATCCACCTTGGCCTCTGGTCATAAGGTGTCTTTCAAACGAGCCAGACAGACCCATAAGGTTTTTGGTGCTCATCCTGAGTTTGAGGAGCTTGTGCAGCGCCACCGAGAAAAACCGGATAAGCGCTTTACAGGACAGAAGGCCCTCAATACCAGGTATCCTTTTGCTCCTGAACTTCTTAAGAAGTGGGCGGAATCCCCAGTGGTCGATCCTCCGGTGTCACGCTTGGCATCTAAGACGCTTCTCTCCCTTCCTGATGGTTCCTCGATTAAGGATCCAACGGATCGTCTGATTGAAAGCCTGGCTCGCTCGGTGTTTGAAGCATCTGGGTCATCTCTCTCTCCTTCCTTTGCAGCGACTTGGGTTGCTAAGGCCATGATTTCCTGGTCGGAGTCTCTGAACAGAGCTCTTCACGGTGTAGAAGTGCCACCTGAGGTTTTGGAGATATCTAATCAGATGGCTCTCGCAGGTGATTTTTTGATCAACGCTTCCATGGATGCGGCACATTGCGCAGCATTAGCTGCTGCTAATGCGATTGCCATTAGGAGATCCTTGTGGTTGAGGACTTGGCGAGCAGACTCAACTTCAAAGAAGTCACTTACGTCCTTGCCTTATCAAAGCGGTCGTTTATTTGGTGAAAAACTGGATCAGCTTATATCTGATGCGACAGGAGGGAAGAGTTCTTTTTTGCCTCAGCAGAAGGTCAAACAGCCCTTTCGCCGACAGCCTCAGCCTCGCTTTAGAGCCTTTCGCAACCCAGGTTGGGCTGCAACAGCCAGTTCCAGCGGCTCAGGTCGACCTAATCAGGCCAGAGATCGTCAGGCCTCTTACAAGACCAACCCGTTGGGAAGAATGCGGTCTCAACAACCGAAATCTAGAGGGTCTAGGCCCCAAAGATTTTCGGATAAATGACTGGAGGCAGAATCCGGTCGATTCTTCCAGAGTAGGCGGCCGTCTACTCTGGTTTCGTCCCACTTGGCTATCAATTACTCAAGACGAATGGGTCAGAGAATTAGTCACCTCGGGGTACAAGATAGAATTTACCAGCCTTCCCTCAAATCGTTTCTTTCCCTCGCGCCTTCCCAAGGAGGAGTCTCGGGTTCTCGCCTTATTCAAGGCGGTCGAGTCTCTTCGACACAGCGGGGTTGTCGTACCTGTACCAGAGGTCGAAAGAGGTCGGGGGTTTTATTCCAATCTGTTCATTGTACCCAAAAAGGACGGTACCGTAAGGCCCATTCTGGATCTAAAAAGACTGAATCGGTTCGTCAAAATTCGACATTTTCGAATGGAGTCTCTCTGCTCGGTCATTGCTGCCATGGAAAAAGGGGAATTTCTAGCATCAATAGACATCCAGGATGCCTGTCTTCACATCCCCATATTTCCCCCTCATCAAAGGTTTCTTCGGTTTGCCATCGGCAAACTTCACTTTCAGTTCGCTGCCTTGCCATTCGGGCTAGCCACAGCTCCCAGAGTGTTCACAAAGGTCATGGCTATTGTTGTATCCATTCTACACTCCAGGGGGATAGTCATCTTGCCTTACCTAGACGACCTTCTCATCAAGGGTCCGTCTTTCCAAACATGCGAGGAAAGTGTCAGCATTACCCTAGACACTCTTGTTCGCCTGGGGTGGCTGGTGAATATGAAGAAGTCATCTCCCGTGCCATCTCGAAAGATCACCTTCTTAGGGATGGATTTCGACACCACTCAAGGGTTGATAATCCTTCCTCAGGACAAGGCCTTAGTTCTCCGTCAAGAGGTACGGATCCTTCACAAACCGATTCCTCATACCATCCGGTTTTGCATGAGGGTCCTAGGAAGGATGGTGGCAACGATCGAGGCGATTCCATTTGCCCAGTTTCATCTTCGCCCCCTTCAGCATGCACTCTTGGCAGTATGGGACGGGAGCCTTTATTTCCTCAATCTTCGGTGCCGTCTGTCCCTGAAGGTCAGACAGACTCTTATGTGGTGGACGAGGAGTTCCACTCTTCAACAGGGCCGTTTGTTTCCTCCGAATATCTGGATGGTAGTCACAACGGATGCCAGCCTGCTCGGATGGGGAGCAGTGTTTCGTCACCACACAGCCCAGGGGACTTGGTCTCAGCAGGAGTCGATCCTCCCGATAAATATTTTAGAGATCCGAGCTATTTGGCTGGCTCTGAGGCATTTTCACCAGCATCTGGCAGGCCGCCCAGTCCGAATTCAGTCAGACAATGCCACGGCGGTGGCATACATAAACCATCAGGGAGGTACCCGCAGCGCGGCGGCTATGCACGAGGTAAAACAGAAGTGGTCCTCACTTCTATATTAATAACTGTCCACGGCACTGGACTATCACTAAAGGTAACCTATATAGCAAGAATTGGTATTAACTCCTCTATGAACAACTGTGAACTTATTTGTCCCAGCAATCTGTGCCTTTTCATTACTGTGCCCTGTTATTCATTATTAACGTCTGCTATACTACTTCCCATCATTGTATATATGTATATTTTCCCTGATTTCCTCTGGGAGTTATTTGTTATTTTGTTATTATCTTTTATAATTATTGTTACATTATATGTTATTTACACTTATTTTTGTCCTTCACAGCGTTATTTGACAAAGGCCCTGGCTGGGCCGAAACGTTATTTATCGCTTTGATTTTGTCCTTGGATGTTGCCTATATTGTGAATAAAACAGTATTTTTTCAGCATCATTACTATTCCCCTAGAGTGCGGTGTTTATTCTTTATGTTGGTATGACCTTTGGTCTATTACACCTGCACCTTACTTAGTTCTAGTTGTGTGCACGCCGACATCTATTCAATATTGCTTAATTTTTGGGCGTTTGCACCAGCTACCTCCCCCTCTATTTGACCGATGTCTACTGAGACTTTTGCCTACGATTTGGCCACTAGTTCTAATATTTTGGCACAGGTCACTGGTTCGAATGAGTTCCTTAAAACCCCGGCACAGGATTTAAGAACCAGAGATTTTGAGAAAGAGAAGCGTAAACTCATTTCATATGATCTTCACTGTACCACTCTGGCTGAGTACCACAGACAGAATAAGATTCCCAGGGGGCTTAGGTGCAACCTGCGTCCTACCATTTTCTCTGATAATACTGAGTATTGTGATAAATACAAAAGATACTCAATAAATGCTCCCTAGATATCATTGTCTTAACAGTAGAGTACCTACAAAAAGTCATTATTGAGATTAAACAAAATATTCAGGCCATAGAGGTTCAACTCTCTACCACCCTTACCCCCACTGATTGGGCAGCTCTTAAGACAAAAACAGAGAGATCTTTGACAGAACATCAGAAGACACTGCAAGAACGCAAGAGAAGCAAATTTCAAAGGGACTCTGAGGACTACTCCAATAATCGAGTATACAGATGGGCGGACTCCTCTGGATCCACGGGCTCATGGCGACGACAACGTTCCACACGCAGAGCAGGTTCCTTCAGTTCAGGGAGCGATTCTTCCGCAACATCTGGACGAAACCGTTTTTTATCACGAGATCACAGGAGGGGACCACCAAACGAAGACCGGTCAGAAGAGGCAGAAGGAAGAATGACCACTCGGTCACAGGTGAGATACAAAACCTAGTGGTTAACATCTCAGACCATCTTCTATCTCCACCAGAACTCTCGGTCCTACAAAAGGGTCTTTCCTTTTGTCCGACACCTACCTGGAATTCCTTTGAACTCAATAAGGATCTTGAACGTTTTTTTCGGTCAGTAAGGCTGAAAACACACTTTGGACTATCACAGCGAACAAGTCACAATCTCTCTACAACCCCAACTCCGGATTTGTCTATTTCTAACTATGATCTGTATAACAAGAGTAAGTTTTGTCCACCGCGTACATATCATGCGACAGAGACATTTATCTCTTTGGTTGAGAATGATATTAAGGCCATTACACACCAACAACACCTTGGTTCTTTTCCTGTCTACTCCAATATTTCCAATCAGGAGAAACAGGCACTTTCTTCCCTACAGAATAACGAGAACATTATCGTAAAACCGGCAGATAAAGGGGGCTCCATAGTGGTGATGAATCGTCTCCAGTACAAAGCGGAAATCATGCGTCAATTAGCAGATTCCAATACATACGGAATACTTACCCATGATCCAGTGTTCGACATTGGGAAAAAGATCAATTCCCTTATTGACTACAGTCTAGCTGGTAATATCATTGACAAACAGACAGCAACCTTTCTCCATAACCCACACCCCATTACTCCGGTCTTTTACATCTTACCAAAAATACACAAATCATTGAATAACCCCCCAGGAAGGCCAATCGTGGCCTCCACAGACTCAATTCTCTCTCCACTGTCCATTTTTCTTGAGAAAATCCTGACACCCCTCATTAAGACTACCAGAGCTTTCCTATTGGACACAGGTCATTTTCTGAGTATCATACGACAACTAGGTACTATTCCCCCTGACAGTATTCTAGTCACTATGGACGTGAACAGTCTCTACACCTCTATTGAACACGAACACGGCATTGAGGCTACTAAACATCTCTTGAACTTAACCAATATGACCTCTAACTCTATCCAATTTTGCTTGGACCTCTTACATCTGGTTCTATACGAAAATTATTTCCTGTATGAGGACACTTTCTACATCCAGAAGTGTGGCACCGCTATGGGCTCGAACGTGGCGCCAGCCTACGCTAATGCATTCATGAACCTCTTTGAGATCTCTCACATCTATAGTAACCAATTGTTTACGCAACATGTCATAGAATACCATCGCTATATTGATGACATTTTCTTTATTTGGACGGGTACCTCTACTGCATTACAAACTTTCCATAACCATCTTAACTCTATCTTACCAGGGCTACAATTCACCATGCACTCCAGTATGTCATCAGTTTCTTTCCTTGACACTATGGTCATTAAGAATACGACCGGGGGTCTCACAACAGATCTCTATTGTAAGCCCACGGACACCAATAGCCTACTACACTATACCAGCTGTCACCCGAAATCCACTCGGAATAGCTTACCTCTTTCCCCAATTCAAAAGAATCACGAGGATCGTCTCTGACCCAGACACTCGGGACGATAGACTGAACAATCTGACCACTAAATTCCGGCAGAGAGGCTATCCCCGGACTCTCCTCGAAAAAGAAAAGACACGTTCCCTACTACCCGCCCCTCCACCGACACAACGGCGTGTTGGAGAGAGAATTCCTTTTGTACACACATTCCACCCATTGATGCCCAAAATTTACTCCGTTATCAGGAAACATTGGCCAATCTTAACCCGTTCCTATCCAAACATTGAATCCTTTAAGGAACCTACCTTAATGTGTACAAAGAGATCTACCAATCTCAAAGACAAACTAGTACGGGCCGATATAGGAGGTACACGACCTCAGACAACACAAACCTTACTTGCTCCAAAGAGAAACGGTACCTTCCCGTGTTTGAGCTGTGCCTCATGCTCAAATGTTATCAAGTCTGACACTATTACCCACCCTAGGACTGGCAGATCATATCCCATTCGTGGCTTTTTCACATGCAATTCGAATTTTATGTGTATGTTATCAAATGCCCATGCGGTTTACTTTATGTAGGGGAAACCACACAACATATAAAAGACAGAATAGCGAGTCACAAATCTACCATCAGGTGTGGAAAGAACTGGTTACCTTTACCTGATCACTTTGCCAAAATGAAACATACTGTGGCACAACTCAGGTACCAAGTCATAGAGCATGTCCCTCGCCCCAGAAGGGGTGGTAATCATATTGGTTTACTTAAATCTCGTGAAACATACTGGATTTTTAAATTGGATACTTTGGCCCCCAAAGGCCTGAATAGAGAAATTGACTGGACATGCTAACATATTATTAATTTTTCTTTCAGACTCGTTAGTATATTTTGACCCAAGGTGAGTTATACATCCAAACCCCTTGGTCTTATCTGTCTACTGCCTTTTATATAATATCTAATATATTTATTCTGGTACCCTTCACTTATTATCTCTGGTTTCCCTGGAATTCAGTGCCTCATTATAATTTCATATGTTGTTTAAATATTATTTATATACATTAACGTCATTTCTATTTATACTTATACTTATTGTTTTTGCCTTTTGCTGTTTTTTGATTATGACCTATACTATGCACTCTACCCACTGAGACATCTACCCACTGGCCCTATTAAACACCATTATAATTATTCACACCCATTTTACAGCGACATCAGCCTCAATGTGTGATCTAGAACGCATGCGCACTACACCATAGCGCCTCTGCATTCACTGATCTCTCCACTCCGGTTCTGCGCCTGCGCACTACATACACCGAGCAATGCAACGTCACTTCCGGTTTCGGGACTCTAACTTCCGGTTAGGGCGTATAAGGAAGCAAGACCGCATTATGGTCTAGCGCATACCGACAAGGCTAGGCGCGGGAGCGCCGCCTCTACCAGCAACCAGCTACAAAGGTATCTTCCCCTAAGCCCCCCAACCTTTGTCCCATCCATCCGATTTTTTACTGCTAATTTACAGATATCATTATTCCCCTTAGCGCTGATGACCATAAGAAACGGCCCTCTTTTTTCATACTGGGGACTCCATGTACTGTGTATTTACCTCTATAAGGTATTTATATTTAGGTACCTACCTATAACCTTGATCTATCTGATATGCAATATACCTATCATTCACCAGTACTACTGTTCCTCCTAGCAGCTGCAACTAGGGCCTTATCCCCACAGACCGTTGCTACCCATAAACGCTGCGATCATTAGGGTGCACCCCACACTGATGTCTCCACAAACTGGGTAAATGCTATATTCTCATTATCTGTCAATTTATTGATATGGTTTTCTTACCAACTACATTTCTTTCTTTACTTATAGCCATATTAGGACACCATACTGGTCCTCACTTCTATATTAATAACTGTCCACGGCACTGGACTATCACTAAAGGTAACCTATATAGCAAGAATTGGTATTAACTCCTCTATGAACAACTGTGAACTTATTTGTCCCAGCAATCTGTGCCTTTTCATTACTGTGCCCTGTTATTCATTATTAACGTCTGCTATACTACTTCCCATCATTGTATATATGTATATTTTCCCTGATTTCCTCTGGGAGTTATTTGTTATTTTGTTATTATCTTTTATAATTATTGTTACATTATATGTTATTTACACTTATTTTTGTCCTTCACAGCGTTATTTGACAAAGGCCCTTGCTGGGCCGAAACGTTATTTATCGCTTTGATTTTGTCCTTGGATGTTGCCTATATTGTGAATAAAACAGTATTTTTTCAGCATCATTACTATTCCCCTAGAGTGCGGTGTTTATTCTTTATGTTGGTATGACCTTTGGTCTATTACACCTGCACCTTACTTAGTTCTAGTTGTGTGCACGCCGACATCTATTCAAGATTCTGTCCTGGGCAGAGGTAAATCACTCCGTGATTTCAGCAGTCCACATTCCGGGCGAGGAAAACTGGGCAGCGGATTTTCTCAGCCGTCACGGCATAGCTTCAGGGGAATGGTCACTACATCCCGAGATTTTTCAGCAGATATGTCGACGCTGGGGAACCCCAGATGTGGACCTGATGGCTTCCAGGATGAATGCCAAGGTGCCCAACTTCGTCTCCCGGTACCGGGATCCGCAGGCAATTGCGGTGGACGCCCTGGTTCTACCGTGGAATCAATTCCATCTTCCATACTTATTTCCACCAATAGCTCTTCTCCCAAGGGTGATCAGAAAGATCAGGATAGAGGGGGTTCCAGCGATATTAATCGCTCCGGATTGGCCGCGTCGCTCTTGGTACGCGGAGCTGGTACAGTTGCTCGCCGACGCACCCTAGCGACTGCCAGAGCGTGCGGACCTTCTCTCCCAGGGCCCAGTTTACCACCAGAACTCAGCGGTCCTGTGTTTGACGGCCTGGCCGTTGAATCTTGGATCCTGACCAGGGCTGGATTCTCTAAAAAGGTCGCCGCGACGATGGCTAGCGCCCAAAAGCCCGTCTCGGCTCACATCTACCACGGTACTTGGAAGGTCTTTTTTGCTTGGTGCAGGGAACATGGTTGTTCCCCGCTTAGGTTTTCAATTCCAAACATTCTGTCATTTCTCCAGGCAGGCCTAGATTCAGGTCTAGCGCCAAGTACGCTTAGACGGCAGATATCAGCCTTGTCTGTGCTTTTTCAGCGAAGGATCGCGTCTAATTTTCAGGTTAGGACCTTTATTCAGGGGGTTGTCCATATAGTTCCTCCCTACAAGACTCCTTTAGAGGTTTGGGACCTCAATCTAGTCCTGGGAGTTCTGCAAGAGTCTCCTTTTGAACCTTTGCAGGAGGTTTCTCTGTCGTTTCTTTCCTGGAAAGTGGTGTTTTTGGTAGCCATAACATCCATAAGGCGGGTTTCGGAGCTGGCTGCACTGTCTTGTCGAGCTCCATACTTGCTTTTCCATCAGGATAAGGTGGTGCTCAGACCTACTCCACCTTTTTTGCCTAAAGTCGTGTCCTCATTTCATATTAATGAGGACATTGTTTTGCCCTTATTTTGCCCAGCTCCGACGCACCGAGTGGAGAAGGCTCTCCATACGCTGGATCTGGTGAGAGCACTCAGGAGATATGTATCTCGGACGGCGTCCTTTCGACAGATGGACACGCTGTTTGTCCTCCCTGAAGGTCGCAGGAAGGGACTCGCTGCCTCTAAATCAACCTTGGCTAGGTGGATTCGGTTAGCCATTCAGGAGGCTTACCGCATCAGAGGCGCGGTGGTTCCTGCAGGGATCAAGGCTCACTCCACCAGAGCGGTGGGTGCCTCCTGGGCCCTTCGGCATCAGGCTTCAGTGGAACAGGTTTGTAAAGCAGCAACCTGGTCCAGTCTGCATACCTTTTCCAAGCATTATAATGTCCATACCCAGGCTTCTGCGGATGCCAGTCTGGGTAGAAGGATTCTTCAGGGCGCGGTTGCGCACATATAAGCAATGCTTGATTATAAATTACACTGTGGAGTCGGTTTCCCACCCAAGGGACTGCTTTGGGACGTCCCACAGTCCTGTGTCCCCCAATGAGACGAAGGAGAAATACGGATTTTTGTGTTACTCACCGTAAAATCCTTTTCTCCGAGACGCTCATTGGGGGACACAGCTCCCTCCCTATTAGCCGGATGGCTTCGATTTCTAAGTTAATTTTATTTGCTTGGGTCTATATCAGTAGATTTACTTCTGGATATATTGTACCTGTATTAACATTAATTTATTCTTTAGCCTCCTACTGCTTTTTGCACTAAACTGGGTTTGCCTGCGGCCAGTGCTGAGGTGTATACGGCGGAGGAGGAGCTAACCTTTTTTTTATGTTTACTTAGTGTCAGCCTCCTAGCGGCAGTAGCATACACCCACAGTCCTGTGTCCCCCAATGAGCGTCTCGGAGAAAAGGATTTTACGGTGAGTAACACAAAAATCCGTATATTCCACCCACTGCAGCAAGTTCACAGTCATCGTCACACTCCCAGAACAAAAAACAGCCATCGGTAACACAGGCATGGGATAAAAGACGGCCATACTCGGCAAACCATCCACGAGCACAGGCTCTGAATGCTGGCCTTGCAAAACTCCTGTCCCTTGAAATGCTGTCATTCAGGCTGGTGGAGACTGACAGTTTCAGGAACTTTATGGCATTGGCAGTCCCACAATATAATGTGCCAAGCCGATTTTATTTCAGCAGGCAAGCTGTCCCTGCTCTGCAAAAACATGTCGAGGGAAACATTAAACATGCGCTACTAAACGCCGTCAGTAGCAGGGTCCACCTGACCACCGATGCGTGGACCAGTACCCATGGCCAGGGACGATACCTTTCCCTCACTGCCCATTGGGTCAATGTTGTGGAGCCGGGTACAGATCTTGCCAGTGGCGCTGTACGTGTTCTGCCAACTCCAAGGATTGCAGGAATCCAGTCTGTGCACATTGATTCCTCCTCCTACTCCAGTTCCTCAGAATCATCGCTGCACGAGCCGTCACGGTATACCTCCACATGGACCCGTGAACGCTTACCTGTTGCGACCGATATGAGCACAGCCGTGGCCAAACGTCAACAGGCCGTACTGAAATTAATTCCCATGGGGAATCGAAGCCACACAGCGCAGGAGCTCTGGGATGCCATCAAGCAGGAGAGCGATGTGTGGTTTTTGTCAGCTAATCTCCAGCCAGGCTTGGTAGTGTGTGACAATGGCCGAAATCTGGTGGCAGCTCTGGGCCTTGGCAACCTCACTCACATACCATGTCTGGCACATGTGCTGAACTTGGTCGTGCAGAGTTTTTTGAGGGACTATCCGGATCTTGATGCACTGCTGCACAAGGTCCGCCTAGAGTGCGCTCACTTGCGACGTTCCAGCATGGCCAGATCGCGCATTGCAGCTCTGCAAGTCAGATTTCGCCTTCCTGAACATCGCATCATATGTGACGTACCCACCAGGTGGAATTCCACGTTACATATGTTGGAGCGGTTGTGTGAGCAGCAGCCAGCAGTAATGGAGTATCAGCTGCAACAGGCGCAATCAACTCGCAATTTGCGCCGTTCACACTTCACCACTACTGAGTGGGCCTCTATGAAGGACATCTGCGACGTTTTGCGGGCGTTTGATGTCTCAATGCGGATGGCGAGTTGTTATGTTACGGTAGCTGAGGAGTGCAGGCAAAAAAGGCAATACACCAGAGCAGTTGGAATCTATGAGATTGCAGTACCCTGACTAACCACCACAACTAGAGGCAGCCGTGGAGCGTTCCTACGTTGGTCCTAGACGCCTCGTCACAGCCTGAGAAACTAACTACACCTAAAGATAGAAATAGGAAAGCTATCTGCCCCGTAGCAGAACCCCAAAGATAATAGAAAGCCCCCAAACATGTAATGGCGGTTAGACAAGAGGAAATACTGACACAGAAAGAAAATAGTATGAGCAAACGCTGGGGCCCAAACTATCTAAATAGAAAAGGACAGGAAGGGTACTTACTGCAATCCCAGAAAACCCTGAAAAACACCAACTCTACTAATTTCAAAATCACCTGAGATCACACGACCTCTACCACCTAAATTAGTTCTCTGGTGTAACAAAAACAGCAGCCACTGAAAAAACTGGAAAAAGCAAAAGTACAAAACACAGTGGCTGAACTAAACTGAGAGGGCAAAAGCCCCGGAGGGGACCCAGAAGGCCCCCACAGAAGTGCAGGACCAAATGCAAAAATATAACAAAAACACAAAATAAGAAATTGTCTTATCTGATAGCAGGAGATGCAGACACGACACAGCAGGCTACAAGGGAAACTGGAAAGAAGGATTCAGACCAGAACAATTGATCACCGGCAACCCTGATGGGAAAATGATTCCCTTAAATAAGACCAATCAGTAACACCTGATTCCCAGTCCTCACAATCCTCACTAGTACCGCTTGTAACCACCAGAGGGAGCCTCTGCTCAGAACTCATCTCAAACACATTCACAACAGCGAGTGCAGATGATGCACTAGTCAGCATGACTGTCCCCCTTATCTGCCTGCTTCAGAAATCACTGAAAGCACTAAAGGAAGAGGTTTTGGAAGAGGTGGAGGATGAGGAGTCACAAATTCAATTACTTTCAGGACAGTCAGCGCAACGTGGTTCCTCACAAAGGGCTGGGCAGGGCTCACTTTGTGAGGAGGATGAGGAGGAGGAGGAGTCAATGGAGGAGGAAGAAATCCCTACAGAGGGAGGTGCACAACGCTCTAGTCAGTATGTAGAGCGAGGGTGGGGTGATGCAGAGGAGACAGAGATGACGCCTCTTCCAGAGGACAGCCTTTGTTGGCCAGTTGGGAGTCTGCAGCACATGGTTGATTTCATGCTTCAGTGCCTGAGAAACGACCGCCGCATCGCCCACATTCTCAGCACGTCAGATTATTGGGTGTACACCCTCCTAGACCCTCGCTACCGGGACAACTTACAAACCCTCATCACACCGGTGAACCGGGACCGTAAAATGCAGGAGTACCAAGACACACTGGTGCAATCCATACTGTTGTACATTCCAGCCGAGAGAGGTGCTGCTGCTGCTGCTACTGCTTTACAAAGCAGCTCTGTGCGTCGAGGCAGTGTAGACACCTCTACAACAAGAGGGATCAGAAGCAGCGCCTCTGCACAGGGCAAGAACTGTATGTTACAAATGTGGCAAAGTTTTGTGACAGCGCCAGCAAGGTCTACACCATCCGAGACGGCTCCAGTCACCAGGAAGAAACGTTTCCGTAAGATGGTGACAGACTACTTGGCTTTCCCTCTAAGTGTACTCCCAGATGCCTCTTCCCCTTTCAAATGTTGGGTCTCTAAGTTGGATACATGGCCAGAGCTTAGCCAGTATGCATTGGAGGTGCTTGCTTGCCCTGCTGCCAGTGTATTATCTGAGCGTGTCTTTAGTGCTGCAGGTGGTGTAGTAACAGACCGTCGCATGCGACTATCCTCAGAGAATGTAGACCGGCTTACTTTTCTGAAAATGAACAAGGCATGGATCTCACCTGAATTTGCCTGTCCGTTTTCAGATTAAATAACTGTTTGGCAACGTTTTCCATGTTTCCTGTTATGTTCATCTTTCTACCACCTGAACTCTACTCCCTGGGCTACAACACCGCCATTTGTTGCTCGTAAGTAATTGGCAGGGGTACTGACTCCTGGCCAGCCTGGTTACAGCACGACAGCTGTTTCCTGGCAGTGTGAACGTCAATTATCCTCCAATAAGTTGTGCTGTCGTGTTGCATTCGGGTTAGCCGACTCTATGGTGCCTGCAGTTTAGGTGATTCCTATGTGTGCTGTGGGATATGTAAATAAAGGCGGTTTCCATTGTGACAATAGGATAAGCACCCACTGTAGGACTGTGTGATTCGGTAACTGCGGACGGCTTGCGTCCTGTCAACTTACATTTTCATGGGTGCGTTCTTCTACCCGTCCGGGGTCCAGTACCGTCAAGTGGTTCTCCCCAGTGCCTTTGGCCTAGGTGCCTCCATCTCCGTATCCGAGTTCCAGCAACGTCTGCTGGTCCTTGGTAGTGCTTTGGAGCACAGGTACCTCCTGCTTAGTAACCGTGTCACAGTAACGTCAGCTGGTAATCGGTTGTGACATTGCCTCTTTTCCTTCTGCTACCCGTCCAGGGTCCAGTACCGTCAAGTGGTTCTCCCCAGTGCCTTTGGCCTAGGTGCCTCCATCTCCGTATCCGAGTTCCAGCAACGTCTGCTGGTCCTTGGTAGTGCTTTGGAGCACAGGTACCTCCTGCTTAGTAACCGTGTCACAGTAACGCCAGCTGGTACTCGGTTGTGACATTGCCTCTTTTCCTTCTGCTACCCGTCCGGGGTCCAGCACAGTCAGCTGGTCCTCGTTACTTCCATTGTCTCTTGCTCCATCTGATACCCGTCAGGGTTCCAGTAACGTCAGCTGTTTCTCGGAAATTAGACGACATTAAAGACCACCCAGAAGAAGATGACGACAACAAGGACGACGAGCATGAAGCCAACCAGCCTGAACACCATCACAAAGAAAAAATAAAAGATTACCCAGAAGAAGATCACCAACAGGACAAAGAAGGTTAAGACAAACTACAAGATACAGAACAAGAGACAGAAGAACAATAAGCAAAAGATCAAAAAGCAGAAGAACATGAAGTATAAGACCAAAATGAAGAGCAAAATATATGCTCTAAATTCTAAGCAGAAGAAGACTAAGCAGTGTATGGGGGTGAGTCCGTTCCTCCTCGTGGTGCCCCTGGAAAATGCCTGCTGCTGCAGGCTAAACTGAACACGGACAAATACTGTTGTAATTTAAATCTTTTGTGACAGCAAGAACGGAAGGATGAACAATTCATACTTTTACAGATTACAAGTACAGGAATCTCTGTCACAAATAAGAATATGATGAAGAAGATGAAGAGGAAGAAGATGAAGAATTTGAATATGAAGAAGATTAATTAGTTTAATAATAACAATATGAGTAATGTAAAAAAAAACATGAATAGCAAGAAGTTTAAGAAGAAGATTAAGAAGGTGAAGATGAAGAATAATTTGATGAGAAAGATGATGCTGCTGCTGAAGATTATGAAGGAGAAAGTGTGGCACTGGCAAAAGTTAAAAAGGTGAAGAGCATGGAAGTTGTGAAACATACATATTTGCCAAAATAGAAAAAAGGTTAACAACATTGTCAATTTGTTAGTCAATCCAAACGTATTTCCAAAAAAATATATATTAATGCTATTCCAATGCATTGGGTTAAACATGTATGCCTTTATTGTCTCCTCAACCTCCCCCAATACATTCTACATTAGTCTTTGTTGTTTTCCTTCATGTACAATTAACCAACAAGGCAAGAATGGGTTTTTTTAATTTCGATATTTTGTTCCCATAGACTTACATTGGACTTCCGCAATCGAATCGGATATCGACGATATTTAGTGCTATCGGCGATACAATTTCGATACGATATTTTTAGATATCGAGCAATATCGCTCAACACTATAAGTCAGTAAAAAGTAGGTAGGAGTATTTAAAACAAGAAAATGATAAGAGTGGCCATACTTATGCACCTGTCAAATTTTGTTTGAATGCAGATTGCACATGTTCTGCTAGTACAATAAACCTCATTTCAAGGCAGAAACATTACTCTGTCCAATAGTTATTAGATATATCAAATTGAAATAGCTGTTGCGAAAACACCAATTTTTATCAAACATTAAGCTTAAGATTAATAGAGGTGCCCAAACTTTTTCATATAACTGTAAGTATAAAGGCCAGAAAGCTTAACATATAATTTGTTTAGTAGCTAACAAGTGTCTTTATACTTGCAGATACTTCGAGGGACCAATCCAGGCCACAAGCCAGTGACCAACCAAGGCCACAAGCCAGTGACCAACACCGGCCACAAGCCAGTGACCAACCCAGGCCACCAGTTAAAGTAGTGATATAAGTATCAAGGCCAGAAAGCTTAATATATAATTTGTATAGTCGCTAACAAGTGTCTTTATACTTGCAGATACTTCGAGGGACCAAGCTACAAGCCAGGCCATTATGTCTTCTTCTGGGAGCCCTCCCTCACAGCGTCAGCGAACTGAGGTAATTAAAATTTTTATTTTTATTTTTGGTAAAGTTAACATTTTTTGTACACATAACCCTATATGCATTAATTCTGGTTTCACAGGAAGCTGCAGCATCAGAGGTGCTTCCAGAAGGAGAAGGATGGGGAGGAGAAATACCAGGAGCGGGCCTGCAGAGTGTAAGTTTCTTCAAAACATATCATCACAGACATCACAGTACACCCAACACATAAAAAACAGATCATCACAGACATCATAGTACACACAATACATATGCCTACATCCAAGCATATAATTTTTTTTTATTTATAGTCTTCGCATTCTGGGGCTCAGCGTAGAGGTCCTCAAAGCACCTCCAAGGGTCGTCGGCGTGCGTGTCATGGCAGTCAGCAGAAAGTAGCTACCCTTTTTTTTGTTGTTTTAGTATTTTTCTACTTCATGTGAATGATTTGAGTTTAATGTTTTTGTTTTTTTGTCTTTTTTAAACAGGCTTCACAGCGTGCTCCCGACTCGGACGGTGAGGAGGCAGGTGTGGACATTTACCTCCTCATCGATCTAATCCGAAAGTGGGAGCCGCTGTGGAACATGGGGGACTGCCGCCATGCTGACCTTGTCGTGACCCGTCGGCTCTGGGAGGAAGTGTGCCTTGAAGTTGTGGAAGACTGGGAGGATCTCGATGCTCCAGCCAAGAATCAAGTGTGAAAGTATTCACAGTTCAGTAAGTTATGTTGCTGGATGTAATGTGTTGTATATTAATCAATTTGTGCTTTCTCTTTACAGTTGACAGGGTTATCAAGCGGTGGCGGTCACTCAGGGATCACTTCACGAAGGAGTTCAACAAGGAGATGCAGACCCCGAGTGGATTTGGAGGATGCAGGAGCAAGTATAAGCATGCTAGAGCCCTATCGTTCCTCTGGTTGACCATGGTGAGCAGAAGGTAAATATTCCCCACCCCATTTATTAAGTAAAAATGTTTACATGTCTAACCTTATTTTTTGGTTTCAGGCAGGGCAAAGCAATATCAATATTAATTCCATTTTCTTTGTACCACAGCACCATCTGCAGCACTCAGGAGCCTGATGCAGAGTTGAACCCTTCAACCCTTCAACCCTGAACTCGATCAAACTTTTGGCCAAACAAATGACAACTGGATTCAACCTTGTGCACAACAAGTCACCAAATCATTGCTTTTTTCAGACAGTACTTGAGAGCATAGACAAGCTATCTCCTGACCAGCAGATGCCTGTCATGCTAGCCTGCCAGGTTGCTCTAGTGCAGGTCACCGCCCAAGCCCCTCCACCCACCCCAGTAGTTCCTCCCACACCCTTCCCTCTCCAGCCACTGCCTCTCCTCCTCTTCCTTCCCCATATCAGCTTCCTTCCCTGTACCAGCTTCCTTCCCCGTACCAGCTCCCACCGACACCATCTTTACCTCCACTATATGCCCAACCTCTTGTTTTCTCCACCCCTTCCAATCCAGCACCACACCAACACGGTCTCCATACCTCCACTGTCGAAGTGGAGTAAACATTCTGGAAGCTGCCACAGGACTCCGAAAAGTAATATTTTCATAATCATTCAAGATGGTTTCAAACACATTGTCATCCATGGCAACCTGTTCCTTGCATATGACAAAATTGTGCAGGTTCACACAAGCTTTCACCACCTCATGCACAGTCTCAGTCTTCAGGTTAATAGCAGTCAACAGAACTCGCCATTTGGAATTTAAAATGCCAAAAGCACACTCAAGCATTCTCCGCGCTCGTGTTAACCGATAATTAAACACTCGTTTCATTGGCATCAAGCAACTACTCGCATAGGGCTTCAGCAAGTGTTGCAAGAGTTGGAAAGCTTCATCTCCAACACATACAAATGGCATTGGTGGCCCAGAGGTTTGAGGAAGCGTTCTTGGTGGTGGAAATTGGAATGTGTTTCCATATAAATGACACCCCATTGCAGACATTTTGAAAACCTGAGAGTCATTAGAGAGGTCATAGGCCCCAATATCGACCACTATAAACTTATATTGTGTGTCTGCAATGGCCATAAGCACGATGGGAAATATTTTTTATAATTAAAATATTCAGATCCAGATGCAGCTGGCTTGACGATCCGAATATGTTTACCGTCCACTGCAGCCAAGCAATTGGGAAACTGGCAAATCTTTAGAAAGTTGTCTGCAATGTCCAGCCACCTCTCCGTTGTGGGATGTGGGATATACTCCTCATGTAAACAGTCCCACAATGTACAGCATGTGTGTTTTACAATCCTGATATGGTGGAAATCCCCAGCCTGAATTGAAAATGTAGTGAGGAAAGGGATTCGCCAGTTACAAGGAATCTGTTCAAAAAGGGAAAGACAATAATACAAACTACCAGCAACAACATTACAGTTATAAGTCTGCTTTAACATGAGGAGAAACAATAAAAATGGATTACCGAAGAGTAACCATTAAAAGCTCTGTAATATTGAGAAGCGGCAATACGTGTCATTTCTACTGATATCTTCTCCAAAATATCAAAGTTTTCTGCTTTCATCCGTACATAGTTGAAAAATTTCTCGGGGTTTCCTCTCAACTCCATACACAACATAGAATACACCCCATGTGTCATTTTCTGTGCTGTGATTGGGTGGATCCAAAAACAACGCCAGCGCAGACGCATGATGCACTGTCTTTCTTGCTCCTTTTCACGAACGATCACTGCCAAACGATTTGCTTCAAAAGTGAAATCCACATAGATCTTCACAATGTTCGCAATAACACCTTCCATTTTTGCCACTTGCTCTATAACCTGTCAAAGATGGGATGTTAAAACACTCTATATATAGGTTTCCAGTAGTTTCCAGTAGCCAATAACGTTTGGGAGCCTCCCATTTGGCTTTTTTTAAAAAACAGATCCGTCGAAAAATGGAAGAAACGGATGGAAAAACTGATGCGACGGATCTGTTTTTTGACGGATCCGACTACCGGATCCGGCGAAAAAAAGGATCTGTCGCATCAGTTTTTCCATCTGTTTCTTCCGTTTTTCGACGTATCCGTTTTTTTACAAAATAGCCGGATTGCGACTGATGCCAAAAGACTGATGTGTGAAAGAGGCCTTACTGCAGGCATGACACAGGATTCATGGTAGTGCTCATTTTTTCTTCTTACAACAATCATTCTTTTAGATGTCCCGAATAGTCTAAAGAGGGTTTCATCAGCATGTGTCAAGCAGTAGAATATTGTTAAATAACTACATAAAAACAAAGTACATAATGTATAAAGTACATAACATTTATTTCTACAACTTAATACCTCTAGCCACTATTTCTGAGGATGATGAAACTACACTGAGTGCACAATTATTAGGCAATTTGTATTTTTGATGATTCATTTTATTAACAACTCAGGGTGCTATCGGTCAATCCAAAAGGTTTATAAACCTGAATATTTTAGAAAGTAAAAGTCAGGTTTTGTCTTTCCTACGAGAATATTTAGGTGTGCATAATTATTAGACAAGCATTAGTGTGCAGAATTAATATATAACCGGGTTTGGGAGTTGATTTTTGAGTCCATCTTCAAGCAAAAAAGGTCCAACTTGTTCATCTTTAATAATTACCAGCCAAAGCAGTACCCCACCTCTGCATTGCTGAGTCAAAGTGGAGGTCTGTACTCATTTTTGATCCAGCAATGGACCAACCATCTGGTCCCTCAAGAGTCACTCTAATATCATCAGTTCATAAAACCTTTGAAAAATCTGGAGGATAATGGGTTCCTGGTAGCTTCACCTTTCAAAAAACCTTCTCAAATCTTTAGCAGTTAACCCATTCATGACCTTTGACATATATTTACTTCAAAGATCATGTCCTTGCCTTTCATGTGGCTGTTAACTTGTTAAATCATGCTATCAATTGCTGACAGTGGGATTTAACAAATGTCAGCAAGAAGCTCGTCATTAATCCCGCCCAATGGCACCCATGTCATCACTGGGAGTCGATGGGTTGTCATTACAGTCGGGGATCAGCAGAAGACCCTCGTGCCTAGTCATTATGATACTCCTGTGAATGCTGGCTCGTGGCCGGCATTCATACAAGATTGTCATTCCTGCAATACAAAGCAGTGCAGAAGCCTTGTTATGTACAGCAGAGGCAATCAGATGATCGCAACTTCAAGTTTCCTAAAGGGACTATTGAATAAAATTAAAAAAAAAGGTTTTAAAAATATAAAAAACACAAAAGTTCAAATCATCCCCCTTTTGCCCCATTATAGATAAAGCAATAAAAAATACATACTTAGGGTAAACGATGTAAGGATAAAAAAAAATCAAAATTCCAGAATTCGATTTTTTTGGCTTCCGCACATTGCAATAGCATGCAATAAGAGCTCTCTCCCAGCCCCAGATCCTAAAAAATGAAAACGTACTTGTTCTCGGAAAATCTATTTTTTTCTTCTTACGAATTTCTGATTTTTTTCACTACTTAAATAAAGAAAGAAACTGTACATGTTTAGCATCTGTGTACTCATACTGACCTGGAAAATCATATTGCCATGTAAGTTTTACCATTGAATATGGTAAATAAAAAAACTATTGTGGAATTGTACTTTTTGCAATTTCATCGCATTTGTATTATTTTGCCGTTTTCCAGTATACTATATGGTAAAGTCAATGGTGCCATTATAAATTACAACTCGTCTCACGAAAAACAATCACTGATACAGTTATATTAAGGTAAAAATAAAAAAGTTATGGCTCTTGGAAGAAGGGGAAGAAAAAACAAAAGAGCAAAAAGTGAAAATCGCTTTGCCATGATGGGTTAATGTGTATCTTAGCAACTTCCAGAGTGCTGCACCGCCCCCATAAGATTTTTAACAATATTTGACTTTTCAGGGTCAGCTAAATCTCATTTGTGGCCCATTTTGCCTGAGGAAAACAAGCTGCCTAATAACTGCACACCTTGATAAAGAGTATTGTATCCTTAGACCATATTTTCTCTCATTACGCATATACTCATACCCTGATCTGCTTCATCCAATAAGCGATCTTGTTCATACAGCTTGGAGTCGGAAAATCTGCATAAATGATGATATGGTTAAAATACTACCTAATAATTAAGTATATAGCAGAAAAGGATCAATCTAATAGTGCAAACTAGAAAAGATGCACTTTGATATTGGGAGATTAGCAGAAGTGTGGATTAGCCTGTAATGGCAATTATAGTACAGAAGAAGAATTTTAACTGCTTGAGATAAAAAACAAGGAAAGTATAAGACTAAGATTATGTCAGAATAACGAGACTGACTTCATAGGCTATAAATACTCAAGTGTTACATTTCTTTAGCAGCTGTAACATCATTTGCTCACATATAGTGATTTGTGATAGTACAGGGACTTAAAAAGTCTTTTATTAGTTCTAGAGTCCAAAGCTTTCCACTTCTAAACTCTGGTTTTATTAACCCTTTGCACCAAATCAATGCTAAAATCTTATACTACGTTTATACTATTTTAAATTGGTATTCATCTCTAAAAAAAACACTTTTCTACATTGAATTAACTAAAAAGTAGTGTTGAGCGATACTTTCCGATATCCAAAAGTATCGGTATCGTAATGGTATCGCCGA
The DNA here is from genome assembly GCA_033576555.1 of Oophaga sylvatica. Lineage (NCBI taxonomy): Eukaryota > Metazoa > Chordata > Amphibia > Anura > Dendrobatidae > Oophaga > Oophaga sylvatica. The sequence continues at coordinate 162,172,117 of JARQOD010000005.1, read as the reverse complement.
TATCCAAAAAATATCGGCGATACCCGATACCGATACCGGAAATCCAATGTAAGTCTATGGTACAGAAAATATCGTAACTAAAAAAACCTCTTTCTTTCCTTGTAAACACTAAATAAACACACATAGAATACTATATATATATATATATATATATATATATACATGTCATTGTGACATATATATATATACATATATTTATAGTTTATACACTTCTACATAGTAAAATAGCCTCTGATTCAATTGCCGGGTAAAGCCGGCTTTTGTGAAAAGACAGAAGCACCCGACATGAAATGACACTTGGTTTACATAGAGTTAACCATGTCTTTTCATGTAGTTTGATATCTGATTTGCACTAACAATTACATCAGTCTATGTGTGCAAAATTTCACACCTGTAGGGGTTAATTAAAGGTGTAAATTCGTTGTAAAAAAAAACGGACTTTTTTGCTACGAATTTACACCTTTAATTAACCCCTACAGGTGTGAAATTTTGCACACATAGACTGATGTAATTGTTAGTGAAAACAATAGATCAAACAACTTGAAATGACATGGTTAACTCTATGTAAACCAAGTGTCATTTCATGTCAGGTTCTGCATTTTCACAAAAGCCGGCAATTGAATTAGCGGCTATTATACTATGTAGAAGTGTATGAACTATAAATATAAATATATATATATATATATGTGTCACAAATTCAATGACATGTATATATATATGAGGTGTAAAATTGTTGAAAAAAAAATGCGTGGGCTCCCGCCCTATTTTCGCAACCAGACAGACAAAGCCAGCGAGTGGGGGCAGATAATAATAGCCCAGAAAGGGACCATTATTTTTGCCCCCCCCCCCTGGCTACTAACATCTGCCCCCAGACACCCCAGAAAAGACAAATCTATAATTAGATTCGCCCTTTCTGGCACTTTGCCCGTCTATTCCCATTGCCCTGTAGCGGTGGCGAATGGGTTAATATGGGGTTAAAGCCACCTTGCTATTGAAAGGTGACCTTAAGAAAGGTTAATAATTGAGAGCTGTCAATTAGACAACTATCAATTATTAATCCTATTGCATGAAATACAAATAAAACACACACACTTTAATTAAAAATCATTTTAATGAAATAAAGACACATGTTTTTGACCATCTTTTATTTTACTGCAAAAACCATTTCCTGTAATAAAAATAAAATAAAAAAGCAAAATTATTCTTACCTATCCCATGCACAGTCAGGTCCCACGGTGTAATCCTTCAGAAAGGGTTAGTGTTTACTGCAGGGACCGCAGCTAATGCTGCAGCCTTACAGTAAACCCCCAAATGAATGAGCTCCTCTCCTGGCTGACAGGAGAGGAAGTGGAAAGCTTAATTGATTGCTTTCCACTTTCACTTCAGGTCAGCCAGGGACACAATCAGTGACGTCAGAGGGAACTGATTAACAAAAATAGGGGTTCCCTTCGAAAAAAAAATGGCGTGGGGTCCCCCCTATTTTTGTTAACCAGCCTGATGAAGCAGACTGCTGAGCAGTGGCGAACCGTGAATGAAGCAGACCATGCAGCTGCTATGGGGCCCGGACAGGTGAGGGGGCCCGCAACGGTCGGGTAGCTGTGCTGACACAGTACTACCAGGGGGTCGGCGGGGGAGCGCAGCTCTTCTATATACTCACCCCTCCTGGTGCGGTCTCTGCAGCCCCTGCTCTTCTCCCACGGTCTCCGACGCCTGTGTTCAGCGGTCAGGTGGTACCGCTCATTACAGTCATGAATATGCACATATTCATGACTTTAATGAGCGGTCCTGCGTGACCGCTGAACACTGGCGGCGGAGACCGCGGGAGAAGAGCAAGGGCTGCAGAGACCGCGCCGGTGGAAGGGTGAGTATAAGGGATATTTACCTGTCCCGTTCCACCGTTGCTCGCGTCCTCTTGCTGCAATGTTCAGGTCAGAGGGCGCGATGACGTCGTTAGTGCGCGCCGCGCCCTCTGCCTGATCATTCACTGCTGGAGGACCCCGAAGACAGCGGCGCTCAGCAGTGGAGAGAGGACAGGTAAATATCTCAGGTGCCGGGGTCCTGAGCGAGCGGTGACATCGGCACCTGGTGTCACCCCCTGCTCAGGACACGGGCACCTGGCCCCCAGCGACGAGAGCTGAGTATGTCTTTTTTTTTTTGGTTGCAGCAGCTGCGGCAGCATAAGGGCCTATACTATGGAGCATCTATGGGGGCACAATATATGGGGGCATGATCTATGGAGCAACTATGGGGGCACAATCTATGGGGGCATAATACATTTTTTTGTTTAATGTGTCCCCTCACTGTGCTGGCACTTTACATTTACAATGGCTCTGGGTTTTTTTTTTTTGGGGGGGGGCCCATTCAGACTTTTGCTATGGGGCCCCATGATTTCTATGTACGCCCCTGCTGCTGAGGCATGGTATTTAAGGCTGTTAAGGAGCCAATATCCATGGACCTTGCCAGCAGCGTCGGACTGGAGTACCTTGGGCCCACCAGAGAAAAATTATTCTTGGGGCCCACCATCATACTTCCCAACCTTTGAAGAAGGGAAAGAGGGACAAAGGCTGTGGCATGCTGTGCCTGCTGCAGCAAATTTTAGGCCATGCCACGTTGCACCACAGACTGTCCAGGAGTTGGTGGATGCTTTAGTCCAGGTGTGGGAGGAGATCCCTCAGGAGACCATCCGTCGCGCTCATCAGGAGCATGCCCAGAAGTTGTAGGGAGGTCATACAGCATACCTCCCAAATTTTGAAGACAGGAAAGAGGGTTAAAGGCTGCGGCGCGCATAGCGCGCCGCTGCAAATTTTGAGCCACGCCCCGACCACACCCATTTCACAGCTAATCACACCCATATCCTCGCCCCAACCATACCCATGCCGATACAGCTGACCCTCCGATGACGGTTTGGGGGCCCACTGCTGGCACCGGGCCCCCCCACCGCCTGTTCAGGCCCCATAGCTTCCGGGCGGCAGAGCAGGGAGAGCGATTCTCCCTGCTCTGCCACAGAATGTAACTGTATCGGCGTGCTGTGCACGCCGATACAGTTACTGTAGCGTAGCTCCGGGTGGGCCCCCTCAGAGCGCGGGGCCCGGGGCCACCGCCCCCTCTGCCTCGCGACCTATCCTTTCAAATCAGGGCCCACCACGCAGGAGCTGGGGCCCAACGGAGGTTTCTCCGGTGTCCCGGTGGCTCAGTCCGACCCTGCTTGCCAGCCTGATAATACCAGGCCACAGCAGTCTGCTTATCTTTGCTGGTTAACAAAAATAGGGGATCCCGTCGAAAAAAATTGGCGTGGGGTCCCCCCTATTTTTGTTAACCAGCCAGATGAAGCAGACTGCTGAGGCCTGGTTTTTCAGGCTGTTAAGTAGCCAAGATCCATGGACCTTGCCATCCCGATAATACCAGGCCACAGCAGTCTGCATATCTTGGCTGGTTAACAAAAATAGGGGATCCCCTCGAAAAAAATTGGCGTGGGGTCCCCCCTATTTTTGTTAACCAGCCAGATGAAGCAGACTGCTGAGGCCTGGTTTTTCAGGCTGTTAAGGAGCCAAGATCCATGGACCTTGCCAGCCTGATAATACCAGGCCACAGCAGTCTGCATATCTTGGCTGGTTAACAAAAATAGGGGATCCCCTCGAAAAAAATTGGCGTGGGGTCCCCCCCTATTTTTGTTAACCAGCCAGATGAAGCAGACTGCTGAGGCCTGGTTTTTCAGGCTGGTAAGGATCCAATATCCATGGACCTTGCCAGCCTGATAATACCAGGCCACAGCAGTCTGCTTAGCTTGGCTGGTTAACAAAAATAGGGGATCCCCTCGAAAAAAAAACGGCGTAGGGGTCCTCCTATTTTTGTTAACCAGCCAAGTAAAATGCAGACTGCTGCGGCCTGGTATTAAAAGACTGTCAAGGCCCATGGATTTTGGCCCTCAACAGCCTGATAATACCAGGCTGCAGCAGCCCCACATTTGGCGCATCAAAAGATGTGCCAATTGTGGCACTTTACCCGGCTCTTCCCACTTGCCCTGTAGCGGTGGCAAGTGGGGTAATAAGGGGTTAATGTCACTGTTGATTGCACGGTGACAATAAGCCCGGTTAATAATGGAGAGGCGTCAATAAGACACCGATCCATTATTAATCCCAAAGTTTTTAAATGTTTAAAAAAAAGACACAGCCAGAAAAAAGTATTTTAATGAAATAAAAGAGACAACACAGTTTTCATTAATTTTATTATACACTCATTCCTGCGACGCCATCGATCTCCTGTAAAAAAAGAAAAAAAAAAAAACAACAGTATACCACCTGTCCGACGCAGTCCATAGTAACGACAGTCCCACGACGATCCAGCTCTGCTACATCGGAATGCCAGGCAGAGCCTGACATCCCGGCGCAGCACAGCTGATTACCTGCTTTCCCGGCGGTGACGTCATCGGACTGCTTTACGGCCGCGATTACCCGGCAGTCACTGCAGTTATCGCGAGAAACTGCATGTGACCGCCAGGGAGAAGAGGATGGCGGCCATCAAGCAGTCCAGGACGTGACCGCCGGAGATCTTCTGCCGGGTAAGTGCCGCTGACTCCTGACAGACCCGACCGACGGAAACTGACAGTGACATTCCGATTCCGGTATCCGATATGATGAAAATATCGGAACTCGGAATCGGAATTCCGATACAGCCAATATCGGCCGATACCCGATATTTGCAGTATCGGAATGCTCAACCCTACTAAAAAGGTATCTCTAAGGAATTAGAGAAAAGCAGGCACTAAAATGATTGAGTGTTCATTGCTCCAAATGAGCATTTCCTAATAGTCGTATGCTCGTTTTGAGTAACAAGTATAATGGGAGTCAATGGGAAATCTCAGCTTTTTTCAGGCAAACCCTACACAAAAATGTCTAGGGGCAGTGAAAATGTTCAAATGGATGGGAAAAGTGTTAAATGGAAGGAGAATAGCATGGGGAAGACCCCTGGAAGTATCTTTGACTCCCAGATCACTTCTGAGTACAATGGTGTCACACTTTTACTCCACTTTAAAGAGTGACAATAAAACATTCTAAAAGGATGAGAAATTGCATTTTACAGGAAAAAAATGTTGAGAAATATTTTTTCCTGTATAATGACATGTATATAAGGCAACATTTCAAAAGGATTTAAAAATATATATAAATTAAGTAAACCAAAATTGATTTTTTTATTAAAAAATAAATTTGGATTTCATTTATGAAGGAAGCATAAGTGTCAAAAATAAGGGACTCAGATACACCCTGTTTTAGACATAAAGGAGGGCCTCATACACATTCTGTTCAAATTGTCATGTATTAGTACTCCTAGGGTTGTGTACCAAGGAAATATACTCCAGACCATGAAATAGTCTATGAGTGAGCAACATAATACTGATAATGGTATGTGCACATGATGAGTAAAATTTCTGCACCTCTAGGCAGGAAAAACGTAGCTGCAAAAACGTGTTTTTTCATTTTTGGTGCGTTTTCGCTTGTATTTTTGATTGATTTGAGTGAAATACCGATAAAATTTTGAACAATTTTTTTGAGACTTATATAGCAACAAAATGTACCCAACAAGATGTAATACCCTGAAATATTTTTCTTCGCTTTTTGTAAGTTTTACATAACACCGTAATGCAACAATAACTATGTTAAACTGTATGGATGAGTCATTGAATCCATAATAAAAATTTGAACTAAAATATTTTGAAAGTATAGTTGATGTACTTATACAGTCATAAAGGCTTTGCAGAAAGTGCAAAGCCAGACAAAAATTATGAGGAGGGTAATCCATAGACCTCTGAAAGGCAACAACTGGCAGACTCATTAAAATATTGAATATTACAAACACTTTATGTGCTGCGTCATCTGATGGCACGTAAAAGTGTGGGCTAATCCATGCTTTGTTCATTTTTATAAGAGTGAGACTGTTTGGCTTTTAGCCTCTATTGCGCTAGCCACCAGCTCCTGTTCCTCTTCTTCGTCCTCCTCAGCATCTACCTCCTCATTGATACCCAAACCGCACTGAACAGATGAGATGAGGCTGGGCTGGCTACAATCTCTCTGTGTAATGTCTTCCTCCATAACCACCTGGTCCGCATGCAAAGCTTCATGTTTAATTGTGAGAAATGACTGTTTAAAAAGGCACAGATGTGAGGTAGTTGCACTGACTATGGCATCATGGCTGTTCACCATCTTGCTGGAGTCATCAGTCTTGGAGAACTACACAAATGTCAGACATCCATTCTCACTCTTCAGTTGTTATGTGCAGAGGCTGATTAAATTACAGATGGGAGTGTTAAAGCTGGTTCTCAACCACTGGCCTCATCTGCTCACAAAGCATTGCCAGAATGTGCAGTGTGGAGTTACAGTGCATGGTGAGCTGGCACTTGCATGTGCTACTGCAGCACCATGAGAGCAATGGAAACTGTAACCGACTTGCGGAAATGTGTGTTAATGCAGCGTACTTTGACCAGAAGCTATGATAAATCTGGATATGATTCAAAAACTGCTGAACTACCAAGTTGAGCACATGTGCCAAGCATGGTACGTGTGTGAGCTTGCTAAGCTTCATAGCAGCCACCAGGTTACACCCATTATCACACATGACAATACCTGTTTGGAGGTTCAGAGGCAAAAATCACAGATCTGTCTGATCTTTTATGATCTTTTAAAGTAACTGAGCCGCAGTGTTCGGCTTGTCTCCTAGACAAATGTGCTGCATCAGAACCTCTTGCAGCTTCGCTGAGGCAGTGCTTTCAGCTAATGTGGTCGACGTGCTCTGAGATAGCACATCGGAGATAGAGGATGAAGAGGAGCAGGAGGGGGTGCAAGAACTGCTGTAGGAGGTGGAGAAAACCCTGACAGAAGTAGGGCCAGCAATCCTTGCTGTTGGGAGAACATGCGCCGTGCCAGGTGGGGACTCGGCCCCAACCTCCACAATGTTCACCCAGTGTACCATCAGGGAAATGTAGCTTGTCCACTTGTCAGTCATTAAGTGGACAATGCAAATACAGTAAGTGCATTGGTAAGGGCATGGTTGATGTTACTGGACATGTGCTGGTACAAGGCGGGAACATGACATCGTGAGAAAAAGTGGAGGCTGGGGACCGAATACCAAGGCACGGCTGCCACCATGAGTCGGTGGGAATCCTCTGTGTCTACCAGCATGTAGGTAGCTAAGAACTTTATTTTTTGTTCCAAGGCTTGGGGTATTGACAGCTGAATGCTGGGTTGGGGCAAGGATTTGGAAGTACCTCATGATGGTAAGTCAGAATGTGCAAAAGTCCTAAACTGGGGAACACTTAACTCTTTGTTGGAGAAATGCACGCGTGTTGGTGCTCTGAGGAACTGTTTCCAGCTTTGTCCCTCTAGTCACCCTTCCTGCCTGTTTTGGTACTGCTGATCTCTATCCCTTAGCACTGCTGGCCTTGCACTGCATGCCAGCTTCCCAGATTGGGTTGGTGACTTTGTAATCCACCATCTCATCTTCCACCACCGTACTATAGTTCTACTGATTTTGTGACTTAACAGCAGCAAGTAGTAGCTGCAACTTTGTCTCTTCTTCCTCCTTATCGCAAATTTGCCATTCCACCTCTGTAATTTTCTTGAGGCAGTGACTGTACTTAGTTTTGTGCATCAATAAACATCATGTCCTCCTGTCCCTCTTGGAGCATGCAGCTCGAGAGGCCCCAATTAAGCAATGATGTTGTAAAGAGCTCTAAGGAGTGTCCTAGTGTGGGATCACTAGTCTGCTGGGAATCAATATGGTGGTAGGAAGGAGAATCAGGGTATTAAGTGATTCAGACTGTAGGCTGGTGATACTGGACTGTGTGGAAGAATCTGTGGTGCTGCAAAGCCTCATGGAAGCATTATCTACTATCCAACCGACCAACTGTTCTCACTGCTCTGGTTTCAGAAGTTGCATACCGTGCCTCCCTGCAAAGTGGGAACGGAACCTATGTGTCTTGGATGGGCGTGTTTCTTCTGCTCTAGCAACAGGTGCACTTTCACCTGCCCACGTCCTCGGCCTCTGTGTGCACCATCATCAGCACCTCCGCTTCCTCGCCACTTAATGCACGCCTTACACATTTTGTATTGCTAGGTCTCTTGAAACCAAGTCTATTTTTAATTTAAAAAAATTGGTCACCTGCAACAATCAAAGCGGAGTTTGGAAGTTTACTCCACTGTCATTTAATAGAAAGACCACAAAGTGTATGGATGACAATTAAATTCAATCCAGAAAACTGCTTTTTTTTTCAGTTTTATAGATCACAGGAATGTACCGAGACCATGTAATACTGTATGGCTGAAAAGTGCAACCATACAAAATTTATTTACTTTTTTTCAGATTTAGAGATCACAGAAATGTTCACAGACCACGTAACACTGTATGGCTGAGAAATGCAAGGCTACAAATTTTTTAAATAATTTTTCAGTTTTAGAGATCACAGAAATGTTCCCAGACCATGTAATACTGCATAGCTGATAAAATGGAAGCCTACAAAACATTTTAAATCCTTTTTTTTGGTCTTGGAGACCACAGATATCTTAAAAGACCATGCAACAATGTATAGCTGAGAAATGGAAGCCTTCAAAATTTTAAAAGCTTTTTCTCAGTTTTAATGATCACAGAAATGTTCACAGACCAAGTAACACTGTATGGCTGTGAATTGGTAGTCTACAAAAAAATTGAAAAGCTTTTTCTCAGTTTTAGAGATCACATATATATATTCTACACTATGACAGAGTATGGCTGAGAAATGTAGCCCAGGAAAATGTTTCAACGATTTTTGGGTGCGTTATGTAACACAAAAAAGGACTTCAAAGCACGTAATACTTGATAAATCAAATTATATTCAATTTTTACAGCCCTCACAAAAAAGCTACAGCAATATATTTGGCAATTGACTGCACAGGCCTAATCCCTGCCTACAGACTGGATTCTGTCACTCTCCCTGCTCATTCAACTATATTTCCCTCTCTAGGCTAAATGCACATTATATGTGATACAAACAGCAAAGCAAACAATTAGCCCTCAGAAGGGCTGTTAGTATTATAGCTCATCTTCAGCACCAGTATAAAGACTACAGACATATGGTTCCTTATAGTGTGTACACAGGCCTAGATAAGCATTCTTTCCTTCCTATATGAGGAGTCACAGAGCTGTGCACTGGAGTCAGTGTGCAGAGCTGGGCAGGACCTGTCCTTTTATAATCCCGGCCGGCCACTGTGATTGGCTGACTATAGATGGCCAGCCAATCACAGTATTGCCACAACCTAGATGGATACGGCAGTACAGTGACTCATAGGCAATACCTGCATGCTTATTGACTGCTTGCCAGGTGCCAAAGATGCGGAGCAAGGATCCGAGTTTGAACTCAAGCACCAAGTAACAAGCACATCTAAGCACCGTGATACTCGAGTAATAATGGAGTATCACCGAGCATGTTGTTCACTCATCCCTACAAGATATGCCAAGCTGCATTGGTTAACAATTGTTTACAATTAGCGATATTGAAATCCACCAATTTTAACTATTGTTTGATCTTGTTTTTATTCTTGAACTGTGAATACGGATAGCATAAAGTGGAGCTGGAGGCACTAGGTAAAAAGAAAAATATCCAAAAATGAATACACCTTCCCCATTTTTCTCAAATATATCACTAGTGGTAAACCCTTACAAAATCAAGGTCACATAGTGAAACATAGCATTAATATAAGGGTAATTTATTTATCGCTACATTGCTTGCCTTTCACCATCTGCGGGATAGCCCTACATCTCATTTCTTAATTACAAATTCATGACTTATCTTTTGTCCTAATTCCCCTATCCATGTATAGGTACTTCTTAATCAAGCCTCCATTTCCGTACATGGTTCTGCTTCTTTCTTTTACTATTTTCTCCAAATTTATTTCTATATCTATGTCTTAAAGGGAACCTGTCACTAGAACAAACTGATATTAATCTTCAGATATGGGGTTAATATGCAGTTTTACAGCGTTAATAACCTGCCCAGCATATGCACTTAGCTGCAGGAGAAAATTAACTTTACTCTCCCTGTCAGCATTCAGTTTCAGTCAGAGGCGGCGCCAGCGTCGGTTCATTCACCCCGCTCTGAGTTTGCAGACCAGTGGCTGCAACTGGGCTTCCGCTCTGTATTCTCTGTAGTAACGCTATGAACCTGCAGATTAACCCCATATATGCAAGTTATAGTAGTGTAGTAGACTCCAAGGCCCACTTAATCGCCAAGCACTCCTTCTCCACCACGCTATAATTTTGCTCTGCCAGGGTCAGTTTCCTCCTCAAGTAGGTGACTGGATGCTCGTTCCCGTTCACCTCCTGCGACAGCATTGCTCCTAGGCTTACCTCTGAGGCATCCATTTGAAAGATAAAGGTTTACTTGAAGTTGGGGATGATGAGGACTGGCTGTCCACACAACACCAATTTCAGGGACTGGAATGCTTCCTCTGCTTGAGGATTCCACAGCACCATCACTGACTTCTTACATTTTAACGGGTCAGTTAGGGCTGCCGACCTTCCAGCAAAATTGGGTATAAATCGGCAGTAGTACCCAATGATGCCGAGGAATGCCCTCACCTGTTTGGTACTTAATGGCTTGGGCCGTTTCTTTATGGCCTCCATCTTGTTTACTTGGGGTTTGATAACCCCGCGGCCGATCATGTAACCTAAGTACTGGGCTTCCATGAGTCCTATTGTGCATTTCTTTGAGTTTGTAGTTAACCCCATGATTTTGAGAGACTCCAGCACTGCTTGTATCTGGGACACGTGGGTATTCCAATCCGCACTAAAGATGATTATGTCATTAAATATGCCGACACATATTTCCGTTGTGGCTCTAACAGTATGTCCATCAGCCTTTGGAATGTGGCTGGAGCCCCATGTAATCAGAAAGGCAGGATGACATAATGATAGAGACCCTCTGGCATTATAAAAGCGGTCTTTTCTTTCGCCAACTCTGTCAATGGGAGCTGCCAGTAGCCTTTGGTGAGATCGAGCGTGGGAAGTACTGGAACTCCCCCAATCTCTCAATTAGCTCGTCCACCTGGGACATGGGATAGAGGTCAAATTTTGACACCTCATTTAATTTTCTGAAGTCGTTACTAAAGCGTACTGACCCGTCTGACTTTGGTATAAGTGCAATCGGGCTGGCCCACTCACTCCAGGACTCCTCGATGACTCCCAACTGAAGCATTTGTGATGGCTTGCCTCCAAGCTTCTGGCACCTGGTACGGTTTCATCCATACCCTTTCCCAGGGCTCGGTGACTATGTAATGCTGGATCACCAAGGTCCGCTCTGGAAGCTCTGAGAATACATCTGTATTCTGTTGCACCAGAACCCGAGCTTCCCGTCGCTGCTTTTTGGTGAGAGCGCCATTTATTTTAGCTTGATCCCGGCTGTGTCCTTGGCCAGTGCCAGAGAGATCCCCGTTGGTACGACCGGAGTTACCTCCGTGACCAAACATTCCCAGTCCTTCCAGGTTTTTAGCAGGTTGACATGGTACAGATGCTTGGGTTTCCTTTTTCCGGGTTGGTACACTCTATAATTCACTTCTCCCACCTTCCCCCGTATCTCATAAGGTCCTTGCCACTTGGCAATGAGCTTACTCTCTGTGGAGGGCACAGGTACCAACACCCGGTCCCCTTCTTTAAAGCTCCTGACCATGGCTCTTATTTTATACTTGCGGCACTGTGTGGCCTGGGCATCCAACAGATGCTCCTTAACTATGGGCCTGATGGCCACAATCTGGTCCTGCATGCTCACCACGTGCTCGATCACATTCTGATGCAGAGTTGGCTCCTGTTCCCATGTCTCCTTGGCTATGTCCAGCAACCCCCTTGGATGCCTACCATACAATAGCTGAAATGGGGAGAAACCTGTCGTTGACTGGGGTACCTCACGGATAGCGAACATCAGCTAGGGCAATAACATATCCCAATCCCTCCCGTCCTTGGAGACCACCTTCTTAAGCATGGATTTAAGGATCTTATTAAATCTCTCTACTAGGCCGTCGGTTTGTGGGTGGTACACCGACATGTGCAGCTGTTTGATCCGGAGCAGCTTACATAGCTCCTTGGTCACTTTGGACATAAAAGGAGTCCCCCTGATCCATGAGGATCTCCTTTAGCAGTCAAAGGTGACAAAATATGGCAAACATCTCGTGGGCTATTAGTTTTGCTGACGTGTGGCAGAGAGGTATCGTTTCTGGGTACCCCTTGGCATTAGTCAACTATGACCAAGATATGTTGATGACCCTGGGCAGATTTCACTATAGGCCCTACCAGATCCATTGCTATCCACTGAAATGGTACCTCTATGATGGGCAGAGGCACCAATGAACTCTGGTAGTTTGTGGTGGGTGAGGTTAGTTGGCACTCTGGATACATGTCACAGTGCCTCTGGACCTCCGCATAGACCCCAGGCCAAAAGAAATGCTGCAGTATGCGCTCCTGCATCTTTTTGGCCCCAAGTGCCCTCCCAGCATGTGGGTGTGACTCATATCAAGCACCGCCTGACGATAGGGGCACCACCAGCTGTTTCACCACGTCATCCTGAATTTTATCCACCCTGTACAACAAATCCTGGTGGCTAGCCATGCGGGGAAAAACTGCCTCGGCACCTGGTTGCTGAGCCACTCCATTATTCTCTATCACCCTTTCTCGTACCTGGGCCAGGGTGGGATCCTGGAGCTGAGCTGTTCCGAACTTACCAGGGGACACTTCCAACTCGAGGATCGGTGGGGTCTCCTTGACCTCTCCTGCCAATACCTCTAGGGGAAACCTATCAGGGGTACACTCTGTCCCAAGGTTGGCGACCCCTACGGCAGGTATTCCCAACTGGGAATATTCAGGTTCCATGCCCGGAATAACATTTACCTTGGGAGGGTTAACCCTGGTCTCCAACAGAGACCAGAAAGGGGCAAGTCTTTCCCAAAACAATCCCATAGGGATGAGTCTTTACCACTCACACCACATGTCTTTATTCTCCACACAGGGTGGAAAACGTAACCTCTGCGGTTGGGTACTCTCGGAGTTCCCCATGTACGTACGCCACCCCCACTTTCTGACCATTTTGTTTGTCCCCGGCAACTAGTGACCCATGGACCAGAATCACTAAACTCCCAGAATCCATTAGAGCTTCCGTCTGGTACCCATTGACGGGTACCTGGCACAGGTGGGGTTCGCTGCTGGTAATGCCTACCTTACGTGTTTCCCCTTTTGCTCATAGATTGTAAGCTTGCGAGCAGGGCCCTCATGCCTCATGGTATCTGTTTTGATCTATGAGTTTATTGTTATGCTGTAATGTCTATTGTCTGTACAAGTCCCCTCTAAAATGTAAAGTGCTGCGAAATATGTTGGCGCTATAGAAATAAAATTATTATTATTACTTGTCATGGTGAAAACTGGCTGGGGGTACATGGATGCATGGCGAATATACCCGCTGTCCATGGGTTCAGCTGTCAGGGGGAATCGCCAGCCTGATTTTTTTTTGGTTGGTAAAGGATTGGCCAAAAAGGGTATTTTTTTTCAATATATGCTACTATATAACAATGAGAAAATCAATGTTCAAATGAAAATGTTGTATAATTGAGTCCTTGAGCCAAATATTCAAAAAACTTAAGGTGTTGTTCAATGCAGAAAGATTACTATGCTGTAAAAGCTTACATTTTACTTCTAACTTTCAATGTTTTCTAGCAAGAATTCATTTAGAAGTTGAGGCCATTTTATACAATCTAAAACCATACAGATATGCTACCTTGCACTGTGAATGAGGTTTAATGATAGCTACCATCTCAAATAAGTTCCACGACAGAGAGCAATACTGATTTTCTGGTTCCTTGCACAACCAGATGTTAAATCATAAGGGGAAATTCATCAAGTCTTGTGTTTTGTACAGATGCCTTCAGCTGCCCGGATGCCAGAGTCAGAAATGTACTTGTTATTTTTCCTTTAATATATGCCACCCCTGTAGGTTATAGTAAATCTGTCAGGCTGCATTAGGCCACTCCACTTCTACTGTGCCCCAAACACTTTTGGGAAGTTGACTGAGCTGATGTAAAAATGTCAGAAGTCACACATTTTTTATGGAAATACATATTAACTTTTTAAATGTTTTCAATTGGCCACTAAGACTTCCAAATACAAACCAAACTTTAGAAAACAAAATCTGTTTAAAAAAAAGAGTGGAGGTGAAAAAACTGGGATAACAATTACCCCAATAGAGTAACAGTGGAGAGACCAAAGGAATTGATACTCACCTGGTGTGGTTGTGTAACCACAAGAAAAGCTCAATGCTCAATGATGTGAATTGGAATAAAAGGGTTAATTCTTTGCTGCCGGTAGGATGGAAGATAAAAGAGGTATCCAGATATGCAATTTATTAGTCATCGCATTTTGAAGTTACAAACTTCTTCGTCAGGACAATCCAATGTCGCTGTGATACCACTTTCATCTTCCATCCTTGATCTGCGCAGAATTAAACCTTTTATTCCAGTTCACAGTATTTTTAAAAAGATGGCACATAACTTCAAGCTCCAAGCATGTTGTATATGGGGCAATTGTATATGGGGCTACCAGCACTGTGAGAGTAATTGAATATCAGCAATGCTATGGGCAGCATGGTGGCTCAGTGGGTAGAACTGTTGCTTTATAGCCTTAAGGGCTTGTGTTCAAAACCCACCAAGGGCAACACCTGTATGTTTTTCCCGTGTTTGCGTGGGTTTCCTCCAGTTTTATCCCACACTCCAAAGACATATTGGTAGGGAATTTAGATTGTGAGCCCTAATTGGGACAATTATGATGTTTGTAAATCGCTGTGGAAATAGTGGCTCTACATAAGCGAAAGAAATAATCTTAACATATGATTGTTTCACATTATCGCTGAAAATATTTGCTTTTGTTAAGAACATTTATCTAAAACTTTAATAATCATATTTACTCAACTAAAAAAGATTAATTTAAGTCATTAGGCTGCACCTTCTTTTTATCTAATATGAAGCAGTTAAGATTAAGCTATAAATGGCGTAATTATATGTTTACCATTTTCTGATGAGAAAAGTAATAGGATAATATGTAACTGCTGGGTATAGCCCAGTACTTGGAGACAGCATGGTGTGAACTTCATTATCTGTTCTAATTCTGCAACAGTGCTGAAATACAGTCCTTTGGGGATGCAGAAGCCAGATCTTCTCTGCACCAAGACACCTAGGATGGAGGAGTTTAATCCAGTGAAAGATTCATCTGACAATGTATCAAATCTCCATTTCCATTTCTTTTGCTGCAAATACAAAAGTTTCTGGTTTACCAAACTTTGTGATTGCTGTAGTAAATCTTATGAAATGAAAATTACCATTAGCTGACTGTTCATGAAATGACAAAAAAAAAGTTTGGAATACTCAAGACAGTAATTTATCATTGCCCTGCAGCTGGCTATGAAGGTCATACAGATGAACAGATTTATGGGTTACTAATATATAATTTGAAATTCACTCAGGTTCCTGCATACATTTATATGCACACATCTTTTGAATCTAGAATCTGTTGCCATTTCACTTTGCAGGAAGCAACCACAAGTCTTTTCAATTATGGACGTCAGATTTTTCATTTAAAGGAAGTATTGGGTATATTTACATAGAATTTTTATAATAGATTTTGCATGCTCATTTTTCATTTTGTTGGAGATGACGTTGAAATATTTTATGTTTAGTTAAAATAAAACCTTCAAATGTTAAAAATAGTAAAGCTGAAATCATACTTTGTCTACTTAGGCTGAAGCTACAAAGTCATACCTTAGGTGACCATCTGCCTTAGGTGACCTTCTGTTGACTACTATTTTATGCCAATGGCGGATTAATATGGCAAGTGGGTTACAAGGCAGATGGATTCCATAGCATTTTTTTTTTACAGCAGACGTTGCTAATGCTACCTACTGTGGACAAACATACACAGTCTAACTCGCTGGAAAGATCATAAGCAGAAGCAAAATCTACATGGGAAGTGTATGGTTCTTGCCAGCAAAAGTATTACACATGTGAATGAAATACTTGTAAGATATTTTCAACTTTCAGCTCTAATTTCCCTTTCACTAGTACAGTCCTCATGGACAAGTCAATAATTTTGCTTGCAGCGAGATTTCATAAAAAGTAATCATTCTGTTGTCATATTTCTGTATCTTCCAAAACGAAGAGCGTAAAGAACTTTTACTCACTTTGTGTGGATGAAATCTTTCTTCATTAGGGTTAGTCGCATAAAATCTAATTTAATTAGAACAATTACTGAATAGAAAAGCAGGGTTAAATTTGTCTTGTCTAAGTAATGACAAATCTCACTTACTTGGCAGCATCTTAAAGCAGGGGCATGCATGACTGATGAGGAGAGTTTCATGAATAAAAAGATCAGTTCCTAAAACAATAGAACTGCAATAGAGATTATGCCAAAAAAATGACTGGCCAATTAAAATGCCTTAAAGAGGTTAGTAAAGGGCAATGATATGAAATGTATATTTATAACACTCAATGTCTTCTCAATTTTCCAAATGTGATCACTTGTCTTTAGTGTAAATGAAAGAAAAATGTTCAATCCTTAGAGCATGTGAATAAGGATGTTTCAGGGCACTTCCTTCAGAGGATCCTTAACCCAATTTAGAATAAGAGGGTTATATAGCCAAAGAACCAAGTATCTCTGATGTTGAATCAGATGATATTTTATTGACTATGTACAGCAAATACAAAACTTTATAAAAGACAATTAACAACTTATTAAAAATAAACACAACGTGTTTCGTCCATGTGAGCCTTCATCAGGTGCAAAATAAAATGATTTTGTTAGAAGCTATTTATACCCCATTTTCATTACTAATGGGATGGTTGTACTATTTGAGGAACTAGTCGCTATCTATCAAACCACATGCCTGAATTTTGGCACGTTTTTCACCACTTTCATATCTCATTAACAATAAGAAAATGGAAGAGGCAAGGAGCCATTTGGTGAGCTGCATTTCTTGCTACATGTTCACAGACTTACCAGTGGAAAACTTCACATGCCAGAAATGCAAGCTCGTGTCCTTGTTGGAGGAAAAGTTGCAAAATCTAGAAGAGAATTTAGCTACACTGAAAATCATTAAGGAAGGTGAAGAGCAGAATTATCTTTTCATGTTACAGAAAGAGAAGAAATTCGAAGTGCACCTGAAGAAACAGAGGAATGGAAGAATGTGACCCAGAGAAGCAGGAGGATCAGGAGGCAGTCAGCACCAATACTGCTCAGGATTCAGTACCAGGCTCTTACACAGGAGAACAATGAAGAAATACATCAAGATAAGACTTTGCCCACAAAGAACAACTTTGTACGACCTCAGAGTCCTCCTGGATGGATAAAGAAAAATGTTGTGAATAAGAAAAGGAGAGTTGTGGTCATGCGGGATTCCCCGTTGAGAGGAACCGAGGCCGCTATCTGCAGACCGGATATAACCTCAAGAGAAATATGCTGTCTTCCAGGTGCAAAAAATTAAAGATGTGTCTAACAGGATATCAGGGCTCTTCAGACCTACAGATGACTACCCATTCCTTCTAATACATGTGGGTACAAATGACACCGCAAGAAAGGACCTGGAAGCACAGGTGGTCTTCTCATCTATCCTCCCAGAGAATGGCCATGGAACAAGGAGGTGGAATAAGATTCTGCAGGTGAACAACTGGCTGCGTCGATGGTGCCGTCAGCAAGGATTTGGATTTCTGGATCACGGAGCGAATTACTGATACGATGGATGACTTGCTAGAGATGGGGTGCACTGTCATGAGCTGCTTTGTTTGTGGGATTTGGTAGTACAGAGGTTAATCTGGACTGCCTCATTTTGGGATTCTGGGAGGCTTCTTATAGCCTCATTGTGGAGCCATTCCCTATCGCTTATACTTTGACCCTTGGCCGAGTGTGTGTGACCCTGAGCTTTGTGCTTGTGCTACTTTATGCTTGCTTGGTTTTGACTTGGTTCTGTTCCCGTTACGAGTTCTGCCTGCCCCTCCTGTACTGCGTTGCTATCTTGTGTATGACCCCTGGCCTTTGTCATGACAATTCTCTGCTTATCCCTCCTGTACTGCATTGCTATTTCCGTGTATGACTCCTTGCTTATGTTGTGACTATTCTCTGCTCGCCCCTTCTGTACTGCGCCGTCCTCTCTGTGTATGACCCCCGTTTGTCTGACCTGAGTTTCCCTCTTTACTAATCCAGGGTCCCTGTAAAGTCCTGCACTCATCTCTAGTAGCAGGACGCTAAGCCCCGCCCCCAGTGGTCACATGATCGCAGGTCCTTTTGCTTACTGCTATCTTCAGTGTCCCCTCTCACCACACTGTTCAGGTCCCCTCTGCCTGAGCCTCCCCTGCGGCATCTGACCCCGGGCCCTTCCACAGTGTGGGTGAGTCACTCTGCTCAGCCTTGGCAGTTCGCTGGCGCTGACAGGAGCATGATATTATAAGCGACCGCACATTTTTTTTTTCTTGGGGATAGTTGTATGGGTCTTCTGAGCATATTTGCAGCATGGATCCCTGCAGGGTTTGGCCGATCAGGTCAAGCATCTAACCCAAATGTTCCAAAAGCTCAATGTGGAACAGTGCACGATGGTCCATACCCAACAGCAGTTGATG
Organism: Oophaga sylvatica; assembly: GCA_033576555.1. Taxonomy (NCBI): domain Eukaryota; kingdom Metazoa; phylum Chordata; class Amphibia; order Anura; family Dendrobatidae; genus Oophaga; species Oophaga sylvatica. Next base: position 162,153,458 of record JARQOD010000005.1, on the reverse strand, counting down.
GACACCGTGCAGGGGGCCGTTGTGACAGGGTCTCCAGGTTCCGGGAGTTGGGACGTATCTGTGATATCCCCTGAATCTCCAGTCAAATTGCCTGATCTCTTTTCAGGGGATAAAGAGGAGTTTAGGTCCTTCAAGGAAGGATGTAAGCTTTTTTTTTCTTTAAGGCCCTGTTCCTCTGGGGACGAATTTCAGAGGGTGGGTGTTGTTATTTCTCTACTGCGTGGTGCCCCTCAAGCTTGGGCTTTCTCTCTGTCTTCCACCACCCCCGAGAGAATGACAGTCGATGCCTTCTTTGAGGTCCTGGGCCGCATATATGATGAGCCTGACAGAGTACGTTTGGCTGAAGATACTTTTTACATGCAAATCAAGGGACAGCCATGGGGTCGAATGTGGCCCCCCCCTACGCAATCTGTTACATGGCTAAGTTTGAGGAAGAGATAGTATACACTGACCCCCTTTTTTGCACATATGGTCGTCTATGGATCAGATTCATAGACGACATTTTTTGCATCTGGGAAGGACCAAGATCTATGCTACAACTATTTCTTGAGAAGCTCAATGGGGCCTGGCCAGGCCTCTCATTTACTATGACTGAGGACCTAGAAAAGGTCAATTTCCTTGACACTACGGTCATCAAAGACCAACATGGCAATTTAAGCACGGACATCTTTACAAAACCCACGGACCGTAACAGTCTTTTGCATTTTAATAGTTTACACCCACCTGCGGTAAAAAAATCTATACCACGATCTCAATTCCAACGGGTACACAGAATTGTATCTGACCAATGTAGACGCACGCAACGTCAAAGTGAAATGCACAATAAATTTCTGGAGCGGGGGTATCCTACCGGTCTTCTCACGGAGGCAGTCACACCGATAGTAGGACCTAGATCCCCGATTGGGGACAGAATCCCCTTTGTCCATACCTATCATCCCTATGTCCAAATACTACATAAAACAATCAGACAACATTGGGGATTACTCAGCAAAGCACATCCGGAGGTACCAGAATTCAGGAACCCCTTCCTACCTTGCTACAAAAGAGCACCAAACCTCCGGGACGACCTAGTCAGAGCTGACATTGGTGGTCATACTCAAACACATACACAGAGATTTCTATCCAATCCCAAAATGGGAACTTTCCCATGTCTACACTGCAACCAGTGTAATAATGTGCTTAGAGGTGACCTTATACATCACCCCAGTCCGGCAAAAAATACAACATAAAGTGCTACTCTACTTGTAATTCATCCTATGTTATTTACCTCATTAAATGTCCATGCGGTCTCCTGTATGTGGGAGAGACGACACAAGCGATAAAAGACAGGATTTCAAAGCATAAGTCCACAATCAGATGCAAGAACCTATTACTTCCCATACCCTACCACTTTATTACAAAAGGTCATCAAATATCACAACTGAGATTTCAGGTCATCGAACATGTCCCTACACCCAGACGAGGTGGTGATCGTATACGCCTCCTCAAAAAACGGGAGGCGTACTGGATACACGAACTCCAGACCCTATCACCTAAGGGCCTTAACAGGGACTATGATCTGTTTTCCTTCATCTAAATCACATTTTACAGGTATTCTGCTTGCCATTTGATCCATCTGATTATCTTATGTATTTTATGCATCGTTGGGAGTCCTGTATCCCTAACGGAACTGAACTCCCACATTTACTATATTATAATACTCTAAATGTTATGATTATCCATTGTATTGATGTCCCCCTGAAATTGCCTATATATCTCTGAACAACTACCTTATTAAGTCTGGTTCTTGTTTGACTGTGTATTTACTTATTTAAAATATGATATAGAAGGAATTATCATATATAGGATATATTATGAACATTCTAACTCTATTTTCTCTTTATTACAGAGTCGATTATATTGAAATGTCTTGACCCTCACCCTTGGACTCTCCCTACCCGACTGCAATCCTTGCCCCCGATATCTCCACTGTCATGAATCGCATTCTATTTACCTCTATATACCGTAATAAACTAGTTTATATTGAACACTTATTTTTTCTTTCCTTCTTTACTTTTTGCTCTCCCCAATTTACAAACACTGCAAGTATTCAGGACTTTGCTCGGTTCATCCCCCCCCCTAAACATCTTATCTTTCAGCGAGACCTTACACCACACAGTGGTGAAACGCAAGCGCCGACAACTGTGAACCGCATAGGTCACATCCGGTGACGCGCTCCACCCAACGTCACTTCCGGTGACGCGTCTCACTGACACATCACTTAGTCCCATCTCAGGTCACTTCCGGCGACGCACTTCCGGTGACGCGTCTCACTGACACATCACGAAGGCCCGCCTTTTCCTTATTTAAACATGCAGGTAAGCGACCACTCCAGCTGACAAGCGGCGGATACCGCGTCAGTGTTGGAGAGGACGGCGCTACCTACATGTAAGTAACCTTGAACACCCCTGTCATTTATTTATTTGTTCACTGCCTTTTAAGCGTCCTTTACTGGCAATACATAATGCAGGGTATCACTTCCAGAAAGGGGAAGGGGAGTAATATGAAACACCACCACTCCATTGTGACTTCATCTATATATATAAATAAGGTGTAGCAACTCTTTCATGAACGGGACAATATAACCCATGAGGTCATTCCCATACATTCTCTGTATCTCCACAGATATCTAATCAAGACACTAGGAATCCTTGTGGAGCATCATAAATCTTTTTTCCTTGGACCTTCAGGTATACTTTATTACAAATATAGATATAGATTATTAAACCATCATCATGGTTATATACACATGGCAATCTTTCCCCAGGTCCTATATTAACTCGTCCGCTTTATAGACAAATCCATCTTTATGATTCTCTCCACTAAGGTAACATATATTTGATTGATCTATACACCTATATTCTGCGTGGGCACCTCCTATACATTTAAGTTCTTCAATTTCTTCTCCCCATAGACATACAGTCTATATATCTTACATTAAGAGCAAAAATCTACCTATCAGCAGTCGGGTAGGTATCTGAACTTTTTTCTTTTTTCTTTTCTTTTCATTTATTTACTTTATGCCTCATGTCTATTCCTAAAATTGGTTAAAAAACCGTGGGGTCTCTATTCTGGTACCTATGGTAACCTTCTTTCACCCCTCCCCCCCTTTTTTTCGTCATTTATTATTTATTATTTATTATTTGTTATTTTCATTTTGTTCTATATTGCCGTCAGATTGATGAAGGTCCATGTTGGACCGAAACGTTTCCATCTTGTACCCACGTGTACTGTGACTGCAATAAAACTGGATATACCAATATTACAAAGTTGAGTGCCAAGTTTTCTATTCACTATATTGGCTGAAGATAATGTCATGAGTGTGTGCCAGGGTAAATGCTCGGCTGAGTGGTTTTGTGCGGAGTTCCAACGCTGGGCAGCGGAGGTCTCATGGAGTGATGCCGCCCTTCGGGGCTTATTCCGCAGAGGCCTATCTGAACGCCTCCAAGATGCTCTGGCATTTCATCCACCACCTGACACCTTGGAAGATGCCATTACTCAGGCTGTGCGTATGGACCGCAGGCTGCGGGCTAGGGGTGTCATGCATTCCGAGACGTCCCTATTCTCCAGTAGCAAAGAGACCGGTGTCGCTCCTGAACCCATGGAGATTGGCGTCACTTCGGTCAAGGAGATGGAGAGGAAACGCCGCCGGGAAAAACAGCTCTGTTTTTATTGCGGGGAGGCTGGTCATTGGAAAAAGGATTGTCCCTCGTGCCCATCGTCCTCTAAAGCGACGGGAAAACGACTAGGTCTGGGTAGTGGTCGAGGAGGCTGCCCAGACCTTCAGGTACTTTCTTCTTCATGTCCTAAAGTTTTTCTAAGGGTTGAACTGTTGGTAGACAACGTCCGTTTTTTTTTCTACAGCACTGGTGGACAGTGGTTCATCACTTAACCTGATCAGCTCTGATGTCGTTTCCCAACACCAGATAGGGACAGTCAGGCTTCCTACACCACTTAAAGTCGTGGCCATTGACTCATCTCCTCTTACCCGAACTGGGATCATTTCTGTGTCTGAAAAGTTTATGTTGAGAATTGGTTCTTCCCACATGGAAGAAATTGAATGTTTTGTCATGGACAAATTACCCGCAGGGCTGGTACTGGGAATGCCGTGGCTTCGGTGCCATAACCCAGTGATTGACTGGGAATCTGGGGAGATTGTTAAGTGGGGGTCCAAGTGTGCTGACTGTTATCATAAATCTATTTGTTGTATGAAAATTGCTAAATCTGTCTCTGTGTCTTCTACTAGTCTGGAGGGTATTCCGGAGTACCTGAGAGACTTTGAGGACGTGTTCTCTGAGAGCGAGGCTGAGGCGTTACCCCCTCATAGGCCATTTGATTGTGCCATTGATCTGATTCCTGGAGCCAAATTGCCTAAAGCTCGCCTGTTCAATCTCTCTGGCCCCGAGCGCCTTGCTATGAAACAGCACAGTCATGGCCAAAAGTTTTGAGAATCACACAAATATTATATTTTCACATGATCTTCTGCCCTCTGGTTTTTATGTGTGTTTGACAGATGTTTTTATCACAGACAGAAATATAATAATTGCAAACATATGAGTAACAAAAGCTTATATTGACAGTTAGAATGAGTTAATACATCAAGTCAATATTTGCAGTGTTGACCCTTCTTCTTCAGGACCTCTGCAATTCTCCCTGGCATGCTCTCAATCAACTTCTGGACCAAATCCTGACTGATAGCAGTCCATTCTTGCACAATCAATGCTTTCATTTTGTCAGAATTTTTAGGTTTTTGTTTGTCCACCTGTCTCTTGATGATTGACCACAAGTTCTCAATGGGATTAAGATCCGGGGAGTTTCCAGGCCATGGACCCAAAATCTCTATGTTTTGTTCCCTGAGCCATTTAGTTATCACCTTTGCTTTATGGCAAGGTGCTCCATCATGCTGGAAAAGGCATTGTTGAACGCCAAACTGCTCTTGGAGGGTTGGGAGAAGTTGCTCTTGGAGGACATTCTGGTACCATTCTTTATTCATGGCTGTGTTTTTAGGCAAGACTGTGAGAGAGCCGATTCCCTTGGCTGAGAAGCAACCCCACACATGAATGGTTTCAGGATGCTTAACAGTTGGCATGAGACAAGACTGGTGGTAGCGCTCACCTTGTCTTCTCCGAATGAGGCGTTTTCCTGATGTCCCAAACAATCGAAAAGGGGATTCATCAGAGAAAATAACTTTACCCCAGTCCTCAGCAGTCCACTGCCTGTACCTTTTGCAGAATATCAGTCTGTCCATGATGTTTTTTCTGGAGAGAAGTGGCTTCTTTGCTGCCCTCCTTGAGACCAGGCCTTGCTCCAAGAGTCTCCACCTCACAGTACGTGCAGATGCACTCACACCTGCCTGCTGCCATTCCTGAGCAAGCTCTGCACTGCTGATAGCCCGATCCCGCAGCTGAAAGACTTTTAAGAGATGGTCCTGGCGCTTGCTGGTCTTTCTTGGGCACCTTGAAGCCTTTTTGGCAACAATGAAACCTCTCTCCTTGAAGTTCTTGATGATGCGATTGATTGTTGACTGAGGTGCAATCTTTCTAACTGCGATACTCTTCCCTGTTAGGCCATTTTTGTGCATTGCAATGATGACTGCACGTGTTTCTTTAGAGATAACCATGGTTAACAGAAGAGAAACAATGATGCCAAGCACAAGCCTCCTTTTAAAGTGTCCAGTGGTGTCATTCTTACTTAATCATGACAGATTGATCTCCAGCCATGTCCTCATCAACACCCACACCTGTGTTAATGGAGCAATCGCTGAAAAGAGGTTAGCTGGTCCTCTTAAGGCAGGGCTGCAATGATGTTGAATGTGTTTTGGGGGATAAAGTTCATTTTCTAGCCAAATATTGACTTTGCAAGTAATTGCTGTTAAGCTGATCACTCTATAACATTCTGGAGTATATGCAAATTGCCATTAGAAAAAGTGAAGCAGTAGACTTTGTAAAAATTAATATTTGTGTCATTCTCAAAACTTTTGGCCATGACTGTACATTTCTGAAAGTCTCCGTAAGGGGCACATAAGACCCTCAGTTTCCCCGGTAGCTGCGGGATTTTTCTTTGTTAAGAAAAATGATGGCGGACTACGCCCCTGCCTCGACTTTTGTGAACTAAATAAAATTACTGTCAGGAACACATATCCCCTACCATTGATTCCTGATCTCTGTAATCAGCTTTCTGGTTCTAAATGGTTTTCTAAACTGGATCTGAGGGGGGCTTACAACTTAATAAGAATACGAGAGGGGGACGAGTGGAAAACGGCTTTCCTTACGTCTGAGGGGTTGTTTGAGAATCTAGTAATGCCGTTTGGCCTCACCAATGCACCTGCAGTGTTTCAAAATTTTATCAATGTTGTATTTTCGGATCTCATAGGCCGTTTTGTAGTCATATACCTAGATGATATCCTGATATATTCTGTTGATAGAGCTTCCCATTTGTTACATGTTAAAACTGTACTTCAGAGGCTAAGAGAAAACCAATTGTATGTCAAACTCGAGAAATGTTCATTTTTTGTTCAGGAGTTGTCATTTCTAGGTCTGATAATTTCACCTCAGGGTTTTCGCATGGATCCCAAGAAAGTGCAAGCTATTGTGGAGTGGGTCCAGCCCAGGGACCTTAGGGGGATCCAGCGCTTCTTGGGATTTGCGAATTATTATCGCAAGTTCATTAAAGGTTTTTCTCAGGTGACTAAGCCTCTCACGGACCTGACTCGTAAAGGGGCAGATGTCAGAAACTGGTCCTCGTTAGCTAAACAATCCTTTCTTACGCTTAAAACTGTTTCTCATCTGCTCCTATCCTGGTCCAACCGGATCCTTCCAAGCCATTTGTGGTTGAGGTGGATGCTTCCGAGGTTGGGGTGGGGGCAGTTTTGTCGCAAGGTCCAGCTTCTCTGACTAATCTCAGGCCCTGTGCCTATTTTTCTAAGAAATTTTCTCCGGCGGAGAAAAATTATGACGTAGGCAACAGAAAGCTTCTGGCTATTAAGTTGGCGTTCGAAGAATGGAGTCATTTTTTGGAGGGGGCGGCTCACTCTATTATGGTTATCACTGACCATAAGAATTTGGAATACATCAAATCTGCTAAAAGACTGACTCCCAGGCAAGCCCGCTGGTCATTTTTTTTCTCCAGGTTTCAATTTTTTATTACCTTTCGGCCAGGGTCTAAGAACATAAAGGCTGATGCCTTATCACGTAGTTTTGAGCCGTTATCCGCCCCCGATCCGCCGTCCCCCATTCTTCAACCCAGTCTCGTGGTTGCCGAGGTGTCGTCGGAATTGGAGCGAGAGATCGTAGGAGCTCAATCTTTGGCTCCAAATTCCAAACCTGTTGACAAGTTGTTTGTCCCGCAGCATTTGCGCAACAAACTCCTGTGGGAGTTCCATGATTCGAAGTTGAGTGCACACCCTGGTATAGCCGCCACACGGGAAGCAGTGGCAAGGGTCTTCTGGTGGCCTTTAATGACTTCAGATATCAAGAAACATGTCGCAGCATGTGGTATATGTGCACGTTCCAAGAGCTCTAGTTGCCGGCCGGGGAATTGGTGCCTTTGCCAGTCCCAGGAAGGCCATGGACTCACTTGTCCATGGACTTCATTACCAATCTTCCATCATCTCGTGGTAATACTGTAATTTGGGTAGTGGTGGACAGGTTTTCGAAGTTGGCACATTTTGTACCCATGTCTTTTTCCTCAGCGTATCACCCTGAAACCAACGGACAAACGGAGCGCACCAACCAGTCGCTTGAACAGATTCTTCGGTGCTTGACTTCTACCCTGCAAAGCGACTGGTCTGATGCCTTACCATTAGCAGAATTCGCCTTCAACAACCGGGTAAACCAATCTACCGGTAGGTCACCATTTTTGATTAATTATGGGATGAACCCTCATTTTGGCGAATTTTCTCAAATAGATTCTGGTTGTCCGGGGGCAGAGGACGGGGTCAATCGTCTTAAGGATCTTTGGACAAAGGTTTGTTTAAATATTTCTAAGACTCAGGAGAAATATAAACGTTTTGCGGATAGAAAAAGGGACTCTGCTCAGACGCTGCTTTGTGGGGATAGGGTGTGGCTGTCTACACAAAATATAAATCTTCGATTGCCCTCCGCTAAACTGGGGCCTAAATTTATTGGTCCCTATGAGGTCATTGAAGTAGTGAACCCCGTAACCTACCGCCTCCGTCTTCCTTCCTCCTTAAAACTCCATAATGTTTTTCATAGGTCTTTACTTAAACCCTTGGGTGCGGTGAGAGAGGAGACTGAAACTGCTCCTCCTCCAGTCTTGGTTGAGGGACATATGGAGTTTGAGGTACAACATATTGTGGATTCCAGGCGAGTTCGGGGGTCTTTGCAATATTTGGTACATTGGAGGGTGTATGGTCCAGAGGAGCGGTCATGGGTACCAGCCAGATCAGTACATGCTGACCGTCTGGTTTGTGCGTTCCATGCTCGGCATCCTGGGAAGCCTGGGGGTCCGGAGGCCCCCGTTGAGAGGGGGGTATTGTCATGAGCTGCTTTGTTTGTGGGATTTGGTAGTTCAGAGGTTAATCTGGACGGCCTCATTTTGGGATTCTGGGAGGCTTCTTATAGCCTCATTGTGGAGCCATTCCCTGTCGCTTATACTTTGACCCTTGGCCGAGTGTGTGTGACCCTGTGCTTTGTGCTTGTGCTACTTTATGCTTGCTTGGTTTTGACTTGGTTCTGTTCCCGTTACGAGTTCTGCCTGCCCCTCCTGTACTGCGTTGCTATCTTGTGTATGACCCCTGGCCTTTGTCCTGACAATTCTCTGCGTATCCCTCCTGTACTGCATTGCTATTTCCGTGTATGACTCCTTGCTTATGTTGTGACTATTCTCTGCTCGCCCCTTCTGTACTGCGCCGTCCTCTCTGTGTATGACCCCCGTCTGTCTGACCTGAGTTTCCCTCTTTACTAATCCAGGGTCCCTGTAAAGTCCTGCACTCATCTCTAGTAGCAGGACGCTAAGCCCCGCCCCCTGTGGTCACATGATCGCAGGTCCTTTTGCTTACTGCTATCTTCAGTGTCCCCTCTCACCACGCTGTTCAGGTCCCCTCTGCCTGAGCCTCCCCTGCGGCATCTGACCCCGGGCCCTTCCACAGTGTGGGTGAGTCACCCTGCTCAGCCGTGGCAGTTCGCTGGCGCTGACAGGAGCATGATATGCACCTTACGAAGACTGGAAAACATGTATTTGGAAGTCGCCTCACTACACTCATCCTGAGAGCTTTAAACTAGAACAATGTCGGAAGGGAAGCAAAAGGCCAGAAAAAGCCATACACCTGACAAATACTATTGAGAACTCTGCTATTAGAAGTGGAAAGGAAGAACAAAGACAAAAAAATCTAAATAATAAAAATATTGGAGAAAGAGAAACCAATCGCAAACTAAAATGTTTCTATACAAATGCACAAAGCATGGGCAACAAACAAGGAGAATTGGAACTACTAATGCAGGAAAAGAAATATGATGTCATTGGAATCACTGAAACTTGGTGGGACAATACACATGATTGGAATACAAGGCTAGAAGGATACAACTTATTTGCAAGAAACAGACTTGATAAACAAGGAGGAGGTGTTGCATTGTATGTTAGAAAAGCGTATATCTGCACAGAGATTGAAGCTTCAGAGACTGGGAGTTCTGTGGAAACTGTTTGGGTAAGAATACAAGGACAGAACAATGGAAAGGACACCATTGTAGGCATTTACTACAGGCTACCTATGCAAGCTGAAGATATGGATGAACTCTTTATGCATCAAATGTTCTCCAAAAAATGTGACATACTGGTCATGGGAGATTTCAACTATCCAGATATTTGTTGGGAATCTCTGTCAGGCAAAACTAACAGGTCAAGAAAATTCTTATCCTCTCTTGCAGAGTGACAACTTTATCTTCCAAAAGGTAGAGGAGAAAAAAGTGGATCTGCTACCTTGGACCTAATCCTTATAAACAGGGAGGAAATGGTTGAGGAGTTAAGAGTGACTGGGACCCTGGGAGGTAGCGAGCATGCTATTTTAGAATTTTGGATAACTAGAAGAGGAAGGCCTGTGAAAACTCAGACTTCAAGGTTACATTTCAGAAAGGCAAATTTTATAGGACTCAGAAAGAGAAAAATGTCCAGGAAGGATGGGAAACTTTGAAAGATGAGATTCTCAAAGCACAATCATTAACAATTCCGAAAAGAGGGAAGAATAGGAAGTATTTAAGGAAACCAGGATGGATGAACACAGAACTTAAAGAGAAGGTGCCGTGATTTTAATTTTTGTTTTATTAATAATTGATTATATAATCAATCATTTTTAATACAAAACTAAGTGAACTACTTTAATAATTTTTTATTTATTAACTTTTACTTTTGTCACTGGGGTTGCCATTTTCATTAGTTGGGGTGTAAGTGTCTGGATACAACACTTGCACACCTCACTTAGGGCAGCCATGGGCATAAGAGACAGCAGTCAGTCACCGACCACATCTCTTGCATTGAGGCCCCTCCTCCTGCCTCTTAGCTGTGACCTGGGCACTCCTACTGGGCTGTCCAGGTCACAGCTGTGGGCGGAGATCGCAGCCATTTTGTTGTAGCTGTGAGCTTTATTTTTTCCTGTCATCGCACACACTGCATGCGATGACAGGAGCTGCAGGGGAGAAGCGGCCGGAAAGCAAGGGTCCGGAGTAAGTATCTGCAGCGGGGAGCGGTGATCACAGCCTGTAATTAGTATTACAGTACAAGCTGCAATCACCGCTCACTGCCAACCTGTTTAGAGCACAGCAGGGAGATCGTCACACTGCTGTGCCGTGAACAAGATGCAGCACTTCCTGGGAGGTGAGTGTGCTGATCTACAGCAGCACAGAGTATTTCAGGAGCGGAGTGAGCAGTGAAGAGTATTTCAGGAGAGGAGTGAGCAGCACAGAATATTTCAGGAGAGGAGTTCACTGATCCCAACAGCACAGAGTACTTCAGGAGAGGATTGAGCTGATCTACAGCAGCACAGACTATTTCACGAGATGATTGAGTTGATCTACAGCAGCACAGAGTATTTCAGGAGATTAATGTTCTGTTCTACAGCAGCACAGAGTATTTCAGGAGAGCAGTGTGCTGATCTATGGAAGGTCACAGAGGAGATATATGGAGAAAGGAGCAGTGTGACAGCAGCACAAAGTATTTCAGGAGAGCAGTGTGCTGGTCTATGGGAGGTCACAGAGGGAGAATGGTGGAAGGAGCAGGGTGACAGCAGCACAGAGTATTTCAGGGAAGGAGTAAACTGATCTACAACAGCACAGAGTATTTCAGGAGAGGAATGTGCTGATCTTCAGCAGCACAGGGTATTTCAGGAGATTAATGTTTTGTTTTACAGCAGCACAGAATATTTCAGGAGAGGAGTGAGCTGGTCCTTATTAAGTTTTAGAAATCTAGTGGAGAAGGATGAAATAGCGGACAGACATTGTGGGATTCTGGTTAGTAGGGAGGTGATATCTGGTCCAGAGAGGTAGATCTGTGTGTCATCAGAATAGCGGTGATACTGAAAGTCGTGAGATTCTATGAGCTGTCCCAGTCCGAAGGTGTAAATGGAGAAGAGCAAGGGCCCTAGGACTGTACCTTGCCGGACTCCGACACAGGGGGCGAGGTGAGGAGGTGGTGTGCAAGTGGGAGACGTTGAATGTCCGGTCTGTTAGGTATGAAGAGATCCAAGATAGGGCCAAGTGTGTGATACCAAGAGATGACAGGGTCTGTAGTAATAGGGAGTGGTACACTGTGTTAAAGGCAGAGGACAGGTCCAGGGGGAGGAGGACAGAGCAGTGTCGCTTGGCTTTGGCAGTTAATAGGCCATTGGTGACTTTAGTTAGGGGAGTTTCAGTGGAGTGATGCGGCTTGAAGCCAGGACTGATGCTCTAAGGACTGGAGGGGTGACAGGGAGAAGCAAAGGGGCCGGAGATGAGCAATGAGATGACCACAATGACTTTTTTTAACTATTTTTTATATATTACATTTGTGATGCTCTGAAATCTGGAGATACTTTAACCCCTTAATGTCCACTGACGTGCAGAGTCCGTCATGGCAAGGTGCCAGTTCCGGCACCAGGACGGACTCTGCACGTCATGCCTTTGATCTACCACTGCGTGTAAACACGCAGTGGTAGATCAGTGCCGACAGCTGTCACAGACAGCTGACAGGCACGGCAAGCGGTGCGGGGACCTTTGCCGTCGGTCCCCGCACTCACAGCGCTGTGATTGGTCAGTCAATCTGACTGACCAAACACAGCAGCGATCGCGCAGGAGAAGCTGAAATTTCAGCTTCCCCAGCGCGATCAGTGCAGGAGCCGGCGCTGCAGTGGCCAGGCTTCCTGCACTGACAGCCAGGAGCGGAGCCCCCACCGCCCCTGGCTGTTAACCCCCTGACTGCTGCGATCCAGCACGATCGCAGAGCTCGGGGGGGAGGCAGAGGGTCGGGAGCTCCCTCTGCCTCAGATCAGCGTCCCAGCGATGTAGTCGCAGGGCCCGATCTCTGCCTTGATGACCCGGGGGTTGTCATTGTGTCGACCCGCCACCACAATTGTGGGTTACCAGGGCAATGGGGTACTCAGAGCCGAGCCCATGGAAGTCTATGGGGATTTGTCACAGGTAGCTGTGGCTCGGTCTGTGGCCCTGGCGGTCTGGCGTATGTTGGGGGAATATTTACAGGGGATAGATTTATATACAGTTCGTGACGCCACCTGTAGTATTCTGGTAATTTGTACCAGCGCTGCTATAGATCTCTGAGGGGATGGTGATGCAGCTAGATGTCGGGTCCCCTACAGGTGGGACTCTTCCCTCAGGTCGGTAGTTAGGTAGGGATTGTGCAGGCATGCAATAATAACTCAGTCTCACACGGTCAGCGTCTTTCCATACCTTTACTTGCAAGATGATAAGGCAGGTCCCAGGGAGGCTGATGGGGTTGATGGAGGATGAGCTTTGAGGCAACAGCTAAGCAAGTTAGGGGCCTCCTTTACTGTCCAATGAAGATGAGTACGACCAGCCTGAAGCGTAGTCCCCTCTATGATTCCAGCTTTCCAAAGCTGTTCTGCCCAGTCAGATTTGTGGTGAAGCCTTCCTGCGAGGGAGCTGAATTCTTATCTTGTCGTGCACTGACTCAAAGTCTTCACTCCCCTGACCCCAGTTACGTACTGACTATAAGGGGCTTGTTTGCCGCGACCTAGGGTCCGGTAAATCTCTGGTTTTCTCTTCACTATGCTGTAGCTAATAGTGATCCTTCGGTCCCCAGTGACCGGTTGCAATGTGCAGGACTTTTCCAAGTCAAAAGCACTTTTCCAATTATCTTCCTTCCACTTTGCCCTTCGATTTGCTCGACTCTTAAAAGTTAGCTCAGTCTTTCTTCCAGTGGGGCACAGCTCTGACTAGGCTAAGGTGAATTAGACCACCTGTACCAGCCTCCACTTTCTGAACTGCTGACAGGCTCAAACTGGACACGTCTACTCTGTCCAAGGACAGGAAACTGACTGACTAGAAATCACTCCCTTCCACACCCCTGCTGGGTGTGTCAGAAGTGTACATGATGTCATGAAGAGACCTTAACTGTTACCTCTCCACTCATCCTCCTGGTATTGTGTACCAGGGCTACACATTCCCCATGGTAAACGACAGCACTCCCGGGCTGTAAAATATAAAGAGACATTTTTGTTTATGCAAGAAAACATTAACAATAACATTAATTCGTCCCATCCGGGAGGTGAGGATATCTTGAACGTTGCAAACATTATAGAAAAGTACAAATATTAAATAGCATTCAATAAATATACAGTATTCTTGTGAAGGACCCGCACCAAACCTTCAACGTGGGTCCTGGGTGGGCTGCAGGACATCCAAATGCAGACCTCACTCAGTGCCACACCACACGGGTTTTTGGTTCAGAGGTAAGTCAAGGTTTCATGTGAAACCATTAAAAAGGCACTTTAGTGCAACTATTTACAGGATACAGTTTTTGGGCTGGCTCAGTCCTCAGCCTCTGAGTCCATTGTAAAACATAATAGGGAAAAACACATATATATATATAGACTTTTTACAATATTCACATCAATTCGTTATAATCACTGCTGATATCTAATGGGTAACTTCCCTTTGGTGGTTCGCTCTGATCTACGTGGTGTAGTTTCAGGTATATCAAGTCGTGATCTGTCTGCACTGCGTAACGGCAAACTATAGAACTGCCTTAATCTTTCTATGGATCTGGCAAGCGTACTGATGGCTGGGCGGTGTGAGTCAGCTTCACCAGGGGATCCCATAGTATGGGGCGCTGCTTCAGATGATCCTTCTTGAGATTCCACAGGTTGAGGTGTTGCTGGGACGGGTAACTCCTGAGCGGGCTCAACTGGCACCACAGGCACAACTGGAGGTAGAACTTCCTCTTGTGGCTGATAAAACTGCAACACTGGAATTATCACAGCATCTCCCAGTCTAGGCCAATCCGCAGGAAAATCTCCCAGATCGGTGTGTATGACCTCTTCCTTTCTTTCTCCTTGATTGAGGACAGGGTTCTTTTCACAACGCTTTAAGTGTTCTGGACACAATTTCAAATGAGCTCTGGACACAGTGATTGTTGTTCTTCCTCCGTCCTTACTGACGACACAAACTTTTCTGTTGTCATATTTAGAATCTTGTATGACATAGGATTCTTGCTCCCACTGATTATCCAATTTGTGCATCTTCCTTTTCCTTTTTAATACTACCTCTCCAGGCATCAAAGGCTTGGCAGGAGCATTTCTGTTGTAAACATCTTCCTGTTTCTCCCGTGCCTTATTAAGACTTTCCTCTACACAGATTTGTACTCTTCTGTATTGCTCTTGCCGATTGACGTCCCAGTTCTCAACAGCGTCGTCTGCCTCCGGTTCTACCACTCCAAGTTCTAAATCCATTGGTAGTTTTCCGGGCCTTGCTCGCATAAGATAAGCTGGAGTGCAGTTAGTTGAGCTTACAGGTATATGATTATACAAATCAACCAAATCAGGTAGTAAATCCGGCCATCGATTCCTGTCTTCCAACGGTATGGATCTCAACAAGTCAAGGACAATATGGTTCATCTTTTCACAAAGACCGTTGGTTTGAGGGTGATATGGCGTTGTTCTAATTTTCTTGCACCCGTACATATGACAGAATTCCTTGAATAAATCGGCTTCAAAAGCAGGTCCCTGATCGGTCAATACTTGCTCCGGATACCCATGCGGTCTGCAGAAACTTGCTTGAAAGGTTTTCGCGGCCGTCACTGCGGTCTGGTCCTTCACTGGAACAACCACCAGAAATCTGGAGTAATGGTCCACCATGGTCAAGGCGTATGAGTATCCAGATCTACTTGGCGACAATTTGACGTGGTCCAGGGCCACAATTTCCAGAGGACGAGTCGTCCGGATAGGTTGCAGGGGTGCCTTCTGACTACCGTAGTCCTTTCTTCTGAGACCACAAGGTCCACAGTTCCGACACCACCTCTCGATGGAGCTGCGCATCCCTACCCAGTAGAACCGACATCTCAACAGGGTCTCCAGCTTCCTCCAGCCAAAGTGTCCTGCTTGATCGTGGTATGCTTCCAACACCATTGGGACGTCTGCCTTGGGGACCACTATTTGCCAGACCATCTCATGGGTTCTGGGATTGACGTATCTTCTGCACAACTTCTCACGGTATAGGAACAACCTGCTTTTCTCGTTCCACAGGAGCTTTGCTGACATAGGTGCATCCTTTTCCAGAGAGGAGCCTTCCTGTTTTAACAACTCCTTGATACGGCTGACCACTGGATCACTATCCTGAGTCTCTTTCCAGCTGTGATGGGGTAAAGGATTTAATGTTGCACCATACTGCTTTCTGTGGACTCGATGCTCGTGGACTACCCCATTTCGAAGGAACGCGGGTAGCTCAATTTCTTCCAGGTCGTCCGATTCTTCTTCCGTGTCAGAGTCATGCGGCATTCGGGACAACGCATCAGCATTAGCATTCTTTCGACCTGCCCGGTACTTGATAGTAAACTGATAATTGGACAACCGAGCCATCCATCGCTGCTCCATGGCGCCCAGCTTGGCGGTTTCCAGGTGCGTTAACGGGTTGTTGTCTGTAAACGCAGTGAACTTATTGGAGGCCAGATAGTGCTTAAATCTTTCAGTGATGGCCCAGACCAGCGCCAGAAACTCCAGCTTGAAGCTGCTATAATTTTCCGGATTCCTTTCAGTTGGCCTGAGTTTTCTGCTAGCATATGCGATGACTTTTTCTTGTCCATTCTGCTTCTGACTGAGAACGGCTCCCAACCCTTCATTACTGGCGTCGGTGTACAACAGGAACGGTTGGCTGTAATCAGGATAGGTTAAGATTTCATCACCTGTAAGGATCTCCTTCATCTTTTGGAATGCTTCAGCCTGTTCTTTACCCCAATTAAAGGGAGGGTTTCTGCTCTTTAAAGATTGTCCTACCAGGAGGTCCTGTAAAGGAGCTGCCTTCTTCGTGTAATCTTTCACGAATCTCCTGTAGTAACCCGTTAGTCCCAGGAACTGTCGCACTTCCTTAAGGTTCTTCGGCTCCGGCCACTTCTGGATGGCGGTGACTTTCTCTGGGTCCGGCGCTACTCCTTCCGAACTGACGATGTGCCCCAAGTATTGTACCTTCTGCTTGAGTAGATGGCATTTTGAGGGTTTTAATTTCATCCCGTACCTGGACAGGGACTCGAATACTTCTGCCAGGTGCTTCAGATGGTCCTCATATGTCTTGGAATACACGATAACGTCGTCTAGGTATAGCAGCACGGTTTCAAAATTGAGATGTCCCAGACAGTTTTCCATCACTCTCTGAAAAGTTCCTGGGGCACTACTGAGCCCAAACGGCATTCTGTCGAACTCACAGAGCCCCATTGGGGTGGTGAAAGCCGTTTTCTCACGATCCTCCTCAGCCACAGCCACTTGCCAGTAACCACTAGTCAGATCAAGGGTAGAAAAGTAGTTAGCCGTTTTCAGAGCAGCTAAAGATTCCTCTATACGTGGTAACGGGTATGCATCCTTGTGTGTTATGCGGTTCACCTGCCTGTAATCCACACACATTCTCATACTACCATCTTTCTTTTTAACCAGCACTAGAGGGGCTGCCCAGGGGCTACAACTATCCCTTATCACCCCGGCTTTCTTCATATCATTCAACATTTCTTTAGCCTTCTGATAATGAGCTGGAGGTATGGGCCTATACCGCTCTTTGATGGGAGGATGACTGCCTGTAGGGATATGATGTTGTACTCCCTTAATTGTCCCAAAATCAAGTGGATTTTTGCTAAACACTTGGGCGTACTCTTGCACCACCCGTAATACCCCTTGCTTCTGGTGAGCGGGAGTGGTGTCCGTCCCAACATGGAGTTGCTGACACCATTCCGCCACCTGAGTTGCTGGGTCATTGTCCTCCGCTATCTGACAGGAGTCTAAGGACTCAGCCGGGAGAATAGAATTATTATCAACAGCATGTAGTTTAGCAATGGTTGCATAACGGGGTAAATTTACCTCATCATCTCCCCAATTGAGAAGCCGTACCGGTACTCTTCCATTCACCACTTCTACTACTCCTCTAGCAGTCATAAGTGTAGGTCTATGTTCTGAATGGTGGGGTTCTACTACAGCTTGGTAATTCTGTCCTCTCAGACCTATGGCCGCCCTGCACCAAATGATCATTTCACTCATTGGGGGTATCACAATAGGATCCGAGTCAGTGACCCGTACATTACCAATTTCGCCGTCGGTAAGCTTCGCTTGCTGCTGACACACCAGGGCCCGGATCTCTCTTTGGATTACTCCTCTCTGCCTTGGTCGGGCAATCTCAGCGAGCTGTTGGAGCAAGAACACAACTTCTCCCAAACAATTACCGATAATGTTAGTACCCAAAATGATATTTAAACCGTTCTCCTCATTTACAGTCTTTACTACCAGAAGCCCTTGGTCCTTCAACTCCTCTCTGCCCACCTTTACATCTACACATTTTGTCCCGAGTACTTCTACAGGAAGACCATTCGAAGCATACACAGTAAAGTCAAGGCTCGGAGGTTTAAGACTGTCCATTGACCAGTACTTGGTATATAGAGCATCAGGTATTAGAGTCACCTGGGACCCAGTGTCTAACAATGCTGGAACAGCAATACCATCTAGAATAATAGACAGGTAGGGTCGCCCGCCCACATACCTGCGGTTCCAGTCTAGGGGGCCTGACGGGTATTCTCCTGGGTGTTGGCCCTTGGACCCAGGTTCTGCCCGTTTAAAGGACACTGTGTAGACAGATGACCCTTCCGGTTGCAGCGATAACAGATGATCTCTCGACGAGGAGGGTGTTGATCAGAGGTTGCTCCTGGGGGTGGCGTTGTCCTCCTCCGGGGGGGCGACGTCTTCTTTCTTCTCCGGTGCATCCACGGAACGTCCTCTGGGCAGTCAGCTAACAAGATCTTCCCTTCCTCCTCTTTCCGCAGCTGTAGGGCACTCATCACAGCGGCCAGATTTTTAGTCAGCTGGCGCACCTCTGAGCGCAGACAGTCCAATTCACTAGGAGGTGTCACCTGCGCTTTGGCTTCAGCCACTAGCGGGGGAAAGGGGGTTACTGCCGGTTCCGGAGTGACTTCAGCCTGATGATGTTGGGTGGCCACCTCAGGTTTGCCCAGGGGCCGCAGCCCTTTTATTGCCATGTCCTTTAGGGCATCAAAGGTAGCATCCGGATGATCTAAGGACCACCAATTTACAGTTCTGCGTTCCTCTGGGGATCTCAATCCCTGTATAAATTGTTCTTTCAGCATTCTATTCTCGTCGATAGCATTTAAATTGTTAATTTGCTTGAGGGCTCTCAGGGCTCCCTGTAGTCGGCAAGCGTAGTCCCGGATGCTGTCACCTGGCTGTTGTGAACAGTGATAGAAGGCCATCCGGAGATCCGTTTCTGTGCGGTCTTCAAATATGGCATGTAGCTTAAGGAAGATCGCAGGTACCAACTCCTGATCAACGGTATCCCAAGTCTCCACTTCCCTCTCAGCAGCGCCAGTTAGCTGCCCTATTAGCACAGCAGCTTTCTGTCTCTCAGGCATGGAGTACATTTCTAGGATGCTGCATAACTTCCGCTTGAAGCCTGCTAGAGTGCCTGGCTCACCGCTGTATTGGGGAAGCCATTTCGCCCCAGGCATATATGGGAGCGTTAGTGGCATGATCGGGACTACCGGACTGGGTGCAGGGCCTGCGCCCCCATCTGGCGCTACAATACCAGACGGTGCGGGATTGGGGCCTCCGGCCGGGGCCGCACTGTCAGCCGGTTGTTGTGACATCTTAGCGCCCCCTTGGTTAAACGGAGCCTACCGGTTTCAGATGCTGCTACTTCACAGGCACCGCAGTGAGAACAGGACCTTCGTCGCAGGCGCTCTGATGTCAGAGCGTTCACTTCCTGTTGCAGGACCTGCCGATGAGTCAGAGCCGGGGGCGTGTCCAAGACTTTGCGCGCTCTTTCAGGTACGCCCACCTTCTTCTCCAGCGCCTTAGGGCGCGAATCTGGCGGCAAATATGGCGGTATTTGGCACCAAAAGTGCAAACAGTCCTTTTTCACAAAAACAATCCACAGGCACACAGGGCTCGCAATGCTGCAAGTTTCGTATCCTGTTCGTGACGCCAAATTTTTTGTGTCGACCCGCCACCACAATTGTGGGTTACCAGGGCAATGGGGTACTCAGAGCCGAGCCCATGGAAGTCTATGGGGATTTGTCACAGGTAGCTGTGGCTCGGTCTGTGGCCCTGGCGGTCTGGCGTATGTTGGGGGAATATTTACAGGGGATAGATTTATATACAGTTCGTGACGCCACCTGTAGTATTCTGGTAATTTGTACCAGCGCTGCTATAGATCTCTGAGGGGATGGTGATGCAGCTAGATGTCGGGTCCCCTACAGGTGGGACTCTTCCCTCAGGTCGGTAGTTAGGTAGGGATTGTGCAGGCATGCAATAATAACTCAGTCTCACACGGTCAGCGTGTCATCATACACGGTCATCATACCTTTACTTGCAAGATGATAAGGCAGGTCCCAGGGAGGCTGATGGGGTTGATGGAGGATGAGCTTTGAGGCAACAGCTAAGCAAGTTAGGGGCCTCCTTTACTGTCCAATGAAGATGAGTACGACCAGCCTGAAGCGTAGTCCCCTCTATGATTCCAGCTTTCCAAAGCTGTTCTGCCCAGTCAGATTTGTGGTGAAGCCTTCCTGCGAGGGAGCTGAATTCTTATCTTGTCGTGCACTGACTCAAAGTCTTCACTCCCCCTGACCCCAGTTACGTACTGACTATAAGGGGCTTGTTTGCCGCGACCTAGGGTCCGGTAAATCTCTGGTTTTCTCTTCACTATGCTGTAGCTAATAGTGATCCTTCGGTCCCCAGTGACCGGTTGCAATGTGCAGGACTTTTCCAAGTCAAAAGCACTTTTCCAATTATCTTCCTTCCACTTTGCCCTTCGATTTGCTCGACTCTTAAAAGTTAGCTCAGTCTTTCTTCCAGTGGGGCACAGCTCTGACTAGGCTAAGGTGAATTAGACCACCTGTACCAGCCTCCACTTTCTGAACTGCTGACAGGCTCAAACTGGACACGTCTACTCTGTCCAAGGACAGGAAACTGACTGACTAGAAATCACTCCCTTCCACACCCCTGCTGGGTGTGTCAGAAGTGTACATGATGTCATGAAGAGACCTTAACTGTTACCTCTCCACTCATCCTCCTGGTATTGTGTACCAGGGCTACACATCATGACAACCTCCGGGTCATTTAGCTACGGGAAGCTGCTGTGATCATGTCACAGCAGCTTCCACTATAGTTGCAATGCATTGCAATGCCAGAGCATTGCAATGCATTGTAACTGCAATCAAAAGTAAAAAAAGTGAAAGTCCCATAAAGGGACAAGTTGAAAAAAATCATTTTTTAAAAAAAATTGTAAAAAAAATATTAAAAAATAATTTAAAAAAAATCCCCTAAAAAATACACATTTTTATGTAATAAAAAAAATAAAAAACAAAAAAAATACACATGTTAGGTATCGCCATGTCCGTAAAAATCCCATCTATAAAAGCATAACCCTAGTTAACCCCTTCAGTGAAAGCCGTAAAAAAAAACACAAAAAAGTAGTAAATTTTACTTTTTCCAAGCGGTATCATTATACCGCTTGGAAAAAGTGCAATAACACGCGATCAAAAAGTCAGATATAAATAATCATGGTAACGCTGAAAACGTAATATTGTCCCGCAAAAAACAAGCCGCTATACAGCATCATCAGTGAAAAAATAAAAAAGTTATAGCTCGCGGAATAAACTGATGCAAAAATAATTATTTTTTCTATAAAATTCTTTATTGTGTAAAAAACGCCAAAACATAAAAAAATATATAAATGAGGTATCGCTGTAATCGTAGTGACCCGAAGAATAAAACTGCTTTATCAATTTTACCACACACGGAACGGAGGAAAAAAAAAAAAAAAAAACAATTCCTGAATTGCTGGTTTTTGTTCATTCTGCCTCCACAAAAATCGGAATAGGAAGCGATCAAAAACGTTATGTGCCCGAATATGGTACCAATAAATACGTCAGCTCGTCCCGCAAAAAATAAGCCCACAGATAACTCTGTCGGCCGAAATATGGAAAAATTATAGCTCTCAAAATACAGCGATGCAAAAAATTCTTACAAAAAATTATTCCAAAAAAAAGCATCTTTTAGAGTGTGACAGAAGCTAAACATGAAAAAAGGGTGTAAATCTGGTATCGCTGTAATCGCACCGATCCGAGGAATAAAGTCGCCTAATCACTAATATCGCACGAGGAACGGCGTAAAAAAGAAAACCAATTCTTCACCTTTGGTAGATTTGTTCATTGTGCCTCCCAAAGATCGCAGTAAGGCGATCACAGTGGTTCCCCCCCGCATATGGGGTATCAGCGTACTCAGGACAAAATGCACAATAGCTTTTGGGGTCCTATTTCTCCTGTTACCCTTATAAAAATAAAAATTTGGGGGCAAAAAGGTCATTTTTGTGGAAAAAAATATGATTTTTTTTATTTTCACGGCTCTACGTTATAAACTTCTGTGAAGCCCTTGGGGGTTCAAAGTGCTGACCACACATCTAGATAAGTTCCTTTGGGGGTCTAGTTTGCAAAATGGGGTCATTTGTGGGGGGTTTCTACTGTTTAGGCACATCAGGGGCTCTCCAAGCGCGACATGACACCCGCAGACCATTCCATCAAAGTCTGCATTTAAAAACGGTGCTCCTTCCCTTCCGATCTCTGGCATGCGTCAAAATAGTGGTTCCCCCCCACATATGGGATATCAGCGTACTCAGGACAAATTGCACAATAGCTTTTGGGGTCCTATGTCTCCTGTTACCATTATAAAAATAAAAATTTGGGGCAAAAAGATTATTTTTGTGGAAAAAAATATGATTTTTTTATTTTCACGGCTCTACGTTATAAACTTCTGTGAAGCACTTGGGGGTTCAAAGTGCTCACCACACATCTAGAAAAGTTCCTTGGGGGGTCTAGTTTCCAAAATGGAGTCACTTGTGGGGGTTTCTACTGTTTAGGCACATCAGGGGCTATCCAAACGTGACATGACACCCACAGACCATTCCATCAAAGTCTGCATTTGAAAAAGGCGCTACTTCCCTTTCGAGCTCTGCCATGCGTCAAAATAGTGGTTCCCCCCAACATATGGGATATCAGCGTACTCAGGACAAATTGCACAATAGCATTTGGGGTCCTATTTCTCCTGTTACCATTATAAAAATAAAAATTTGGGGCAAAAAGATTATTTTTGTGGAAAAAAATATGATTTTTTTATTTTCACGGCTCTACGTTATAAACTTCTGTGAAGCACTTGGGGGTTCAAAGTGCTCACCACACATCTAGAAAAGTTCCTTGGGGGGTCTAGTTTCCAAAATGGAGTCACTTGTGGGGGGTTTCTACTGTTTAGGCACATCAGGGGCTATCCAAACGTGACATGACACCCACAGACCATTCCATCAAAGTCTGCATTTGAAAAAGGCGCTACTTCCCTTTCGAGCTCTGCCATGCGTCAAAATAGTGGTTTCCCCCCACATATGGGGTATCAGCGTACTCAGGACAAATTGCACAATAACTTTTGGGGTCCTGTTACCCTTTGGAAAATAACAATTGGGGATGGAAAGATCATTTTTGTGGAAAAGATATGATTTTTTAATTTTACTGCTCTACGTTATAACCTTCTGTGAAGCCCTTGGGGGTTCAAAGCTCTCACCACACATCTAGATAAGTTCCTTGGGGGGTCTAGTTTCCAAAATGGGGTCACTTGTGGGGGGTTTCCACTGTTTAGGCACACAGGGACTCTCCAAATACGACATGGCATCCAATCTCAATTCCAGCCAAAAAAGTCAAATGGCGCTGCTTCCCTTCCGAGCTCTGCCATGCGCCCAAATAGTGGTTTACCCCCACCTATGGTGTATCAGCGTACTCAGGACTAATTGCACAATAAATTTTGGGGTCCTTTTATCCTTTGGAAAATAAAAATTGGGATAAAAAGATCATTTTTGTGGAAAAAATATGATTTTTTAATTTACGGCTCTACGTTATAACCTTCTGTGAAGCGCTTGGGGTTAAAAGCTCTCACAACACATTTAGATAAGTTCCTTGGGGGGTCTAGTTTCCAAAATGGGGTCACTTGTGGGGGGTTTCCACTGTTTAGGCACACAGGGACTCTCCAAATGCGACATGGCGTCCAATCTCAATTCCAGCCAAAAAAGTCAAATGGCGCTGCTTCCCTTCCGAGCTCTGCCATGCGCCCAAATAGTGGTTTACCCCCACATATGGGGTATCAGCGTACTCAGGACTAATTGCCCAATAACTTTTGGGGTCCTTTTATCCTTTGGAAAATAATAATTGGGATGAAAAGATCATTTTTGTGGAAAAAATATGATTTTTTAATTTTACGGCTCTACGTTATAACCTTCTGTGAAGCCCTTGGGGTTAAAAGCTCTCACAACACATTTAGATGAGTTCCTTGATGGGTTCAGTTTCCAAAATGGGGTCACTTGTGGGGGGTTTCCACTGTTTAGGCACACAGGGACTCTCCAAATGCGACATGGCGTCCAATCTCAATTCCAGCCAAAAAAGTCAAATGGCGCTGCTTCCATTCCGAGCTCTGCCATGCGCCCAAATAGTGGTTTACCCCCACACATGGTATATCGGTGTACTCTGGAGAAATTGTACAACAAATATTGTGGTTCATTTTCTCCTGATACCCTTGACAAAATTTAAAAAAATTGTGTCGAAAGAAAAATTTTGGGAAAAAAAGTTAAATGTTCATTTTTTCCTTCCACATTGCTTCAATTCTTGTGAAGTACCTAAAGGGTTAATAAACTTCTTGAATGTGGCTTTGAACACGTTGAGGGGTGCAGTTTTTAGAATGGTGTCACTTTTGGGTATTTTCTGTCATATTGACCCCTCAAATTCACTTCAAATGTGAGGTGGTCCCTAAAAAAATGGTTTTGTAAATTTTGTTGGAAAAATTAGAAATTGCTGGTCAACTTTTAACACTTATAACTTCGTAACAAAAAAAAATTTTGGTTCCAAAATTGTGCTGATGTAAAGTAAACATGTGGGAAATGTTATTTATTAACTAATTTTTGTGACATATCTCTCTGATTTAATGGCATAAAAATTAAAAGTTTGAAAATTGCAAAATTTTCAAAATTTTTGCCATATTTCCATTTTTTTCATAAAAAAACGCAAGTTATATTGAAGAAATTTTACCACTATCATGAAGTACAATATGTCACGAGAAAACAATCTCAGAATCGCCAAGATCCGTAGAAGCGTTCCAGAGTTATAACCTCATAAAGAGACAGAGGTCAGAATTGTAAAAATTGGCCTGGTCTTTAACCTACAAAATAGCTTGGTTATTAAGGGGTTAAAGCATAATAAGGGGCATTAAATTCACAGAGAATAACTTCTACTCAAATCAAACGTCCCGGAAAAATCAGAACAAACAGAAATTTAAATTTTGCATGATACGATCATCTCTACTTCTAACCAACATGTTCAATGGGTTAGAATTGCTATAATCTTTACCACAGAACAAAAAGGTACTGCACCACCATATACAGTTATATGAAAAAGTTTGGGCACCCCTATTAATCTTAAGCTTAATGTTTGATAAAAGTTGGTGTTTTTGTAACAGCTATTTCAGTTTGATATATCTAATAACTATTGGACACAGTAATGTTTCTGCCTTGAAATGAGGTTTATTGTACGAACAGAAAATGTGCAATCTGCATCCAAACAAAATTTGACAGGTGCATAAGTATGGGCACCTCACCAGAAAAGTGACATTAATATTTAGTAGATCCTCCTTTTGCAAAAATAACAGCCTCTAGTCGCTTCCTGTAGCTTTTAATGAGTTCCTGGATCCTGGATTAAGGTATTTTGACCATTCCTCTTTACAAAACAATTCCAGTTCAGTTAAGTTTGATGGTCGCCGAGCATGGACAGCCCTCTTCAAATGATCCCACAGATGTTCAATGATATTCAGGTCTGGGGACTGGGATGGCCATTCCAGAACATTGTAATTGTTCCTCTGCATGAATGCCTGAGTAGATTTGGAGCGGTGTTTTGGATCATTGTCTTGCTGAAAGATCCATCCCTGGCATAACTTCAACTTTGTCACCGATTCTTGAACATTATTGTCAAGAATCTGCTGATACTGAGTGGAATCCATGCGTCCCTCAACTTTAACAAGAATCCCGGTGCCGGCATTGGCCACACAGCCCCAAAGCATGATGGAACCTTCACCAAATTTTACTGTGGGTAGCAAGTGTTTTTCTTGGAATGCTGTGTTTTTTTGATGCCGTGCATAACGCCTTTTTGTATGACCAAACAACTCAATCTTGGTTTCATCAGTCCACAGGACCTTCTTCCAAATAGAAATTGGCTTCTCCAAATGTGCTTTTGCATACCTCAGCCGACTCTGTTTGTGGCGTGCTTGCAGAAACGGCTTCTTTCGCATCACTCTCCCATACAGCTTCTCCTTGTGCAAAGTGTGTTGTATAGTTGACCGATGCACAGTGACACCACCTGCAGCAAGTTGATGCTGCAGCTCTCTGGAGGTGGTCTGAGGATTGTCCTTGACTGATCTCACCATTCTTCTTCTCTGCCTTTCTGATGTTTTTCTTGGCCTGCCACTTCTGGCCTTAACAAGAACTGTCCCTGTGTTCTTCCATTTCCTTACTATGTTCCTCACAGTGGAAACTGACAGGTTAAATCTCTGAGACAGCTTTTTGCATCCTTCCCCTGAACAACTATGTTGAATAATCTTTGTTTTCAGATCATTTGACAGTTGTTTTGAGGAGCCCATGATGCCACTCTTCAGAGGAGATTCAAACAGGAGAACAACTTGCAAGTGGCCACTTTAAGTAGCTTTTCTCATGATTACATACACCTGGCTATGAAGTTCAAAGCTCAATGAGGTTTCAAAACCAAAAAAAGTGCTTTAGTAAAAGTAGGTAGGAGTATTTAATACAAGAAAATGATAAGGATGGCCATACTTATGCACCTGTCAAATTTTGTTTGAATGCAGATAGCACATGTTCTGCTAGTACAATAAACCTCATTTCAAGGCAGAAACATTACTGTGTCCAATAGTTATTAGATATATCAAACTGAAATAGCTGTTGCAAAAACACCAATTTTTATCAAACATTAAGCTTAAGATTAATAGGGGTGCCCAAACTTTTTCATATAATTGTAATTAGATGAGAGTGGGTGTAATCACCCTATGCATAATGCTATCTTAACTGCTTTGTTAGGGGTAATATAGTTTGTACCCCGACAATGTTAAATCTGGCATCTACAGCTGAGGATGATCATATAACCATTGAAACAAATTCAAAGCATCGATAAGGTAGTTATGTAACAAACAGAATTAATCTGTTCTTTGCTGCGGTCCAAGCCTGCCCCACTCTAAGAATTAGAGAAACAAAGACTCTTGCAACAGGTTAATTATGTATTGAGGGGAGATTTTAACACTGGAGCATGTGTGGATGACATAAGTCCCATCATATACTAAATAGCGGAAATAATGTATATACTAGTGTATAAGCCGAGATTTTCAGCACATTTTTTTGTGCTGAAAATGCCCTCCTCGTCTTATACACGAGTCATGGTCCAGAAAGACAGCGGGGGAGGCGAGCGGCGGCAGGAGCCGGCAGCTGTCGCACAGTGACAGCTGCAGCTACAGCCGCCGGCTTCTTGAAGACATTATACTCACCCTCCTTGCGCGGTCCCTGCATTTCCAATGGTCTCAGCGCCGCTATCTTCTTACTGTGCAGAGCGGTCACGATCATTAAAGTCATGAATATGCACGCGTATCCACTCCCATAGGCGTGGAGCGGATATTCATGACTTTAATGAGCGGTACCATGTGACCGCTCTGCATAGTAAGATACCGGTGTCGAGACCATCGGAGGTGCAGCGAGCGAGGAGAGTGAGTGCGAGGAGCGTGTGTGTGAGCCATGCATACTAGGTAGGGGGGTGAGCAAAGCCATGCATACTAGGATCGGGGTGAGCAGAGCCATACATACTAGGATGGGGGGGTGAGCAGAGCCATGCATACTAGGATGGGGGGATGAACAGAGCCATGCATACTAGGATAGGGGACAAACAGACCCATGCATACTAGGATGAGGGGGTGAGCAGAACCAAATATACTAGTATAGGGGGTGAGCAGAGCCATGCATAATTGGATGGGGGGTGAGCAGAGCCATGCATACTATGATGGGGGGTGAGCAGAGCCATGCATACTAGGATGAGGGGACTGGGGGAGCCATGCATACAACTAGGGGAGGCAAAAAAAGCAGGACAGGACGGCGAGTCACACATACCAGCAAACGGATGAGGTGACAATGCATACCCGGCTTATACTCGAGTCAATAAGCTTACCCAGTTTTCCGTGGCAAAATTAGGTGCCTCGGATTATACTCGGGTCAGCTTATACTCGAGAATATAAGGTAATTAACATTCCATGGTGAAAGATGACCACATCACCAGTGCATTCATAGTAATCATGAACCTAAACTGTACACAGTGTTAACACTGGGCTTGCATGGATGTACTAAATATAAATATACAGTGGCATGTAAAAGTTTGGGTACCCCTGGTCAAAATCACTGTTATTGTCAACAGTCAGGCAGGTTGAAGATGAATTCATCACTAAAAGGCCTAAAGTTCAAGATGACACATTTCCTTTGTATTTCAGGCAAAAATAAACAGATATATACAGTCATGGCCAAAAGTTTTGAGAATGACACAAATATTAATTTTTACAAAGTCTACTGCTTCACTTTTTCTAATGGCAATTTGCATATACTCCAGAATGTTATAAAGAGTGATCAGCTTAACAGCAATTACTTGCAAAGTCAATATTTGGCTAAAAAATGAACTTTATCCCCCAAAACACATTTCAACATCATTGCAGCCCTGCCTTAAAAGGACCAGCTAACCTCTTTTCAGTGATTGCTCCATTAACACAGGTGTGGGTGTTGATGAGGACATGGCTGGAGATCAATCTGTCATGATTAAGTAAGAATGACACCACTGGACACTTTAAAAGGAGGCTGGTGCTTGGCATAATTGTTTCTCTTCTGTTAACCATGGTTATCTCTAAAGAAACACGTGCAGTCATCATTGCAATGCACAAAAATGGCCTAACAGGGAAGAGTATCGCAGCTAGAAAGATTGCACCTCAGTCAACAATCTATCGCATCATCTAGAACTTCAAGGAGAGAGGTTCCGGGATCGGGCTACCAGCAGTGCAGAGCTTGCTCAGGAATGGCAGCAGGCAGGTGTGAGTGCATCTGCACACACTGTGAGGCGGAGACTCTTGGAGCAAGGCCTGGTCTCAAGGAGGGCAGCAAAGAAGCCACTTCTCTCCTGAAAAAACATCATGGACAGACTGATATTCTGCAAAAGGTACAGGCAATGGACTGCTGAGGACTGGGGTAAAGTTATTTTCTCTGATGAATCCCCTTTTCGATTGTTTGGGACATCAGGAAAATGCCTCTTTCGGAGAAGACAAGGTGAGCGCTACCACCAGTCTTGTCTCATGCCAACTGTTAAGCATCCTGAAACCATTCATGTGTGGGGTTGCTTCTCAGCCAAGGGAATCGGCTCTCTCACAGTCTTGCCTAAAAACACAGCCATGAATAAAGAATGGTACCAGAATGTCCTCCAAGAGAAACTTCTCCCAACCCTCCAAGAGCAGTTTGGCGATCAACAATGCCTTTTCCAGCATGATGGAGCACCTTGCCATAAAGCAAAGGTGATAACTAAATGGCTCAGGGAACAAAACAGAGATTTTGGGTCCATGGCCTGGAAACTCCCCAGATCTTAATCCCATTGAGAACTTGTGGTCAATCATCAAGAGACGGGTGGACAAACAAAAACCTAAAAATTCTGACAAAATGAAAGCATTGATTGTGCAAGAATGGACTGCTATCAGTCAGGATTTGGTCCAGAAGTTGATTGAGAGCATGCCAGGGAGAATTGCAGAGGTCCTGAAGAAGAAGGGTCAACACTAGTGTTGAGCGATACGATACTGCAAATATCGGGTATCGGCCGATATTAGCTCTATCGGCCTTTCGATAATTCGTTTCGATATTTTCGTCTTATCGAATACCGGAATCGGAAGTTCCCATAAGAAGTGTGGGCACATCCTGTACTGCTGCGGTCATGTTAACTAATGGCATGGCTGTGATTGGATGCTGAAATGATGTCAGAATGCACTATAAAAGGCGCCGCCGCCATTTAGCGTCACTGTGCTGTGAATTCAGTAAGGGACAGAACGCTGCTGTGCTGACTCTGAGGGACAGTTAGAGATTGCGATTTAGTGTACTGTGCTGTAGGCAGGCTAGCACCAACCGCTGTGTAAAGCTTCCTTTTGCCTGCAGTGTTGTTTTAACAGCTCTGCAAGGTGTGTGTGAGTGCAGGTGACGCTGCAGTTTGCTCTGCATGCAACGCTGTCTGTAGGCATCTGCACATGTCACTCACAGACTTTTTTTTTTTCCTTCAGTGTAATTCTTGCAGCTCCATGCAATTTAACTATTAGTGTGACGCGCTTCCATCCGTATCCAATACATTGGTTGCAAACACTATATAAGTAGACAAAGGAGTAGCCTTTCACAGATTGTGAACAGTTGTGTTTCAGTGTTCACTTCAGTCTGTGTTTTTTATTTTTTGAGTGCACATCACGCTCCAGTTACTTGTTCAAGCACTGCTGCTTGTACTCTGCTGAGCGTGTCTCAGTGCCTCATCCTTTTCATTTATCTCCAATTGGTTCTGCTCCATTCCATTTAAAATATAATCTATTAGTGTGACGCGCTTCCATCCGTATCCAATACATTGGTTGCAAACACTATAGAAGTAGACAAAGGAGTAGCCTTTCACAGATTGTGAACAGTTGTGTTTCAGTGTTCACTTCAGTCTGTGTTTTTTATTTTTGAGTGCACATCACGCTCCAGTTACTTGTTCAAGCACTGCTGCTTGTACTCTGCTGAGCGTGTCTCAGTGGCTCATCCTTTTCATTTATCTCCAATTGGTTCTGCTCCATTCCATTTAAAATATAATCTATTAGTGTGACGCGCTTCCATCCGTATCCAATACATTGTTTGCAAACACTATAGAAGTAGACAAAGGAGTAGCCTTTCACAGATTGTGAACAGTTGTGTTTCAGTGTTCACTTCAGTCTGTGTTTTTTATTTTTTGAGTGCACATCACGCTCCAGTTACTTGTTCAAGCACTGCTGCTTGTACTCTGCTGAGCGTGTCTCAGTGGCTCATCCTTTTCATTTATGTCCAATTGGTTCTGCTCCATTCCATTTAAAATATAATCTATTAGTGTGACGCGCTTCCATCCGTATACAATACATTGGTTGCAAACACTATAGAAGTAGACAAAGGAGTAGCCTTTCACAGATTGTGAACAGTTGTGTTTCAGTGTTCACTTCAGTCTCTGCGTAATAACCACACTTAGGCCTTATAACTTTTCTGACTTTCTTTATCAATCTACCAAGATGAAGAAGTCAGTGAGTAAGGCACGTGGTCGTGGCCGTGGAGTTTCAGCAGGGAGAGGACGTGGGGATTCTGTGGCTGCTGCCGCCCTCAGTGACACAGCATCCACCAGTTTTACCCATGAGCGTTCCTTTATGCGCACTTTGGTAGGAGCTCGGCGTGCCCCCCTGCTGCTGGAAGAACAAATTGAAGCCGTTGTTGGTTGGATGGCAGCCAATGCATCGACTTCAATTCCTTCCACCTCCTCTCAGGAACACAACACTGTTGAGCAACCATCTGTCTGTTCACCGCCTGTCAAATTGCCCAGGCAGTCAGAGAGTTCTGTACAGGAGCCAGCTGAGTCTCTGCTTCTGTTCTCAGAATCTGTTGGCTCGCAAACACGGGCACAGGCAAGCAGCATTCTGCAATTTGAAGAAGAGGGAGTATGCAGTGATGCGCAACAGCTGTGTCTCTCTCAATCTGAAGAGGCGGGTGAGCCAGTGCCGATGGACAGCACACCGCAGAACGCATCTTATGATGATGATGAGACTCAGGTGCCAGGTTTTGTGGAGCATGGTGCTGCCCAGACCATCCAACAGCAGCAGGTGTTGGAAGAGGGTAGTGAAGATGATGAAGTCCGAGACCCAACATGGCGTGAGCAACAGGAAGGTGGTGGGAGCAGCTCTGAGGAAGAGATTGTCCCAACGGTACAAAGAGGAGGGAGAGGTAGGCTGCAGACTCGCTTGCCTGTAGCCTCCAGTTTGGCACCTGTTGGGAGCAGTTCTCTTAGAACTGTCAAAATTGGCGCTCCCATGACTTGCACTGCGTGGTCCTTTTTTGACAGACTTGTAGATGATATTTGCTATGTTCAATGCAAGCTGTGTAAGCAAAAAGTTAAAAGAGGTAAAAATATCAGGAACCTGAATACCACAAATATGTGGAAACATGTACGGACAAAGCACGTAGCTGAGTTCCAAAGACACACTGGAGATGTAGGCCAACCTACAGCAGCACCTACATCTTTAGGTCATGTTCGAGCCTCTACTTCCAGCTCTCACACACCTGTTTCGGCTTTCTCACAGGATCTCCATGGAAGGACCTCGGTCACTGTTGTCCATAGACAAACTGTTATTCCACCCACTGCAGCAAGTTCACAGTCATCGTCACACTCCCAGAACAAAAAACAGCCATCGGTAACACAGGCATGGGATAAAAGACGGCCATACTCGGCAAACCATCCACGAGCACAGGCTCTGAATGCTGGCCTTGCAAAACTCCTGTCCCTTGAAATGCTGTCATTCAGGCTGGTGGAGACTGACAGTTTCAGGAACTTTATGGCATTGGCAGTCCCACAATATAATGTGCCAAGCCGATTTTATTTCAGCAGGCAAGCTGTCCCTGCTCTGCAAAAACATGTCGAGGGAAACATTAAACATGCGCTACTAAACGCCGTCAGTAGCAGGGTCCACCTGACCACCGATGCGTGGACCAGTACCCATGGCCAGGGACGATACCTTTCCCTCACTGCCCATTGGGTCAATGTTGTGGAGCCGGGTACAGATCTTGCCAGTGGCGCTGTACGTGTTCTGCCAACTCCAAGGATTGCAGGAATCCAGTCTGTGCACATTGATTCCTCCTCCTACTCCAGTTCCTCAGAATCATCGCTGCACGAGCCGTCACGGTATACCTCCACATGGACCCGTGAACGCTTACCTGTTGCGACCGATATGAGCACAGCCGTGGCCAAACGTCAACAGGCCGTACTGAAATTAATTCCCATGGGGAATCGAAGCCACACAGCGCAGGAGCTCTGGGATGCCATCAAGCAGGAGAGCGACGTGTGGTTTTTGTCAGCTAATCTCCAGCCAGGCTTGGTAGTGTGTGACAATGGCCGAAATCTGGTGGCAGCTCTGGGCCTTGGCAACCTCACTCACATACCATGTCTGGCACATGTGCTCAACTTGGTCGTGCAGAGTTTTTTGAGGGACTATCCGGATCTTGATGCACTGCTGCACAAGGTCCGCCTAGAGTGCGCTCACTTGCGACGTTCCAGCATGGCCAGATCGCGCATTGCAGCTCTGCAAGTCAGATTTCGCCTTCCTGAACATCGCATTATATGTGACGTACCCACCAGGTGGAATTCCACGTTACATATGTTGGAGCGGTTGTGTGAGCAGCAGCCAGCAGTAATGGAGTATCAGCTGCAACAGGCGCAATCAACTCGCAATTTGCGCCGTTCACAGTTCACCACTACTGAGTGGGCCTCTATGAAGGACATCTGCGACTTTTTGCATGCGTTTGATGTCTCAACGCGGATGGCGAGTGCAGATGATGCACTAGTCAGCATGACTGTCCCCCTTATCTGCCTGCTTCAGAAATCACTGAAAGCACTAAAGGAAGAGGTTTTGGAAGAGGTGGAGGATGAGGAGTCACAAATTCAATTACCTTCAGGACAGTCAGCGCAACGTGGTTCCTCACAAAGGGCTGGGCAGGGCTCACTTTGTGAGGAGGATGAGGAGGAGGAGGAGTCAATGGAGGAAGAAGAAATCCCTACAGAGGGAGGTACACAACGCTGTAGTCAGTATGTAGAGCGAGGGTGGGGTGATGCAGAGGAGACAGAGATGACGCCTCTTCCAGAGGACAGCCTTTGTTGGCCAGTTGGGAGTCTGCAGCACATGGTTGATTTCATGCTTCAGTGCCTGAGAAACGACCCCCGCATCGCCCACATTCTCAGCACGTCAGATTATTGGGTGTACACCCTCCTAGACCCTCGCTACCGGGACAACTTACAAACCCTCATCACACCGGTGAACCGGGACCGTAAAATGCAGGAGTACCAAGACACACTGGTGCAATCCATACTGTTGTACATTCCAGCCGAGAGAGCTGCTGCTGCTGCTACTGCTTTACAAAGCAGCTCTGTGCGTCGAGGCAGTGTAGACACCTCTACAACAAGAGGGAGCAGAAGCAGCGCCTCTGCACAGGGCAAGAAATGTATGTTACAAATGTGGCAAAGTTTTGTGACAGCGCCAGCAAGGTCTACACCATCCGAGACGGCTTCAGTCACCAGGAAGAAACGTTTCCGTAAGATGGTGACAGACTACTTGGCTTTCCCTCTAAGTGTACTCCCAGATGCCTCTTCCCCTTTCAAATTTTGGGTCTCTAAGTTGGATACATGGCCAGAGCTTAGCCAGTATGCATTGGAGGTGCTGGCTTGCCCTGCTGCCAGTGTATTATCTGAGCGTGTCTTTAGTGCTGCAGGTGGTGTAGTAACAGACCGTCACATGCGACTATCCTCAGAGAATGTAGACCGGCTTACTTTTCTGAAAATGAACAAGGCATGGATCTCACCTGAATTTGCCTGTCCGTTTTCAGATTAAATAACTGTTTGGCAACGTTTTCCATGTCTCCTGTTATGTTCATCTTTCTACCACCTGAACTCTACTCCCTGGGCTACAACACCGCCATTTGTTGCTCGTAAGTAATTGGCAGGGGTACTCACTCCTGGCCAGCCTGGTTACAGCACGACAGCTGTTTCCTGGCAGTGTGAACGTCAATTATCCTCCAATAAGTTGTGCTGTCGTGTTGCATTCGGGTTAGCCGACTCTATGGTGCCTGCAGTTTAGGTGATTCCTATGTGTGCTGTGGGATATGTAAATAAAGGCGGTTTCCATTGTGACAATAGGATAAGCACCCACTGTAGGACTGTGTGATTCGGTAACTGCGGACGGCTTGCGTCCTGTCAACTTACATTTTCATGGGTGCGTTCTTCTACCTGTCCGGGGTCCAGTACCGTCAAGTGGTTCTCCCCAGTGCCTTTGGCCTAGGTGCCTCCATCTCCGTATCCGAGTTCCAGCAACGTCTGCTGGTCCTTGGTAGTGCTTTGGAGCACAGGTACCTCCTGCTTAGTAACCGTGTCACAGTAACGTCAGCTGGTACTCGGTTGTGACATTGCCTCTTTTCCTTCTGCTACCCGTCCGGGGTCCAGTACCGTCAAGTGGTTCTCCCCAGTGCCTTTGGCCTAGGTGCCTCCATCTCCATATCCGAGTTCCAGCAACGTCTGCTGGTCCTTGGTAGTGCTTTGGAGCACAGGTACCTCCTGCTTAGTAACCGTGTCACAGTAACGTCAGCTGGTACTCGGTTGTGACATTGCCTCTTTTCCTTCTGCTACCCGTCCGGGGTCCAGTACCGTCAAGTGGTTCTCCCCAGTGCCTTTGGCCTAGATGCCTCCATCTCCGTATCCGAGTTCCAGCAACGTCTGCTGGTCCTTGGTAGTGCTTTGGAGCACATGTACCTCCTGCTTAGTAACCGTGTCACAGTAACGTCAGCTGGTACTCGGTTGTGACATTGCCTCTTTTCCTTCTGCTACCCGTCCGGGGTCCAGTACCGTCAAGTGGTTCTCCCCAGTGCCTTTGGCCTAGGTGCCTCCATCTCCGTATCCGAGTTCCAGCAACGTCTGCTGGTCCTTGGTAGTGCTTTGGAGCACAGGTACCTCCTGCTTAGTAACCGTGTCACAGTAAAGTCAGCTGGTACTCGGTTGTGACATTGCCTCTTTTCCTTCTGCTACCCGTCCGGGGTCCAGTACCGTCAAGTGGTCCTCCCCAGTGCCTTTGGCCTAGGTGCCTCCATCTCCGTATCCGAGTTCCAGCAACGTCTGCTGGTCCTTGGTAGTGCTTTGGAGCACAGGTACCTCCTGCTTAGTAACCGTGTCACAGTAACGTCAGCTGGTACTCGGTTGTGACATTGCCTCTTTTCCTTCTGCTACCCGTCCGGGGTCCAGTACCGTCAAGTGGTTCTCCCCAGTGCCTTTGGCCTAGGTGCCTCCATCTCCGTATCCGAGTTCCAGCAACGTCTGCTGGTCCTTGGTAGTGCTTTGGAGCACAGGTACCTCCTGCTTAGTAACCGTGTCACAGTAACGTCAGCTGTTACTCGGTTGTGACATTGCCTCTTTTCCTTCTGCTACCTGTCCGGGGTCCAGCACAG
Source organism: Oophaga sylvatica (assembly GCA_033576555.1). NCBI lineage: Eukaryota > Metazoa > Chordata > Amphibia > Anura > Dendrobatidae > Oophaga > Oophaga sylvatica. Next base: position 162,117,369 of record JARQOD010000005.1, on the reverse strand, counting down.
TCAGCTGGTCCTCGTTACTTCCATTGTCTCTTGCTCCATCTGATACCCGTCAGGGTTCCAGTAACGTCAGCTGTTTCTCGGAAATTAGACGACCTTAAAGACCACCCAGAAGAAGATGACGACAACAAGGACGACGAGCATGAAGCCAACCAGCCTGAACACCATCACAAAGAAAAAATAAAAGATTACCCAGAAGAAGATCACCAACAGGACAAAGAAGGTTAAGACAAACTACAAGATACAGAACAAGAGACAGAAGAACAATAAGCAAAAGATCAAAAAGCAGAAGAACATGAAGTATAAGACCAAAATGAAGAGCAAAATATATGCTCTAAATTCTAAGCAGAAGAAGACTAAGCAGTGTATGGGGGTGAGTCCGTTCCTCCTCGTGGTGCCCCTGGAAAATGCCTGCTGCTGCTGCAGGCTAAACTGAACACGGACAAATACTGTTGTAATTTAAATCTTTTGTGACAGCAAGAACGGAAGGATGAACAATTCATACTTTTACAGATTACAAGTACATGAATCTCTGTCACAAATAAGAATATGATGAAGAAGATGAAGAGGAAGAAGATGAAGAATTTGAATATGAAGAAGATTAATTAGTTTAATAATAACAATATGAGTAATGTAAACAAAAACATGAATAGCAAGAAGTTTAAGAAGAAGATTAAGAAGGTGAAGATGAAGAATAATTTTATGAGAAAGATGATGCTGCTGCTGAAGATTAAGAAGGAGAAAGTGTGGCACTGGCAAAAGTTAAAAAGGTGAAGAGCATGGAAGTTGTGAAACATACATATTTGCCAAAATAGAAAAAAGGTTAACAACATTGTCAATTTGTTAGTCAATCCAAACGTATTTCCAAAAAAATATATATTAATGCTATTCCAATGCATTGGGTTAAACATGTATGCCTTTATTGTCTCCTCAACCTCCCCCAATACATTCTACATTAGTCTTTGTTGTTTTCCTTCATGTACAATTAACCAACAAGGCAAGAATGGTTTTTTTTAATGTCGATATTTGGTTCCCATAGACTTACATGGGACTTCCGGTATCGGAATCGGATATCGACGATATTTAGTGATATCGGCGATACCATTTCGATACGATATTTTTAGATATCGAGCAGTATCGCTCAACACTAGTCAACACTGCAAATATTGACTTGCTGCATTAACTCATTCTAACTGTCAATATAAGCTTTTGTTACTCATATGTTTGCAATTATTATATTTCTGTCTGTGATAAAAACATCTGTCAAACACACATAAAAACCAGAGGGCAGCAGATCATGTGAAAATATAATATTTGTGTCATTCTCAAAACTTTTGCCCATGACTGTACACAATGTTCCAAATTATTATGCAAATGATATTTTTCTCTGATTTTCCTAAGTGGTTGGTGCAAATGACAGTCTAATAAAAGTCATCACCTGTTAGAGTATACATCGAATTTTATTGAAGAAACCGCCCAATGATAACAGTATAATCTCCAAAATGAATAAAAACTCAAAATGCACTGTTCCAAATTATTAGGCACAGTAGAATTTCTGAACATTTGATATGTTTTAAAGAACTGAAAATGCTCATTTGTGGAATTTGCAGCGTTAGGAGGTCACATTCACTGAACAAAAAAGCTACTTAACTCCAAAACATCCTAACAGGCCAAGTTACATGTTAACATAGGAACCCTTCTTTGATATCACCTTCACAATTCTTGCATCCATTGAACTTTTGAGATTTTGGAGAGTTTCTGATTGTATTTCTTTTCATGATATCAGAATAGCCTCCCAGAGCTGCGGTTTTGATGTGAACTGCCTCCCACCGATATATCTATTCCTTGATGATACTCCAAAGGGTCTCTGTAGGGTTGAGGTCAGGGGAATATGGTGGCCACACCATGAGTTTATCTCCATTTATGCCCATAGCAGCCAATGACTCAGAAGTATTCTTTGCAGCATGAGATGGTGCATTGTCATGCATTAAGATGATTTTGCTCCTGAAGACACGTTTCTGCCTTTTATACCATGGAAGAAAGTTGTCAGTCAGAAACTCTATATACTTTGCAGAGATCATTTTCACACCTTCAGGAACTTTAAAGGACCCTACCAGCTGTTTCCCATGATTCCTGCCCAAAACATGACTCCACCTACTTGCTGACATCGCAGCCTTGTTGGCACATAGTGGCCATCCACCAACCATCCACTACTCCAACCATCTGGACCATCCAGGGTTGCTCGACACTCATCAGTAAACAAGACTGTTTGAAAATTAGTCTTCATGTATGTATAGGCCCACTGCAACCGTTTCTGCTTGTGAGCACTGTTTAGGGGTGGCCGAATAGTAGGTTTATGCACCACAGAAAGCCTTTGAAGGATCCTACACCTTGAGGTTCAAGGGACTCCAGAGGCACCAGCAGCTTCAAATATCTGTTTGCTGGTTTGTAATGACTTTTTAGCAGCTGTTCTCTTAATCCTATGAAGTTGCCTGGCAGAAACCTTCCTCATTCTGCCTTTATCAGCACGAACACGTCTGTGCTCAGAATCAGCAACAAATCTCTTAACAGTAAAATAATCACGCTTAAGTTTTCGGGAAATATCTAATGTTTTCATCCCTTGACCAAGGCATTGCACTATTTGATGCTTTTCAGCAGCAGAGAGATCCTTTTTCTTTCCCATGTTACTTGAAAACTCTGGCCTGCTTAATAGTGTGGAACATCCAGTTTTCCTTTTATTGGACTCACATGGCAAACTAATTATCACAGGTATCTGAGATTGATTTCAATGATCCAAAGAACCTTGAGACACAATACCATCAATGGGTTTCATTTACAAAAAAAAACAAAAAAACGCTGATACAACCTAATTTGCATAATAATTTGGAACATGGTGTATTTTCATTTTACATTTTAAAAATTAAAAAAATGAAAATGGGTACTCTTCATGGTTAGTACCTAGTAGTACCCACTTTTGAAAGCATCACAGCTTGAAAATGCTTTTTGGAGCAAAATAATAGTCTTTCAATTCTTGTTTGAGAGATTTTTATCCATTCTTCCTTGGAAAATTCTTCCAGTTCTGTGAGATTCCTGGGTTGTCTTGCATGTACTGCTATTTTGAGGTCTAGACACAGAATGTCAATGATGTTCAGATCAGGGGACGGTAAAGACTATTGTAAAACGTTCGGCTTACTCCTTTTGAGGTAGTCTATTGTGGATTTTGACGTGTTTAGGGTCATTATCCATTTGTAGATGCCATTCTCTTTTCCACTTCAGCTTTTTTACAGACGGTGTTATTTCTACCCATGAAATGTTCCCGTGCCATTGGCCACAACACAACTCCAAAGCATGATTGATCCACCCTCATGCTTAATGGTTGGCAAGTTGTTCTTTTCCTGAAATTCTGTGCCCTTTTTTCCACTCATGCCTTTGATCATAGTGGCCAAAGAGTTCTATTTTAACCTCATCGCTCCACAGGACTTGTTTCCAAAAGGCTACCCCTGGTAGCCGAGACCCCGGAGAAATTCCGCCTCTGGGGGGTGCTATACCCTTATTCCTCAGCGCCGTTAAAAAGCGACGCTGTGGTTTAAGCACCCTTAACTGCCGCTGTTAAAAGGCATATCGTCGGTTGTAAAGGGGTTAAATATTAGACAAAGTATAACACAAGTAAACAAAATGCCGTTTTTAAATGAAGGTCTATATTAAGGGCCCTGTGTGAAAAAGTGATTGCGTCCTAAACCTAATAACTGGTTGGGCCACCTTTAGCAGCAACAACCACAATCAAGCATTTGTGATAACTGGCAGTCTTTTACAATGTTCTGGAGGAATTTTGGCCCACTCATCTTTGCAGAATTGTTGTAATTCAGCCATGTTGATAAGTTTCCTAGCATGAATCGCCTTTTTAAGGTCATGCCACAGCATATCAATCGGATTAAGTTCAAAAGTCTTAATTTATTTTTTATTAAGCCATTCAGAGGTGGTTTTGCTGGTGTGTTTTGGATCATTGTCCTTCTGCAAAAGCCAAGTGAGCTTCACTTTGAGGTCACGAACAGATGGTGAACATTCTCCTTCAGGGTTTTTTTGGTAGACAACAGAATTCATGGTTCCATTTACCACAGCAAGTATTCCAGGTCCTAAAGCAGCAAAACAGCCCCAGACCATCACACTACCACTACCACATTTTACTGTTGGCATGATGTTTCTTTTCTGAAATGCTGTTACTTCTATGCCAGATGTAATAGGACATACACCTTCAAAAAAAGATCAACTTTTGTCTCGTCAGAGTATTCTCCCAAAGGTCTTGGGGATCATCAAAATGTTTTCTGGCAAAACTGAGATGAGCCTTTATGTTCTTATTGCTCAGCAGTGGTTTTCGTCTCGGAACTCTGTTATGCAGGCCATTTTTGCCCAGTCTCTTTCTTATGGTGGTCATGAACATTGACCTTAACTGAGGCAAGTAAGGCCTGCAGTTCTTTGGAAGTTGTTGTGGAGTCTCTTGTGACCTCATAGATGAGTTCACGCTGCACTTGGGGTAATTTTGGTCAGCCGGCCACTCTTGGGAAGGTTCACCACTGTTCCTTGTTTTCGCCATTTGTGGATAATGGCTCTCACTGTGGTGAGTCCCAAAGCTTGAGAATTGGTTTTATAACCTTTTCCAGACTGACAGATGTCAATTACTTTGTTTCTCATTTGTTCCAGAATTTCTTTTGCATGATGTCTAGCTTTTGAGGATATTTTGGTCTACTTCACTTTGTCAGGCAGGTCCTATTTAAGTGATTTCTTGATTGAGAACAGGTGTGGCAGTAATTAGGCCTGCGTGTGGCTAGGGATTTTAGATAAACTTCCCAAAGATGTGATAAACCATAGGTAGTTTATGTTTTAGGGGTGGAGAATAGCTTTTTTACACAGGGCCCTGTAGATTTGGATTTCTTTTTCCCTTAATAATAAAGACCTTCATTTAACAACTGCATTTTGTGTTAACTGGTGTTCTCTTTGTCTAATATTTAAATTTGTTTGATCTGAAACATTTAAGTGTGACAAACATTCAAAAGAATAGGAAATCAAGAACGGGGCAAATACTTTTTCACACACCTGTATATGTATACTGCAGATGTCTCTTGCAGTATTTGTAAGCAAATACACCTATACTAGTAGTCTTTAGTAGCCTTAAAGGTGTTATCCAATTTCACAGTAAGTTGGCCTAAAGACATGTCCGTAAAAATATTAGAATTGCTGCCACTATGTTATTAGATACCCACTGCTGTTCCAGTGCTGCCTTTCCATTGGTCATTATTATATAGGTTGGACATGATAGGGGTTGCTTAGTAAGTTGGTCCAAAGGCATGAGCTACATGACAATAAAAAAAATCAGCACTGCTTATCTTTTGCTCGAGTAGTGCCACTCTCCTACCTTCCCAACATTTTTGTTGCCAGAGCTGCAGTGATGACATACTGCCTACAGCACCTGATCACTGCAGCCAATGACAAGGCTTTGTGGTAAAGCCAAGGTAGACAGCTGAGCATGGTGACTGACTACAGGGAACAAAGACAAGCGGGGTCCAGATTGACTGATCTTCCCCTTTCCATGCAGGTCATGCTTTAGGCCAACTTACTGTCAAACCGGACAAAAATGTATTTTTACTTACCAGATATACCGTATATCATCTTTTTAAATTAGCAACAAATATAACGTTAGGTTCCATTTATATACATTATATACTGATTAAAGCTAGGCACTGGTACATATTCCATATTTTTTAGAAAATTGATTTTAAAACAGTAGGTAATTTTCTGGGTGATACATTCCCTTTAAGAATTAGGAGTGGCATTATGCGTTCTTGTCTTCTCAAGGGTACATCAGCCATGGGGGTAAAGTTAATCTTGCGACTGAAGAATTGATGAAAGGAGTAATGCACCGATAAAAACAATGTGATATAGTAATGACTTTCAGCCAATAGTTGCTTAAGTCGGAAAGAATATAACCTAGAGATATAAAGGTTAAATATGCCAACGAAAATCCGTTCTGCAAGTCATTTCTATAAATCCATTCCAACACATCAGATTTTAGTAAAAACTTGTCAGACTTAAATGCCTGTACTGGCAGCTAAAATTTCCATGAGATTTCCTTTTTAAATACACATCAAGAACAGATTCAAAATATCTCATATAACAAAGGTTATTTTAGGGAAAAATCCAGCAGCTAATTATCCTTATAAAAATACTAACAAACTGTAACTAGTATTCTTCAGCATGCACCAGGATCTCTGTGCACTTAAATATGTATATGGGAGGATTGCAATCAGAGAGATTACAGAGATATCTTATTACTCATTATGAAATTGCATGTTTCCAACTTTCAATTAAGCCCTCGAAATAGAGTCTATTTGTTAACACAAAATAAATGCAATCGTTATAGACTGATGTAAATGTTCTTGATTATATCTTAAGATTTGATAACCGAAACGTTCCTTATGCTTGTCGGTAATAACATGCAGTTCTATATTCACCATTATTTAGCGTGACATTAAATCTAAAGGTAACCATAAGTTAGAAAACATAAAACAGTAAATCCAGTACATTTTGTTAACTTCGTCTTCAGATCTAGCATGAATCTGTTTTCAAAGATAAACGGGGGTGGGTTTCAAGACCCACAATTATTGACAACTAATTTGCTCCCTTACGTAACTGTATTCTATAAACACACAAGTGGGCACAAAATGCGTCTGTAATATTTTTCCTCACATCCACAGCTTACATTACATAGAGTGGTCTGTAAATACTTGTCACAAGGTGAAAAATAGCAAATTTTGGATAATATACCCTTCATCAGGCATGAAAAGATTACCAGGGGCAGCTATCCAACTTGTAAATAGTGATTCAAGGTCCGAAGTGGTGTCCCCCAATGGTAAACCACAGCAGTTGGTTGTACAGTTTACAATAGGGGAATGGTGTATAGTTTACCATTTGAGAATACTTATCTCTCTCTCCAGTATTAAAATTTGCACAAATTTCTTCATTGTAAATCAAATGTTTAGAGAATATTCAGCAAAAATGGAGAATTAGATTTTCAAACGATCTGCTCATCTCTAGTGGACACTAATAATAATGTAGTTTTCTGCAGCACAAGCACGGTATTTTTTGTTACACTCGATGGAATAAACATAAAAAAACATATAGTTGTCAATGTTATTGGCGCCCCTGAATAAGAAGTACACCATATAAAATATGTCCTGAAATTAAGTGTTTAGTGAAACGACTCAGATACAGAAAAGAACACAAAATAAGAAACAAAAAAAATATGTAAAAGTTGGCATGAGAAAATGATGTAAGAATGAAAACAATGTCATTACATGATTAACCATTTCCCTGTGAAAGACATATTTCACAATTCCTTTCAAGGTGGCAATTTGCGTAAGCGTTTAAATGAGACCCGAACTGTGATTGTACTCACAGAAAAGGACATAAAATTCAAAAAACATCACAGAAAAAGCATTTTCAGAATGTAAATGCACTGCAGGATGCAACAACCACTCACATGCCGACCATTCATGGAGGGAGTGGCTGCCCACACAGATAAGGATTGTATAGGGCCTCATTCACACAGGTCCATGTGATGCACAGTTTCTGGCTAAGGCTACTTTCACACATCAGTTTTTTGTCGTCAGGCGCAATCCGGCAGTTTTTGAAAACAACGGATCCGTTTTTTTTTACCGCCGGATCTGTTTTTTTCTCATTGACATGCATTAGCGCTGGATCGCACCGCATGCCATTGCGTTTAGTCCGTTTTCTGCCAGATCCGGCATAGATTTTAATTCCAGTGGCCGGACAGGATGCATCATGTAACGTTTTTTTTCTGCCGGAACAGCCGGACAGCACCTGAAGCGGCACGTCAGCCTTGGTCATACAATGCAAGTCTATGGGAGCCGGATCAGGCATAGGACTGATCCGGCCACCAGACTGCATTTTCTTCATCTACGGCTGCCTGGAAGCCGAACCAAGGTCCCTCTCTCCTGCGTGCCAGACATGCGTACATTACATTTTCCGGGTTGAAAAGTTCACGACGGATCCGGCTAAAAACCGGATCCGGCACATCACTTTTTTGCAATCTACGTTGGATCCGTCTTTTCAGGAATTGGACGGATTGTGCCTGATTGCAAAAAACTGATGTGTGAAAGAGGCCTTACAGCCTACTAGTGATGCCAATACTACTGGATCAAGCAGGATGTCCAGATCTATATAAGTGAACCCTACAAGACAGACACCCCAATTCACCCAACCAACACTAAAGGGCCTGGCTGCCTCCTGCAAAAGATTAAAAACAAAAAGATGAAAAAACATGTCTAAAATACATAAGGTATAGGTCCATATTTTGGACAAAATACTGACACAACCCACGTTAACAGTGTTCATTGTCTTGTGATTCCATCACTAAAATTCAAAATATTCACCGAAAAGGACATCAAATAAAAAAAAATCACAGAAAAAGGCAGCCATATGTACAAACAACAGGACACAGTGTTAAATGCACTGCAGGATGCATGTTAAGCAAAGGCATTCCAAAGTTATCACTATGTAAGGTAACACAAAATTTTATTTTTCTGGAAAACCAGAGAGATTTTTTAGTCTTTCCAGATCTAATGATTTTTTTAAAAGATAAACAGTAGTGTGCATTTTTTTAGGAAGTTGTGGAAAAAAATGCTGCAAAGTAGGAATGCTTTTAAAAAATAAAGTATTAATAGTTTATTTTTATTCATACAAAAATGACAAGCGAATGAACAAAAGAGTAATCTAAATCAAATAAATATTTGGTTTTGACCACCCTTTGGCTTTGAAACAGCTTCAATTCTTCTATATATGTTTGCACACAGTTTTTGAAGTAAATCAGCAAGGAGGTTGTTTTACACATCTTAGAGAA
>JARQOD010000005.1:162073900-162108358 GCA_033576555.1 Oophaga sylvatica | reverse complement strand
GACTGAGAAAGTCCGCTGTAATATTCTGAACCCCTGGAATGTGAATCGCCGAAATGGCTGGTACATTGGCCTCTGCCCAAATCAGAATTCGGGACACCTCTACCATGAGTCTGGAACTCCTTGTCCCACCTTGGTGATTGATATACGCGACAGCCGTCGCATTGTCTGTCTGCACACGGACTGGCAGACCGCTCAAAGGGACCGTCCAATGTTGGAGGCAAAGGAAAATCGCCCTCAATTCCAGGATGTTGATCGGAAGCACAGACTCTTCCGGTGACCATACCCCCTGAATCCAGAGATTGTTCCAAACACCCCCCCAGCCCGTCAGGCTGGCATCGGTGGTTATGACTGACCACTTCAGAGGGAGGAAAGACTTCCCCAGGGAGAATGCCCCTGGACGTAACCACCATTCTAGAGAATCCCGCACCGCGCGAGAAATGGTGACACTGCAATCCAGCGATTGCGACTGATTCCATCGACTCAAGATGAACCTTTGAAGAGTCCTGGAGTGGAACTGGGCAAAAGGAATTGCCTCCATGGACGCCACCATCAGTCCCAGAAGACGCATACACTTCCGTAGGGACATTGCCGTTGAGGATGTCATAATCTGTACATGTCGAAGAAGACATGACTGTTTGTCTGGTGGTAGGGAAACTACCGACCGAAACGTGTCGAGATGCATTCCCAAAAAGAGAATTGTCCTCGATGGTTCCAGGGACGACTTCTCCCAATTGACCAGCCAACCGAAGTCTTTCAGAAACTGAAGAGACAAATCCCGAGCCGTCAACGCCTCCTCCTCCGAGGAAGCCACGATCAAAAGATCGTCCAGATAAGGGAGAATCGTAATCCCCTGTCTTCGAAGGAGTGCCATGAGGGGCGCCAGAATTTTTGTAAAGACCCTTGGCGCTGAGGCTAAGCCGAACGGCAGAGCCACGAACTGGTAATGATTCTGACCTATGGCAAATCGAAGAAAGCGCTGATGAGCCTTTCCGATGGGAATATGCAAATAGGCGTCGCGAATGTCGATTGACACCAGAAAATCGTTCTGTGACAGAGCTGCCACAACGGAACGAAGCGACTCCATGCGAAATTTCCGGGCATGGACATGCCGGTTTAATCGCTTGAGATCCAGAATCGGGCGAAATTTGTTCTCCTTTTTGGGAACTATAAAAAGGTTGGAATAAAAACCTTTCCCTCGGTCCTCTGACGGAACCGGTATCACTACACCCTTTTGTAGTAGCGATTCGACCTCTCGCTGTAGAGCGACAACAAGCTCGGGTTCCGACGGAACGCGAGATTGACAAAAAACATTTGGGGGTTGAGAAGCAAACTCTATGAAATAGCCTGCCGACACAATCCGCGTTACCCAGGAATCTGGAACGCGAGCCATCCAAGTCTCCTTGAAAAGAAGCAGGCGACCCCCCACTCGAGAATCCTCGAGTGGACCCCTGGCGTCAATCCGACTTTGCGGGTTTCTTGTCAAGTTCCCGCTTGTTCTGGCGGAAACTCTGCTTCCAGGGAGTACGAGTTTTCTGAGAGGATTTCTTTCCTGAGAAAGAAGGACGACCCGATCCCCACGAGGAGTGACTAGATCGTCCTCGGCCCCGAAAGGACCGCCGACCACTATAAACACCAGGCTTACTGGACACCGAGGCCATGGCCCTTCGCTGTGGTAATGCTGATTCCTTCGCCTTAGCCTTGGAAATCAGCTCTGTGAGGTCGGATCCAAAAAGATGGCCACCCTTGTAAGGTAAGGCCAACAACCCTTGTTTGGAAACTGCGTCCCCGGCCCACTGTCTGAGCCATAAAGCTCTTCTGACTGTGACCGCTGAAGCTTGCGCTTTGGCCAGCAGAGATGCCGTATCCAGACCGGCATCAAAGATATAACAGGCTGGCCTTTCTAACCATTCACAAGTTTCCCGTATCTCAGATAACGGAGATTCATTTTGCAACTCCGTCTTCAGACGTGCCAACCAGCTTAGAGAAGCTCTAGCAGCACACATGGATCCTAGCACTGCTCGAAATCCATGACCCGCAGCCTCATAGCTTGCTTTTGCCGCCAATTCTGCCTTTCTATCCAAAGGCTCCTGTAAGCTCGCTTTTCCCTTAATAGGGAGTAGAGAGGATTTACTAAGCTGAGACAAAGACACATCCACTTCAGGAGCAGAAGTCCAATTAGCCTTTAACTCCGTAGAGCAAGGATAAAGTGTATCAAAGAAATGCGTTCCATGAAAACGCTTATCTGGACATAGACGTTCCTCCTCTATTACACCATTAAGCTCATCCAGAGCTGGCAATGTTGTGCGCGAAGCACGGGACTCCTGGAACATGCGTGCTGATTTACCAGGACGACTAGTTACCTCCTCCGGTAACTGTAATATATCTCTCATGGCTTCAATTAATGCCTCCGTACGCTTCGTCATAGAGGAACGCCCCTGCGGCTCGTCCGCATCTGAATCGGATATTTCTCCATCCGAATTTAAAGGGGAACTCTGCCCAATATCAGATACATCTGACTCGCTCCGTGTAGAGGCCGGTAACGGCCTGCGTCGCTTCCTCTGAGAGGAATTAGCAGACACATATTGACCTAAAAGGTCAGATAAGTTATTAATCGATCGAGCGATATCATCCAATTTTCCACCGCTGTCGACCGCAGCGCTAGACGCTGTGGAGGTCTGCGTATCTGATTGCCGCAATGGCACTGGGACGTGATCCGCGGCATCTGAACTCTGTTCAGACATGTCTCACCTGTATGAGCAGGTCAAAGCGGTAATACCAGCAAAAAACTATGCGGTTTTTTTTTTTTTTTTTTTTTCAAACGCTGAAGGGTTAACGCTCCACCAAGCAGAGTTACCCCAGCGGTATTCAGTCAGCAAATTTAGCTGGTAGAAATAACCCTCAAAGGGGTTAATATTGCAAACTCACCAAAATATATATATATTTGTGAGCCCCAGCCAATTTTTATGTCTCTGATGAGACTGCAGCTGCAGGATAGCGATCGCTGCGCTGCGGGGTGAGGAATCCGCACTCACCCAGCTGGCCGTGGTGTCTATATGAGGAGAGGAGCGGTCCGAGGAGCCCAGGAGCCTGAGTAATGGCCGCCACAGTGAGGGGGTCGCAGGAGAAAAGCCAGAGCGCGCGTCTTCCTGCTCAAAAGACCGGGATAGATAGGCCACGCCCCCTGCTAGCTCAAATAATGAGCGCGAACTCTCCCCGCTCCTGCTCCCTCTCTGTCCTGCAGCTATCTGCCTGCGGACAAAAAATCACCACATCTTCTTGTAACAGCGCTGTCACAGCAGCGCTGAAGCATACTGACATTACATGTAGTAGCGCTGTCACAGCAGCGCTGAAGCATACTGACATTACATGTAGTAGCGCTGTCACAGCAGCGCTGAAGCATACTGACATTACATGTAGTAGCGCTGTCACAGCAGCGCTGAAGCATACTGACATTACATGTAGTAGCGCTGTCACAGCAGCGCTGAAGCATACTGACATTACATGTAGTAGCGCTGTCACAGCAGCGCTGAAGCATACTGACATTACAACATTAGTAATAGCGCTGCTCATTCAGACGCTAAAGCACTCACACATAATTATTATTAAAATTTGTGTGGAGTACTCACCAGCCAAGGCGCCACAGGGACCCTCAGGGGTTTCTGGCGCAGTGCCCATGCTTCCCCCCAGGGCGAAGAACGCAGTGACCGCACGTGTGGTTTGCGTTCCCGCCAGAGAAGCTCTCCTCATCCCCCAGGGCCGGCAAGGATTCTGCAGGGACTTTGAGTAAATACAGATCCGCCAAGGGAGAGGTTGGGGTACAGCAGCGCTGATACCCCTGAGACCTCTAGACCAACTAGTGATCCAAGTCTCCTGTCCGAATATTAAAATAATAAAATCTTCTGAGGAGCTGCATTAGCAGCGACCATCCTCTGGACCTCAAATCTTAGACTGGAGCTGAGTAGGAGGAGCCCGAGCTGGAGGGGCCAGCCAGTCATCACTCTTTTGATCTGAGGTAACATCCTGATCTGGGGCTCCGCCTACCCATCAGTAATGAATACTGTGGCTCTCTTCCTTCATCTGCAGCTGAAAATAACAATGTATTGTAGGGATTCGCTCTGGTAGGCCGAGGCCGGGCACGCAGTAATGAGGCAACACACAGGCATTAAGTCCAAAAATAACAGTTTTACTGTCTCTTTAAGACCAGGTAACAACAACATGACAAAACATAAACGCATTCCATCTTTGCAACTACTGGTCCCAGACTCACCCTTGCATGGGACGGGCTTGACTAAGCGGCTGCAAGCCAGCAGGGACCGCCAGGTGCCTTCCGGGGTGATCTGGACTCGCTTCCGGTGCTCACTGACACATTTTAACAAAAAGCCACTTCCAGGCTAACTCCAGCCAAACTCCTCAATAGAACCGCCTGGTTCTCAGTGTGGGACCGTCACAGGCTCCGCACACACATGTGTCCTGTCCGGGTGCTATTCAGGACCCCAGTCCAAAACCCCGGCCACCAAGTTCCAAGTCTCACCACGTGCTTCCAGGAATACGATCCAACACTGACAGACCTTCCAGGATCCTTCCAGGCAGCCCTGTGCAGGACACACTCTCCACTTGTCTCAGCCAGACTACAGAGACACTTCCCAGTCTCCCACACAATCTCCTCTCCATGTGCTCAGCACTGCCTTTCATACCTGTAGCCACTCCCCAAGCCAAGGCATGAAGCACATGGTCTGGTCACCTGTTCATGACCTCATCACAGGTCCTTCACCACATACAATCACCAGTATGTACCATTCATTCTCCCACAACCAGTGGGCGGTGTATGTGTGGTTAGCATGTCCCACCCAGCTCACAAGCTAACCCTGTAGGTTCACCCTTAACAAGAATCAGAACTCTTATGGGACTATAAGTCCCAGAACAATATTACTGACCTACAGCACAGAATAGCTCTGTGACACATACTTTCCGTTTAGCCCCATACCAGGGACTGGTTTCCCATCTCTCTCATGCCTCCAGGCATAATTTGAGCAACTTATACAGCGCCCCCTAGGTGCCACATTAGTCATTATACCACAGTATGTATTAAGATTGTAATGGGTAAAATGGTAATAACTATTGTAGACAAAGGTATGTGTTTCCATGTTCATACTGTAAATGAGTTGTGATGAAATTTACTGAATTCAACCCCTTAGTCTTCACCCACCACGGGTATTTCCTAAAATGTCATTAGAAGAGGGCGTCCTAGGGACTACTGAGTCAAAAGCCCTCGTGAAAATGTAAAACCTGGGTCTAAAACAACAATGTAGTGGGAAAAATGTATTTACTTTTTCTTCACCGCTCAATGGTATAAAATTTTAGAAAACACAAGTGGTGTTAATATGATTACTGCACTGCTAAATGAGTTCATTAAGAGGTGTAGTTTGTAAATGGGATCACTTATGGGGGGGGGGGTTCTGCGGTCCTGACACTTCAAGGGCTCTGCCAATGTGACATGGCACACGAAAACCATTCCAGTGAAATCTGTACTCCGATAAGGCACTTCTTCCATTCTGAGCTCTGCACTGTTCCTAAAAAAAGTAGTTTTTGACCACATATGGAGCACTGCCCTATTCAGGATACATTGCAAAACAAATGTTGTGGTCCATTTTCTCCAATTAGCCCATTTGAAAATTAAAAATGTGGTTAAAACAGAATTTCAGTGGAAAAAAATGTAACAGCCCAGTGGTATACAATTTCGTGAAATGCCTGTGGGGTTTAAAATGCTCATTTCACCCATAGAGGAATTCTTCACACACAGCCATTAATGTCTAAACAGCTAGCAACAAAAAAGAGAGTAAACCTTTAAGTGAAAATGGTCCAATATTGTGCCCAAAGTGCCAATATTTTGTGTGGCCACCATTAGTTTAAAGCATTGCCTTAACTCTGTTAGGTATGGAGTTCACTAGAGCTTCACATGTTACCATTGAAACCCTCTTTCACTCCTCCATGATTACACCACGGAGCTGGTGGATGTTAGAGACCTTGCGCTCTTCCACCTTCAGTTTGAGGATGCCTCACAAATGCTTAATAGAGGCATCCTCAAACAGCTCAATCTCAGACTCCCTGGGATCCGTTGAAGTGTTCCAGAGTTATTACCACATAAGGCGACACTGGTCAGGTATTAAAAATGAGGCTCGATCATTAACGTAAAAAGTGGCTTGGTCTTTGAGGGGTTAAGGGAACCTGTCATTAGGCTTTCCCAATATATCAGGGCAGAGTAAAATGTGCCTGCGTAGGAGAGAGATTGGCGGAGCTGTGTGGATGATGTAGGACGCGTCATCCACATTAATCAAGGGAGTAGGGTGGGTACAGGTTTGCTTAGTTACAGAAAGTTATGGAAGCAAAATCATAATGTAAAAATACTTCAATCATATACAGAGAATGCGAGACTCCTGTGTATACAACAGTAATAGTCTGACGATATCACTATAATATACAAAAATAAAGGAAGAAATAAAGTTGCAACATATGCAAATAACAAATATAATTACATCTGAATTCTACAGTTTGGCACAAGGACATTGACCTGCATCCTTGTAATCTTGGACAGGATATTTTCTGCGGCTAAGGAGTTTATTATGTAATTTTAGTCTTTGATGGTTTTGATATCTCTTGTTTGATATGATGTATTATAAGTTCAGAATATTATCCTATTAGTTAAGCATCAGAATTATTACATTTTAGCATTACTTTCTTAATGTCTTCAGTGGCTCATTTGCAAGAACCAATTCCATCTTTTCTTTTTCATACTCTTCGTGTATTTGGGCCTACAAGTCATAAAGATATATTGTTCTTTAAGGTTTAATGGTGTTCAATTTGGTTCAGTACTCACCGATCCCAGGGCGTGTGACATTTCTAGGAGTAAGGCTTTGCTCTTTGATGTGATTGCTGGACTGAGCCCTTTCCACAATATCTTGGACTACGGAATCATCTGCACATAGACTTAAGCTGCTTTCTGGTCTCCAATAGTTATTACCTATATTAGAAATGAATAGAATGTTAAGCACTGAATCAGCAAAGAAAGATCTAGAGTTTCCACAATTACACATTACCTCCTTCTGTCACTACTGCTATCAGGATTAGGACACTGCATGGTTGCAAGCTTACAAATACATGAGTTCACCATAAGTGATCCAATTCAGCAATTACCATCGACACTCATGATCTACCACTTGCAACAATCTTCTCATCTCACAGCTTATAATACTGATACAATTTAATAATAAGCATAGTTTTGGATAACACTCTACAGCATCTATAGCATCAATAGCCTGAGGTTTATGGCAAACGCATCCCAATGGTGACAGAAATAACGTAGCCTCCAGAGGCACAACAAATCTCCAGAACGACGACCTGTGGAATACGTTATGTACCTGCATTACTGAGGTAACTCCAACCAGAAAGGTCCAAGGGCTGAGAACGGAAGACACCCAATGCGGCCCGATCACCCTAGAACTCCAGGTCCCAGATACGTACTTCCACTTGATGTTTTTAGTGGACACCCACACATGCTCATTTACACACAGGTCCGGACCTGAACGTTTATTTCCATGCGTACTTTTGCCAACAGACAACAGAGGCGTCCCCCCCGTGACACCAAACTGATACCTTCACGATACTCAAGGGGAACCACCACCTTCCCCTGATCCCTCCTCCTTAGAGGACACAGAGACTCAGGGTTTACTTGTGGTGAGGGTTGAATTTTGCCCCTGCTCCTTGGTAGCACCTTAGCTACCAAGAAGGAGGGGTAGATTCGAGAAGGATGGCAGAGACCGTAGCTCCCAGGCAACAGTCTTTACAAGACTGGTAACAACTAACTAATTCGCTGGTACGGCAATCTATGACTGGATTGTGTCTCTTTAGCCAGGGAAAGCCTAAGACAATGGGTGCTGGCAATACTGTCACGCTCGGGATGGGAAAGTCCAGCAGACGGAACAACACACACAACATTGGGTTAGAAAAAGGGAGAGGAAGCCCCTAACAGTAGGGAGCGAGGGATGGGCACCTCCCAACAACAACCTGTGCCTAAGCTCCCCTAATGCCCTATGCGGGTCGTTCCCCCGCCACAGTCATGTGCCTAGTCCCTAGCTGTCACCTCTCTATTCCCTGCTTAGTGCACGGTCTGGCAAGGACACTAGCATCACTACTGCAGGTGCTATCAACACAGGGGGTAGTAACAAGCACGAGACAGACAAGGAAAGGAACAAAGAACCTTGGCCCAAGCCTCTGCTGCAAAGCTCCACACAGCAGAGGATATGGAACCAGGATCCCGAACTCCACCAAAACAGCAGATACACCACTGGCACCAGAGAGCTTCAAACTCCTAGGCTAGTCTTCAGAGACAAACTCTGTTACCAACAGTCAGCTGATGCGTCATGTGACTATTTAATGGATAGTGGGGAGTGGTCAGCTGACCAGCAACACATCAGCTGACCAGCAACAAAGCACCTGCCAGCAAAGAAACTGACATTAACCTTTGATGACCCAAAAGTAAAAAAGTTTAAATTAAAGCAGAACCAGAGCTGTCACGACTCCAATAACGAATCGTGACAGTATAATTCTAAAAAAAATTATACCATTTGTCGTCAGTGGAACGCACAGCCATGCACTTCCGCCCACGTCACCTCCTATCTTGACACACCTCCTGTCTCGTATTGGCTGCACGTAGTCATGTGCTCCTATCGTTCTTCCCATAACTAACAGGAAGTGGTCGGCCTCCATTAGCGTGTAACGAGCGGTGGATACCGCGTTCTGACCGCTTATGCTGACGCAACTTTCCACACAGGTTTGCCATTTAACGGTATCTCTTTCTTTACCACTATTTAGCCCTCAATCGGTACTTATTTTATTTCTAAATTGCACAGG
Organism: Oophaga sylvatica; assembly: GCA_033576555.1. Classification (NCBI taxonomy): domain Eukaryota; kingdom Metazoa; phylum Chordata; class Amphibia; order Anura; family Dendrobatidae; genus Oophaga; species Oophaga sylvatica. Next base: position 162,099,451 of record JARQOD010000005.1, on the reverse strand, counting down.
TACTGCACCATTTTGGACTTATACCCGATATGCATAGATTTCTCATGCTGACTACTGGTAGGTATTATCCCTCACATACTTTATGCACTGACCGCACATCAGCATAATTTTCAGCACAAATAGATGTCATTTTGCCCTCCTATCTCTCACAGCATCTTCATGTATTTTCTGATGTGTCATTGGTGATCAACTTTTACAAACAGGGGTATGTGTTCCCTATATTCTTATGCACAAAAAAACCTCCTATGTTCCTCCTCTATTAGGTCTCTTTTTACTTTATATCCCCTTATAGCCTGTCCACCTAGATAATTGTGGCATCACGTTATTCAAAGATGTTTCTCATCCTGTATATACCTGTTTTCCAGTTTTGTTCTATTTTTGTAGCACTACTTTCATTATATTTCATTTATCTTTATTATAGTAGCTGATGAAGGTCGTATAGACCGAAACGTCCTCCTGTATACTACTATTTACTTTGGATCACAATAAAATTCCTTCCTTTTGTTCACCGCATTAAGTTGAGTGCAGAGTTTCTTTCTTCTGTTTACGGTTTGGGCACCTACTCTTGCACCCTCATATTGGCTGTGCATACGTCTCTTTACAAGTATAATTCTAAAAAACTGCAAAAAAGTTAAAAATTTGTCGGAGTTAGTTGTGGAAAAAGGGCATTGATCTGAAGCCACAGAGGAGCTCAAGCATTGTAGAAACAGCTAGACTTAATTTTAATGTTGCTTTTAAATGGAAATTACTGGATCACCATATTCTTACAGCATTGCGCACATGAACACCATGTTGCATACTATCAACAAAACCTTGGAAGACTGACATAATGATCCAACATTTTATTGTCTGCCTGACACCGCACAAATATACTGTATGTAATATTAGTTCATTAATGGCTTCCTTCATCAAGATGTTAACAAAACAAATACATATTACATCTGGGAATAATTACAACAATGGAAACATGGAATAACATTAGGAACATGCAAGTATTACCACATCTGAGAACTCATATGAGTGTTTCCTTCTTTGCGAACGAACATCTATAATTTAGCAATGAGTGGATTGTGCTGTTAGTGAATGTGTTCACAGACACCCTCAAGCTGACTTGTTCTATTCTATTAATGTTAAAATGTCAACCATGAAATTCAAATAATTGCCATTTAGTACTGTCTATGGTGGGAAGCAGCCCTCTGATATCATCCTAATGCTGACATTTTCTATATACACAAGCGACAAAAAAAAGAAATTAGGGTCAACAGAATGGGACACTAAGATTTGCGAACATTTTTATATTGTATAACACTACTACATATTCTTACACATTCACATTACCAGCAAATCTGACATATTACATCTCAGGTGGAAAATAATTAGTTTTTTTTTTGCAATTAATCAAATACATTTTTGTATGGGAGGTACAAGAAAGTATGTTACATCATAGACATCAGTATTAATCCCTTTACCCCCCAAGGAGGTTTGCTTGTTAGAGACCAGGCCAAATTTTTCAATTCTGACCACTGTCACTTTATAAAGGTCATAACTCTGGAACGCTTCAATGGATCCCACTAATTCTGAGAACACTTTTTCGCAACATAATGTACTTCATGATAGGAGTAAAATTTATTCAATATAACTTGCAATTATTTGTGAAAAAATGGAAAATTGGCAAAAATGTGAAAAATTTAGCAATTTTCAAACTTTGCATTCTTATGCCCTTAAATCAGAGAGATGTGTCACACAAAGTAGTTAATAAATAACATTTCCCAATTTACATTAGTAACATTTTTGAAACAACAACTTTTTTTGTTAGGAAGTTATAAGGGTTAAAAGTTGACCACCGATTTCTCTTTTTTCCAACAAAATTTACAAAACCATTTTTTTAGGGACCATTTCACATTTGAAGTCACTTTGAGGGGTCTATATGATACAAAATACCCAAAATTGACACCATTCTAAAAACTGCACCCCTCAAGGTGCTCAAAACCACATTCAAAAAGTTTATTAACCCTTCAGGTGCTTCACAGGAATTTTTGGAATATGTAAAAAAAAATGGCTCAGAAGGGAAGAGGCGCCATATTGGAAGTTCAGATGTTGCTGAAATGGTTTGAGGGTGCCATGTCACATAGGCAGAGCCCCTGAGGTGCCAGAATAACAGAAACTCCAATATGTGAACTCATTTTACAAACTACACTGCCTATTGAATTAACCTAGGGGTGCAGTGATCATATTGACACCACATGTGCCTCACAGAATTTTATAAGAAAAGAAAGAATAAATTACATTTTTACCACTAAATTGTTGTTTTAGCCCCAAGTTTTTAATTTTTCTAAGGGCTAATAGGAATTGTTTTATAAGAAACTGAGGTCCATTTTTTTCCTAAATGCGCCAATACCCTACATGTAATGGAATTATTTTTTAAGGCACAGTGCAAAGGTCAGAAGGGAAGGAACTTCATGCTATAGTACAGATTTTACTGTTATGGTTTGCGGGTGCCAGGGGTGAACCTAGCCTCTCTGCTGCCTGAGGCGAACTACAAAACGGCGCCCCCCATTGTAAAATCAGTACAAATAAATCTGGTTTACTCTTACTAGCCTAACGTGACGCACATTTGAAATACATACACTTTTAGGCTATGTGCAGACGTTGCAGAATCTGCTGTGGAATTTTCCGCGCAGATTTTGCTAAATCTGCAGGTAAAATGACCTGCGTTTTACCTGCGGATTTAGTGCGGATTTGCCGAAGTTTTTGTGCGGATTTCCCCTGCGATTTGAGACCTGCGGATTCCTATTTAGAGCAGGTCTCAAAACGCTGTGGAACTGCACAAAAGAAGTGACATGCTGCGGATTTAAATCCGCACCAAATCAGCGCGGAAAAATCCGCAGCATGTGCACTGCGTTTTTTTATTTCCATTGAATATAATGGTACTGTACATCACTTGCAGTTCTGCTGCGGATCTGCAGCGGCAAATCCGCTGCGGATCCGCAGCAGATTCCGCAACGTGTGCACAGACCCTTAGGGCCTGTGCACACGTTGTGGATTCTTAGCGTTTTTGCTGCGTTTATTCGCGGTGGAAACGCTTACACAACACAACTCATTATAGCCTATGGGATTCTGCAATGCTGTGCACATGCTGCGTGTTTTTCCATGGCGGAATCGCATCGCGGAAGAATCCGCAGCATGTTCATTCTTTTTTGCGGAATCGCGGCGATTCCGCCGCCATAGGAATGCATTGAACCGCTTACTTTCCGCATATGGCTATGCCCACCATGCGCAATGTAAGCGGTTCATGTGCGGATGGTACCCAGGGTCTGGAGGAGAGGAGACTCTCCTCCAGGCCCTGGGTACCATATCCATGTTAAAATAATAATTAAAATAAAAAATAATGATATTCTCACCTTCCGGCGGCCCCCGCAGCTTTCCCGCCTCTCAGCGATGCTCCCGGCCAATCCCGTTCCCAGTGATGCATTGCGAGAATCACCCAGATGATGTAGCGGTCTCACGTGATGCTACGTCATCTGGGGGTCATTGTCGAAAAGGACGCCTGGGAATGGGATTGGCAGGGAGCGTCGCTGTGAGGCGGGAAAGCTGCGGGGGCCACCGGAAGGTGAGAATATCATGATTTATTATTTTTTTTATTATTTTTAAAATTAGATCTTTTTACTATTGATGCGACATAGGCAGCATCATTAGTAAAAAGTTGGTCACACTTGTCAAACACTATGTGTGACTCGTGTGACCAACCTGTCAATCAGTTTTCCAAGCGATGCTACAGATCACTTGGAAAACGCTAGCATTCTGCAAGCTAATTACGCTTGCAAAACGCTAGTTTATGGCGGGAATACGCATACCTATAAAATGTGGATTTCCCGTGGCAGGGAGGTGCGGGATTGCCGCGGAAATTTCCATGGCAATTCTGCAATGTGTGCACAGACCCTTAAATAGGAATATGTTTGAAACATCAATTTTTATATTTGTTAAAGTTCTGTATAAGTAGTACACCTTGTAAACACATGAAAAAAACAGATGGTGTCAGCTTACCCCAATGTCCACTGAAGTATATAACATGACTTCACTCCTCGCACGGATGTGGCAGAGCAACAAGAATGCAGGGAAAAAAAGGGAAAATATCCAGCGTAGAATGAAATGGTCTTGAGAAAGACTAACGTCGAAACGCGTTGATCTGCTCTATCTTAATTATGTGGATCTGTACTGCTTGGATATTCCTGCTTTATTTTTAATCATTAACATTAAAAGTTTTTTTTTAACCATTTCATTCTACGCTGGATATTTTCCCTTTTTTTCCTTGTAAACACATGGCTCCACTCCGTAAACCTTGTACATATGCGGCTTTGGACCATAGATCTCATACACATACGGTTCCGCTCCGTACACACGCGGCTCCGCTCCGTACACACGCGGCTCTACTCCGTACACCCCGTACACACATAGCTCTGCTCCGCTCCGTACACACACAGCTCAAGCACGGAGCCCTCTGTGTACGGAGCTGAGCGGCTCAGCTCCATACACTTCGCACACACAGGGCTCTGTTTCGTATGCCCCGTACACACACAGCACTGCTACATCCACCTCGTACACACACGGCTCCGCTCCGTACACACGCGGCTCCGCTCCGTACACACGCGGTTCCGCTCCATACACACGCGGCTCTACTCCGTACACCCCGTACACACATAGCTCTGCTCCGCTCCGTACACACACAGCTCAAGAACGGAGCCCTCTGTGTACGGAGCTGAGCGGCTCAGCTCCATACACTTCGCACACACAGGGCTCTGTTTCGTATGCCCCGTACACACACAGCACTGCTACATCCACCTCGTACACACACGGCTCCGCTCCGTACACTTCGTACACACACGGCTTCGCTCCGTACACCTCGTGCACACACGGCTTCACTCCGTACACCTCGTACACACACGGCTTCGCTCCGTACACTGCGTACACACACGGCTCTGCTACGTACACTTCGTACACACACGGCTCCGCTCTGTACACTTCGTACACACACGGCTCCGCTCTGTACACTTCGTACACACGGCTCCGCTCCGTACACACACTGCTTCGCTCCGTACACCTCGTACATACACGGCTCCGCTCCGTACACCTCGTACACACACGGCTCCGCTCCGTACACTTTGTACACACGGCTCCGCTCCGTACACCTCGTACACACACTGCTTCGCTCCGTACACCTCGTACATACACGGCTCCGCTCCGTACACCTCGTACACACACGGCTCCGCTCCGTACACTTCGTACACACACGCCTCCGCTCCGTACATTTCGTACACACACGGCTCCGCTCCGTACACCTTATACACGGCTCCGCTCCGTACGCTTCGTACACACACGGCTCCGCTCCGTACATGACTCTGCTCCACACACCTCGTACACACACGGCTCCGCTCCGTACACTTCGTAGACACACGGCTCTGCTCTGTACACTTCGTACATACACGGCTCCGCTCCGTACACTTTGTACACACACGGCTCTGCTCCGTACACCTTGTACACACACGGCTCCGCTCTGTACACCTCGTACACACACAGCTCTGCTACATCCACACTGTAAACCTCTCCTGATCCCACACATAAACTTACCTTCATCCAGCACCATGACAACCAGGACAGCAGATCTGCACACAGGGAGCCTGACCATGTGACCCCCTGACTCCTCCCCCTCATGTGACCTCATCACAGGTCCTGTGCGCACAGAGGAGGACAGCACAGCAACGGACCCTGGCTGCCAGAAGGTGAAGTGGAAAGTTGGGAGGGTGAGGAAGGGGTGCATGGGGGGTGTGGCTGCTTCTCACTGCAGGACACATAGCACTGTGCGCAGGAGTGTAAGACTCAGCAGGGATTCAGGAGAGCCGGCATCACACCACGTGTTCTGAGTTGCGCTCTGCCGCCCCCTAGCTGCCTCCGCCTGAGACAGAAGGCTCAACTCACCTCATTATAGGTGCGCCACTGGCGGGTGCCATGACACACTGGGAGTGCCCGTGAATTGCCAGAACACCTGAACCCACATAAGTGACCCCATTTTACAAACTACACTTCTCAATGAATTTATCTAGAGGTGCAGTGATCATATTGACACCACGGTGTTTCACATAATTATATAACTTTGGGCAGTGAAGAAAAAATGACTGCATTTTTACCACTCAAATTTTGTTTAAGCCCCAGATTTTACATTTTCACACATTAGGTGGGTAAAAAATGGCAAACTAATTGGTCCCACAATTTCTACTGAACGTGGCAATACCCCATATGTGGCTGTACAGTACTGCTTAGTCATACAGCGAGACTCGTGAGTGACAGGGCGCTATTTACCTCGCAGTGCGCAGTTTTTTCTAGAATAGTTTGCGGACTCCATATACAGGGCTCCTAATTGCTAGAAGAGCATAATCCCCCTCAAGTGACCCCATTTTGGAATTATACCCCTTTGGGAATTTATCTACAGGTGTAGTGACAATTTTGACTGCATGGGGCTTTTGCAGAAACAAGCAGCAGTGGATGTTGCCGAGTAAAAATTGAAAACTGCCATTCTAGTGACCAGTACGTTATGCCCAGCTCATACTTCTGGAGACATGCACCCGTAAGTTAGGCTCTCATCACTACAGAAATGTCAAATGTGGACGCTATATGTGGTTTAGGTACACCGTGAGGCTCAGAAGGGAGGGGGGCATTTGGATTTGGGAGCAAAAAATTTGCAGAATATCTTTTGAGGGGTGAGGAGCCATTTCGCTTTTTCAGAGCCTTTGTGCTACCAGTAACGTGGAAGCCCCTTATATTTCCATGACAGATGATGGACCTGAGTGGGGACTTGCTTTTTTTGTGGACTGAGTTGAAGCTTTTGTTAGTAACATTTTACTTAACATTTAGGATCCCATTTATCCGGCACTCTACGCTGAGCACTTACTTTGGAGTTTCCATCTAAATCTCTGAGTAACATGATTCAGATGAAACCCCCGAGAGATCCGTTCACTATAATGAGGCGGCAGAGTTACTCTGGTCTCTGCTCAGCGGAGTACTTCTTTTCAAAGGTGCAGAAAACTGTGGACGACGTCACTTTTATGCAATCCTAAAATGACGGACGCCGCCGGATCACAGGTCCTATGGCGTCCACAGTGCCTCCATCTGCCTCATTATAGAGAATCTTCAGCCAGAGGTTCCACTTAAATCACATTTCAGTGATTTACACGGAAGCCCCGATGTAAGCGCTCAGCGCAGAGCACAGGATAAAAGTGCTCCGAGCCTTACTACGATCTTTGGGTGGCAAAATGAGCAAAACAGGAGGTGAAGAATTGGTTTTATTTTTTTGTTACGCTGTTCCTCGTGCGGCATAAGTGATATGGTGACTTTATTCTTCAGGGCGGTGTGATTACAGCGATACCAGATTTATATTGGGTTTTTATGTTTGGCTGTGGTCACACACTAAAAAACACTTTTTATTGCAAAAGCTAGTTTTGCATCATCATATTTTGAGAGTTATAATTTTTCCATATTTCGGCCGACAGAGTCATGTGAGGGCTTGGTTTTGCAGAACGAGTTGACGTTTTTATTGGTAGCATTTTCAGATACATGACATTTTTTGTCTGATTTTTGTGAGACAATGAATAAAAACAAACAATTCAGTAATTTTTTTCATGTCATTCCATGTAAAATTGATAAGGTTGTTTTATTCTTCGGGTCAATACGATTACAGCGATACCACAGTTATATCGTTTTTTCATGTTCTGGAGCTTTTACACAATAAAAACTATTTTATAGAGAAAATAATTATTTTTGCATAGCTTTATTCTGAGATCTATTACTTTTTTACTTTTTCACTGATGGAGATGTATTGCGGCTTGTTTTAGCAGGACCAGATGACGTTTTCAGCAGTACCATGTTTATTTATATTAACTAGTCTGACAATTTCATAGGGTTGTTGCAGATGCGGCAATACCAAATATGTATACTTTTATTGTTTATATATTTTTTTCATAAAAATATTTATTTCTGGGTACAATATATTTATGGTATATTTTTACAATTTTTTTAAACTTTGCTTTTACATTTATACTTTGTACCACTTAGGGACTATCATTTTTTCAGGCTGATCGCTTTTATAGCGTAGGGATATAGCAGTATCACTATGCTATGCAAACTGTCAGCGATGCACTGACCTGGTAAGTTGCTGATCATGCTCTGAGCATCATCAAGCTGTCAGAATCAGTTGACACCTGGCAGCGATCGGTTGCAAACAGCCCATGTGCGCGTAAAATCGTCAATAAGACCCTGGTCACAGGGACTTTTGGATATGTTAAAGTTGGGAAAGGGGTTTAAAAACCAATGAAAAAGAGAGAAAGATTATGGTATAGCAATTCACTCCTATTGATTTATGTAACGTAGGATTTGACCTAAAAAACTGCAGTGATTTACCCCATGTATGTATTACTCTAAAACATTAAAGCGGTTTAACCACTGAAAAATATTAAGGCATAATTGATGTTTGGGAGGTAAAACCTTTCACGCACATCGTCACTCCCTGTCCCCTACTATGCTTAAAAGGATTATCCATGATCAAGAAGGGTGGTACCTTCAAACTGATTGACAAGATGCCAAGAATTGGACCTACACCAATCTGATAATGATGCAAAAAGCAGAAAAGCATTTTAAATCGAATTCATTGTAAAGCTGGTGTCACAGTCTCTCGCATCAGCACCTGACACTACTGCCGGCACTCGGACAAGAGTGTGCGGCTGCATAGAAATACATGTAGCCGTACACTCCGGTTCGAGTGCCGGCGGCAGTGCCAGTGTTGATACGAGAGACTTGTGCGAGTTTCTCGCATCACACCCGCAAGTGTGACACCGGCCTAAGGGCGAGTGGGGCAAATTTGCTGCAATTTTCCACGGTTCACATGTGTATGGTGTGGTTCATCTGAAATCGACAAGCAAAAATTCGTCATGTGTGAACAAAGACATTAATTACCCCAGGACTTATTCTTCATTCTGAAAAATATAGTATAAACCAGTAATAAACATAAATCTAAAGGTTTTTTTCAAGACTGTAATATTGATGGCTTTTGTAAGGATCCGATTCCCACCAGCTCCACTGTTCAGCCACTCAGCTAGTTCACTCCACTGGGTTTCGAACACTCCAGGAGCGTCCCTTCTCATTATTACACCTCCATAGATTTTGTAGTGACTGTTCCTAGTATTGCGGCCTCCTTCACCTGATCGGTGGTAGTGCTAAGTAATGTACTCCTCTATAAAAGGTGTTGATGGCCTGTCCTAAAGGACAAGTCATCAATATTCCAGTCATGAAAATCTTCTTTAATGACACAATAAATAAAATATAGTGGAGATTTATCAAGCTAAATGTGCCTGTCCTCTGGCCAAAAACTGTTTTTCATGACTTGCCCTACATTTATTATGTGTTTAAGACATTTATCTGCCTTGTCTGTCAATGGGGTGTTACTTTCATGGTTTAACAGAATATGGGCATAGCCTAACATGCCACACCAAGCACCAAAGATTGTGGAGAACATTTCTGTTACAAAATAAGCCCACTAATAATTGGTGTAAACTCACATTAAGTACTGTGTCAATTCTGGCACATTTTTAGACTGTCAACACAGCATTGATATATTTGCCCCAATACGCAGTGCAGTTGGGGCAGTTCTCCAGAAAAGTTTATGATCCACAATCTCAACACATAGTAGTATAACTAAGCATTTCTGTACTATTGATACCAGTGTACCAAAATCTGTAAGTAATAAAGACGATACTTAAAATGCAGCTTTCAGCATGCTTTCTCTTATGACAGAGATTTGTATCGGTTCTTCTATACAGAAATAAAGAGCACAAATAATTTATTTTTATCCAGCTAAATTTCTATTGAACAGTTAGCTGTCAATTGCTTCCAGTTCTGAACATACATTGAGTACCAACAAAACAAAAGCTCAGCAAATTAGCCCAAAATGTGTCTACTAGAGAGGATTTCCAAAACATTATTTATTTTCCTTGCACATCTATTGCTTTATGAAAGGTTTGCTTAGCCGGTACTTTTTATCCTCATTTTAAGTAGAAGAGAAAATAACATGACATTATTGTGGCTTCTTGAATTTTATGCCTCTCATCTCCTTGACACTGGCGCTAACTCATTTTTCATTCTTGCACTTTTACAAGAAGGATACAAGATATGATAAATCAATCCTCATTGCGGAAGTGAAATAGAAACATCAACAGTGAGAAGAAAAAAAAAAAAGACACAAAACAAAATAAGAGAAAGAGCCAAAACCAAACTAAAGCCATAACAAAACAACAACAATAATCATAAAAATGAATGATTTTCTCCGATTTGTTCCTTTGGCTAAAATATGTGGTAATTAGATCTCAAACAAGCAGCATGGGATATGGCTCCTTCAAAGTAACAAACAAAAAAGCTTTCATTCCGGTAAGAAAAATAAATAAAGAATCCCGGGAAGTCTTCTTTCTGATACAGTAAAAATATTATAATGAGAGCTTTATGGCCACCGCTGTACCAATTACCCAGCTTGTTCTTGTGTTCGCTGAATGAAAGACTTTTAGTTCAATTATTATCGGAGCATAAAACTGAAAGCACGGCCTCATACAATTTTAATTGTAATGTGACTTTAACATTTAGTTTATTTAATGTTAATGTGGATCCAGCTTCCAGTTTCTAAATCATATATTTACACCTTGTGTCCAGGACTTCGTTCCACTAGCCTTTTACTTCCTTCCTTTTTAATTAAAAGCAGGATTTAGCTGTACGTCTCTGCTGTAATATCAACGTGGCTTTATTTTCAGCAAATGTAATTCCAAAAATAGCACATAATAGGCTCGGTCCTACAGCAATGGGAGTTTACGGGCAGATCAACATGAGCTGAACGCATTTCTGTCCTTGATGTGTTTCAGGTCGCGCTCACACGAGCGTATAAGAAGAGTGCTGTCTGATTTTTGGGTACTTGGCCCAATGTTATACTACGGGGCTGTGCCGACTAGCGCTTTTTATTTCATGCCGATTCGGCATTCGGTAATCGGAACATAAAAGTATGGGTGCGTGTGAAACATCAGACTGCACTCAGATATCATCTGAGTGCGATCTGACATCTGTGAACACAGACAATGGAGAAGATGGAGAAATTAGGTTTAAGTCTTCTCCACACCTGTGATATGTTTCTCAAATGCAAGAGAATTGGATCACACTAAGATGACAACCGTCAGAGTTTGAGCCAAGTGTCATTAGCATAATCGGTGCGATTTTCTCGCATGACCGAACATACGACCGCCTGACCACAGCCTAATTGTCTGGACGGTTTCTTAATGTATATAACATATGCAAGGTTGGTCCATATTTATTGGTCAGAAAACCTTTTTAAAGGGGTTGTCCACTACCTGGAAATCCTTTTTAAAATGAAGTATTCCCAATTGTAAAATAAAAAAACTGATACTACCTCCCACACTAGTGACGTTTCAGAGATGTTGGTGCCAGGTCTTCCTGTGTGACATTGTTATACAATGTGAGCCCTGCAGCCAATCAGCTGTGCTCTTACGTCCTGTGGATGAATCTTAGACAAGCGGAAAAAGTGAGAGCGCAGCATCCAAAATGTGGCCGCTGATTGCCCGTAAGGCTTTTGTGACATAACAATGTCAGTCCCGGAAAACCTGGCGCCAACACAGCTGGAACAGTGACGGTGCAGAAGGTATTTATTTTTATTTTACAAGGGATACTGTGCAGGTAGTGGATACACCCCTTAAAAATGTCTTCATCTGTCATCATCCTCCCCTTAGCATTGAGCGAGCTTGTTATTGGTTTACGACCAAATTTTTACAGTGTATTGCGCTATTCAACTATAGTCACGTCTAAGTCTACTTTTGACATTAGAGTAAATATTTCAGTCTTCCGCAACCTTAGCCATCTCACTCCCCAAGTCAAGAGCTGACAACTGCCCGCCATGATCGGATTAATAATAATAATAATCTTTATTTATATAGCGCCAACATATTCTGCAGCGCTTTACAGTTTAACAGTTTCAATTAAAGATTTCTTCTTATCTTTGGCTACATTGATACTGTATATTGTGATCAGCTGATTAATCCCTTAACCACTGAGGGTGGTGCACGTTAATGACCGGGCCAATTTTTACAATTCTGACCACTGTCCATTTATGAGGTAATAACTCTGGAACGCTTCCATGGATCCTGGTTATTCTGACACTGTTTTCTCGTGACATATTGTACTTCATGATAGTGGTAAAATTTATTTGATGTGACTTGCATTTATTTGTGAAAAAACGGAAACTTGGCGAAAATTTTGAAAATGTCACAATTTTCCAACTTTTAATTTTCATGCCCTTAAATCAGAGATATGTCACACAAAATACTTAATAAGTAACATTTCTCACGTTTTCATCAGCACAATTTTGGAAACAAAATTTTTTTTGTTACGAAGTTATAAGGGTTAAGGCTATGTGCACACGTTGCGCGCCGCAGGTAAAACGCATACATTATTAGTATGCGTTTTCCCGCAAAACACAAGCATTTTGCAAGCGTAATTAGCTGGCAGAATGCTAGCGTTTTCCAAGCGATCTATAGCATCGCTTGGAAAACTGATTGACAGGTTGGTCACACTTGTCAAGCATAGTGCTTGAAAAGTGTGATCAACTTAAATAATAAATATTGATATACTCACCTTCCAACTGCCCCTGCAGTCTTCCCACTACTCAGCGATGCTGCCGGCAAGACAGGTTCCCAGGGATGCATTGCGAGAATGACCTTTGCTACGTCGCGGTCACTCGACCGCGATGTCACAAAGGTCATTCTCGCAATGCATCCCTGGGAACGGAAGTTATTGGCAGCGTGGCTGAGGAGCGGGAATACTCTGGGGGCCGCCGGAAGGTGATTATATCAATATTTTTTATTTTAATTCTATTTTTAACAGGCATCTGGTACCCAGGGCCTGGAGGAGAGTCTCCTCTCCTCCAGACCCTGGGTAGCAAGCGCACATGAAGCGCTCACTTCACGCATGGTGGGCATAGCCACATGCATGAAGTGAGCGTTTCAATGCATTCCTAGGGTGGCTTATTCGCCGCGATTACGCAAAAAGAATGAACATGCTGCTTATTTTTGCGCGAAGCGATTACGCTCCACAAAAATACGCAGCATGTGCACAGCAATGCGTAACACTATAGGAATGCATGGGATGCGTTCTCTAAGCGATTACGCCGTGTAAAAAGGCGGCAAAAACACTTAAAAAACGCTATGTGTGCACATAGCCTAAAAGTTAAACAGCGATTTCTCATTTTTACAACACCATTTTTTTTTGGGGGGACCACATCACATTTGAAGTCGCTTTGAGGGGTCTATATGATATAAAACACCCAAAAGTGACACCATTATAAAAACTGCACCCCTCAAGGTGCTCAAAACCACATTCAAGAAGTTTATTAACCCTTCAGGTGCTTCACAGGAAATTTTGGAATCTTTAAAAAAAATGAACATTTAACTTTTATCACAAAATATGTACTTCAGATCTAATTTTTTTTATTTTACCAAGGGTAACAGGAGAAATTGACCCCAAAAGTTGTTGCACAATTTGTCCAGAGTACGCTGGTACCCCATATATGTAGAGATTGGACGCCATGTTGCGTTTGGAGAGCCCCTGATGTGCCTAAACAGTGGAAACCCCCACAAGTGACACCATTTTGGAAACTAGACCCCCTAAGGAACTTATCTAGATGTGTGGTGAGCACTTTGAACCCCCAGGTGCTTCACAGAAGTTTATAACGTACAGCTTAAAAATAAAAAATCATATTTTTTACAAAAATGATCTTTTTATCCTTAATATTTTATTTTCACAAGGGTAACAGGAGAAATTGGACCCCAAAAGTTGTTGTCCAATTTGTCCCGAGTACGCCGATACTCTATATGTGGGGGTAAATCACTGTTTGGGCGCACAGCAGAGCTCGGAAGGGAAGGAGCACCGTTTGACTTTTTCAACTCAGAATTGGCTGGAATTGAGATCGGACGCCATGTCGCGTTTGGAGAGCCCCTGATGTGCCTAAACAGTGGAAACCCCCCAATCCTAACTCCATCCCTAACCCAAACACACCCTAACCCTAATCCCAGCCCTAGCCATAATTCTAAAAACAAACTTAACCCTAACACACCCCTAACTCGAATCCAACCCTAACTCTAACTTTAGCCCCAACACTAACGTTAGCCCTAACCCTAATGGGAAAATGGAAATAAATACATTTTTTTTATTTTATTTTTCCCTAACTAAGCGGGTGATAAAGGGGGGTTTGATTTACTATTTATAGTGGGTTTTTATATTTGGCAGCTGTCACATGCTAAAAGACACTTTTTATTGCAAAAAATTGTTTTTGCATCACCACATTTTAAGAGCTACAGTATAATTGTTCCATATTTTGGCCCACAGAGTCATGTGAGGACTTGTTTTTGCGGGACGAGTTGACGTTTTTATTGGTACCATTTTCGGGCATATGATATTTTTTATCGCTTTTTATTCCAATTTTTGGGAGGCAGAATGAACAAAAACCCAGAAATTCATGAATTTCTTATGGGGGGCGTTTATACCGTTCCGCATGTGGTAAAATTGATAAAGCAGTTTTATTCTTCGGGTCAGTACGATTACAGCGATACCTCATTTATATCATTTTTTATGTTTTGGCGCTTTTATACAATAAAAACTACGGTATTTTATATTCAAAATAATTATTTTTGCATCGCTTTATTCTGAGAGCTATAACTTTTTTAATTTTTCGCTGATGATGCTGTATGGCGTCTTGTTTTTTGCGGGAAAAAACATTTTCAGTCGTACCATATTTATTTATATCCGTCTTTTTGATCTCGTGTTATTTCACTTTTTGCTCGGCGGTATGATGATAAAGCAATGTTTTTTTGCCTTTTTTATGGGGTTCACTAAAGGGGTTAATTAGTGGGACTAGGTCGGGTCGTTACGGACGCAGCTAAACTAAATATGTGTACTTTTATTGTTTTTTTTATTTACATAAAGAAATGTATTTATTGGGGAAATATTTATTTATTTTTCTTTATTTAGGAATTTTTTAAAAAATATTTTTTCACATTTTTTTTTTACTTTAATACATTGTCCCAGGATGGGACATCATTATATCATGTCAGATCACTGATCTGACACTTTGCGATCTGACAGGCAGTGAAGGAGGCTTGCCGGTGTCTAGTCTCAGCAGGCACTGACAAGCCACCTCACTGCAGGACCCAGAAGGACCCCGCAGCCATCTTGGTGCCAGGGTATCCATGGAGATCTTCAGAACAACTCAATCACATTGCATTGTTCTGAGGGAAGCACGCAGGGAGCCCCCTCCCTTCGCAATGCTTCTGTATGCCATTGGAACGCTGCGATCATGTTTGATCGCAGTGTGCCGGGGGTGAAGTGCTGGGAGAAGTCCGTGACCGCTCCTGGCACTTAGTGCCGGGTGTCAACTGTGAGAATCAGCTGGCGATCGGCTGCGTTCTCCCCGTGAGCGCGGCAGATCGCGTATGATGTACTATCCGTCCATGGGAATTAAGTTCCAGGGCACATGGTCGGAATAGTATGTCTGATGGCAGAAAGGGGTTAAAAGTGCCCATGATTTGATTATTGAAGACCACTTTAAAGGGAACCTGGCACGTCATTATTAGCTATTCAACTTAACCCAGTACGGTGTTAATGATGCAATGTGCATCACTAACATGGATTTCTTAAAGAAAAGCTCCCAGTATTATGTTAAAAAAACACTTTATATCGTTAGGTGATTCCCTTACATACCTTTACTTTCAGTCATAGGGGTGGCATATTTCATCGCTTCAGTAACAGCTCAGTGTCCTGTTCAAATTATGCACGCCCACATCACTTTGCTTGATTGCCATGAGTTGCCCGATGTCAAAGCAACCAGTTCAAATTCACTGCAGTGATATTATCAGGTTGAACTGCGGTGAACTCGCCTCTGCACCGTGAGACTTTTTCTCACTGTGCTAGCGGGGAATCTCACAGAGGTCACCACAGCTGGAAACACAGCCTCAGTGACCCGTGGTAACCACGATGACATTACAGCTAGTCACTGAGGCTGCGCACGCAGCAACTTATTCACCAGTGATTTTCAGCCTGGACAGTCACATCTTGGTACCGTTCAGTTTGAAAATTGTTTATCCCCCAGACATGGATTAAGTCATGAGACAGAACGACAGACAGATGAGGGATATGGTTGTTTTTTATTTTGTTTTATTACAGAAGACGAAGGCCAGTAGTCCCACCAGCTGACACCAGTGACTGGAGGTTAGCTTTATACCTCCGAACACAGCTGAGCACTCACGCTGTCTTTTGAAAGTGTGGGAACCGTGGCTGTCTGACCGGCGGTGATGGATTTACCGCTGATAAGAGGATAACATGACAGCGTGGCAAACACTGGATGTTCAGTCCCCCATTCAAGTGAATGGGGTTTGGGTTTGGGTCCGGGTACTGTTCTGGTACTCAAACCCAAACTTTTTGTAACTGTTTGGTCAAACCCGCTGGACTCGAAAATCCAGGAGTCAGCCCATCTCTACTCAGCTTTTCATCCCACAAAACTCTACTTCCAATGCTGCCCAGGACACCCTGCTGATAGTTTCTCTTGACAGACAGTTACAGTGCCTTGCGAAAGTATTCGGCTCCCTGGAACTTTTCAACCTTTTCCCACATATCATGCTTCAAACATAAAGGTACAAAATGTAAATTTTTGGTGTAGAATCAACAACAAGTGGGACACAATTGTGAAGTTGAACAAAATTTATTGGTTATTTCAAATTTTTGTGGAAATACAAAAACTGAAAAGTGGGGCGTGCAATATTATTCGGCCCCTTTAAGTTAATTCTTTGTTGCACCACCTTTTGCTGCGATTACAGCTGCAAGTCGCTTGGGGTATGTCTCTATCAGTTTTATACATCGAGAGCTAGAGCTCAGCGAGGTTGGATGGACCTCTTCAGCTCTTTCCACAGATTCTCGATTGATTTCAGGTCTGGACTTTGACTTGGCCATTCTAACACCTGGATACGTTTATTTGTGAACCATTTCATTGTAAATTTTGCTTTATGTTTGGGATCATTGTCTTGTTGGAAGACAAATCTTCGTCCCAGTCTCAGGTCTTTTGCAGACTCCAACAGGTTTTCTTCAAGAATGGTCCTGTATTTCGCTCCATCCATGTTCCCATCAATTTTAACCATCTTCCCTGTCCCTGCTGAAGAAAAGCAGGCCCAAACCATGATGCTCCCACCAGCATGTTTGACAGTGGGGATGGTGTGTTCAGGGTGATGAGCTGCGTTGACTTTACGCCAAACATATCGTTTGCCAATGTTGCCAAAAAGTTCGATTTTGGTTTCATCTGACCAGAGCACCTTCTTCCACATGTTTGGTGTGTCTCCCAGGTGGCTTGTTGCAAACTTTAAGCGACACTTTTTATGGATATCTTTGAGAAATGGCTTTCTTCGTGAAACTCTTCCATAAAGGCCAGATTTATGCAGTGTATTACTGATTGTTGTCCTAAGAACAGACTGTCCCACCTCAGCTGTAGATCTCTGCAGTTCATCTAGAGTGGTCACGGGCCTCTTGGCTGCATCTCTGATCTGTCTTCTCCTTGTTTGAGATGAAAGTTTAGAGGGACGGCCGGGTCTTGGTAAATTTGCAGTGGTAAGATACTACTTCCATTTCAATATGATCGCTTGCACAGTGTTCCTTGGGATGTTTAAAGTTTTGGAAATCATTTTGTATAAATAATCCGGCTTAAAACTTCTCTACAACAGTATGACGGACCTGCCTGTTGTGTTCCTTGGTCTTCATGATGCTCTCTGTGCTTCAAACAGAACCCTGAGACTATCACAGAGCAGGTGCATTTATACGGAGACTTGATTACACACAGGTGGATTATATTTATCATCATTAGTCATTTTGGACAACATTGGATCATTCAGCGACCCACAATGAACTTCTGGAGTGAGTTTGCTGCACTGAAAGTAAAGGGGTAGAATAATATTGCACGCCCCACTTTTCAGTTTTTGTATTTCCACAAAATTTAAAATAACCAATAAATTTCGTTCAACTTCACAATTGTGTCCCACTTGTTCTTGATTCTTCACCAAAAATTAACATTTGGTATCTTTATGTTTGAAGCATGATAAGTTAAAAAAGGTTGAAAAGTTCCATGGAGCCGAATACTTTCGCAAGGCACTGTATTTGCTGCATCAGACATTTTTCCATCGCCCAGAACAGGATATACAGAGCCGATCTATGGACATCCTGTTCTTGAAGGATTTGTTGCTTGCTGGAATAGAAAGTAGGGAACGGCGGGGTATCTGCAGCATTGGATAGTGGAGGATTTGTAAGGTGAGTGTATTTTATTTTTAAATTATAATTCAAAGGTTAATTTAAATAGCATCTGGATCTTTGACTTCATCATCGAAATGTTAATTGATCCTTGCACACTTACCTGTATAAGTGATCTCCTCAACCACTGCAGTGAGATCAGGGGACTGTAATTGGCAATTCTCTGCTTTACCCTCAACAGGCTCAATATCCAACATGAAAAATCCTTTTAGACCTTGATATTCTGACACCCGGTGTGGTTGCCTGAAGACAGCGCTTTGCAGCTTCTAAGATATAACAAAGTGACACTCAATTCTTTTGTTCTTTTATTCATATTTTAAAAAATATTTGTTATAGCTCCTTAAAAATCTATGAAACCAGAGAATAAAAAAACAGTTCCTGGCCGGCTCCTGTTGCAAATATTCATGTGGTAGAAATTATTTATCTGACCATCACTTTCTGCTGCGGGCTAATGATGTTTTTTAAGGCAACAAGATAAAGGGATACAAGTTTTGATCTAGTATTCAGGGTAATACATTCTCACAATCCCCTGCAGCATTTAACCAGCTGAGTGTGTAACATTTTTCATTTCTATCCAAACCGGTGTGTCTCCTGGTACAGGAATAATATGTAATGGAGGTCACACAGAGCAATGCTTGCCACCCTTTGACAAAACACTTACATGATAGTGGCACTAAATGTCTACATGGAATCTCCTCGCAAGTAGGACATAATAAAAATGGAGCGCTCAGAAGAGGAAATTAAGGTCACCATATTATTCTCAGCATGGGCTTTGGATTCTCATTTTTACACTGTCATAAGTATATAAGAGGATGTAAGATTCTAGCAATACTTGGCATGCTACTATATGAATATGAATGTATCTATGGTGCTGCAGCTGATTTCCTTGTCGCAGACTTCCATGTGTACTCTTGTCACCCTATAAAGAGATGAAGAGATGATAACGGCATTTGTTAAAATGAAGAGCTTTAGCCGTCTAGAATCTGAAAATATCTTCCAATGTAACTTCTGCCACATGTACAGGGTAATCACACTTGGATAAACTGGGCTAAGATAATTCCGCTCACTCGGTCTCATGGAAGAAAATAGAGTGCCACGATTGCTAATGGCTTGTTTGTATTCAGCAGATATTCTTTCTACATATCAGGTAATCCCCTGATGATACAGATGAATATTCAGCTATGTATTGCATAGAAGCTGAACATTTTAATGTTGTCATTACCTATCATTATAAGAATTAGGTGTGTAACAGTGTGTAACCAGAGAAACACTGCACCTCATGCAGAAGCTTCAGTATCTCTACAAGCATCTCGCCAAGCGAATACCTTAACATTTCTTTTGGGACTCTGCTGATTTCATTGGGTTGTTTTAAGACGGCAAATATTTTACACCTCTTTAAGGCAACTTGTTGTTATTGGATTAATGCTGCCCAGCAACAGGCAGTATGAATCAGAGCCTGGCTGCACGATTGTAGCCAGGTATAGTGTTCTCGGAAACGCTCAAGTATAGTTAGAAGATCTAGCCGGGATCCAAAGTCAGAAGAAGAGACTAGTCCGGCACCGATCCCGGTTGGTTTCTCCCAGCGGAGTGTCAGGTGATTGACAGATCTCTACCATGGCAACTCTCACCTGGAAATGTGCTGGGAAATAATTGGACTAGTCATTGGTTCCCAGCCAAATCTTGTAACTATTTTTTTTATCTGAAGCATTTCATAAAAGAAAATACCTGGCTACAATTAAGCAGCCAGGCTTTGACTCATGCTGCCCATGGTTTGGACAGCATGAAACATGTGACAGGTTCCCTTTATAGCAGATGACTCAGTAATTATTTTTTTGCATAATCCAGCCTAACAATATATGCAATGTAGTGCAAGTGAATTTTCCTCGATTTTCAGTGCTGGACACCAGCGAAGATAGAGGTCAGGAAGTATTTTAATATTCTTACAACAAATGACATACATAATTAGGAGAGATCAGAATAAAAATGATGCCGAGACATTTTCCTTAAAGTTAGATTAGGGACTTTCAAGACAATGATGACCCTTAATATGTTTCTTTCTGACTCTTGGCCAAAAATCAACTAATACTGGAAAAATATAATTGAAAGCTATACTGCATGTACAACACACAAGTAATGTGTCTCTTGACATGAGGATCAGATACCATTGTGCCACATACAGCATGGACTTTTGGTGTCTAGTGGAATAGGTAATAACTAATCACTGGGGTCCAACTGCTAGAACCCTCATGTACCCATAACAAGGCTTTGAAATGCCCTATGAGAGCAAGGCATACACTGCTCCACTCAATTTATTGTCTATGGGGCTGCCAAATATACCAAGTACAGTGTAGTGGGGTTTTTTTTACGGATAGAACAAAAATATGGTTGTATGAATATTAATACGGACGTGAGTCTAGCCTAGGGCTACATTCAAGCATCCAAGTGGCATGTTGTCAAAGTGTCCGTTGTTTTCTCGGATAGCACTCTGACCCATAAAGCTTAATTGAGCCATACATACATCAGCTTTAAAAACGGATCTTTGTCTCCGTTCTGTGAAACTCAAAGCATGTCCTGTTCTCATCTCATCTCAAAATTTGGATGGATGTTCTTCCATAGAGTCATCTGTATGGCCTCCATATTTATGCATCAACATTTTAAAATGTACATGATCAAATACAGGTTAATGATGGAAATGTATCTGTAAAAATCAGATGTTATATGGGTGATCTGTATGGGATCAGACTTTTTGGCACACCCGTAGACTTGTATTGGTGAGTCTCATCCAATACTTGGAAGAGGATAAAGTATGCTGCGATTTTCTTAACGTGGACACTCGGTCAGTATGAAAAAACATGTTATCTGAACATCCCTGTTGAATTACATTGGTCAGTGTGCTGTCCGATTTTTACATGCAAAGGATACATCTGTATAATGCGATCGTGTAAATGATCTCTTAAAAACATATCTTTGTCTCTGTCCGTGAGACTCAGTGCATGTCCTATTCTCTACAAACAAGACTATTGAGATAGAAAACAAGATCCCAGAAAGTAAAAAACAATTAAAAAGACCCTCCTACTATTTACAAAAACTTTTATTTTATTATTTAAATACTACAAAAGGCGGGGCTAAACTCTTATCAGACTCTTTAGCCCCGCCTTTTTGTGGTATTTAAATATTAAAATAAAAGCTTCTGTAAATAGCAGGAGGGTCTTTTTAACTTTTTTCTTTTTTTCCCCATGTCCTATTCTCATCAGTTTTGCATATCAGACTCTGCCTTAAAAATCTACTAGGATCTGTGTAAATGGATGAAACACTTAAAGACATATCTTTTGTCCTTCAGTTTTACATCAAAGCTTTATCCGTTTTTTTTTTAATTGATCCATTGTTAAGAGTCAATTAATAAAAATATTCGAACAATTTGCATTGGAGAAATAAAAAACGAAAAATCAATCTTTTTCTCTCAGATCATGTAGCCTTAGGCTGGTTTCACACATCCGGTGTGCGCCTGACGGCGCCCCCGGCATTTAGCCGCAGCGCCGCATCAGAAAATCTGATGCGCCGCATGCGGCTTTTTTCACATTGACATGCATTAGCGCCGGATGGCGCCGCATGTCAATGCGTTGCATGCGGTTTTGTCCGGATGCGGCGCAAATGTACATTGCGGCGGCCTGTCAAAACGCTGCATGTAACGTTTTTTGTTTTTGCTGGATGGTTTCTGATGTCTCCAAGCATCAGAAACCATCCGGCAAAAAACCGCATGCGGCCGCCGGCGGTGCATCAGGTTTTCTGATGCGGCGCTGCGGCAAAATGCCGGGGGCGCCGTCAGGCGCCCGCCGGAAGTGTGAAAGAGGCCTTAGAGACAGCTTAGAAACTTTAGGGGATTCCGTTATCTACCATAGTCAATGGCTGCACAGCAAGTCAACATGTAACATCCATTTTTCCTTAATAAAGGCACGGCGACATAACGCCCAACACTTTGTGTTAGCGTTTATTTCCACTTGAACTGTTCCTTTAACAAGCCTCGCACCGGTCGCCTGCATAACAATAAAATAACGGGCACGTCTCTAATTCTTTACAAGGCATTTTACCACCATCACAGTATCTATGACAAATATTAGATGAAACAGACTGAAGAGATGTTGTGTAATTTTACCTGGGGCACGCTTACCATTAGTGCTGTATCCCGGCTCTGGCTGTCCTTAAAGCTTTTGTACTTCATTGATTTGCTGTCTTGCGAATGTGATGCTGTAAGAGGATGATCTGTATTGAATGCATTAAAAGAGTATACATAGCTGTCAACTGCTTAATTGTCCTGCCACGCCGGTGCCGTCTCCGGAAAACTGCACAGTCCATCATGAGATCCTGGAAGCTCGGGATAAAAATGACTTCGCTCTGAGCAAGGTAGTTTGGAGTTTGTGAAAACTCTTTACATGTAGAGCTGTTCACATGGCGGATATAAATGGAAGCACTGCTTGTATTTTTTTGGCCCAGAACATTAGCAGGGCTTTACAGCAGGCACTGTCAAACACAGAGCGGGAGCAGTCTGCATCAGCGCACAGCTAATTGACTAATTAGAGGATTAAACAAGAATGCCTGGGTAATTGTAAAAATGGTTCACTTTCTCAAACTTAATGTTTATTTCCCATGCTCTATCTAATTTAAACTTATCACTGACACAACAAATCACATGAAAGATGATGATTCAGCCGGGCTTCGTGACGGTGCTGTACGCGCTAATCTAACATCTCTTTTATAACCTGACGGCAGATTCTGATAAGAAGTGATAACTTCTAGACTGTGGAGGTCCATCCAATGAGACACCCACCGATCACCAGAGCAGGGGACAAAAGCATGCTCACCAACGATCCATTCATTCTGTATAAGACTGCCTTACATGGCCGGGCGTTCTACTCGGATAGCTTCAGCAGTTCTATACAGAGTAAATGGAGAAAAGGTAATGCTCTGCTTAATCTGGTAATCAATGAGGGTCTCAGCTGTTGGACCCCCAACGATTAAGAAGTTATCACCTATTCTACTTTTAAAGGGAACCTGTCAACAGATTTTTCCTAACCCATCTGAGAGCAGCATGAATTTGGGGCAGAGACCCTGATTCCACCGATGTGTCACTTACTGGGCTGCTTGCTGTCATTTGGATAAAATCCCTGTTTTATTTTACCTCTTGCAGATCTAGCAGTTCTCTGAATGCTGAGCTCTGTATATGCCCGCCCACACCACTGATTGGCAGCTTTTTGTTATACTGTCCATAAGTAGAAAGCAGCCAATGGTAATCCATGTGTGATCCTTATTGTGCACCTATTAACTTATAACAGATAAGTCTGATCCGAAAGGAATGAAAGTTGCGCATGCTGCGACTGTTTACATGCAGACCACCAGTTTGTGTGCAAAAACATTCATGTGAATTAAAGGGAAGCTGCAACCAGAAAAATGCTATAAACCTGCAGATATGAGGTCAATCTGCAGGTTATTAGCGTTGTGAACCTGCCTGGCAGAATTGTGAACTTTATTTTCCCCCGGCAGCATTCCGGTTTCAGCCACGGTGGTGATGCCGCTGCAGGTTCAGTCACCATTCTAAGAATACAGAGCGGCGGCTATAACCACGCTGCCAGACAGACTGACATTGGCTCTGTATTGGAGCTGGCGGTCTGTCAGAACAGGGGTGCGGGTACAGCCGCTCCTGTCTATACACACAGCAGTGACTGAACCTGCGCCGGTGCTGCACCGTGACTGAACGCTGCCGGGGGGAATAAAGTTCATTTTCTCCTTGCAGTGTTCGGCTAAGTGTGGGCGACAGTCAGGTTCACAACGCTATTAATCTGCAGATTAACCCTATATCTGTAGGATAATAGCATTTATTTTGGTGACAGGTTTCCTCTAACACAATGACTTGCAATGAAAAATATTTACAGTTGAGAGTCCTCAGTGGTTGATACCTTTTAATGGCAAACTGAAAAGATGGTAACTTGCAATGGTCAGTTTGCTGTATGTATGTTCAGTCACGCTCTGAGTATACACAGTGGCGCTGTCACTGCGCTCCCAGCCCTGACTGACTGGCTCTAAATTGCATCCGGCTGTTAATCAGGGCCGGGGACGCGGTGACAACGGCTGCTCTGTATTCTCAGAGCGGTGACTAAACCAGCGCCGCCCCGTCACGGAATACTGAATGCTGGCGGGGAGAATAAAGATCATTCGGCTGTGTTCAGGCGCCGGGCAGCATAATAACGCTGCAGATTAACCCCATATCTGCAAGTTAACAGCGTTATTCCTGGTGACAGGTTCCTTTTAATATGTTAATCTGAACGATCCCTTAGGCGTTATTCACATTTGTGTATGTACAGTTATATGAAAAAGTTTTGGCACCCCTATTAATCTTAAGCTTAATGTTTTATAAAAATTGGTGTTTTTGCAACAGCTATTTCAGTTTGATATATCTAATAACTATTGGACACAGTAATGTTTCTGCCTTGAAATGAGGTTTATTGTACTAACAGAAAATGTGCAATCTGCATCCAAACAAAATTTGACAGGTGCATAAGGATGGGCACCTCACCAGAAAAGTGACATTAATATTTAGTAGATCCTCCTTTTGCAAAAATAACAGCCTCTAGTCGCTTCCTGTAGCTTTTAATGAGTTCCTGGATCCTGGATGAAGGTATTTTTGACCATTCCTCTTTACAAAACAATTCCAGTTCCGTTAAGTTTGATGGTCGCCGAGCATGGACAGCCCTCTTCAAATGATCCCACAGATGTTCAATGATATTCAGGTGTGGGGACTGGGATGGCCATTCCAGAACATTGTAATTGTTCCTCTGCATGAATGCCTGAGTAGATTTGGAGCGGTGTTTTGGATCATTGTCTTGCTGAAAGATCCAACCCCTGCGTAACTTCAACTTTGTCACTGATTCTTGAACATTGTCAAGAATCTGCTGATACTGAGTGGAATCCATGCGTCCCTCAACTTTAACAAGATTCCCGGTGCCGGCATTGGCCACACAGCCCCAAAGCATGATGGAACCTCCACCAAATTTTACTGTGGGTAGCAAGTGTTTTTCTTGGAATGCTGTGTTTTTTTGACGCCATGCATAACGCCTTTTTGTATGA
>JARQOD010000005.1:162000972-162073800 GCA_033576555.1 Oophaga sylvatica | reverse complement strand
AACAGGTGACCAGACCATGTGCTTCATACCTTGGCTTGGGGAGTGGCTACAGGTATGAAAGGCAGTGTTGGGCACATGGTGAGGAGATTGTGTTGGAGACTGAGGAGTCTCTGGAAGTCTGGCTGAGACAGTGGAGAGTGTGTCCTGCATAGGGCTGCCTGGAAGATTCCTGGAAGATCTGTCGGTGTTGGAAGATCCTGGTGTTGGATCGGATTCCTGGAAGCACGTGGTGAGACTTGGAACTTGGTGGCCAGGGTGTTGGACGGGGGTCCTGAATAGCACCCGGACAGGACACATGGGTGTGCGGAGCCTGTGACGGTCCCAAACTGAGAACCATGCGGTTCTATTAAGGAGTTTGGCTGGAGTCAGCCTGGAAGTGACTTTCTGTTACAGTGTGTCAGTGAGCACCGGAAGCGAATCCAGATCACCCGGGAAGGCACCTGGAGGTCCCTGCTGGCTTACAACCGCTTAGTCAAGCCCGTCCCATGCAAGGGTGCGTCTGGGAACAGTAGTTTGCAGAGCTGGAATGCATTGATGTTTTTGTCATGTTTTGTTACCTGGTGTTTAACGTGAAAGTAAACAATTGATTTTGGACTAAAAGCCTGTGTGTTGCCTCATAACTGCGGTCCGGCCCTTGCCTACCAGAGCGAATCCCTACAATACTTAAAAGGGTAACTCAATAGAATTGCACCAAAGTTGATTGAAGGAAGAATATTTGCTTGGGTTAGTAATGTATGAAATCAGTCCAAATAAATTTGCAATTTGCATGGAATCATAATACAATAATTTTTGTAAGTCAATAGTGTTTTATAATCTTTTTTTATTTATGACATACAGAGGTGCTTAAAAGACTGTAAACTTCAGAATTTTCCAAATGTATGCATATCTCACAAGTCCTAAAAGCAGATAAAGTGAACCAAACAAAACAAATGAATCTGAAATACTTTTAAATGAGAAATACAATCCAATGTCA
This sequence comes from Oophaga sylvatica, assembly GCA_033576555.1. Lineage (NCBI taxonomy): Eukaryota > Metazoa > Chordata > Amphibia > Anura > Dendrobatidae > Oophaga > Oophaga sylvatica. Next base: position 162,072,827 of record JARQOD010000005.1, on the reverse strand, counting down.
CATGTCTGTGAGCAGAAAATGTATGTGAAATGTGTGTAGGTGAAATTAGAGTCTAGTGTTTTCAATCAATGTTATGACAAAGAACTGTGAGCGGAAACAATTTTATTTAAAAAGTAGGGATTTATCAACGGCTGATCTTCACAACACATTTGTGGGAGTGTATCATAGCACGAACACAAGGAATTTTCTGAGGACCACAGAAGTAGAGTTGATGATGCACAACAGGCCGGAATAGTACAAAACATCTCTAAAAAGTTTGGACTACACCAATCCACAACCAGATAGATTGCTTAAAAATGAAGGAAGTTCAAGACCATTATTACCTCCAACAGTGTATAATAATCATCGAGGTAACAAAGGAACCAAGGTAAGTTCAAAGGAACTAACTAAAGAACTCTATCGCATTAGCTAGAGTCAATGTTCATTAGTCCATCATCAGGTCAGTGAAATTCAACGATGTCCATAGTAAGACTGTTCTCCAAAAATAATATTGTTGCCCATTTGCTGTTTGCTAAAGATCACCTGGAAAAGTGGACAAGCCAGAAAGATATAAAAATAAAGTTTTGTGGATGGATGAGATCAAAATAAAGCTTTTTGGATTAAATGAGAAGCGTTATGTATAGACAAAAAAACCCCAGTGAATTACAGTCATGGCCAAAAGTTTTGAGAATGACACAAATATTATATTTTCACATGATCTGCTGCCCTCTGGTTTTTATGTGTGTTTTGACAGATGTTTTAATCACAGACAGAAATATAATTGCAAACATATGAGTAACAAAAGCTTATATTGACAGTTAGAATGAGTTAATGCAGCAAGTCAATATTTGCAGTGTTGACCCTTCTTCTTCAGGACCTCTGCAATTTTCCCTGGCATGCTCTCAATCAACTTCTGGAGCAAATCCTGACTGATAGCAGTCCATTCTTGCACAATGAATGCTTTCATTTTGTCAGAATTTTTAGGTTTTTGTTTGTCCACCCGTCTCTTGATGATTGACCACAAGTTCTCAATGGGATTAAGATCTGGGGAGTTTCCAGGCCATGGACCCAAAATCTCTATGTTTTGTTCCCTGAGCCATTTAGTTATCACCTTTGCTTTATGGCAAGGTGCTCCATCATGCTGGAAAAGGCATTGTTGATCGCCAAACTGCTCTTGGAGGGTTGGGAGAAGTTGCTCTTGGAGGACATTCTGGTACCATTCTTTATTCATGGCTGTGTTTTTAGGCAAGACTGTTAGAGAGCCGATTCCCATGGCTGAGAAGCAACCCCACACATGAATGGTTTCAGGATGCTTAACAGTTGGCATGAGACAAGACTGGTGGTAGCGCTCACCTTGTCTTCTCCGTATGAGGCGTTTTCCTGATGTCCCAAACAATCGAAAAGGGGATTCATCAGAGAAAATAACTTTACCCCAGTCCTCAGCAGTCCACTGCCTGTACCTTTTGCAGAATATCAGTCTGTCCATGATGTTTTTTCTGGAGAGAAGTGGCTTCTTTGCTGCCCTCCTTGAGACCAGGCCTTGCTCCAAGAGTCTCCGCCTCACAGTGCGTGCAGATGCACTCACACCTGCCTGCTGCCGATCCTGAGCAAGCTCTGCACTGCTGGTAGCCCGATCCCGCAGCTGAAACACTTTTAAGAGACGGTCCTGGAGCTTGCTGGTCTTTCTTGGGAGCCCAGGAGCCTTTTTGGCAACAATGGAACCTCTCTCCTTGAAGTTCTTGATGAGGCGATAGATTGTTGACTGAGGTGCTATCTTTCTAGCTGCAATACTCTTCCCTGTTAGGCCATTTTTGTGCATTGCAATGATGACTGCACGTGTTTCTTTAGAGATAACCATGGTTAACAGAAGAGAAACAATGATGCCAAGCACCAGCCTCCTTTTAAAGTGTCCAGTGGTGTCATTCTTACTTAATCATGACAGATTGATCTCCAGCCATGTCCTCATCAACACCCACACCTGTGTTAATGGAGTAATCACTGAAAAGAGGTTAGCTGGTCCTTTTAAGGCAGGGCTGCAATGATGTTGAAATGTGTTTTGGGGGATAAAGTTCATTTTCTAGCCAAATATTGACTTTGCAAGTAATTGCTGTTAAGCTGATCACTCCTTGTAACATTCTGGAGTATATGCAAATTGCCATTAGAAAAAGTGAAGCAGTAGACTTTGTAAAAATTAATATTTGTGTAATTCTCAAAACTTTTGGCCATGACTGTACAGCATAACCTCAAACTATCTGAAAAAAACGTGGTGGGCCTGTTTTGCTGCATCTGAGTCAGGATGGCTTGCCATCATTGATTAAACAATGAATTATGAATTTTATAAGAAAATTCTAAAGGAAAGTGTGAGGACATTTGTCCATGAGTTGAATCTAAAGAGAATAGTCATGCAGCATGACAGTGATCAAAATCATAAAAGTCGTTCTACAAAAGAATAATCAAAAAAAGAATAAGAGTTAAAGTTTTGGAATGGTCAAGTCAAAGTCATGACCTTACTCTTATAGAAAAAATGTTTTGGAGGGATCAATGGGCTCATAGTCCTCCAAGCTGATGTGCAGGGCCAATAAAAAATTTGTGGGAAAATTTAGATACAAATATTGCTGCACAAGGTGGTAACTCCATATATTGAAAGCAAGGTTTCTCATACTCTGAGGCCATGTGCACACGTTCGGAATTGTTGCGGAAATATCCGCAACATTCCCGCAACTCCCTGCCGTGGGAAATACGCATGCGGAATTGGCATGCGTATTCCCGCAAAACACTAGCGTTTTGCAAGCGTATTTAGTTTGCAGAATGCTAGCGTTTCCCAAGCGATCAGTAGCATCGCTTGGAAAACTGATCGACAGGTTGGTTACACGAGTCAAACATAGTGTTTGACAAGTGTGACCAACTTTTTACTATTGATGCTGCCTATGCAGCATCACTAGTAAAAGATAGAATGTTAAAAAAAAATCATGATATTCTCACCTTCTGGCGTTCCCTGCAGCCTTCCCGGTCCTTACCGATGCTCCCGCCAACTTCCGTTCCCAGTGATGCCTTGCGACAATTACGCCAGATGACGTAGCATCACGCTACGAGGTAATTCGCGCAAGGCATCACCGCAAACGGGATTTGCCGTGAACATCGGTAAAAACCGGGAAGGCTGTAGGGGACGCCAGGTGAGAATAGCACGATTTTTTATTTTAATTATTTTTTTAACAGGGATATGGTACCCAGGGCCTGGAGGAGAGTGTCCTCTCCTCCAGACCCTGGGTACCATTCACACATGAACCGCTCACTTTGCGCATGGTGGGCACAGCCACATGCGGAAAGTAAGCGGTTCAATGCATTCCTATGTGTGCGGAATCGCCGCGATTCCGCAAAAAGAATGAGCATGCTGCGTATTTTTCCGCGATGCAATTCTGAAAATGCAGCATTAGCATAGCTATGTGGAATGCCATAGAATGTAATGGGTTGCATTGTGTAAGCGTTTTCGCGGCGAAAAATTTGACTAATTTTCCCTCTGTATGCCCATCGATTCTAATTTTTGAAAATCAAATTTGACCCGCTCACACAGCAGAGCTCTCTTACTAATGGTGGAAGTGGAGATGCTGAGCTACTTGACTGGAGAGACAAACCTGAATTTGGACTAATGGCGTGGCGCCACATAACCAGGAAGCAGCCCACATGTACTGGAGATTTATGAGTAGACGCAGTGTGCTAGGCTGTCATCTCCTATGCAGGCTGACTCCCTGCATACTAACTTAACCCCCAAGCAACTGGAACACAGCTCAGACAGCTATTATAGTGCAGGGAAAGCAACTAATCAGTAACTTCAACCAATCTCTTTAGTCAACTCAGAAAATAAAGTGACACAGAGTTTGAACTTAAGGATCCTGGTGAATACTTAGCTCAACAGGGAAGTGACCCCCACTCATGCCTTCTATATTTTCTCTCCTCGTGCCTCTGCCTCCTCCTCTCCTTCACTACTTTCCTTCTCCATTACCTAAATTCCTCTTCTACTTACTATGCCCCCCAACCTCAAATAATAAAATGTGTTCAGCTCCTATTGCCTCACCTTTCTCTATAAGAGTGTTAAAGGGATACTCCGAGGAGATATTAAAGTGTTTTTATGGACATGGCCTTATAAACTATAAAGTTAACATCAATTATTGTAATCCTAACAGTACCTGCTATTGAATGTGGCGGTGGATCTGCTTCTCAGTGCTCCCCTCTCCCGTCTGGCATGTTACATCACAGATCTGAGAGCTTGGCCTTGTCCTGGCTTGCAGCAACAGCCAGCCGCTTCATAATATCTTCTATTCAGTCCGAGATCAGTCAGTCTATGTGAGCTCCTCCTGCTCTTCCTGCCTTCCCCTCCACTGGGAACCATGCCTTCTAATTTCACAGCTTCTTTAATAGAGTTATAGCTCCATTCACACTCCTGGACATGTCACAAAGAAGCTGCAAAAACAGGCTGAGTTCAATTGCAGAACAAGCGTTGTCAGTGCATAATGCGTACTGCCATATATCAGGGGCTGTCTGTTACTAGAAGCCAAGAGCAGACCATGCCCTTGAATTGTGGCTTAACATCCCAGAAGGGAGAGGGAGCAGATTCACCATCTCATTCAATAGCAGGTACTGTCAGGATTACAAACACTATGAATGTTAGCCTTATAGATTATAAAGGCATGTGCAATAAAATAGTCTTTTCTATCTCCTTGGAGCACCCCTTTAAGCCTTTCCTCATCTTCTGCACTGTGTGTGCTATTCCCAGTTATTTCTCTGATGTACAGTCATGGCCAAAAGTTTTGAGAATGACACAAATATTATATTTTCACATGATCTGCTGCCCTCTGGTTTTTATGTGTGTTTGACAGATGTTTTTTATCACAGAAAGAAATATAATAATTGCAAACATATGAGTAACAAAAGCTTATATTGACAGTTAGAATGAGTTAATGCAGCAAGTCAATATTTGCAGTGTTGACCCTTCTTCTTCAGGACCTCTGCAATTCTCCCTGGCATGCTCTCAATCAACTTCTGGACCAAATCCTGACTGATAGCAGTCCATTCTTGCACAATCAATGCTTTCATTTTGTCAGAATTTTTAGGTTTTTGTTTGTCCACCCGTCTCTTGATGATTGACCACAAGTTCTCAATGGCATTAAGATCTGGGGAGTTTCCAGGCCATGGACCCAAAATCTCTATGTTTTGTTCCCTGAGCCATTTAGTTATCACCTTTGCTTTATGGCAAGGTGCTCCATCATGCTGGAAAAGGCATTGTTGATCGCCAAACTGCTCTTGGAGGGTTGGGAGAAGTTGCTCTTGGAGGACATTCTGGTACCATTCTTTATTCATGGCTGTGTTTTTTAGGCAAGACTGTGACAGAGCCGATTCCCTTGGCTGAGAAGCAACCCCACACATGAATGGTTTCAGGATGCTTAACAGTTGGCATGAGACAAGACTGGTGGTAGTGCTCACCTTGTCTTCTCCGAATGAGGCGTTTTCCTGATGTCCCAAACAATCGAAAAGGGGATTCATCAGAGAAAATAACTTTACCCCAGTCCTCAGCAGTCCACTGCCTGTGCCTTTTGCAGAATATCAGTCTGTCTATGATGTTTTTTCTGGAGAGAAGTGGCTTCTTTGCTGCCCTCCTTGAGACCAGGCCTTGCTCCAAGAGTCTCCGCCTCACAGTGCGTGCAGATGCACTCACACCTGCCTGATGCCATTCCTGAGCAAGCTCTGCACTGCTGGTAGCCCGATCCCGCAGCTGAAACACTTTTAAGAGACGGTCCAGGCGCTTGCTGGTCTTTCTTGGGCGTCCTGAAGCCTTTTTGGCAACAATGGAACCTCTCTCCTTGAAGTTCTTGATGATGCGATAGATTGTTGACTGAGGTGCAATCTTTCTAGCTGCGATACTCTTCCCTGTTAGGCCATTTTTGTGCATTGCAATGATGACTGCACATGTTTCTTTAAAGATAACCATGGTTAACAGAAGAGAAACAATGATGCCAAGCACCAGCCTCCTTTTAAAGTGTCCAGTGGTGTCATTCTTACTTAATCATGACAGATTGATCTCCAGCCATGTCCTCATCAACACCCACACCTGTGTTAATGGAGCAATCACTGAAAAGAGGTTAGCTGGTCCTTTTAAGGCAGGGCTGCAATGATGTTGAAATGTGTTTTGGGGGATAAAGTTCATTTTCTAGCCAAATATTGACTTTGCAAGTAATTGCTGTTAAGCTGATCACTCTTTATAACATTCTGGAGTATATGCAAATTGCCATTAGAAAAAGTGAAGCAGTAGACTTTGAAAAAATTAATATTTGTGTCATTCTCAAAACTTTTGGCCATGACTGTAAAGAGGAGGTAGGGGTTAATGCCTTTACACTAGCTCCCTTTTGTCCTCAGTACCCTCTGCCTTTCCACCTTCACTCCATGCCCTCCATAAACTTTTAGAAAGATAATTTTTCACCCTTTGATGGATTTTGATCCCACTCCAGTCTGACTAGTTTACATAAAACACATTTTACGCAGTTTGAAAATGATCATTTTTATACCTAAGATCCTCTAGAATATTCTCTTTATCCCAGGAATTGTTCCAAAAATGTCAGAAAAAGACCACAGTATGAACACACCCCACAATTTAATAAGAAAACAACCTGGAAAATCATTTGAAGTCCAGCAGATTTTGGTGTGGATTTTTTTTGGCCCCCAGCCGGTCTTTCTATCTTGGCCTTCAGCAATACTGTGTTATGTGAACGCTCAAAAATAAGAATTAATAGAACATCAGCAAACCAATAATCCATGTTATTCAGGCAGGGAATACAAGATGCAATATTGCAGGCTCAATAAAATGTGTGTAACCGGGAACACTGCAGTTTTGTATCCGCTGCCTACAAAAGCGGATTATGCTAATGTGCAGCTACTTTTTGACTGTTTACTTGGAGCGGACTGATCTATTTGATGGATTTTTTTTAACTACGATTACCACTGCCTTTACTTTGTGACTTCTGTGCTGTTTCCAATTCTTTTTAATGCCATTGTGTTATTTCAACACATGATGGCTTCAGGAATCTCCTGTGAGAACACGTTATTGCTAAAAGCCAGAAGACAGAGACTGCCGGGAAGCATTGCTGGAAAACAATACGTTTTTTTTTATTTTAAACTTATATGGACTAAATTTAGCTAAAAGAACAAAAAAAAATTGAGAATAAAATAAAAAATTTCCTGGAATAAAAAATTAGATTTTATTTTTTGCCAAAATTACCCAGCTCTTGTTTGGCCTCTCAAGACATATAATATTAATTTTTCAAAAAAAAAATGACAAAGGCTATTATTTTTTAATATTTCATTTTATTTGGTTGTCTTTATATCGACATTTAAAACTTGTGCAAAAGTTTAAAGCAGTTTTAGTTCAAATTTATACAGAAATATGGAACACTCTGAGGGGACAAAAATTTTCAGGCAAAAATGTTCCATTTTTACTTTATTTCATGAAGCTGTCTTACAGACAGATGCTCAATTATTAGAGTCTAGATTTAGAAATTATAATCATCCTCAACTTCTATGGAGGAATTTCTAATGCAAAATGTAAATCAAAGAATCTGAAATGTTTGACAAGAAATTCAATTGACTTGTCCAATGTTCTAAGAGCTCTTTCAGTATGCACGACTTATTAGGAAATGCCCTGAATCAACTGTTCAAGAAATGCATTTATTCCGAAACCAACAATAATCCCGGGGCTAAATTAACACATATGAACGAATACATGTAGTGCATTGGCAGCATACCTAAAACAAATGTACGATCTGAAAAAGGAAAATATAGATAAAAAAAATGTTACAGCCTTTCAGTTTAATCACTGAACCTAACAGCCAAATACTAATTCAGGCCAACAGGTAAGTGAGAGCTCGTATCCTATTCCAGTCAAGAGGTAAGATAGCACAAGAATAAATCCAACAGCCCTATCTTAATGTAGCCATGCAGCAAAAAGCAGACAAATAATTATAAAATAAGGCATGTATAATATCACTCAAGTCACACAGAGTTCAAGTGAGGATTAAGTGACTTGCCGCTATGACTCAATGCGTTCTACATTAGATATGATTAACTATCTCGTCGCATAAGGCAAGACAGCAGCATCCAGCACAATTGCCAATAAGCGCTCAAAGTGTGAAGCTTCGCTATACTCTTAAAAGAAAACTTAAAAGGTAAAACATGAATACACCTTAACAGGAGGGCAAATATATACATTTCTCTGTATATATAATATCCAAAAACGACAGCACTCCTAAAATAAGTGATACCTTTATTAGTGCATATCCTATAGCTACATTTCAGTTCCTCCTGGAACTTTTTATAACCATCTTTAGATACTATCTATCGCAACGACGCTGCTTCTATTTTTTACGTGTGTATGTGTATATATATAGATATATATACACACACATACACACATATATATATATATACATATACAGTATATATACTGTATATACAGTACAGACCAAAAGTTTGGACACACCTTCTCATTCAATGATTTTTCTATATTTTCATGACTGTGAAAATTGTAGAATCACACTGAAGACATCAAAACTATGAATTAACACATGTGGAATTATACATTACACTTAACAAAAAAGTGTGAAACAACTGAAAATATGTCTTATATTCTTTGTTCTTCAAAGTAGCCACCTTTTGCTTTGATTACTGCTTTGCACGCAGAGAAGGTGAACGGATGGACTTTACAGGCCTGGTTCCCACCGTGAAGCATGGAGGAGGTGTGATGGTGCGGGGGTGCTTTGCTGGTGACACTGTTGGGGATTTATTCAAAATTGAAGCGGTGAGCGGTCCAGCTCACCCCAAACCATCTAGATTGGGTTCAGGTCTGGTGACTGTGGAGGCCAGGTCATCTGGCGTAGCACCCCAACACTCTCCTGCCTGGTTCCCACCGTGAAGCATGGAGGAGGAGGTGTGATGATGTGGGAGTGTGTTATGTTTCGGTAACTGGGGAGAAATAGAAAAAACGGTAATACACCAGAGAGGTTGGAACCTATTGGATTGCAGTAACCTGAACTAACCACACAACTAGAGGTAGCCGTGGAGCGTTCCTACGTTGATCCTAGACGCCTCGTCACAGCCTGAGAGATAACTACACCTAAAGGCAGAAAGATGAAAGCTATCTGCCCCGGAGCAGATCCCCAAAGAAAATAGGAAGCCCCCAAACATGTAATGGCGGTTAGACAAGAAGAAAGCACGGACACAGACAGAAAATAGAATGAGCAAACGCTGGGGCCCAATCTGTCTAGACAGAAAAGTACAGGAAAGAATTCTGACTGCAATCCAACAAAAACCCTAAAAAATACCAAAACTTCTGATTGCCAAAAAAAACCTGAGATCACACGATCTCATCCACCTAAATCAGATCTCTGGTGTAACAAACGCTATTCAGCAAATAAAAAGTAACAAAGGAGCAAACCAAAAGTGCAGACAAAAACGGAGCACAATTGCAGTGCCAGACTCCCAAAAGGGGACAGGCTGCAGTCCACTGCAAGCAGCAAACCAGCAATGAAAATCAAACAGAGGAAAAGAAAACAGCAAACACTTATCTGAAGGAGAGCAGGAACCCAGCAGTGCCTCAAGCAAGACCAGAAGGAACAATTGGTAACCGGCAAGGCTGATGGGAACTCAGGCCACTTATATCCTACCATTCAGCGCCAGCTGAAGGCCATTCAGTAATCAGTTCATTACCCTTAGAAACCACCAAAGGGAGCTCCAGCTCAGAAGCCGCATCCAGCATATTCACAACAGGAGAGCTTTGCTGGTGACACTGTTGGTGATTTATTCAATATTGAAGGCATACTGAACCAGCATGGCTATGACAGCATCTTGCAACAGCATGCTATTCCATCCGGTTTGCGATAGTTGGACTATCATTTATTTTTCAACAGGACAATGACCCCAAACACACCTCCAGGTTGTGTAAGGGCTTTTTGATCAAGAGGAAGAGTGTTGGGGTGCTACGCCAAATGACCTGGCCTCGACAGTGACCAGACCAGAACCCAATCGAGATGGTTTGGGGTGAGCTGGACCGTTTACCGCTTCAATTTTGAATAAATCCCCAACGGTGTCACCAGCAAAGCACCCCCACACCATCACACCACCTCCTCCATGCTTCACAGTGGGAACCAGGCATGTAGAGTCCATCCGTTCACCTGTTCTGCATCCAAAGCAGTCATCAAAGCAAAAGGTGGCTACTTTGAAGAACCTAGAATATAAGACATAATTTCAGTTTTTACACTTTTTTGCTAAGTATATAATTCCATATGTTAATTCATAGTTTTGATGCCTTCAGTGTGAATTTACAATTTTCATAGTCATGAAAATACAGAAAAATCTTTAAGTGAGAAGGTGTGTCCAAACTTTTGGGCTGTACTGTTTATAAATAAACACACACACACAGTTCCTGGTTTGTTTGAATTTGGTTGTAAGTTGGAACAAGGCAAATACGAAATAAATAATACTCACCTTATCGCTCAACTCTCCAGCTGCTATGTCCAGGACTCAGAGGTCACTTCACTACGTGTTGTAAGGTTGAGATACAGCTGGATGTCCTAGTGAACAGGTCAAAGATGCAGCCCACAATGGCGAAAAGGACCAGACAGTGGGCAGCGTACAGTGGAATGGCTGGAGAGGTGAGCGCTGAGGTGAGTATTATTTTTCTTCTTCATCTTACATTCAAAACTATGTGCGGTAAGAGTTGGATATTCAGAACGTGGGTACTGCCTGTATATATGTATACAAGTTGTATAGACATATATGTGTGTATATATATATATATATATATATATATATATATATATATATATAGTAACGTTCTACACTGTCTGTGGACGGGGATTACTCGCTTTGCAGGTCTTGGAGGTAAACACTGGCACACTCAGGGTTAAAACAAGTCCATTCGGTTTATTATTCACCAGTTTCAGCAGCCATTATACTGTCCGTTATACATTCAGCTTTAACAAATGAACACAGTCTCTCACTGAACCCGATCAGTATAACACGGACTCCTGTTCGTTACCTGCTGGTGTCGGCCACCCAGGTTCCCAGATCCCTCTTTTCCGCAGAGGTATCCAGTAAACATAGCACAAAATACAGTCTCTTCCTCACAAATACTTCTCTCTGATCCCGATCAGTATAACTCACGGTTGTCAAGACCGTTACCTGTTGGATCACTACACAGGTTCCTGGACTCCTCTTGTCCTCAGAGGTATCCCATAAGCAACACGTAAAACACAGTCTCTTTCTCATAAATACTTCTCACTGATCCCGATCAGCTTAACACAGACTCTGTTCCGTTACCTGCTGTCCACGCAGGTTCCCGGATCCCTCTTATCTGCAGAGGTCTCCAATAAACACTTCTCACTGATCCCGATCAGTATCACTCACGGTTTTCAAGACTGTCCATTTCTCTGGCTCAGACTCACCAGCACTGCTTCCCCAGTCTGTGCGACGTCCAGCCTGGAAACATGGGAGGTCTTGTCCAGACTGACAGACTTCCAACACACTCAACACTCAATGTGCAACACACCTTCCTTACATAGTTGTAACCCCTCACAGTTACCTATCACATGGCTAGTCACATGCTCATGACCTCATCACAGGTCCTCAAAATTCACAACCACACACATATCTTCAGGCAAAACGGGGTACAGTGAGCCCCCTCTCACCACGCAGCAAGGTAAATTGGGTAGCCTGACCCTCCCAACTCTCCAATTTACCCGTAGCCCGGACCCAAATGTGAACAACAACTACTTAGAATTCACTTGCACTTCAGAAAAAACACTCTGGGCTACATCACAGGGAGCTACCATCCCTGTAATAAATACCTCCCATTAACTATGTGGCCATTAGTATCGATCGCTACAAAATATATGTATATACAGTACAAACCAAAAGTTTGGACACACCTTCTCAATCAACGATTTTTCTGTATTTTCATGACTATGAAAATTGTAGAATCACACTGAAGGCATCAAAACTAAGAATTAACACATGTGGAATTATACATTACACTTAACAAAAAAGTGTGAAAACAACTGAAAATATGTCTTATATTCTAGGATCTTCAAAGTAGCTACCTTTTGCTTTGAATACTGCTTTGCACGCAGAAAAGGTGAACGGATGGACTCTACATACCTGGTTCCCACCGTGAAGCATGGAGGAGGTGGTGTGAAGATGTGGGGGTGCTTTGCTGGTGACACTGTTGGGGATTTATTCAAAATTGAAGGCATACTGATCCAGCATGGCTACCACAGCATCTTACAGCAGCATGCTATTCCATCCGGTTTGCGCTTAGTTGGACCATCAATTATTTTTCAGCAGGACAATGACCCCAAACACACCTCCAGGCTGTGTAAGGGCTATTTGACCAAGAAGGAGAGTGTTGGGGTGCTACGCCAGATGACCTGGCCTCCACAGTCACCAGACCTGAACCCAATCTAGATGGTTTGGGGTGAGCTGGACCGCTCACCGCTTCAATTTTGAATAAATCCCCAACAGTGTCACCAGCAAAGCACCCCCGCACCATCACACCTCCTCCATGCTTCACGGTGGGAACCAGGCCTGTAAAGTCCATCCGTTCACATTTTCTGCATGCAAATGTCATGTGTGCATTGCCACGAAGATCGTCGCGGTTGCACATTCTGACTTCTCACAGCTGAGTTGCTGTTTCTTTGTGTTTGGCAGTTAGGGAGTTAATTCTGTCTGTGCTCAGTTCTGGGACTGGGTGCAGTTTCTCCCGGCTGCAATTAATTATTTGTTGATTGGTTTCCTTTAAATCTCTGGTTGTCTGTGTTGGGAGTTGCCAGTGAAATTCTTCATGCAGACCACAGATAGGATTGTATCTGTATAGACTTAAGTTAAAGAGCTCCTTAGTTGTTTTAAGCTCACCTTGCTTACAGTTTAATATCCCAGATCATTTATGTTCCTTCTGTGTTTGAGTGTGTATGCAAGTCTGTGTTTTCTCCAGTCTGTCTAATATGTCTAATCTGTGTATTTAGCAGAGATCAGCCCGTATTCCTTTGGTGGTAATCAGTATCCTTCTTAGGACTGATTACAGGGTTCAGGGACTGATAGGAGACAGGGTTAGGCTGGAGACTTGGACCTCTGAACCATTATCAGTACCTCCAAGGTGAGGGATTAGTTAGGACCCCAGTTTAGGGTCAGGTTAGACCCCGGTCCTCCTCTTTCCTGTGACAGTGTATCAAGTCCTCAAGATTAACCCTGAGTTCAACGGATATCGTGTCAGGTAAATCTATTCTATATTTACATGCTGATGTTGCTAATCTATATGTTGTATAGAGTGTTGTTCTTTTAAGAATAGTTTACTGACATCGTACACATATCATAAGACCGCGTGACATTTTCACTGGCCAATAAAATTATTCCCAGTTGCCATGGATCCAGTAGCCCAGCTGGCTCTGCAGTTGCAGGGATTATCCATGGAGCTGACGGACATTAAGTCCAAAGTTTTGTCTCCCTCGGAGCAAACCAGATTTGAACCTAAAGTAGCTCTCCCGGACAGGTTCACTGGTGGGCGAGACAAATTTTTTACCTTCAGGGAAGCATGTAAATTGTATTTTCGGCTTCGGCCTCGATCATCAGGGAGTGAAGAGCAGAGAGTGGGAATTGTTATCTCGCTCCTACAAGGGGACCCTCAATCCTGGGCCTTCTCCCTTCCTCCGGGATCCCCGGCTCTACAGTCAGTAGATCGATTTTTTACTGCCCTGGGTTTGGTATATGATGACCCAGATCGGGTCTCTCTTGCTGAGACAAAATTACGTAAGATACAGCAGGGAGATCGTCCGGCGGAGGAATTTGCTTCTGAGTTCCGTAGATGGGCCACAGATACTCAGTGGAATGACCCAGCTCTTAGAAGCCAGTTTTGTCATGGGCTTTCTGACAAATTAAAGGACGTTTTGGCTCAGTATGATTCTCCTCCATCACTGGAGGCTGCTATGGCCCTAGCTATCCGTACTGATAGACGGCTCCGGGAGAGGTGCGAGGTAACTCCGCCCCCTGTTGTTACTCCTCCTACTACTAAAGTCCCTTATGTTGAGGTTCCCCTTGTCTGTTCGGAGGAGCCTATGCAGTTGGGAGGGACATCATTTCGTAGGAGGGGATTGGCGGTACGCCGCAGGACTAGAAGGTGTTTCTTCTGCGGGAAAGAGGGACATTTTGTTGGGGGATGTCCATCCCGTGCCTTGTTGAGCAAAAAGTCGCCGGAAAACTGTTAATCCCAGGTTGTGTGGTGGACGACAACCTGGGAGTATGTATTTCGTCCGCTAGTTCTTCTCAGTTCCTTGTACCAGTGGAGGTGGTGGTTGGTACGAGAGTGGAGAGATTTTCTGTTCTTCTTGATAGTGGGTCCGGGGCTAATCTGGTTGACGCTCAGTTTGCTCAGGCTCAAGGTATGCATCTGAGTGCATTGGTCAAACCGATCCCTATATTCTCCATTGACGCCAGGCCTCTCGGCCAAGGTAGCTTTGTTCATGAGGTTCATAACATTGACCTTCGGGTAGGGGCAATACATAGGGAACTATTATCTTGTTATGTGTTGGAGGGTCTACCTACTCCTATTGTGTTGGGACTTCCTTGGTTGGTTAAACATAACCCTGTGATTAATTGGCAGTCCAGAGATATAAGCCAATGGGGGGAGTTTTGCAAAGTAACTGCATGAACACAGTCATCAGTGCGGTCGTGCCTAGTACTTTGCCTCCTTTTTTGGAGGACTTTGGGGATGTGTTCTCTGAGGAGGGGTGTCAGGAGTTGCCTCCTCATCGCGTGTATGACTGCTCTATTAATTTACTTCCTGATGCTAAGTTACCTAAAGCTAGGTTATATAACCTTTCTGGTCCTGAGAGGCAGGCTATGAAAGATTATATTTCGGAGAGTCTGGCCAAAGGGCATATTAGACCTTCATCTTCACCAGTGGCCGCGGGGTTCTTCTTTGTGAAGAAAAAAGATGGAGGCCTACGCCCTTGCTTGGATTTCCGCGAACTTAATCGGATTACTGTTCGAGATCCGTATCCACTCCCTCTGATTCCTGATCTCTTCAATCAAATTGTTGGCGCCAAATGGTTCTCTAAATTGGATCTCAGGGGGGCGTATAATCTGATTAGGATAAAAGAGGGGGATGAGTGGAAAACGGCGTTTAACACGCCGGAGGGACATTATGAGAACCTTGTCATGCCTTTTGGTCTGACTACTGCACCAGCAGTGTTCCAACATTTTGTTAATGACATTTTTCGTCATCTGGTGGGGCTGTTTGTGGTCGTATATTTGGATGACATTTTAATTTACTCACCAGATCTTGTGTCTCACCAGGAGCATGTGAGACAGGTGTTGCAGATCTTGCGAGACAATAAACTATACGCCAAACTGGAAAAGTGTGTATTCGCCGTACAGGAACTTCAGTTTTTGGGTTTCTTGGTGTCAGCCTCCGGTTTCCGTATGGACCCTGAAAAGGTGAGAGCAGTGCTTGAATGGGATCAGCCAGGGGATCTTAAGGCTCTGCAGCGTTTTTTGGGGTTTGCTAACTACTACCGGAAATTTATTTGTAATTTCTCATCTGTTGTCAAACCTCTCACTGACATGACAAGAAAAGGGACGGATTTTTCTAAATGGTCGGACAAAGCTTGCCAAGCTTTTTCCTCTTTGAAAAAATGTTTTGCTTCGGCACCGTTCTCATCCAACCAGATGCATCACAGCCGTTCGTTGTGGAGGTGGACGCGTCTGACGTAGGGGTGGGTGCAATATTGTCCCAGGGTCCGTCCCCTGGTAAATGGCATCCGTGCGCTTTCTTTTCTAAAAAATTGTC
Organism: Oophaga sylvatica; assembly: GCA_033576555.1. NCBI lineage: Eukaryota > Metazoa > Chordata > Amphibia > Anura > Dendrobatidae > Oophaga > Oophaga sylvatica. The sequence goes on along the minus strand of JARQOD010000005.1, from coordinate 162,056,968 downwards.
GTCCGCCGAAAGGAATTATGATATCGGCAATAGGGAACTTTTGGCCATTAAGTTGGCTTTTGAAGAATGGCGTCACTTTTTGGAGGGGGCAGTCCACCCGGTCACCGTCATTACTGATCACAAGAACCTGCTGTATTTGGAATCTGCTAAGCGTCTGAATTCCAGACAAGCTCGATGGTCGTTGTTTTTTACCAGGTTTAATTTTGTTGTCACTTATCGCCCTGGATCTAAGAATGTTAAGGCGGATGCCTTGTCTCGCAGTTTCCCAGGGGCCGGGAAAATGGATGACCCGATTCCTATCCTTCAGGAGGGGGTGGTAGTGTCGGCTGTATGTTCTGAGCTTGAGGAGGAGGTGTTAGAGGCTCAGGGGGACGCCCCTGCAGGACCTCCAGGGAGACTGTTTGTCCCAAATCAGTTGAGACAAAAGGTTATTGAGGCACATCATAATTCTGCTTTAGCAGGACATCCAGGGAGTAAGGCTACTTTAGATCTCCTTTCTCGCCGGTTTTGGTGGCCTAACGTTAATAAAGATGTTTTAACTTTTGTCGCGTCCTGTGGGGTTTGTGCTCGCTCTAAGACCCCTCATACCCGTCCGTCTGGGACCCTCTTACCCTTGAAACTTCCGGAGCGTCCATGGACTCATTTGTCTATGGACTTCATCACGGACCTTCCTCAGTCGTCAGGGAAGACTGTCATACTGGTGGTTGTTGACAGGTTCAGTAAGATGGCACATTTCATTGCTCTTCCTGCCCTCCCTAATGCTAAAACTCTGGCGCAGGTGTTCATTGGGGAGATTGTGAGACTTCATGGGTTGCCTTCTGATGTGGTGTCAGATAGGGGGTCTCAGTTTGTGTCCAAGTTTTGGAGGGCATTTTGTTTACGTCGGGGGATGCAATTGTCATTTTCCTCGGCTTTTCATCCGCAGACCAATGGTCAGACAGAGCGTCTGAATCAAAGCCTAGAGACTTATCTTCGGTGTTTTGTCTCAGAGAACCAGGAGGACTGGTCTTCTTTCTTGCCTCTGGCAGAGTTCGCTCTTAACAACAGGCGGAGCGAGTCCACTGGTAAGTCCCCGTTTTTTGGGGCATATGGTTTTCATCCCCAGTTTTGTACATTCAATGGGGGGTCCCTTCTGGGGTTCCTGAGGAGGAGCGTTTCTCGTCGTCACTTGCTTCAGTGTGGAGAGGTGTATTGAATAATCTGAGTGCTATGGGGAACCGTTATAAACGTATGGCTGATAGGAGGAGAGTTTCTGGTCCAGATCTTAATGTGAACGATCTGGTATGGTTGTCTACCAGGAATATAAAACTTAAAGTTCCCTCCTGGAAACTGGGTCCCAGATTCATCGGGCCGTACAGGATCAGTTCCATAATTAATCCTGTGGCATTTCGTCTGGACCTCCCTCCTACGTTTAAAATCCACAATGTGTTCCACAAGTCATTACTTAAGAGGTACGTGGCACCAGTCATACCATCACCTCTACCTCCTCCTCCAGTGGTGGTCAATGGTAACTTGGAGTTTCAAGTGTCAAAGATCATTGACTCACGTCTGAATCGCCGGTCCCTTCAGTACTTGGTGCATTGGAAGGGGTATGGTCCAGAGGAGAGGACGTGGGTTCCTGCGTCTGACATTAACGCAGATCGTTTGGTGCGGACCTTCCACAGAACTCACCCGGGCAAACCTGGCCCTGAGGGTCCGGAGGCCCCTCGTAGAAGGGGGGGTACTGTCATGTGTGCATTGCCACGAAGATCGTCGCGGTTGCACATTCTGACTTCTCACAGCTGAGTTGCTGTTTCTTTGTGTTTGGCAGTTAGGGAGTTAATTCTGTCTGTGCTCAGTTCTGGGACTGGGTGCAGTTTCTCCCGGCTGCAATTAATTATTTGTTGATTGGTTTCCTTTAAATCTCTGGTTGTCTGTGTTGGGAGTTGCCAGTGAAATTCTTCATGCAGACCACAGATAGGATTGTATCTGTATAGACTTAAGTTAAAGAGCTCCTTAGTTGTTTTAAGCTCACCTTGCTTACAGTTTAATATCCCAGATCATTTATGTTCCTTCTGTGTTTGAGTGTGTATGCAAGTCTGTGTTTTCTCCAGTCTGTCTAATATGTCTAATCTGTGTATTTAGCAGAGATCAGCCCGTATTCCTTTGGTGGTAATCAGTATCCTTCTTAGGACTGATTACAGGGTTCAGGGACTGATAGGAGACAGGGTTAGGCTGGAGACTTGGACCTCTGAACCATTATCAGTACCTCCAAGGTGAGGGATTAGTTAGGACCCCAGTTTAGGGTCAGGTTAGACCCCCGGTCCTCCTCTTTCCTGTGACAGTGTATCAAGTCCTCAAGATTAACCCTGAGTTCAACGGATATCGTGTCAGGTAAATCTATTCTATATTTACATGCTGATGTTGCTAATCTATATGTTGTATAGAGTGTTGTTCTTTTAAGAATAGTTTACTGACATCGTACACATATCATAAGACCGCGTGACAGCAAAGCAGTAATCAAAGCAAAAGGTGGCTACTTTGAAGAACAAAGAATATAAGACATATTTTCAGTTGTTTCACACTTTTTTGTAAAGTGTAATGTATAATTCTACATGTGTTAATTAATAGTTTTGATGCCTTCAGTGTGATTCTACAATTTTCATAGTCATGAAAATACAGAAAAATCTTTGAATGAGAAGGTGTGTCCAAACTTTTGGTCTGTACTGTATATATATAGTTAGGTACATATATATTTGGACAGAGACAACATTTATCTAATTTTGGTTCTAGACATTACCACACTGAATTTTAAACTAAACAATTCAGATGCAGTTGAAGTTCAGACTTTCAGCTTTCATTTGAGGGTATCCACATTAAAATTGGATGAAGGGTTTAGGAGTTTCAGCTCCATAACATGTGCCACCCTGTTTTTAAAGGGACCAAAACTAATTGGACAGATTAAATAATTGTAAATAAAATGTTCATTTCTAGTACTTGGTTGAAAACCCTTTGTTGGCAATGACTGCCTAAAGTCTTGAACTCATGGACATCACCAGACGCTTTGTTTCCTCCTTTTTGATGCTCTGCCAGGCCTTCACTGCGGTGGTTTTCAGTTGCTGTTTGTTTGTGGGCCTTTCTGTCTGAAGTTTAGTCTTTAACAAGTGAAATGCATGCTCAATTGGGTTGAGATCAGGTAACTGACTTGGCCATTCAAGAATATCCCACATTTTGACTTATTTCCACTTTAATTTCATCTTGTTTTGATTTTCATTTAGACTTGTTTCTACTTTCATTTTGGGGGTCTCTCCAAATCCATTCCATTGTAGATTTAGCTTTATGGTTTGGATCATTGTCTTGTTGGAAGACAAATCTCTGTCCCAGTCTCAGGTCTTTTACAGACTCCAACAGGTTTTCTTCAAGAATAGTCCTGTATTTGGTTCCATCCATCTTCCAATCAATTTTAACCATCTTCCCTGTCCCTGCTGAAGAAAAGCAGGCCCAAACCATGATGCTGCCACCACCATGTTTGACAGTGGGGATGGTGTGTTCAGGGTGATGAGCTGTGTTGCCTTTTCGCAAAACATATCGTTTGGCATTGTTGCCAAAAAATTTGTTTTTGGTTTCATCCGACCAGAGCACCTTCTTCTAAATGTTTGGTGTGTCTCCCAGGTGGCTTGTTGCAAACTTTAAACAACACTTTTTATGGATATCTTTGAGAAATGGCTTTCTTCTTGCCACTCTTCCATAAAGGCCAGATTTGTGAAGTGTACGACTGATTGTTGTCCTAAGGACAGACTTTCCCACCTCAGCTGTAGATCTCTGCAGTTCGTCCAGAGTGATCATGGGCCTCTTGGCTGCATCTCTGATCAGTCTTCTTGTTTGAGATGAAAGTTTAGAGGGACGGTCGGGTCTTGGTAGATTTGCAGTTGTATGATACTCCTTCCATTTCAGTATCATCGCTTGCACAGTGCTCCTTGGGATGTTTAAAGTTTTGGAAATCATTTTGTATCCAAATCCGGCTTTAAACTTCTCCACAGTCAACAGTATACTCAACAGTATCATGGACCTGAGTGTTGTGTTCCTTGGTCTTCATGATGCTCTCTGTGCTTCAAACAGAACCCTGAGACTATCACAGAGCAGGTGCATTTATACAGAGACTTGATTACACACAGGTGGATTATATTTATCATCATTAGTCATTTAGGACAACATTGGATCATTCAGAGATCCACAATGAACTTCTAGAGTGAGTTTGCTGCACTGAAAGTAAAGGGGCTGAATAATATTGCATGCCCCACTTTTCAGTTTTTGTATTTCCACAAAAATTTAAAATAACCAATAAATTTCATTCAACTTCACAATTGTGTCCCACTTGTTGATTTTTCACCAAAAATTTACATTTGGTATCTTTATGTTTGAAGCATGATATGTGGGAAAAGGTTGAAAATTTCCAGGGAGCCGAATACTTTTGCAAGGCACTGTATATATACACACAGAAAGACAGATATATAATACAGTGTGACTTCACACCAACTCTACGCATTTTCTTCAGTGAATCTTTGGACCTGATCAACTTGGCTACATCACTTGACTGTTACATTGCTTCAGGGAGCCTCCTGATTTCCTCTACTCTGCCACTACTGCTATACATCAGCAGTCACCATCCAGTTTCTGAAGCCCCACTAGTTCTAACCGGACTGCATTGCTGCCCCCATGTCATTAGTCCATGCTGTATTTCAGATGGTCTTCTGGAGCAAGGGTTTTGAAGACCCCACTCAAAAGGTGAGATCTAACAAGCCGATTACCATAAACTTTTTGCAAGAAAAGTTCACTCTAGGATCACATAAGGCGAGTATAGGATTGTAACATGTTTTAAGCTGCCAAAGGTTTAAACAATCCGAAGACAAAATGTTAACATTACAGTAATGTATTTGTTTTGCTGGAGGAGAATTTTGCATATTTAAATTAGACTTCTGGCGCTGTGGGAATGATAGGCTTCATTTTGTATGACCTTAGACAGGAACTCAACTCATCTAATGCATTCCAATTAGTTTGACAGACAATCTATGTAACAGAAAGGAATGAAATTTAGAACAGTGGTGTATCCTCAGCCCTGAAACATGAGGTAACCTATCATTAAATGTAAAATTAAAAACGTCTCCGCAACCTACAATTCTACAACTAGCCACAGCATTAAAATTACATATATTCAAAACAAACAAAGAAAAGGCACAAATAATAACAATGGCCTGTAAGTTTGCACTTTTGTCTGTACACTCGAGAGCACTGATGTCAGGAAAGATATGAAAGGGTGATAGATTGGCCAGCCATCATATATAATAGACACATAAATGCACAGAGTAAATGTTAGATTGCATTTCAGTACAGAGAAAGGAGGAACTGGGAATACTTGGGAATTTATTCATGTATTTTGATAGAGTTCGCTTTCCTAACAATCACCACAAAACTTAAAGTATGCACTGCTTTACCCAAGTCTGAGTATAAAAGGGACCAAAAGAAGGAGTAAGCCTGCCATCTATGAAAAATTACCATTTATTAATATGTAATGATAAAGTTCCGCAGATGCAATAAAGTGGTGCAATCAGCGACACACCATTTGACAATTTTGATGCAGGACATGCCTTGTTGCACTCTCAAAAATGCAGTCTGGTTGACCTACTTGTTGTAAAGTTCTTGTATGCTCTAAATTCTCCAATTATACCAAGATTGACATGGACACATGATGTGAATTATACTGAATGCCTATACTCACATATGTCCATTTAGGATTAAATGCCTATCATCATTTACCATATGAAATAGTCCTCGGTGGCCACTGCTGCCTCAATTCCCAGTACGTGTTCACGTATACGAATTTTGAATTGTCTTGTTGTCATGCCCACGTAAATCATCCGACAGGGGCATGTTGCATAATATATTACATTTTTGCTATTACATGTAATGTATTTTTTAATTTTGTATACACAATCACCCACTTGATTAGAAAACGTATCTACGCTTGTCCATATTGGGACAGGCCATGCAGCGGCCACATGAGGAACTGCCACAACGCCCCGCCATCTGGTCTAAAAAGGTAGTCATCCGTTCACTACTATAATGACTACGAACTAGCTGGTCACGTAGATTTCTTGATCTCCTGGCCGCTATGGCGGCCCAATCCGGGAGAAACTTAGAGATAATTGGGTCTGCTTTTAGAATGTGCCAAGATTTATCCAAAATTTTTCTCATACGAGAGAAATGTAAATGGAAGTAGGTAACAAATCTTATTTTGTCTGAACCTTTTTCGGGTCTAGTCCCATATAAGAGAGAATTCCTAGATGAATGTTTCGCACTATTATAAGCTCTCTTGAACATTCTTTTGCTAAAGCCACGTTCCAACAACCGTGACTTTAAATCAGCTACCTGGCTACAAAAATCTTCTTCTGTGGAACAAATTTGCCGAAGCAGCAAAAACTGTCCCGTGGGAACAGATTGAATCATATGTCCCAGGTGGGAGGAGGAAGCATGTAAAAGCATATTTGTCGCAGTCGGTTTGCGATATATATCTGTCTGCACTTCACCTTTAATATCTTTTTTAAGCAAGACATCCAGAAATTCTATTGCTGCAGCATCACACTTATAGGTGATCCGGATCCACATAATAAACTGTGATATTGGTAGCCGAGTTGGTCAGCGGTAATTTTGTGCCGTAAAAATTCATATACTTTAATATTGGTCCATTATGTGGATACCATCTCTGTGCCATTGATTTTGACATATTTTGATATATTATGATTCTTTAAGCCAAGATGAGGGTGTCGTCTTATGACTTCACAGTATGCAATTGTGTGTCTTTAGGTCCATCTCCTCCAGATTATGTTGTATTGTTAGATTTGTTTCTAATAAAAATTGCATTTTATATTTTTGATAAAAATTGCCGTTTGATCATCTTTTTTTCTTGCTGACTATTTCATATGGTAAATGATGATAGGCATTTAATCCTAAATGGACACATGTGAGTATAGGCATTCAAGTATAATTCACATCATGTGTCCATGTCAATCTTGGTATAATTGGTTAATTCTTGCTGTGTTTTGCACAGGTGTCTGGTTTGACATGGATTTTCAGGCCAAGGAGAAGGCTTGGCTTTCACATATTGATCAAGTTTTTGGGGGAGATGTGTCCACCATACAGCTGAGCGGTGATGGTAAATGGGAGGATCGTGCTTTGGCTTTTCAAAATATTGTGATTAAAAGAACGAAATTATGGTGGAACCGCACTTTTTTGGATAAATATTTAACTAAGAAAATTATACCTAGAGGTCTGAGAGTTCGGATTATCCCTACATTCCCAGTGGAGGATAACACATTCATATCCAAATGGGAGGAGGCTTGCAATAATTGTTCCCAGATTTTTATGCAGCTTTTGAGTGAGTATAATAGCTCCGTTATTTGGGCACTTGATGGATCGATCAGGATGGTTGAGGATGAATTGAAGGCCTCTGGCACGGCTGAAAAATTGCAAAACCTGCAAATTCAGGTGGATAAAGCGGTAGAAGGAGTGGTTAAGAAAATTCAAGCGACTCAACTGAATAAATTAAATCAAAATCGCCGTGACTATCAGAATGGCACTGTTTATTTATGGAAGAAAAATATATCGAAAGACCACAAATTGAGGCGTGATGTATCACAAACATCCATTTCTTCCATGAGCGATGTATCTGAAGCTTCCAGTTCATCTAGTGTTGCCGGGGGTGTGGTGACCCGTTACAATCAGAGGGAACGTATATTCCATCCTTATAGACGTTTTAAGCGCTCCCCCGTGTCTACTAGATACGGAAAAAAGGTAATTAATATGAGTGTACACAAACTTACTAGTACAGATTTAAGATTACTTGAAAAGGGTTTTTCCTTCTCGCCGTCTGCACCATTTGATGCGTTTTTGGCGGTTAAGGATTTACACTTATTTGCCCGATCCTTTATTTTCAAAAAACATTTTTTTGACGGCAACCTATTTGAATTGTTTCCCACAGAAAAAGAACAAATAGCCCTACGGGCATTGGAGGATTTATCCATCGAACATAATGTCTCAGAAGGAGGTAAGATTCCTTCATCCTTACGCTCCAAATCTAAAAAGTTTCCTCCCCTTTCATCCTGCCCTAGTGTGGACCTCTTTGTACAGATTGTGAGCAAAGAATTTTTGGAAATTCCACACTATATTTATGATGACAATCTTACAAGGGAGGAGCGGGGGCGTCTGCGCGTCCTTCAGAATTTGCCAGATGTGGTATTTAAGTCGGCAGACAAGGTAGGTAATTTAGTAATATGGCCTAAGGTACATTATGAGGCAGGGGCCTTTCGCCAACTGGACAATAAGACCTGTTACAAAAGGCTGACATTTAACCCCTTGTCTGCCTACTCTGCCCAATTACACACCATCATTAATAGAGCTAAAGAGGATGGTATAATATCTAAGGAATTAGCAATGGCTTTGATTGTACCAGAACCAACTATTCCTACTTTTTATCTGCTACCAAAAATTCATAAGGACGCGCAGATGCCCCCTGGTCGTCCTATTATTTCAGGACGGGGCAATTATCTTGAACATGTCAATAGATGGATAGATTCTAAATTACAACCGTTAGTGGAAGGGTTGCCGTCATTTTTGAATGACACGGGGGAGCTATTAAAGCGGGTAGATGGCCTACAATTAGAGGATGATATGGTGCTGGTAATGGGGGATGTTGAGTCCCTCTATACCAGCATCAGGCATGAGGATGGGATTAGGGCCACTACATTCTTCCTTGGGATGTCTAACTTACCCGGCAACATTAGGGAATTGATTGTTGAGTTACTGAATTTCACATTAACACATAATTTTTTTGTGTTTAAGGGGTCTTTCTTCCTGCAGCTCCAGGGAACAGCTATGGGGGCGTCCTTTGCACCAGCTTACGCCAATCTGTTCCTGGGGCTGTGAGAGAGAGACCTCTCCCTGCCAGATCAGGTGTCCCCGATGTGCTGCGTCCTCTCTTGGGCGCGGTACATCGATGACATATTACTGATCTTGCAGGGATCTCATGTGGATCTTCATGCCTTCATGACATCTCTCAATGATAATGATCAAAACATCCGGATCACCTATAAGTGTGATGCTGCAGCAATAGAATTTCTGGATGTCTTGCTTAAAAAAGATATTAAAGGTGAAGTGCAGACAGATATATATCGCAAACCGACTGCGACAAATATGCTTTTACATGCTTCCTCCTCCCACCCGGGACATATGATTCAATCTGTTCCCACGGGACAATTTTTGCGGCTTCGGCGAATTTGTTCCACAGAAGAAGATTTTTGTAGCCAGGCAGCTGATTTAAAGTTACGGTTGTTGGAACGTGGCTTTAGCAAAAGAATGATCAAGAGAGCTTATAATAGGGTGAAACATTCATCTAGGAATTCTCTCTTATATGGGACTAGACCCGAAAAAGGTTCAGACAAAATAAGATTTGTTACCAACTTCCACTCACATTTCTCTCGTATGAGAAGAACTTTGGATAAATCTTGGCACATTCTAAAAGCAGACCCAATTATCTCTAAGTTTCTCCCGGATCGGGCCGCCATAGCGGCCAGGAGATCAAGAAATCTACGTGACCAGCTAGTTCGTAGTCGTTATAGTGGTGAACGGATGACTACCTTTTTAGACCAGATGGCGGGGCGTTGTGGCAGTTCCTCATGTGGCCGCTGCGTGGCCTGTCCCAATATGGACCGCGTAGATACGTTTTCTAATCAAATGGGTAATTGTGTATACAAAATTAAAAAATACTTTACATGTAATAGCAAAAATGTAATATATTATGCAACATGCCCCTGTCGGATGATTTACGTGGGCATGACAACAAGACAATTCAAAATTCGTATACGTGAACACGCACTGGGAATTGAGGCAGCAGCAGCCACCGAGGACGTGACTATACTTAAAACTATTCCTCGCCATTTCAAGAGATTTCATGGGTGCGATGGTGGCCTTCTTAGATTTAGAGGTATTGATATGTTGGAAGTGGGTATCCGGGGTGGCGGTATTACCAAAAGGTTAGCACAACTTGAGTCCAGATGGATTTCGACACTGGGCACAGTCCATCCATCTGGACTTAATGAAAACATCAGTTATGCTCCATTTCTCTAGTCATCGCCCTGTATTATAGGGGTACACATTTGCTATATGTGATGTCATATTTTATTTTGTTTTTAATGATTTTTTATTATGTTTCAGTCGTTATTGTCCTTCGTCACAAATATCATCAGGCTGAGATGCTATCTGTGTATTGTTTTCTATATCTTACTTATGCTATGGATCCCTTTGGACAACTAACGCTATGGAAAATTCAACAGATATGAGGCTCGTTCCGTGTGGATATCGATCTATGAAGACAATAAGTTTTTTATTTTTTATATATACGAAGCATCAAAAAGTCTGTCTATTGCCTTGTAATGTCTTTGTGATTTGTTTTGTTCTATGATTCGTTCTGTATATTGCATATTATTATCACTATGTGCCAGCCTTGTACACGCTGATCTCCTGACAGCCTTGCCGCCGCTGGCGTCTCTACGCAGCGGTGGAGGCCCGCCCCGGCTTCCTCTGCGGCGTGACGCCGATGCCAGTTGGCGCCTCTGCTGTCTTGGAGATTCAGCGCGTCACTTCCTGGCTGGGCACTTCGTTTCCGGTAATGCGCTACAGTGCACAGAGACTGGGGACTATTAAAGACGGGCAGTGATGATTCTGAGTAGGCCCCTTGAAAAAGGATCAGTCGAAACGCGCGTCGGGGCGGACGCGCTCGTCTGGTACTGGTATCTGCCGCCCAGCTGTGACCCCAACCCTTCGGTAACTATATGATTTTGTGATTGTGGACTTTGTTCCATGTGATACTATGGGAGTTATGTGATGGGGTTGGTGCCATTAGGTGCGTGGTGTGATCCAGTGAGGTGATTGTGCATGTTTAATATTAAGCAACTATGGACTGTTAGATGTTTATTTGATGTAATACATGTCATCACCTCTATTAGCAGCTAATCCACTGTGGTAATAGCTAGTTCATAATAAACTGTGATATTGGTAGCCGAGTTGGTCAGCGGTAATTTTGTGCCGTAAAAATTCATATACTTTAATATTGGTCCATTATGTGGATACCATCTCTGTGCCATTGATTTTGACATATTTTGATATATTATGATACTTTAAGCCCAGATGAGCGTGTCGTCTTATGACTTCACAGTATGCAATTGTGTGTCTTTATGTCCATCTCCTCCAGATTATGTTGTATTGTTAGATTTGTTTCTAATAAAAATTGCATTTTATATTTTTGATAAAAATTGCTGTTTGATCATCTTTTTTTCTTGCTGACTATGCTCTAAATTCTGTAGTCCATTTTTAGACGTAAGAGGATTTCCAAACTTAAAATCTGCAATAAAATGCAATACATACGAATGTAGACTTAACAACTCACTTCTCATGTATTAATAAAAAATGCATAATTTCAGGTCATGTTGCTGATGATTTACAAACCCAAAGCATGTCAATTATCTTACAGATACAGTATGCACATTTGGATGTTCTATTTGCAATCAAAGTCCTCACAAACAAGCAACATTGCAAAAATGTCCGTAATCTGATAAATTTAGCATTTCACAAAATTAATGTAAACCGCATAAGAAAGAATGTAGGAAACTAATTGAATGAAGCCTAACCCCACTGAAGTGGAAAAGCAGTGCCATCTCCCTCGGTAGTGTTACACAGTATGATGCTGACACAGCTACAATGCAGGCGAAGAACACGGCACGGAAAGGTGCAGTTTTTTCAACTGACTCTTGAGTGAGTTAATGGGAATAATAATTAAAATGATAATAACAAGGGGATCATGATTTGCAAACAGCTGGATCACCTGCAATACTGGGTGACTTTAGCAGCAATAGATTTAAGTAACTGTTTTTTCATATAGTGCTGCAGGAATCTTGGCCTACTCGTCATTGCATTGGATAAGTTCAATGAGGTTTGCAGGCATTCAATTATGCACAGCTCTTTTAAAATTCCACCATGGCATTTCAATTGCGATGAGGTCTGGACTTTGGCTGGGCCAATGCAAAACCCTCATTCTTTTCTTTTCCTGCCATTATGATGTTTTGCTGGTGAGCTTGGGATAATAGTCCTGTTGTATGACCCAGTCTCGGACAAGCTTTAGCTTTTGGATAGTTCCCATTACTATTGACGCTAAAATACTTTCTTAACCCCTTCACCCCCAAGGATGGTTGGCACGTTAATGACCGGGCCAATTTTTACAATTCTGACCACTGTCTCTTTATTAGGTTATAACTCTGGAACGCGTCAACTGATCTTCGCGATTCTGAGAATGTTTTCTCGTGACATATTGTACTTCACGTTAGTGATAAAATTTCTTCGATATAACTTGCGTTTATTTTTGAAAAAAACGCAAATATGGCGAAAATTTTGAAAATTTAGCAATTTTCAAACTTTGAATTTTTATTCCCCTTAAACAGAGAAATATGTCACAAAAAAGTTAATAAATAACATTTCCCACATGTCTACTTTACATCAGCACAATTTTGGAACCAAAATTTTTTTTGTTAGGAAATTATAAGGGTTAAAAGTTGACCAGCAATTTCTCATTTTTACAATAAAATTTTTTTAGGGACCACCTCACATTTGAAGTCACTTTGAGGGGTCTATATGGCAGAAAATACCCAAAAGTGACACCATTCTAAAAACTGCACCCCTCAAGGTACTCAAAACCACATTCAAGAAGTTTATTAGCCCTTCAGGTGCTTCACAGGAGCTGCAGCAACGTGGAAGGAAAAAATGACCATTTAACTTTTTCGTCACAAAAATGATCTTTTACAAACTTTTTTTTTATTTTCACAAGGGTAAAAGGAGAAAATAGACAGATAAAGTTGTTGTGCAATTTCTCCTGAGTACGCCAATACCCCATATGTGGGGGAAAATCACTGTTTGGGTACACGGCAGAGCCCGTAAGGGAAGGAGTGCCGTTTGACTTTTTCAAACCAAAATTGGCTGAAATTGAGATTGGATGCCATGTCGAGTTTGGAGAACCTCTGAGGCGCCTAAACAGTAGAAACCCCCCACAAGAGACCCCATTTTGGAAACTAGACCCCCTAAGGAACTTATCTAGATCTGTAGTGAGCAATTTGAACCCCCAAGTGCTTCACACAAGTTTATAACGTAGAGCCGTAAAATTAAAAAATCATATTTTTTCCACAAAAATTATCTTTTCACCCCAATTTTTATTTTCCCAAGTGTAACAAGACCCAAAACGTTATTGTGTAATTTGTCCTGAGTATGCTGATACCCCATATGTGGGGGTAAACCACTGTATGGGTGCATGGCAGAGCTCGGAAGGGAAGGAGCGCCGTTTGACTTTTTCAACGCAGAATTGGCAGGACGACATGTCGTGTTTGGAGAGCTCCTGATGTGCCTAAACAATGGAAACCCCCCACAAATGACACCATTTTGGAAACTAGACCCCTCAAGGAACTTAGCTGGATGTGTGGTGAGAACTTTGAACCCCCAGGTGTTTCACTAAAGTTTATAACGCCCGAGCATGAAAATAAAAAAAATCATATTTTTTCCACAAATATGATCTTTTAGTCCCCAACTTTTTATTTTCCCAAGGGTAACAGGAGAAATTTGACCCCAAAAGTTGTTGTCCAATTTGTCCTGAGTACGCTGATATCCCATATGTGGGAGAAAACTTCTGTATGGGCACACGTCGTGGCTCGGAAGGGAAGTACTGATGTTTTGGATTGAAGACTTTGATGGAATGGTCTGCGGGCGGCATGTCGCATTTGGAGAACCCCTGATGTGCCTAAACAGTGGAAACCCCCAAGTGACCCCATTTTGGAAAATAGACCCCACAAGGAACTTATCTAGATGTGTGGTGAGCGCTATGAAGCCCCAAGTGCTTCACAGAAGTTTATAACGTACAGCCGTTGTTAGGGTCTGCGCAACACACCTAATAGATATAATAGAGAGGTGCGTTCGCAGCCCGGGGTCCACCGTGCAGGCGAAGCCCGCTGCTAATAAGATGGCGAAAGTAGCGAACTCTGTTATCCCGCAGAGTCGCAAAAATAAACGCCGTAGCGCGTTGTGGCAGTAAGTGCGAACTCTGTTAATCCCAGAGCCGCTAACGGGATGCCACAGCGCTATATGGCGATAGGTGCGAACTCACTTAACTTCAGTGAGCCGCAAAGTAAACGCTAGGGCGCTGTCTAGCGTCTAAAGCGAACCCTGTTACGTCACAGAGCCGCTGACAAAAAATACCGTGTCCTGTCAGGCTCTCAGGTACACGGTTAATTGCTAAGCGAGCATAATATGTGGTCATGCGCTAATGTCCTCGCGGGAGTCACCCGCAATCTATGGCATCTGAACGCCAGACCCTGAATACGGCAATCAAACTCCTCACCGGTTATGCCGGTAATCTAGGGCATCTAGGACACCGACCCTGACCAGCTAGCACACCAAACTCCTCACCGATTAAGTCGGTATTCTAGTGGCTTATTTCAGCCGGGTCCCTAACCACACACACGCATGACCACACTGGCGCATAGCATACAATGGTTGATATTAGCGCATGGCGGCCCAGCCATGCTACCCTTTTATAGTAACAGCAACAGGACCTTCCAGGAACAAGGACCAATGAGAAACCTGTTCCAGAAGACTAGTAGTAACAGGGCCTTCCTGGCGGGCCAATAGGAGCTGCTGCAGTACCTGAGCATGTGACCCCTGATCTCCAATGAGAGATCTCACTCTGGGCATGCTCAGAAGGGAAAATGCAGTACTTTGTCCCAAAGACGTCTGCTCCAGCATTGGCTATAATAGCAGATCCAGAAAAGGCAGCAACAAGTCACTGCCCAGTAGTGGAGTGGGCAAGACGCCTGGACCGACGCCTCTGCTGAGCAGGCTCCACTGCGGCCGGAGATGAATGGGAGACCGCAGCGGGACGGGTTCGAGACTCCCCTTGTGCAGCAGCGGGAAATCGAACCCTAACAGCCGTAAAAACAAAAAAATCATTTTTTTTTTTTACAAAAATGATATTTTCGCCCCCAATTTTTTATTTTCCCAAGTGTAACAGAAGAAATTGGACCCCAAGGGTTATTGTGCAATTTGTCCTGAGTACGCTGATACCCCATATGTGGGGGTAAACTACTGTTTTGGCGCATGGCCGTGCTCAGAAGTGAAGGAGCACCGTTTGACTTTTTCAACGCAGAATTGGCTGGAATTGAGATCAGACGCCATGTCACATTTGGAGAGCCCCTGATGTGCCTAAACAGTGGAAACCTACCCAATTCTAACTCCAACCCTAACCCCAACACACCCCTAACCCTAGTCCCAACCCTAACCATAACCCTAACCATAAACATAACCCTAACACACCCCTAACCCTAATCCCAACCCTAATCCTAACTTTAGCCGCAACCCTAACCCTAATGGGAAAATGGAAATAAATACGTTTTTAATTTTATTATTTTTCCCTAACTAAGGGAGTGATAAAGGGGGGTTTAATTTACTATTTACAGCGGGTTTTTATGATTGGCAGCTGTCGCGCTTTTTGATTGCAAAAAATACTTTTTGCATCACCACATTTTGAGAGCTATAATTTTTGCATATTTTGGCCCACAGAGTCATGTGAGGTCTTATTTTTTGTGGTACGAGTTGACATTTTTATTGATACCATTTTTAAGCACGTGACATTTTTTGATCGCTTTTTATTTCAATTTTTGGGAGGTTAGAATGAACAAAAATTAGCAATTTATGAATTTCTTTTGGGGGGCGTTCATACCTTTCCGCGTGTGGTAAAATTGATAAAGCAGCTTTATTCTTCAGGTTAGTATGATTACGGCGATACCTCATTTATATAATTTTTTTATGTTTTGGCGCTTTAGTACAATAAAAACAATTTTATATAAAAAATAATTATTTTTGCATCGCTTTATTCTGCGAGCTATAACTTTTTAATTTTTTTGCTGATGAGGCTGTATGGCGGCTCGTTTTTTGCGGGACAAGATGACGTTTTCAGCGGTATCATGTTTTTTTATATCGGTCTTTTTGATCGCGTGTTATTTCACTTTTTGTTCGGCAGTATGATGATAAAGCATTGATTTTTTTCTTTGTTTTTTTTAAGGGGTTCACTAAAGGGGTTAACTAGTGGGACAGTTCTATAGGGAGGGTCGTTACAGACGCGGCGATACCAAATATGTGTACTTTTATTGTTTTGGTTTTTATATTTACATGAAGAAATGAATTTATAGGGGAATATTTTTTTTCCTTTATTTTGGAATTTCTTTTACACATGTTTATTTTTATTTTTTTTACATTTTTACTTTGTCCCAGGGTGGGACATCACTATATAAAGTCAGATCGCTGGTCTCACAGTATGCACAGCACTCTGTGAGACCAGCGATCTCAAAGGCACTGCTGCAGGCTTTCTCAGCGCCTACTCTCAGCAGGCACTGAGGAAGCCGCCTCCCTGCAGGACCCCGTGGCCATCTTGGATCTGGGGTCTTGCAGGGAGGAAGGCCTCAGAACAGCGCGATCATATCGCGCTGTTCTGAGGGTCGCAGGAAGCAAGCAGGGAGCCCCCTCCCTGCGCGATGCTTCCCTGTGCCCCGGTACACTGCGATCATGTTTCATCGCTGTGTGCAAGGGGTTAATGTGCCGGGAGTGGTCCGTGACCGCTCCTGGCACATAGTGAGGGGTGTCATCTGTGATAATCAGCTAACACCCGGCCACGATCAGCTGCGCTCCCCCCGGGAGAGCAGCTGATCGCATGTGACGTACTATTCCATCCATGGGAATTAGGTCCAGGGTCACATGGACGGAATAGTATGTCTGATGGGATAAAGGGGTTAAACAGAAAAGTAAATGGTCGACTTAATGTCTGCAAGGTGTCCAGGTGGATACAAAGCAAGAAAAAATCATTAACGCTTCCCCTACTGTAGTTAACATTTGGTATTGGGTGTTTGGGCTGATGGTGAAGGTCATTATGGCTAACAATATCCACTTTGGTCTTTTCTATCCATACAACAATGTTCCAAAAGTCTGTGTAGATGCAGCTTTGCAAACTTTAACCATGCATCCATGTTCTTTTTAGAAAGAAGATGTCTTTTCTTGGCAACCCTTCCAAACAAGCCATACTTGTTCAGCATTTAACAAGCTGAGGTCTTTAGAGTCTGAGTCTGATACGTTGCTATTAGGTTTTGTTTTTTTTCAATTATTCTGAGTACTTAAGGGTGAATTTGCCAATGATGTCAATTCATGGGAAGATTGTCAACTGTCTGGATTGTTTTCCACTTGTCAATAAACTTCCTCATAGAAGAAAGATTGAGTCTTTACTGATCTTGAATGGCCTTAAAACCCTTCCCCCGACTGAGAGTCAGCAGCATTGCATCTCCAAGATCATTGCTAATGTCTTTCCTGAATGCTCATGACCAACAAACTGTGGGTCCCACTTTCTGATGAACAATTAATCAAAGGATTTGATTAGTTGCACCTGGCTGCTACTTACCTTCTTAATTCCAATAGATGCACTAAAGCAGTGTTTCTCAACTCCAGTCCTCAAGACCCACCAACAGATCATGTTTTCAGGATTTAATTAGTATTGCATAGGTGATGGAATTAATGCTTGAGCAGGTGATGAAATTATCACCTGTGCTAAACTAAGGATATCCTACAAACTTGACCTGTTGGTGGGTCTTGAGGACTGGAGTTGATAAACACTACACTAAAGGTTTACTTAGTTATTCACACTTTGCTTCTGCATTTTGGCCTAAATTTTGTAAGCACTGTAAATAATGAAAGTGTGATTTGTCATGTGTTGTTTTTCATCTGAAGTTGAATTTACCTGATTTAAAGACCTTCTAAGAACTAGATTTTGTTATTATGTCCTGATGCATGAAAGATCTCCCTTGAATAACTGAAAGCAATGTTAGTTTTTATATGATCAAGCATTCGTGCAGATTTACAACACATTGTACTGTAAAAAGTGCTATACTGTATTCACTGGAATCATTAACACCAGGAATGAGACAGTAAGGCCCCCGTCTCATATAGCGACACACCAGCGATCCCGACAACGATCAGGATCGCTGGTGTGTCACTACATGATCGCTGCTGAGCTGCCAAACAGGCAGCTCAGGCAGCGATCAGGACAGCGACACTGCGGGTAACAAGCGACGCACGTCGCCTAGTTACCCGCAGTGTACGTTGGATACCAGTGCACTGATGCAGGGAGCTGGTAACCAAGGTACACGTCGGGTTTCCAGGCGCTGCGCGGTGCCTGGAAACCCAACGTGTACCTTGGTTACCAGCTCCCCTGCAGCAGCGTGCTGGTATCCAAGTTACACGTCGGGTTTCCAGGCACAGCCCCGCGCCTGGAAACCCGATGTTTACCTTGGTTACCAGGATATCGCTGGTCTCCTGCCTGTCACACGCAGCGATGCATGCTGGCTAGCGGGAGACCAGCGATCAAAAAAATGTCCTGACATTTCTGACACGACCAGCGATTCACAGCCGGGGCCTGATCGCTGGTACATGTCAGACATAGCAAGATCGCTGCTGAGATCGCTGTTTAGCAGCGATCTCGGTAGCGATCTTGCTATGTGAGACGGGGCCCTAAAAGGCAGAGGAATGCATGCTTATCTGATACCAGGGCTAGTTGGCACCTTCTTGCCTATTGTTCAGTGACAGTTGTGTTAAGACCATCAAGATTCTAATGATGTGTTACTTGATAACACAGTAAGTTTGTGTCTGCAACATTCATGAAATATTTCAGAAAAATAATTGAAATCGAGATTCATCAAATTACAACTTGAAAACACATTAACTACTAAAAGCAATTTGAGACATATAAAGTACGGGAATTTAGTCAATTTAAAGACCAAAAATTTACCCAGAACACAATAAAAAGTCAATTTATTCCATCATAATTTAGACTACACATGATATAAGAGATACAAAGATGCATAAATAGTGCAAGGTGTGTTACACTACATCCCAGCAAATACTCAATTGGTTGACACGTTTCGATCCTTAATGTATCTTATTCATGAATTAAATTTCTCTTAAATAAATAGGATCCACTGAGGACGTTATTCCATATGTTCTGATTTTCATATCATGGGGAGTTTTTAATTATGCTGAAATAAATGGACTTTTTATTGTGTGCTGGGTCAAATTTTTGACTTTCAGTTACGATGCCAGGTATGGAACGTGCACTATTTAAAGACCGGTTATCAGATTCATCTTTATTTTAAATCAGTCAATTTAGTATGAACAAATACACAACGCAGTACAATTTCTTACCATTTATTTGGGCTTGCTATTAGTTTACAGACCACAAACTGTGTATAGAAGAGTAAAAGTGCACTTTACGGTAATTAAAGTATTCAAATGTAGACTTGATTTAATTGCAAAAAATGCATGTCACAGTAATCTAATGTCATCAAAGGCGACTATCCTGTAGTGCAGGCGGTAATAACCAGTTCCCCTCATCTGTGTCACATCCATACAACCTCCACACAACAATGATCCAAGTAATTTATTCAATAAAAGTTAATACAATTTTCATATACGACGTGTTGTGCTCAAAGCATCAATAATACAATTATTTCATACACCCCTGCTGTCAAGATCTTTTAGATTAATTCATTGGTAGTTAAACTTCATTGATAAGATTAATAACGCATATAATGGCAAACTAATCATTTCAGTCAAGGCTAAAGTGATGCCCTTTATAAACTGTCAAGTTAATGAGTAACTGGTCTGCTGCTGCTTTTATGATCATCCCCAGTCCATAGGCATTCAGTGTATAAGAGAAAAACCCCAGGTAATTGAATCATACGGAGGCAGGTAGCTACACGGTCAGATATGCCTAACAGAGAGAACATGTGCCCTCTCCATTTACTGAGTTCTAAAGTTGGAAGAAAATGACATTTGATCATACAAAATCTGTTTTGTAAGATTTACCGGTAACATGATGCATCCACTTCTAAGTGTTATCTGCAGGAGAAAAGAAGTATAACATGTGGCCTTTTAAATTAATGGCCATCTATGTATTCCATAGATCAATATATGGATAAGGTCCCCAACGAAAGCACTTGATCAGAGGCCTGCAGAGGGGTCTGTAAGGGGGCTTGCAAACACATATGCAAATTTTACAACTCAAGGTTAATCTCAATAAAGAGAACAAATTGCTGAGCTCTCTACAATAAAACTTACATAATTAATAGTTCAGCACAGGAAGTCTACAAAAATCAGAAAATCTAGGATTGGCTAAATTACTTTTCAACAATGGAGCCAATTCATTAAAGCAGCAAAGACTTTATTGTTGCACACACCTATCTTAACCCCTTAGTGACAGAGCCATTTTGCAGCTTAATGACCGAGCCAATTTTTACAATTATGACCACTGTCACTTTATGAGGTTATAACTCAGGAAACGCTTTAACGAATTCAGCTGATTCTGAGACTGTTTTTTCGTGACATATTGTATTTCACGTTAGTGGTAAAAAAAAATTTTATATGACTTGCTTTCATTTATGAAAAAAACGGAAATATGGCGAAAATTTTGAAAATTTTCAAACTTTCAATTTTTATGCCCTTAAATCAGAGAGATATGTCACACAAATTTCTTAATAAATAACATTTCCCACATGTCTACTTTACATCAGCACAATTTTGGGAACAAAATTTTCTTTTGTTACGAAGTTATAAGGGTTAAAAATTGACTGGCGATTTCTCATTTTTACAACACCATTTTTTTTTAGGGACCACATCACATTTGAAGTCACTTTGAGGGGTCTATATGATAGAAAATACCCAAAAGTGACAAGATTCTAAAAACTGCACCCCTCAAGGTGCTAAAAAACACATTCAAGAAGTTTATTAACCCTTCAGGTGCCTCACAGGAGCTGAAGCAATGTGTAAGGAAAAAATTGACATTTAACTTTTTTTGCAAAAGCTTTATTTTGGAACCAATTTTTTTTTTCAGAAGTGTTAAAAGAAAAAATGAACCACAAAATTTGTTGTGCAATTTCTCCTGAATATGCCGATACCCCATATGTGGGGGTAAACCACTTTTTGGGCGCACGGCAGAGGTCGCAAGGGAAGGAGCGCCGTTTGACTTTTTCAACGTAGAATTGGCTGGATGCCATGTCGCGTTTAGAGAGCCCCTGATGTGCCTAAACAGTGGAAACCCCCAAGTGACCCCATTTTGGAAACTAGACCCCTTAAGGAACTTATCTAGATGTGTGGTGAGCACTTTGAACCTCCAAGTGCTTCACACAAGTTTATAACGCAGAGCCGTGAAAATAAAAAATCATATTTTTTCCACAAAAATGATCTTTTCACCCCAATTTTTATTTTCCCAAGGGTAACAAGACCCCAAAAGTTTTTGTGCAATTTATCCTGAGCATGCCGATACCCTATATGTGGGGGTAAACCACTTTTTGGGCGCACGGAAGAGGTCGCAAGGGAAGGAGCGCCGTTTGACTTTTTCAACGCAGAATTGGCTGGATGCCATGTCGTGTTTAGAGAGCCCCTGATGTGCCTAAACAGTGGAAACCCCCAACAAGTGACCCTATTTTGGAAACTAGACCCCTTAAGGAACTTATCTAGATGTGTGGTGAGCACTTTGAACCCCCAAGTGCTTCACAGAAGTTTATAACGCCCGGGCGTGAAAATAAAAAATCATATTTTTTCCAAAAACCTGATTGTTTAGTCCCCAATTTTTTATTTTCCCAAGGGTAACAGGAGAAATTAGACCACAAAAGTTGTTGTCCAATTTGTCCGGAGTATGCTGATACCCCATATGTGGGGGGGGGGACCACTGTTTGGGCGCACGGCACGGCTTGGAAGGGAAGCAGCGCCGTTTGACTATTTCAAACCAAAATTGGCTGGAATTGAGATTGGACACCATGTCGCGTTTGGAGAGCCCCTGATGCACCTAAACAGTGGAAACCCCCACAAGTAACACCATTTTGGAAACTAGACCCCCTATGGAACCTATCTAGATCTGTTGTGAGCACTTTGAACCCCCAAGTAATTCACAAAAGTTTATAATGCCTGGGTGTGAAAAAAAAAATTCCACAAAAATTATTTTTTAGTCCCAAATTTTTGATTTTTCACAAGGAAATTGGACCCTAAAAGTTGTTGTCCAATTTGTCCTGAGTACGCTGATACCAAATATTGGGGGGGAAACTGGGCGCACGGCAGGGCTTGGAAAGGAAGTAATAACGTTTTGGAATGCAGACGTTGATGGGGGTCATGTTCCTTTTGCAGTGCTCCAGATGTGCCTAAACAGTAGAAAACCCCCACAAGTGACCCCATTTTGGAAACTAGACCCCTAAGTAACTTATCTAGATCTGTGGTGAGCACTTTGAACTCCCAAGTGTTTCACAAAAGTTTATAATGCATGGGTGTGAAAAAAAAAAAAATTCCACAAAAATGATTTTTTAGTCCCAAATTTTTGATTTTTCACAAGGAAATTGGACCCCAAAAGTTGTTGTCCAATTTGTCCTGAGTACGCTGATACCAAACATGTGTGGGGGGGAAACTGTTTGGGCTCACGGTAGGGCTTGGAAAGGAAGTAATAACGTTTTGGAATGCAGACGTTGATGGGTGTCATGTTCCGTTTGCAGTGCCCCAGATGTGCCTAAACAGTGGACACCCCCCACAAGTGACCCCATTTTGGAAACTAGACCCCCCAAGTAACTTATCTAGATCTGTGGTGAGCACTTTGAACCCCCAAGTGTTTCACAAAAGTTTATAATGCCTGGGTGTGAAAAAAAAAAAAAATTCCACAAAAATGATTTTTTTAGTCCCAAATTTTTGATTTTTCACAAGGAAATTGGACCCCAAAAGTTTTTGTCCAATTTGTTCTGAGTACGCTGATACCAAATATGTGGGGGGGGAAACTGGGCGCACAGCAGGGCTTGGAAAGGAAGTAATAACGTTTTGGAAAGCAGACGTTGATGGGGGTCATGTTCCGATTGCAGTACCCCAGATGTGCCTAAACAGTGGAAAACCCCACAAGTGACCCCATTTTGGAAACTAGACCCACTAAGTAACTTATCTAGATGTGTGGTGAGCACTTTGAACCCCAAAGTGCTTCACAGAAATTTATTAACGCAGAGCCGTGAAAATAAAAATTATTTTTTTCCTCAAAAATGATTTTTTTAGCCAGCTATTTTTTATTTTCCCAAAGGTAACAGGAGAAATTAGAACCCCAAAATTGGTGTTCAATTTGTCCTGAGTACGCTGATACCCCATATATTGGGGTAAACCACTGTTTGGGCGCACGGCAGGGCTCGGAAGGGAGGGAGCGCCATTTGACTTTTTGAACGCCACGTGTTTGGAGACCCCCTGATGTGCCTAAATAGTGGAAACCCTCAATTCTAGCTCCATCCCTAACCCTAACACACCCCTAACCCTAATCCCAACCCTAATCCTAACCTAAATTCCAACCCTAATTGTAACCCTAACCCTAATTGTAACCCTAACCCTAATTGTAACCCTAACCCTAATTATAACCCTAACCCTAAGGCTATGTTCATTTGGGTTTTACCAGCCCGTTCAACACATAGCATTGACGGGCTGGTAACGGTATAGCATAACGTGATCGCGTTATGCTATACCCGCTAGCTCAGAGGTATCAGCAGATGATTCATTTGCGCTAGCAGTGACGGAGCCCAGACGCTGCAGGCCGCGTCCGAGGCTCCGTCACTGAATGATGGCACGTCGCGAACGCATGCCGCTTTACGGCATGCGTCGCGATGCGCCCTCAAATGGGGGTGAATGGCAGCGATAACGGACTGTGTTACACCGCGTTATATGGACTGCCATAACGCAGTATGAAACCAGCCTAACCCTAACCCTAATTATAACCCTAACCTTAGCCCTAACCCTAATGGAAAAGTGAAAATAAATATAATTTCTATATTTTATTATATGTCCCTAACTAAGGGGGTGATAAAGGGGGGGGTTATGTACTGTTTTTTTTATTTTGATCGCTGTGATAGATTATCACAGTGATCAAAATGTACTTTTATGAGAATGAATGAAACATTTTTTTAATCTGCCGCCAGGCAGATTCGGCGGGCGCACTGCGCATGCGACTACCATTTTTTTCCATAGGAAGAAGACCCGGGAGGATCGCAGGCCAGGGGAAGCTGCCGGAGGACACCGGGAGGTATGGGGAGGGTTCGGGGGTACTGGTGACTCTAATTCTCTCCCCTCTGATGTGCGATCACATCAGAGGGGAGAGAAATCTTTATTTTTTTTTTTCTTGCGGTCGCCGTTATACTCGGTATAACGGCGATCGCGACACCGGGGTCAGTAAATACCGACCCAGATCGTGTTCTCTGGGGTCTCGGCTACCCTCGGCAGCCGAGACCCCAGAGAAAACTGCCCAAGCCCCCCAGCACATCGCGGCGGGCGCACTGAGCATGTGCCCGCCATTTTCTAGGCCCCAAAGATGGCGGCGCCCACCGGGGGACACCGGAGGGCCTGGGGGCCACATGGGGAGTATCGGGGGCCCTTTTTCTCTCTCCTCTGATGTCCGATCACATCAGAGGAGAGAAAAATTAAATGGCACACCATTTTTTGTTGTTGTTGCGATTGCCGTTATAGGGTTAATAACGGCGATCGCAACATCGGGGTCAGTAAAAACCGACCCAATTCATGTTCTCTGGGGTCTCGGCTACCCCTCGGTAGCCGAGACCCGGAGAAAATGCGCCTCTGGGGGGCGCTATTCACTTTTTCCACAGCGCCGTTAATTAACGGCGCTGTGGTATAAGTACCCTTAATGAGCGTCGTTTAAAAGGCGTATCGGCGGTCGTTAAGGGGTTAATAAAGGGCTTGTGAGAGGACGATGCACCAAATTCATTCAGAGGTACATACTACTTAAAGGGGATATCTTCGACTTAAAAAAAAATGTGCCTAAGCACTAACATTCAGGTAGTTTCTACCTACCTGCCTGTTGTGGCCGGCGCTGCTCTCCACCGGCACAGACTTCTCCTGACGTCAAGGCAACAGAGCATCAGTTTCTCTTCCTGTTGACAGGGCGTGACTACTGGTGTCATGCTGATTGACAGCCGAATTCCATTGCCTAATTGGGGGAAGCCGACTGTAAATCAGAATGATGCCAGTAGTCCCTCCCTGTCAACAGGAAGAGAAAATGCTGCTCTGTTGACAGGGAGCAGCTGAATCTCAGGCAGAAAAGGTTAATGACCGTCGCCGGGCACAACAGGCAGGTAGTTGCCTCTGCTAGCCTTTTTCTAAGGTCCCGATATCACCTTTAATAAATTGGGTGCATCTTTTCAATGGCGTGCGCCTCTATGTGACTCACTAGAAATGCTACTCCAGTCAAGGACTGGAGCATTTCTGGAGTAAAAAAAAAAAAAAACAGAGTCACTTTAGCTGAATTTGATTGGAGGGCAAAGCCACACTGCAATATCACCCAGTTCCACACACTTTGGCAAAGTTGCTGCAAACTGGCATGAAAACACAAAAAGTTGCAAACTTTTTGCACTACTTCAAAAAATGTGAAACTTTTCAAAGTGTTTAACTTTTCTGTCACTTTCAGGAATCGGCCCCTATCTTTTAATCTATTTGCCTAAAAGCGTGTTCTAAAGCAAAGCCAATAAGATATTTAATACTGGAGATAGGACCATTCCGATTGGGTACACTTTGTGTCAGTGGGGTGGTTTTTATGCTTTTTTATCAAAATAGTGTTAACTAAGAACCCTGTGTTAGTTACATGTACTATTACTATTTATGTATTTACTTACTAAAGGGTTTTGCTCTTTATGCTTTTTGGATTATTTACATGTACTATTACTATGTATTTATTCACTTACATAATTCAGAATATTTGCTCATCTGTTCTTATCATGTTTTTTTTTCAATATGGATGCCTGAAGGTTATTTTAACCTGGGCATTTAGGGAATATGTTAGCAAGTCTGTTAGTATGTCATATTGTACTGAATGATAGGTCTGATGTGCTTTATTTTTGTAGTATGCAACATAAGCCAATGCACCTCAGGGGTTTTGTTAAAAAAAAAAAAACACATGCTTTTATTTTCAATTTTCATATAATGTAAGTGTTCTGCCCATCTGAGTACAGGGCAGTATGTTTTGCACTGTATGCCGATTTGTTTGTTATAGCACTATCCAGTGGTGGCTGAATTTATAGCCTGTGCCTTTAACAAGCAGATAGAGAATTGCATTGTGGGATTGAAGCAAGGTATTCTGGGAAGAAGAAACTCCATTTTCTTCTGTGTACTTCAGGGAATACACGTGTTTCATGTGCTCTCCTGTAACTTCTCCAACTTGAGTTTGCTATCCTGATAAAGCATATCTCGTAAGATCAATATCTTCTCTAGCAATGCAGTGTTTAGGAGATTATTAACTGTATAGCAGCCAGTGCATAGGAGATGTTACTAGAATCCTGTGTAAAGTTTGCATCATACTGTATACTTTCCTGTTAATTGTAAAGTGTCAGCTGTATGCCCAATACTTATCTATGTAATTTGTATTTTTATAGTTTTACCGTGCATGTTCTATACTGTTCACCAATAAACAAGTTAGACTACAGAGGACAGTCTGCTTATTTGGAAGATAGAATGATGGTTTAGCTGTATGCTAGATTGCACACCATGTCAACGTGTATGAAGGCAGAACAGTAAAACAGAAGCTAGACGCCTGCGATAGTGAATACGACTTAAGGAGTCGCTTGTACCCACACCGCACTGCCTGTGGATACTGCAGCGGCTGCCATACAGTCACAAGTACCGAGAGTACAGCCCGCCATCAAGCGCTTCATCATTCCCGCCACGCGGAAGCCGCCGCACATAGACTGTTTCCCGCTAATATACTCAGCAGTACGCAGCTAAGCGCACAATGTCTCAAAACAGCACATCCTCACTCAAAACGAGGTCACGAACAAGCTCCAGCAGGTCGTCATTAGCAGAGCTCGCTGCTGTCGCCCGTGCCGAAGCCTAAGCAGCCAAAGCAAGATCCTCCTTCGTCGAAAAAGAGATGCACAGAGCTAGAAAAACTTGCAGCAGACAAAGAGACAGCTGCAATTACAAAGAATTTAGAAGCTATGAAGGATCCTGATTGTAAGAGAAGCAGCAACTTTCCCGGACCAGATCTAGAACAGCAAGATCCAGCGCAGCGCTTCGCAGAGTACGTCCGTCAACATTCTGGATGACAGCGCTGAGGCACCACATCGACCAGTCAATGCCGGTTACCAGCGATCCAACCCCGAACTTTGTTACCACAAACAAGGAGTCGTCCAGCGCAGAGATGTCGACCACAGCGGCTATTCCGCTGAGCAGAAGGTACAGCTCCCATCCCGCCTTAAAGAGACACCTCCTTCGCCAAGAAGGTACTGCACAGACTATACGAAGTCAGAAGCGTCTCACAGGTATGGTGATACACCACACACTAGACATGACTACAACACACCAGCTCGTGCCAGCACTGACCAAGCCACCATAGACTTTGCAAAGTTCCTTGCCCGCCAGGAACTGGTTACAAAAGGACTTGTAAAGTTCACTGATAAACCCGAGAACTATAGGTCATGGCGAGCCTCGTTCCGGAACACCATTCATGGTCTAGACCTTTCTAATAGTGAGGAGTTAGACCTCCTAGTAAAGAGGCTCGGAAGTGAGTCAGTCGAGCATGCCAAAAGACTAAGAGACATGAATATAAAGCATCCATAGGTCTACGCAAAGTGAGGGAAAGACTTGATGAATGCTAAGGAACAGTATAAGTCATAGAGAATGCTTTATACAAAAGAATTGATGATTTTCCTAAGATAGGACCTAAAGGTTTTCAAAAGCTTAGAGAATTGAGTAATTTATTGATAGAGTTACAGGTTGCCCAGGAGGAAGGAGACTTGCCCAGATTGGCATTCTTAGACACCGCTAGGGGTGTCAATCCGATAATACAAAAGCTTCCTTATAACCTACAAGAAAAGTGGGTTACATATGGTTCACGGTATAAACAAAATCATAATGTACCATACCCTCCTTTCACTGTATTCTTAGTATTTGTCACCAAACAAGCTAAGATCAGAAATGACCCTAGTTTTGACTTCACTCTGTCATGTTCCACTGCCCCCGGTGTCAAACCCAGTAGGACACCTGTGGCAGTCCACAAAACTAACATTGTTTCCACAGGCCCTCCTCACAACGTGAGTAAACCCCCTCCAGACAAGAACAAGCCTCAGGATGTCAGTAAACATTGTCCTGTACACAAGAAACCACATCCTCTACTAAAATACAGTGCCTTCAGGTAGAAGTCTTTGGAGGATCGCAAAGTTTTCTCCAAAGAGAACAACATCTGCTTCAAATGCTGTGCCACAACCTCTCACCTCGCCAGGAACTGTGAAGCTAGCGTGAAATGTGCAGAATGCAGCAGCACGGATCACAATACAGCCTTGCACCCTGGACCACCTCCACGAGTGTTGTTACAAGCAGAGGAGCACGATGGAAAGGAGAAGAACACTGATGTAGATACCCCTGTGGTCAGCGCTCAATGTACGGAGATCTGTAAAGGTCTCACAGGAGGAAGGTCCTGTTCAAAAATCTGACTTGTCCAAGTCTATCCTGCAGGCTGCAAGGACAAAGCCTTCAAGATATATGCAATCCTGGATGACCAAAGTAACAGGTCTCTAGCCAGGTCCATCTTCTTTGACAACTTCAGCATTGTAGGCCCTGGTTCTCCCTACTCCCTGAGGACGTGTTCAGGTACCGTTGAGACGGCGGGGAGAAAAGCAACCGGATACAAGGTGGAGTCCATAGATGGTCAAACCTGCCTATCGCTACCAACCATCCTGGAGTGCAACCAGATTCCGGACAACAGGTCAGAGATACCATCACCGGAGGTGGCGACACATCACCCCGATCTGAAGCGTATAGCACACCTGATACCTGAGTTGGATCCAGAAGCCCCAATAGCCCTACTCCTGGGAAGAGATATACTACGAGTCCACAAGACTAGAGAATCTATACACGGCTCCAAAAATGCTCCGTACGCTCAGAGGCTCGACTAGGATGGGTCATCATAGGAGACGTCTGTCTAGGAGGAGCACACAAGCCGGCCTCAGTCAATAGTATGCTTGCCAGCACACTAGAAAAAGGACGTCCGTCTCTCTTCGGCCATGTCACAATAGTCTGCTGGTAAAAGAATTGCCAAACAGCGCTCTCCTACCTTACCCTTTCTCAGTATCTACCAACGAAGACCACGCCTGTGAAGGGGAACAAGACCACATGGGATGTACAGTCTTCCACAGGACAAAGGAAGGCAACAAGGTAGCGATGTCCATAGAAGATAGGATGTTTCTGGACATCATGGATAGACAAATAGTCAAAGACAAATCGTACAGTTGGGTTACACCCTTACCATTTCGACCTCAGAGAAGGCGCCTACCCAACAGGGAACTGGTCTACAGCTGATTCATCTCCCTCAGGCACAAGCTTAAGAAGTCACCTGAGATGAAGGAACACTTCTTTACCTTCATGGGAAGGATATTCCAGAACAACCACGCAGAGATTGCACCTGCACTTCGGCCCTCAGAGGAGTGTTGGTACCTGCCCATCTTCGGAGTATACCATCCCAAGAAGCCAGGTCAAATAAGAGTGGTATTCGACTCAAGTGCCAAATGTGAAGATGTCTCATTAAATGATGTCCTACTGTCAGGCCCAGACATCAACAACAGACTTCTGGAAGTACTGCTCTCTTTCTGCAGAGATACGGTGGCATATATGGCTGACATACAACAGATGTTCCACTGTTTTCTCGTCAAAGAGGAACACCGAAACTACTTGAGGTTCTTCTGGTACCATGACAACGACCCAGACAAAGACATCACAGAGTACCGGATGAGCGTACACATCTTCGGGAACAGCCCTTCCCCAGCATTCGCTATCTACGGCCTCCGTAATTCTGCCAAAGGCGAAGAAAAGTATGGGTCAGACGACTGTTTGAAGTCCACACCAACAAATGAGGCTGCAATCAGTCTACTAAAAAGGGCTCAAAAAATGCTCGCTCAGTCTAACCTAAGGTTACACAAGATTTCCTCCAACAGTCGAGAGTTGATGGAAGCATTTCCCTCTCAAGACTATTCCAGCGATCTAACGGACCTAGACCTAAGCATCGACACTCTTCCCATGCAGCGGGGTCTTGGATTGCTTTGGGATCTGAAGACGGATGCCTTCACCTTTCAGATCAGTAAAGACGAGAAACCCTTCATGTGCAGAGAAGTTCTTTCTGTCGTGAATAGTCTATACGACCCCTGGGATTCGTAGCTCCAGTTACTGTCCAAGGAAAAATGATGCTAAGAGACTTCACCCAAGACACATCTGATTGGGATGATCCACTGCCAGCAGAAAAGGCAGACCTGTGGGCAGAGTGGAAGAGGTCTCTCGAGGCCTTGACCGACCTTCGTGTGAAACGACCGTATGCTCCTGTGCCATCCACAGAAGTCAAGACACAAAGACTGTGTATCTTCTGTGACACATCAGTCAAAGCAATTGCAGCAGTATCATATCTCAAAACCATAGATGTCAATGAACAGAGCCACATCGGGTTTGTGATGAGCCGGACTAAACTGGCACCACTCCGCGAACACACGGTACCCAGACTGGAACTCTGCGCTGCTGTCCTCGCACTTGAGTTGGCTGAGCTTATCTCAGGTGTGATGAATCTGGAGACCAAAGAAGCAGAGTTCTACACTGATAGAAAGGTGGTAATGGGATACATCTGCAATGAAACGCGACACTTTTATGTCTACGTCAGCAACCGGATACTGAGGATAAGAAGATCTACCTGCCCTAGTCAGTGGCACTATGTACCTACTCACCTCAATCCTGCGGACCATGCAACTAGATCCGTTGCTTCAAGTCATCTTAAGGACACTACCTGGTTCACAGGCCCTGCTTCCTTGTACCGTTCGATGCCCCACATCGACAGGCCTGAAACGTTCGAACTGGTGGATCCAGATGCCGACAGGGAGCTCCGTCCTCGAGTGTCTGCTCTGCATACAGGGATTTCAAGTCATTACTTGGAATCTCATCGGTTCAGCAGGTTCTCAACCTGGAAGTCACTTGTTCGAGCTGTTGCTTGTCTACTTCATGTGGCCCAGTCCTACAAGTCAGCATTACATGCAAGCCAGAGATCTTGTAAAGGTTGGCACCACTGCAAGCATGCCTTTACCGCCCTCAACTTGGAAAGAACCAAGGTTAAAATATTTTGTGTTGTGCAAAAGGAAACCTACCCCAGAGAAATAGACAACCTCAACAAGGGACAACCCATTTCTAGAGACAGTGTCTTGAAAAAGCTTGATCTAACCATTCTCACTCCCGCCATGCTACTCACTCAGAAAACCAACACTCCCAATGCTCCACTGGGAGAATTCAGCAACAAGGACCTCTACTGACATCAATAGAGACAAGTTCAAAGTCTCTCCAATACTTTCTGGAGAAAACAATATCTCTCTACCTTACAGCCTAGGAAGAAGTGGCAGATCGACAAACCGAACATCAAACCAGGTCATATTGTGCTCATGAAGGACAGCCAGTCACACCGAAATGAGTTGCAACTAGGCCTCATTATCAAGGTATTCCCAAACAAAGATGGGAAGGTGCGCAAGGTCGAGGTCAAAGTGTGGAAGGCTGGGGAGAGTAAACTATTCCTCAGACCAGTTGCGGAACTAGTTTTACTGCTTTCACCAAAAGAGCCTGTATGTGGAATCAGTTGATGCCAAGCGGGGAGTGTTCTGCCCATCTGAGTACAGGGCAGTATGTTTTGCACTGTATGCTGGTTTGTTTGTTATAGCACCATCCAGTGGTGGCTGAATTTATAGCCTGTGCCTTTAACAAGCAGATAGAGTATTGCATTGTGGGATTGAAGCAAGGTATTCTGGGAAGAAGAAACTCCATTTTCTTCTGTGTACTTCAGGGAATACACGTGTTTCATGTGCTCTCTCCTGTAACTTCTCCAACTTGAGTTTGCTATCCTGGTAAAGCATATCTGGTAAGATCAATATCTTCTCTAGCAATGCAGTGTTTAGGAGATTATTAACTGTATAGCAGGCAGTGCATAGGAGATGTTACTAGAATCCTGTGTAAAGTTTGCGTCATACTGTATACTTTCCTGTTAATTGTAAAGTGTCAGCTATATGCCCAATACTTATCTATGTCATTTGTATTTTTATAGTTTTACCGCGCATGTTCTATACTGTTCACCAATAAACAAGTTAGACTACAGAGGACAGTCTGCTTATTTGGAAGATAGAATGATGGTTTACCTGTATGCTAGATTGCACACCGTGTCAACGTGTATGAAGGCAGAACAGTAAGAATTCATAAAATAAGGCCTGAGAGCAGCCATAAACATACAAGAATAAAAATGTTAAATAATCAGCTTAAAATCAAATATACCAACCATTGGCTTTTCATTTCATTGTTTTCTGTCTCTCTCACCACAAAATTTCTAGATTCATCCAGTTTTTCTTCAGGATCCTACAAAAAGAAATTAT
The DNA here is from genome assembly GCA_033576555.1 of Oophaga sylvatica. Lineage (NCBI taxonomy): Eukaryota > Metazoa > Chordata > Amphibia > Anura > Dendrobatidae > Oophaga > Oophaga sylvatica. The sequence goes on along the minus strand of JARQOD010000005.1, from coordinate 162,024,362 downwards.
GTCATTACAGAATTGTATTAAACTGCAGAGATTTCAGAATGTTTTGCAGTAGCAAATAAGCAAGATGTTTAATCACTTTAAAAAACAGAGTAAAACCCAAAATAAAATGAAATACTGAAATAAAAAGGTTTCCTAAAAAAGTATTCAACGGTATTATTTAAATTTAATAAAAAGAAAAAAAAAACTGTCATCTGCTAGTACTGACACAATTGTTTGTCGGAAAGGTCCATACAACAATTTTGGGTTTTTTTACAATGCAAAAAGTAGACACACCAAATTTATAATGACAAAAAGAAGCGTACGCACAGCCTCGAGAAGGTGCAAGAGTAAGGTCCCAAACCATAGATTAGTAACAAAGAAAAACTCTGCACTCAACTTAAATAAGATGCAAGGTGAAAATTTAATGTAGTCCAGAAACGTAGTATATAGGTAGAACGTTTCAGTCGTATGACCTTCTTCAGCTACTACAATAGTCAAAAAACATGTGCACTGAATAGATAACAAAATAAAATATGACAAGAAAAGTATATACGGGTAATATGGAAAGTAAACGTTATTTTTATAAACAACAAGATGAATCCAGTATCAAGATTATAACCATATAAGTTCAACATTATGTAAATGAGCTCAAAGGCTATATAGGAGGAAGTCTTTTTTTATGCCAAGACGAGTGAGAGGGTGCACAAAAGGTTAATACACATACCCCAACGTAGATATATTGTGGCAGGTGTGGACTAATTTCACATAAATTCCATATAAGGGCTGTAGAGAAAACAGGTGGATGAGATCAAAAGCAAAGATATTGCAAATAAGTGAGTAGTGCCCATAATATAGAAATTGCCTACCAGGAAGCTTGTAAAGCCAGAATGAGGCTGATAGTCAGATGCAAAGAGGTAGTTAACCTAAAAAATCATAAGCCAGCAAGGTAAATTCATGTCCATACCGCAATGATTAAAAAAGTGGGTCGTATTTGGGGTCGTCTTCTTGGACCTAAAAAAGGAAAGAAAGTAGAGGATGGTCCAGGATGTTCCTGTTCCGAACTAGAAGATGATTGTTCCGATGTAAAGCGATAGCCTGATCGTGGAGCAGCCCGCCATGATGAGGGTTGTACTCGCCACCTATATACTCGATCCAATTCGTAATCCTCCTGGTCCCGGATGAATTTATTTCTTTTACGGTTCTCAGTGTCTTTTTTGTGTTGGGCTACGTTGGATTTGATTTGATTCCTGAGGGCAGTGAGTTCTTCTGGAGTCCCAAAGGTGGAGAGTTGTGCCTCAATCGATTTGATGCGTTCAGTGCTTGTGCCGATCGTTTTCTGAAGATGTTCTACCGTTAGGACCATCAAATCAAAATGCACCAGGATTAACAGTGGAACGCACAGCCATTCACTTCTGCTGTCATCACAGCCCCTAGGCTCCGCCCTCACCAGCCGACTGGCTGCTTCCACTCACGTGACTCCCTGCTCTCCTATGTCATATAGGAAGTGTTCACTGACATGCCGGCATGCGACCAGCGGTGGATACTGCGTCCCAGCCAGTGCGACTTACAGCACACAGATGGTCCTCTCCTTATCCAGGTCTGTTTGATCTCTGCACCTTTACTGCGACCCACTTCTTTAATCATTGCGGTATGGACATGAATTTACCTTGCTGGCTTATCATTTTTTAGGTTAACTACCTCTTTGCATCTGACTATCAGCCTCATTCTGGCTTTACAAGCTTCCTGGTAGGCAATTCCTATATTATGGGCACTACTCACTTATTTGCAATATCTTTGCTTTTGATCTCATCCACCTGTTTTCTCTACAGCCCTTATATGGAATTTATGTGAAATTAGTCCACACCTGCCACAATATATCTACGTTGGGGTATGTGTATTAACCTTTTGTGCACCCTCTCGCTCGTCTTGGCATAAAAAAGACTTCCTCCTATATAGCCTTTGAGCTCATTTACATAACGTTGAACTTATATGGTTATAATCTTGATACTGGATTCATCTTGTTGTTTATAAACATAACGTTTACTTTCCATATTACCTGTATATACTTTTATTGTCATATTTTATTTTGTTATCTATTCACTGCACATGTTTTTTGACTATTGTAGTAGCTGAAGAAGGTCATACGACCGAAACGTTCTACCTATATACTACGTTTCTGGACTACATTAAATTTTCACCTTGCATCTTATTTAAGTTGAGTGCAGAGTTTTTCTTTGTTACACCAAATTTATAAAACTGCTTCCAAAATGTTTGTTTAAAGAGTCACATAATTATTATGTCAGCAACAGTAAACTTAATGAAAAACTACAAAAAGGTAAAATCAACAAAATCAACTTTGACCTTGAAAAATCTGACGGCAAAACACGGGTCTTAGAGTTTATTTATTTTACTTACATATAAGGGAACGTTCACATAAGCGTGCAAAAAAATTGTTCAGTTTCATCCCAATAAATTGGAAGATTTTTCTCTTGCTTGTAATCCGTGTGTAGTCCGTATAGAATCCGTGTTTTACAGCAGCAGCTATTAATCATTTACAGGACCCTTTACTCTTTCCTATGCTACATACCGTATTTTTAGGACTATAAGACGCATCAGACCATAAGACGCACCCCAAATTTTCAGATGGAAAATAGGGAAAAAAAATAATGTGTCAAATGGGAGTCCATCTTACTATCCAAATTTAGGTTACCAGCAAAGAGATCAGCACAGGTAGAGGAGTGGTCACAGGGGTCGTTCGGTGGTCCAGGCTGGTGCGGTGGTGGTGCTCTGTGTTGCAGGGGTGCTCTGTGGGGTGGCTGTGTCTGTGGGGTTGCTGTGTCTGTGGGGTGGCTGTGGTCTGTGGGGTGGCTGTGGTCTGTGGGGTGGCTGTGGTCTGTGGGGTGGCTGTGGTCCGTGGGGTGGCTGTGGTCCGTGGGGTGGCTGTGGTCGTGGGGTGGCTGTGGTCTGTGGGGTGGCTATGGTGTGGCTGTGGTCCGTGGGGGGGCTGTGGTCTGTGGGGTGGCTGTGGTCCGTGGGGTGACAATGTACTTACAATCCGGCGGCGGTCCGGTGGCGGCGGTCCCAATGCTGCCTCTGGTGCGGTGGTGTCGGGGCTCTGATGTGGCTGCAGCTGGGCTCTGTGCTGCGTGGGGGGCTCCGCCGGCATTTCATCCTGACCGCGAAAGCCACCCGCAGCTCCGCTGTTGCGACGCGGTGGCTTCCTGAAACATGGCCGCCAGAGACCTCCGGAAAGATGGCCGCCGCAACGAGAAATTCAAATCTCGGCAACGAGAGATCTCACCGGAGGCTGCATTGGGACCGCTGCCACTGGACCGCAGCCGAATTGTAAGTACATTGCCACATCAATGCCTTCCCTGAGGAAGGCATTGTATGCCGAAACGCGCGTCGGGGAGGCAGGGGTCCAAGTGTGCGTCCAGGAAATTGTCAGCTGGTATGTTCGCTTCCATATATGTCTCATTATAATTTGTGTCCACATATCAGTCCTGGTATTTGCCAGTGAGTATGTCTGCTCCCACATGTGTTTATATTTATGCTTGCATGTGTATTTTATCTACAAGAGTGGCATTGTCCCATTATAATTGTTAATACCATGCTGCTTTATACATAGATCGCTTATATAGGTATATATCTACACATGTGATTTTTTCATCTGATGCAATGGCACTTGCCTATTATGTGAATTGATGTCATCAATACATTCTATATGTGGTAATTATTCTAACTGCGATTAGACCTATACAAATGTATGGACGCTACTTTGGTATTCTTGCTATGTTTCTATTCATGTGGTGACTTATGTACGTCACTTTATTCAGCTCCCTTGCTACCATTGATAATATTTTTTTTTAATCAATAAAGTTATATTTTTTTGAATATGGACTTTTTGCACTGTTTTTTCTGTGGTTTATGTAATACTACTCAATACAGTATAATGTGCCCTACATATTACTCCATACAGTATAGTGGGCCCCGTGTATTACTCCACATAGTATAATCGCCCACCATAGTGCTACATATAGTATAATGGGCCACATATATTGCTCCATACAGTATAACGGGCCCCATATATTGCTCCGTATAGAATAATGGCCTCACAAAGTGTTTCATACAGTTTAATGGGCCCCATAAATTGCTCCATATAGTACAATGGGCCTCATATATTACTCCACACAGTATAATGGCCTAGATATTGTTCCATACAGTATAATGGGCCACATGAAATGAGGCGGGGTTCTCTTTGTTAAGTACTGCTGTTTTATAGTTAACTCTTTGCTGGACACCTGTATAATGAATAATTAGACCTACCAGTGGTTGAATTCTAGCTAATTTGAATTTTGTAGTCTAAACTTTAGCTTTTCTCTGAAGACTTTCATTAAGGTGTACTTATTTTTGCAACATAAATTATTATTTTTAGGAAAAATTACTTTTTTGGGTTGTGGAAAGTAACAAATCCTACTGCTAATCAATAACTCATAATTGTAGGAGTATTTTATAGTATGGTAACCTATAGAAAATGTTGCTTTTGAAAGTAAAGAGTTTTCTGACAAATTTGTTCTGAGGTACTCATTTATGCTGAGCACTGTAGATACAGTCATGCATGCATATGTATAAAAACAATACTACATTTTAAGAAGCATTAAACAGGAACAACAATACAAAACTATATGGAATCAACACAGAATAAAGTAAACTGTACATCAATAATATGCATTTTAGCTTTTTGACATTTATAGGTAGAATGTACATTTCTGCTGGATAAAATGGCTTATTTTTTTATAATTAGTCATTATCCATGAAATGAAAAGTGTCCAGCAGAAAAACAGCTAATTTAAAAAACGAACAAAAGCTAATATGATGTAACAGAGAATAGATAAAATGTTCACTTCCAAAACTAATAGGAACTGATCAAATGCAGCCTAGCAGTGATTTCATGAAAGTACATTGAAGAATTACGCTTGCTCCGTCTTGCATTTACATTCCTGGTCTCTGACCCATTTAAACTTAAATTTTACTGGTGTAATACAAAAAGATCCAGACACATAGTAACCAAATAAGAAAAGAACTATAATAAATGTCAGAAACTTAAGAAGTAGTGTTGGCTTAGTGGTGACTCACATTAATGCAGATTCCACTAGAGCAACTTAATAATGAACAGAGAATATACAGTGATCCTTAACTTTGATGTGAGCTTATAGCAAATGTTAAGCTAAAAGCTGAAAGATAAGGTAGTATTTCTGTATGTCAATTCTTTCTATTAATTCAAACATCACTTTTCCGCTAACTAGACCTTGCCGAGGCATCAACTGGAAATTAAAAGATTTATTCAGGAATTCCCTCTTTGGCTTTGGGGATCTCCTTCAGTACACCTGGGCCCAGAATGGCGCATAATAGGCTCCAAGGGCATATGTGTGTGTAAAAAAAAATTATCAAGGATTTTAAAGCCATACTTTTCTTTGGCTTTACTACTTCACGTGACATATATGCATATTTCCATAACATTTTACAATTTAACCCCTTAATGACCGCTAATACGGATTTTTACTGACCTGAGATATAAGAGAATAGAATCCCCATGCAGGTGACAATCCAGCTGACAACTTGCTGTATCAGCCAGGATCAGTGTTGGCACCGATCATGGTTGTTTAACCCCTTAGATGCTGCTGTCAATAGTGACTACATCATATAAATGGTTAACAGAGGGTGGTGGCTTCCCCTCTTTACCCCCATCGGCACCTTGAGATCATGATCGTGTGATCCTGATGTTTGCCATGGCAATACATGACCAAATAGCGGCCTTAAGAGTCGGCCGGCTATAGCAGCCTGTTCAGAAGTTAGCGACATTTAGCTGATATAAATACACTTTTTCATTCCTGTCATATCACTTTGCATTAATTCCTAAAAATCACCTGAGGGGTAAATAAACTAACTGAGAGCAGTTTTCAATATGTCGGGGGGTGCTGTTTTCAAAGTGGTATCACCTTTGGAGGTTTTCTAATATATAGGACCCCAAAGTCACGTCAAACCTGGATAGGTTCCTCAAAAAAAATAATTTAGCATATTTCCTTTAAAAAATGAAAAATTACTGGTACATTTTTAAATCTCCTAAAACGCTGTTAAAATAAAATAACATTTTACAAATGTTGCTGATGTAAAGCAGACATGTGGGAAATTTTATTTATTAATGTTTATCTGTGATACGACTATCTCGATTAAAGGTACAATCTGTCAAAGTTTTCAAAGTGGTATCACCTTTGGAGGTTTTCTAATATATAGGACCCCCAAAGTCACGTCAAACCTGGATAGGTTCCTCAAAAAAAATAATTTAGCATATTTCCTTTAAAAAATGAAAAATTACTGGTACATTTTTAAATCTCCTAAAACACTGTTAAAATAAAATAACATTTTACAAATGTTGCTGATGTAAAGCAGACATGTGGGAAATTTTATTTATTAATGTTTATCTGTGATACGACTATCTCGATTAAAGGTACAATCTGTCAAAGTTTAAAAATTGCAATTTTTTTTTTACTTTTTTGTCAAATTTCTGACATTTTTTACAAATAAACACAAAACATATCGACCTAAATATACCATTATCATAAGTTACAATGTGCCGCAAAAAAAACAGTCTCCAAATCAATGGGATTTGTTGAAGCATTTCAGAGTTATTACCAGAGCATTAGACATACTCCTTGGATTTTCTTTTTGGATTTTATTGCAAGTTAAACTGTTAAAATGTTCCATGTTTTACTGAAAAACACAATGTCATAGTGGCTGCAGAGTGGAATAAAAAGTTTTGTTTTGTTTTTTTTGCTTATTTAATTTTACCTTTCTGTTGCGGAGATATTAGAAGTCAAAGTATCTGGCACCTATCTGGCAATGTTAAGTAATGAGTTAACTTTTTCTGAGTCCAAGTGAGTGTTATTAGATAGTTATCACTGGCGGTGTGTACTTGTTCTCCCTGTATGATGCTGACCAATCATTGGCAGGCAGCAACACACTCAGGAGAAAGAAGTACATGCTCCACAATAGCTTAAGTTTCTCAGTGTGTGGGATATAATCACAAGTATGTCTACAGTGCTCAAGCAACTTATAAGAGCTATCATTTTATCTCAAACAGGAATAGCCTGCTTTGATCTCACTGCAGAGCGATTACAAATTGCCGTGAGTACAACAGATATAAAAAGATTGCTGACATATCTCTGAACAGGCAGTGTGCAGCAGGTTCAGTAAAGCAGAGATGACACTTCTAGGAGAGGAGGGGAGCTGGGTTTGCAATGTGACACAGCTAAACTCAGTTGTGCTGTCTTTTCCCTATAAGGCTATTATCTGAAAGGTGTTAGTCACCTGTGCTTTACAATCTTGCAGAAGGTTGTATCAGGTGATCAGTGCTGTATCATTGCATCTCATACACTGAGAAACCTATTCTAAGGTATTGTGGGGGCTTGTCCTTTTTCTGCTGTGTTACTGCCTGCTTATGATTGATCAGCATTATACAGGGAGAGGAAGTACACGCCCCTACCATGAAAACTATCTGATAATACCCACTTTACCTTAACAAAGTTATCTCATTAGGATTCAAATACTTTGTAAAGATCTCTGCAACGGAGAGGCAAAGTAAATACAAAAAAAATGGGACATCATCGTTTCCTCTCCCAAAGGAGGCCCCTATATCGACCTGTGCTTCAGCAACAGGGATTGGAGAGCAAGTGAGGAATAGTATGGCGGATAGGAGAGAGGAGGATGTGTGTATGTGTCCATTTTTTACTACTTTAAAAAAAATCCTTAAAAGTCTCCATAATACCAAGCTAATACACTCAATTGTGTTCATGTCCAAATAGGTAAAGGTGGATATTTCATCATTACAGCAAATAGCAATGAGTGAAACACATTACTTTAACAACTGTACTATCAAATCAATAGCTTCCTAAAAATAAGATATAATTCCTTAGAGCAAAAGCTATGATATTAACATGAAATACTAATCAATTTAATGTGAAAATTAGAAGTAAATAATCAGCCTCTATACACAAAGAGCAATTCACTCCTAGGTCCCAAACACTACTCGCATTCTTAACTGTCACTTGAAATTGATATTATAACTTTGTTTCACTATACAGTGATTGATGAATGCATAACAAATGAGTAAAGTGGATTACAGAAAACGAGAGGAAGGAAAACACCTTCACATTAACTGCAGTTAATTTTGTCACTGTTTCCCAAATTAATTTTAAATGGATTGTTACATCAAAATATTGACAAGGTAAAATTATCCTATACACAGAGATTCAAGAAGGAAGGTTTTAAACCTGAAAGAGCATTCCACCTTTCCAAACAAAAACAACCACAGATACTGAAAGGTAACCTATTATTTTTTTTATTTATTTCACTTACCTATGTAGCGCCTTTTTGCATCATCATCATTGTCTCCATTGGGGCTCACAATATATGGTAAATTCCCTATCAGTATGTCTTTGGAATATTAGAGGAAATTAGAGTACCTGGAGGAAACCCACGAAAACACGGGGGGAACAAACAAACTGCTTGCAGATGTTGTTTTTGGAGGGATTTGAAGTCGGGACCCCAGCACTGTAAAGCCACAGAGCTAACCACTGAGCCACTGTACTGCCTCTTTTCACCTCTGGAAAACCCTCATGAAGTAATGGGAGAGCAAAATATGAAATCTTTCAGCGATAGACAATATATAATGAGGAGAACTGAAATGTTTCCTCTTCAAATTAGTGATAAAAGCTTCAACCCTCTAAGAAATGGGGATAAAAATCGCCAGAAGTGGGTCCTCTACTAACAAATTTGTGAGACATTATAGTGACAGCATTGTGTGATTTCCGGCATCTGAGCTGAGAGATACCACCGTAAGGAGGCAGATGGTGAGCATGTTAACAGAAGAGAGACCTGAGCTACTGTCTTACGGTATGCTAGATGTAGTTAGAAATGTTGCAATGAAAGATGGATTCCTTAGTATTATGGCGCACCAGGGGTTAGTGGCTAGGAGAAACAGCCACAAAGGGAAAAGCTGTGACAGCCTTTTTAGTGTGGAATGGCTAATGCTGGTTGTTGTGTCTGTAATAAGAGACACAGATTAACCTTTTATAAACAGCTGTATTATCCTACTACTGCAATTTAGAAACATCTGTCACCCTGCCTTAGCTTGGCTGCAGACTACACAGGTAAATCTTATTACATAACTGATAAATAGCGATATTCTGCATTTATTAAAGTTCAGGCTCCAGGCTGGATGTGAAAATAGACTTTCACCTGATTTGTGTTTCACTTGCTCCCTCCCCACTGTAATGCATTGGTGACTAACCAACATTTGACATTAGGGAATATATGAAGCAACATTTTTTCATCTGTCAGAAGCTATAGGCTAAAAAGCGCTACCTCGGACAGACATGGCACAAGTCACTCCACATGGCAGTTTCCAGAGGAGCCCCAGTCTTCACATTTCAACCCCTTCAGACGGATGTGGACTTAGAACTGAATCCACCGTATTGCTTACATGAAAATGCCGCTGGCTGGAGAAGCGATCCAAGATCAGGAGGCAAGAGGGTGGTCAAAATACAAGCCACAGTCAGACAATAGGGTATACAAAATTGCACACAGAAGCAAAGTATCAGAGAGACCTAACTAAATAAATGAAAACCAAAGGCTGCTTGATGGGGTTTATAAAGAAGGGAACCCCACCCATGGTTCCTAGCAGAGAGCTTACAGTAATTGCCTACCTGTTCACTGCAGCAAAGCACAAGTGGACAGGAAAGGAACATCTAGTCTTGGCAATCTAAACTGACACACATTGCTGGCATCAAGTAGAAACCATTGGATTAGTGCAGACCCGCCCAGTGACCAGGACAGGGGTTGCAGCAGCATGTTCAAACACATACGTGACAAAAATAGGTAAATTGAGCAAACTTGATCTGTTCACCTGAATTCTGTCTGAAATCAGTAAAATGATTAATTTGCAATTATAAAATCACATATACCCATTGTAAGGAATGTACTCACTTAGCTGCGTAGGATACAGGAGGCACATTCTCTTCAACGTACATGTGGATTTATTTGCTTCATAAACCATCAAATCCACAACAGAAAGGTAAACAGTCTTTACATCAGCCATCAGCAGCACAAAACAGTCTTTAGCTGGGCTTTGTTCTCTCATGCACTGTGAGCACACAGGCTAGGGCAATGTCCAGCCGGAGGCTACATCTTCAGCCATACACACTGTTAGGGTTCGAGTTCCCACTCCTGCACAGGGGGAATCTCGAGCTGTTCCCGCTGCGGTACCCCATCCGTCTCCGGCCGCAGTGGTTCCTGCTCAGCAGATACGTCGGTCCCAGCATCTTGCCCGGCCCTGTACTGTGCAGAGACTTGCTGCTGCAACCAGTGTTGGAGCAGGCAGATTTGGGACTAAGTCCTTTGTTGCTTCATCTGAGCATGCCCAGCGCAAGATCTCCCATTGGAGATCAGGGATCACATGCTCAGATACAGCTGTCACTCCTATTGGTCCTTCAGGAAGGTCCTGTGGCTGTTGATGTTCTGAAGCAGCTTCCCATTGGTCCTTCCTAGAAGGACTTTTTTTCGTGGCTGCTATAAAAGGCTGTCCTTACCGCACGGCCGTGCGCTAGTATCATATCTGTTACGTGCTTGCGCCAGTGTGGTCATGTATGCATGTGGTTAGGTCTGGCTGAAATAAGCCCCTAGAAAACCGGCACCTCCGGTGAGGAGATTGTATGCACGTGTTCAGGGCTCGGCTGAAAACGCCATTAGAATACCGGCTACTCCGGTGAGGAGATTATTGCTTGGGTTCTGATTGCATCACCACAGACTGCAATCCGCTTAGCAGTCATCTGTGTTCACTGTGAGTCTAACAGGACACAGTCTTTGTTACAGCGGCTCTGTGATTTAACAGTCCACTTATATTGCCATATAGTGCTACGGCGTTTACATCTGCGACTCTGCGGGATAACAGAGTTCGCTCATACTGCCTATTTACGCCATCTTACTAGCAGCAGGCTCTGCCTGCACGGTGGACCCCGGGCTGCAAACGCATCTCTCCTTAATATCTATTAGGTGTGTTCCGCAGGCCCCTAACATAATACTAGCGCAAGGGTCTGGCTAGTAAAATGGCGGATGACCAGCGTCTACCGCAGCATATCCAGCAGCTGGAGGGTAGGTTGGCTGCTCTTGAGCGCACAACCTCAGCTGTGGATGTTACCGCAGTCGCTGTTCAGGCTGCTAGCGTGGCTGCAGCCAGTTTGTCCTCTGCCACCTCTGCCCCTACATTATCCCACCTCCCGCTTCCTGACAAGTTTGCCGGTGACAGCAAGCAATGCCGGGGATTCGTGAGTCAGTGCTCTATACAGCTTGAGCTTCTGGCTGCACGTTTCCCCACGGATGGGGCACAAGTGGGTTTTGTACTGTCTCTACTCTCGGGCAGAGCGTTGGAGTGGGCAACGCTGCTGTGGAAGCGCGACGATCGTGTGGTGCGGAGTGCTCCTCGTTTCCTGGAGGCTCTTAAAAAGGTCTTTTTAGGACCTCAGGTCACCCACGATACGGCGCTCCAACTGCTGGCATTGGCACAGGGTTCGTCTTTGGTCAGTCAGTTTTCCGTCCAGTTTCGGACTCTGGCCTCAGAGCTAGACTGGTCGGATAAAGTCCTCATTCCAGTCTACTGGAGAGGACTAGCTGACCATGTTAAAGACGCTTTGGCTACCAGGGAGATTCCCGCCACACTGGAGAAGCTTATCTCCATATCTACCCGCATCGACCTCCGTTTTCACGAGCGGAGGTTGGAGCGGGCCCAGTGTAGGCAGAGGATTCGGTTGGCTCCCACCTTTGCCAAACCTCTCGAATCCCCCGATCTGGCGTCCGAACCCCAAAAGGCCACAGAGGTTCCTCGTGCAGGACCTAAGTCTCGGGCCGTCTGAGTATCCGTGGTCTGTAACTTTGTCAGCAGACAGGACACTATGCTAACAAATGTCCACAGCGATCGGGGAAGCGATCGCGTCTAGTGGCCCTGGGAGGAGGTTCACTAGAGACAGCAGCATTTTCCTACAAGATGACTTTTAAAGGGACCGTCACTGTAGACTCTTCCACACTTACAGTCGAGCTTTGTGTGGACTCAGGAGCAGAGGGAAATTTCATGTCATCTACCTTTGCTCGTCGCCACGCAATACATCTGGTAGCGCTCGACAAACCAGTGACTGTCCGGGTAGTGAATGGGTTGACATTGCCCTCGCCAATTACACATCAGACTGTCCCTCTTACTTTGTGTGTACCCCCTTCCCATCAGGAAATTATTTCCCTTCTCGTCCTTCCCGAGGGAATAGACGAAATCCTACTGGGAGTACCCTGGCTCAGTTCACACTCCCCTCATATTGAGTGGACCTCCGGTAGGATACTGGGTTGGAGTGAGTCATGTAAGGACAGATGTGTCAGGGAGTGCATTCAGGTTACCACTACAGAGATACCCGCAGATCTTTCTCCTCTTCCCAAGTGCTATCAGTCATATGCAGACGTGTTCTCTAAAAAGGCTGCGGAGCCTCTGCCGCCCCAACGTCCCTATGACTGTCCTATTGACCTCTTGCCTGGAGCAGAACCTCCTCGGGGAAGGGTCTATCCCCTCTCTCTTCCTGAGACGGAGGCTAGGTCTCAATATATCCAGGAGAATCTGGCAAGAGGATTCATTAGGAAGTCGGTGTCACCAGCAGGAGCGGGGTTCTTCTTCGTGCAGAAGAAGAGTGGAGAATTAGGTCAGTGTATAGATTACAGAGGTCTTAACGCCATCACCGTTAAGAAGAAGTACCCGTTGCCCCTGATTTCTGAGCTCTCTGATAGGCTCTGGGGAGCAAGGGTATTTACTAAATTAGATCTGCGTGGTGCTTATAACCTGATTCGCATCCGTGAGGGGGACGAATGGAAGACAGCTTTTAATACCAGGGATGGGCATTATGAATACCTGGTGATGCCCTTCGGGCTCTGTAATGCCCCAGGCGTTTTCCAAGACTTTGTCAATGACATCTTCCGGGATATGCTTTTCACCTCTGTACAGTCATGGCCAAAAGTTTTGAGAATGACACAAATATTATATTTTCACATGATCTGCTGCCCTCTGGTTTTTATGTGTGTTTGACAGATGTTTTTATCACAGACAGAAATATAATTGCAAACATATGAGTAACAAAAGCTTATATTGACAGTTAGAATGAGTTAATGCAGCAAGTCAATATCCTTCTTCTTCAGGACCTCTGCAATTCTCATTGGCATGCTCTCAATCAACTTCTGGACCAAATCCTGACTGATAGCAGTCCATTCTTGCACAATCAATGCTTTCATTTTGTCAGAATTTTTAGGTTTTTGTTTGTCCACCCATCTCTTGATGATTGACCACAAGTTCTCAATGGGATTAAGATCTGGGGAGTTTCCAGGCCATGGTCCCAAAATCTCTATGTTTTGTTCCCTGAGCCATTTAGTTATCACCTTTGCTTTATGGCAAGGTGCTCCATCATGCTGGAAAAGGCATTGTTGATCGCCAAACTGCTCTTGGAGGGTTGGGAGAAGTTGCTCTTGGAGGACATTCTGGTACCATTCTTTATTCATGGCTGTGTTTTTAGGCAAGACTGTGAGAGAGCCGATTCCCTTGGCTGAGAAGCAACCCCACACATGAATGGTTTCAGGATGCTTAACAGTTGGCATGAGACAAGACTGGTGGTAGCGCTCACCTTGTCTTCTCCGAATGAGGCGTTTTCCTGATGTCCCAAACAATCGAAAAGGGGATTCATCAGAGAAAATAACTTTACCCCAGTCCTTAGCAGTCCACTGCCTGTACCTTTTGCAGAATATCAGTCTGTCCATGATGTTTTTTCTGGAGAGAAGTGGCTTCTTTGCTGCTCTCCTTGAGACCAGGCCTTGCTCCAAGAGTCTCCGCCTCACAGTGCGTGCAGATGCACTCACACCTGCCTGCTGCCATTCCTAAGCAAGCTCTGCACTGCTGGTAGCCCGATCCCGCAGCTGAAACACTTTTAAGAGACGGTCCTGGCGCTTGCTGGTCTTTCTTGGGCGCCCTGGAGCCTTTTTGGCAACAATGGAACCTCTCTCCTTGAAGTTCTTGATGATGCGATAGATTGTTGACTGAGGTGCAATCTTTCTAGCTGCGATACTCTTCCCTGTTAGGCCATTTTTGTGCATTGCAATGATGACTGCACATGTTTCTTTAGAGATAACCATGGTTAATAGAAGAGAAACAATGATGCCAAGCACCAGCCTCCTTTTAAAGTGTCCAGTGGTGTCATTCTTACTTAATCATGACAGATTGATCTCCAGTCATGTCCTCATCAACACCCACACCTGTGTTAATGGAGCAATCACTGAAAAGAGGTTAGCTGGTCCTTTTAAGGCAGGGCTGCAATGATGTTGAAATGTGTCTTGGGGGATAAAATTCATTTTCTAGCCAAATATTGACTTTGCAAGTAATTGCTGTTAAGCTGATCACTCTTTATAACATTCTGGAGTATATGCAAATTGCCATTAGAAAAAGTGAAGCAGTAGACTTTGTAAAAATTAATATTTGTGTCATTCTCCAAACTTTTGTCCATGACTGTAGTAGTCTATCTGGATGATATTCTCATCTTTTCTCCAGATATTGACTCTCACCGGAGGGATGTCTGCAAAGTCTTCGACCTGTTACGGGCGAACTCCCTCTATGCAAAGTTGGAGAAATGCATGTTTGAGCAGGAGTCTTTACCTTTCCTGGGCTATATCATCTCCGCACAGGGATTGGCTACGGATCCTGCCAAACTACAGGCTTTGATGGATTGGCAAGAACCCCATTCTCTTAAAGCGGTGCAGCGCTTTATGGGGTTCATTAATTACTATCGCCAATTCATTCCCCACTTCTCCACTTTGGTAGCTCCCTTGGTAGCCCTCACCAAGAAGGGAGCCAATCCCAAATTGTGGTCAGAGGAGGTCTCCAAGGCCTTTACTTCAATTAAGTCCTATTTTGCTAGCGCTCCCATCTTACATCGCCCCGAGGTTGATAAGCCTTTTATATTGGAGGTTGATGCCTCGTCCGTTGGTGCTGGAGCAGTCCTTTTTCAAAAGGATGCTCAAGGTCGGAAACATCCTTGTTTCTTCTTTTCCAAGACCTTCACACCAGCGGAGAGGAATTATTCCATTGGGGATAGGGAGTTGCCAGCCATGAAGTTGGCCTTTTCCGAGTGGAGACATCTCCTGGAGGGGGCTCGCTTTCCCTTTCAAGTTTTCACTGAAAACAAAAATTTGGTCTATTTACAGACCGCCCAGCGGCTAAATTCTTATCAGGCCAGATGATCCCTGTTCTTCTCCCGGTTCCATTTCACCCTCCATTTCCTCTCCGGTGAGAAGAACATTCGGGCCGATGCTCTTTCTCGCTCCGTGGTGTCCTCTGAAGAGGTGGAGGAGGAGCCTTGGTTGATTGTCCCCACAGTGAGCCTAAGAACTGTGGCCCCGGTTTCGCTTGAGTCTGTGCCTCCGGGCAAGACTTTTGTGCCCACCAATTTGCGACCGGAGGTACTCTCTTGGGCACATTCGTCCAGGGTGGGTGAACATTTTGGGACAAAAAGGACATCTGAGTTGCTGGCGAGGACATACTGGTGGCCACATATGGTCCGTGACGTCAGGGAATACCTTCAGGTGTGCGTCTCCTGCGCCAAGAATAAGTCCCTTCGACAACAGCCAGCTGGGCTACTTTTCCCTTTACCGGTGGCAGACAGGCCTTGGGAGATGGTCGGGATGGATTTTGTGGTGGGCTTACCCAAGTCTCGGGGCTGCACCATCATCTGGGTGATAACCGACCACTTCTCCAAAATGGTGCACTTGGTGCCCTTACCACGGTTACCGTCTGCACGGGCCTTGGCAGCATTATTTATTAGGCATATTTTCCGTTTACACAGACAAAATCGTCAGTGATCGAGGTCCCCAATTTGCGTCTCGGTTCTGGAGAGAGCTGTGTCGTCTACTCAGCATTGAGTTAAATCTCTCCTCGGCATATCATCCCGAGACGAATGGGTTTGGTAGAGAGGGCCAACCAGACGTTGGTCACATACTTGCGACATTTTGTCTCTGCCACGCAGGATGACTGGGCATCCTTGCTACCGTGGGCTGAGTTCGCTCTAAATAATGCTGTGGCTGACTCCACTGGACAGACCCCATTCCTCCTGAACTACGGTCAGCATCCGCAGGTACCAGTGCCCATGCCCGTGTCTTCCGCCGATTCCAGGGTGGCAGACTGGGCTGTGGAGGCACGGGACATTTGGGACCGCACCCAGGATGCCATTCAGGTCTCCAAAGAGAGGATGAGGTCTTCGGCCGATGCCCATCGGCGCCCCGCTCCTACATTTGCTCCGGGTGACCTAGTGTGGCTCTCTGCCCGAAACATCAGTCTACGTGTAGAGTCCACCAAGTTGGCACCTCGCTTTTTGGGTCCCTTTAAAGTTCTTGAGCATGTGTACCCGGTGGTTTACTGCCTAGCCTTTCCGCCTCGCCTTGGTATCACCGACACCTTTCACGTGTCCCTCCTGGAACCCGTGGCCATTTCCCGGTTTTCGGAGTCATCTGCCGGGACGTCGGGTTCATCTACTGACGATCATGAGGTGAACGCCATTGTTGGGTGCAAGGTGGTATGAGGCAAAAAAATTTATTTGGTGGATTGGAGGGGTTATGGGCCTGAGGATAGGTCCTGGGAGCCAGCCGAGCATGTTCATGCTCCGCAGCTCATCGCTGCCTTTGAGCGCAGCGAGGTCCAAAGAAGGGGGGGCACTAGGAGGGGGGGTAATGTTAGGGTTCGAGTTCCCACTCCTGCACAGGGGGAATCTCAAGCTGTTCCCGCTGCGGTACCCCATCCGTCTCCGGCCGCAGTGGTTCCTGCTCAGCAGAGACGTCGGTCCCAGCGTCTTGCCTGGCCCAGTACTGTGCAGAGACTTGCTGCTGCAACCAGTGTTGGAGCAGGCAGATTTGGGACTAAGTCATTTGTTGCTTCATCTGAGCATGCCCAGGGCAAGATCTCCCATTGGAGATCAGGGGTCACATGCTCAGATACAGCTGCCACTCCTATTGGTCCTTCAGGAAGGTCCTGTGGCTGTTGATGTTCTGAAGCAGCTTCCCATTGGTCCTTCCTGGAAGGTCTTTTTCTTGTGGCTGCTATAAAAGGCTGTCCTTACCGCACGGCCGTGCGCTAGTATCAAATCTGTTACGTGCTTGCGCCAGTGTGGTCATGTATGCATGTGGTTAGGTCTGGCTGAAATAAGCCCCTAGAATACCGGCACCTCCGGTGAGGAGATTGTATGCACGTGTTCAGGGCTCGGCTGAAAACGCCATTAGAATACCGGCTACTCCGGTGAGGAGATTATTGCTTGGGTTCTGATTGCATCACCACAGACTGCAATCCGCTTAGCAGTCATCTGTGTTCCCTGTGAGTCTAACAGTACACAGTCTTTGTTACAGCGGCTCTGTGATTTAACAGAGTTCGCTTATATCGCCATATAGTGCTACGGTGCTTACATCTGCGACTCTGCGGGATAACAGAGTTCGCTCATACTGCCTATGTACGCCATCTTACTAGCAGCAGGCTCTGCCTGCACGGTGGACCCCGGGCTGCGAACGCACCTCTCCTTAATATCTATTAGGTGCGTTCCGCAGGTATCACGAACACCGCACTGCACTTGCTCACTGAGCCAGTGCGCGTGTCCTGAATAAGACAGACTGCACTCAAAGATACCTGTGAAACGGGGCAGTAGCGGTGAAGATGCGTGCTTCAGACTAACAGGACCCGAAGCACGTGACTGCCAAGGGGCGGCGCCGGCCACAGGTCTCTCAGAGAAAACAGTAACAGACAGAGAATGCTTCAGGCCAGAGGACCTTAAGCACGTGACTGCTGATGGGCGTGGCCTAAGCTCCAGAGAGCTATGAGCAGAAGGAAAACTCCTAGAAGGGTAACTATGGGACAGAGTTACCAAGGGGCATAGACAAAACGGATAGTCAGGATAGCTAGGTCATACACAGAGGGAGCAACGCAGTACAAGAGGAGCAGGCAGAGAATAAACAGAACGTAGCCAAGGGATCAGAAAACCAGAACGGGCAAATACACAGTACCAAGACAGTAGACAAACTCACAACGAAGAGACGGACCGGGTCAAAACCAAACAAGCAACAAGATCAGGCACAAGGCACAGGCACACAGGAGGTCAACTAACTCAGCCGAGGGCAGGAGTATAACTGACACCAGACCTAGGTCAATTGGCAACTAAATAGCCGCCTTCTGCCAGAGAGAGGCTGAAACTATTAACCCCAGTCTGGCCAGGACGGGACAAAGACCAAACCCCGTCCTGGGTCATGACAGTACCCCCCTCTCAACGGGGGGCCACCGGACCCCGGGTTTCTCAGGACACCTGGCATGAAAGGCCCGGACCAACTGATCCGCATGAACAGATCGGGCAGGAACCCACGACCGGTCCTCTGGACCGTAGCCTTTCCAATGTATCAGATACTGAAGAGCACGACGGACAAACCTAGAGTCAAGAATTCGTTCCACCTCGTACTCAGACTGCCCGTCTACCAAAACCGGTGGTGGGGAAGACAACGGTCCTTCCCTACAGGACCCCACAGGTTTCAAAAGGGCCCTATGGAAAACGTTGGGAATCCGTATAGACGGAGGGAGACGCAACCGAAATGCCACCGGGTTAACTGCTTCCGTAATTTCATAAGGACCAATAAACTCAGGTCCAAGTTTCGGCAGAGGGGACCTTGAGCCTTATATTCCTAGTAGATAACCATACCTTATCCCCAACCTGGAACACCGGCCCCACAGACCTTTTTTTGTCAGCAAAAAACGTATATTTAGACTGAGCCTTCGTAATGTTCCTTTGGACCTCCCGCCATAACTCCCCCAATCGCTGGATTGTCCCATCCGCCCCAGGACACCCAGAGTCCAAACGGGAGAACTCCCCAAAATGTGGATGAAACCCATAATTGCAGAAAAAGGGAGATGTGCCCGTAGACTGGTTAATGCGGTTGTTAAACGCAAACTCAGCCAAAGGTAACGCAGTACACCAATCATCCTGTCGGGCTGAGGTCAGGCAACGCAGGATTTGCTCTAGAGACTGATTGGTCCGCTCAGTCTGCCCATTAGTCTCTGGATGATGAGCGGATGAAAAAGACAGACCAATACCCAACCTCTTACAAAATGCCCTCCAAAATCTGGAAACAAACTGTACCCCTCTATCAGACACCACATTCAAGGGTACCCCATGCAACCACACCACATGCTCAACAAACAATCTGGACAACGTTTCCACATTAGGTAAAGCCGCCAAGGGTACAAAATGTGCCTGTTTACTAAACCTGTCCACCACTACCCAAATGACAGTGTTACCCTTGGAAGGAGGAAGGTTGGTGATAAAATCCATGGACAAATGGGTCCATGGTCTATCAGGAATTGGCAGTGGCACCAATTCCCCGGCCGGCCGGTTATGGGGGGTTTCGCACGGGCACATACCCCACAAGCAGACACAAATTCCCCAACATCAGAGGCTAAAGAAGACCACCAGAATATCCTAGCGATGGCCCTCCGGGTAGCCGAGATCCCAGGATGTCCACCTAGAACTGAGTCGTGGAATTCCCGAAGGATCCTGAGACGAAATTGAACTGGTACAAAAAGTTTATCCACTGGCTTAGCCGGAGGGGCAAGAGACTGAGCTTCCCGAATCTCCTGCTCCAACCCAGCAGAAACAACTGCCACCACCACCCCAGGCTGAAGAATGGAGGATGGAGGTTCGGGGGGAGACACCGGATCCAGACTGCGTGACAAGGCATCAGCCTTGACATTTTTGGATCCTGGCCGAAATATGATGGAGAACTGGAATCGGGAAAAAAAAAAGCGACCATCTCGCCTGTCTAGGAGTCAACCTTTTAGCAGACTCAATGTAAGGCTACTTTCACACTTGCGTTTTTTAGCGCTGCGCATCGTGCGCACATGAAACGCATGAAAAATCCGCGTGCAAACGCGTGTAATCGCTGCGATTTTTTGCAGTCGAATAGTGCGCATTGCTTTTAAAAAACGCAGCGTTTGTAAGCGATTGTATGCGATTTAAAGCGTTTTTGTATGCGTTTGCGTTTTTTCTGTGCAAAACACATGATGAAAATCCTTGAAAAATTCTTGCAACAGAACCCACCAATGGGACACCAGTGGGTGTGTCTTATTTAAAATCTTTATATAGAGCCTGTTCACAGCCCTTTTTTACATTTGCTTGCATTTGCCTTGGGGAACATGGATCAGCTTATGCAGAATTTCTTCTTCAACCTGGATGTGGACATGGCTATGGCACAGTCTTATGCCGTTGCTTGCCATGAACAAAGGAAGAGAGATAGACAGCGTAGACGGCAGCGGCGGCGTTTGTGGGTACATCCCATTGTTGAACTCCGGGAGAGTCGTGGAGCGTATCACACCCTCTACAGTGAGCTGCAGTCAAACCCGGAGAAATTTAACGACTACACCCGGATGTCAATCCTTCATGGATTTACTTGCTCGGGTACAACAATTAATAAGGAGACAGGACACCCAGCTGCGTCGGGCGATTCCTCCAGAGGAAAGACTCCTGGTGACATTACGGTACGTATTATTGAGAAACCAATGCCTGCATCATTGTATTACTTATGCCATGTACTATTACAAAGATGACAGAATTATTGTTCTGACAGCTAGTAAACAAAGACCTGCAGAATTATTTTGATGCCATTTTTTGGTTTATTAATGCTTTACAAAAACATATACAATAATAATTTTTTTGTTCTTTCTATAGATTCCTTGCTACTGGAGAGAGCCTGTCTTCACTTCACTTCCAGTACCGGATTGGTATCTCCACGTTGTCAGGAATTGTTGTTGACACCTGCCGGGCATTGTGGACTGTTCTCTGTCCGGAATTTATGCCCCTGCCCAACACCGAAAAGTGGCTAGAAATAGCAGAAAAATTCTGGACAACATGCAATTTCCCCAACTGTTTGGGAGCAGTTGATGGGAAACACATCCGCATCATCAAACCTAAAAGAACAGGCTCGGAGTACTACAATTACAAGAAGTACTATTCTACAGTTCTTATGGCCATTGCGGATGCAGACTGTATGTTTGTTGCGGTGGACATTGGGGCATTTGGCCGTGGGAATGATTCACAGGTGTTTAAGAACTCGGACATGGGACGGAGGTTGTATGGAAACCAGTTTAATTTCCCCATGCCACGGCCTCTTCCCCACACCGAAGGTCCAGCAATGCCATTTGTAATGGTTGGGGATGAGGCATTCCAGATGGGCCAATACCTACTTAAACCCTACTCCAGCCGGGACTTGGACCACAACAAAAAAATTTTCAATTACAGGCTGACCAGGGCAAGGAGAACTGTAGAGTGTGCCTTCGGTATACTGGTTTCCAGGTGGCGCATTCTGGGCACAGCCATTCATCTGAAAGTGCAAACAGTGGATGAAGTTGTGAAGGCCTGTGTGGTGCTACATAACTTTGTCATGGCGAAAGAGCACCCAAACTTTGAACTTGATGATGCAGCTCCTAACCCATTGACCGAGTTCACTCAGCACCCTCTCAGGTCTTCTGTTGAAGTCAGCCAAATGAGAGACCAATTTGCGGCCTACTTCATCTCAGATGTAGGACGGGTGGATTGGCAAGAACAAATGGTGTAAAAGAATGTTCTTGTCTGTATGTAAATAAATTTTTTTTTTTTTTTACTTCAATAAAATACCTCTGTTTATACCTGTACCACGTGCAGTCTGTTTTTAAATTAAAAAACAATTATGAAATGGCCAGTGAATTCATGATGCATATTTTTGGGTGCATCATGAATTTATTTTTAATCCTGACTATGTAGTTAAATATACATGCACACAAGTTGTATGACCTTTATTTAACACATAAATTATTTGTGTCACTGTGACTTGATTTGGAACACAGAGATAATAAAGATTATACATCTTGTTCTATACCAATGCCTGGTGGCATGCTGAAGTGGTGATGCCCCAAATAACGCATCGTCACTTCAGAATCTATCAGGCCTGGGCAGGTTAGTACACATGAGTTCTAAACAGCAGCATCGCTACAGTATGCTTCAAATTAATGCAGACTGAAGCAACGCTGCTGGTTAAAACTCATGTCTATTCACCTGCCCAGGTGTGATAGTAATGATACAAGGCTGGGCAGGTGAGTACACATGAGTAATAAACAGCAGCATCACTACAGTATGCTTCAAATATATGCATAATGAAGCAACGCATCTGGTTAAAACTCGTCTATTCACCTGGCCAGGTGTGATAGTAATGATACAAGGTCAGGGTATTGTACATATAAAGTGTATTTTCACCATCATCTCCTCTGTTTCTTCAAGACACACTGAATAGAGGATGTGCTCAATTACAAGCTATATCTAGAATCCCTGGCCTTGTATCACAAAGTGAAATAATGTCAAAAACACACCTACTCATTTCATTTTTTAGTATATCTGGCAAGGTTAAATAGATATGCCTTGCACTCAACACCATCCTCTATTCAGTCTGTGCAATATTATCAGACAGACAGACTGTTGTTGCAAAAAAAGTAATATATTTGTGTTTTGGACTAAACATATCTCCATGAAGTACACAAACTTGTGTCATTCCTGTAGTTATGTGTAGTCAAAAACGCAAAGTGTACATCGCAGTGTGTGTACGTCACAGTGTGTAGGTGGCGAAATAAACACAAAGCAAACCAAAATTACTAAAAGAAGATTGGCACATTTATTTTGTACAACAGGAAAACAACATTTGAATTGCCAATGATTTTTTTGATTACATTTGTATAGATCACATTATAATTTCTTTTTATTAACAAAAAAAGTAAATATTTCTATTCACACAAAGGTTTTTGATAGATCAGATTAGTACAATTTGTGTCCAACATGAGCATGGTATTGTCAGTGGCCCAGAAGTTATAGAAAAATCAGATTAGTACAATGTTTGTACAAGATTCCATTGGTAGTCACTGCCCCAGTTGTCATAGAAAAATCAGATTAGTACAATGTTTGTACAACATGCAATTGGTAGTCACTGCCCCAGTAGTCATAGAAAAATCAGATTAGTACAATGTTTGTACAACATGCAATTGGTAGTCACTGCCCCACTAGTAATAGAAAAATCAGATTAGTACAATGTTTGTACAAGATGCCATTGGTAGTAGTCACTGCCCCAGTAGTCATAGAAAAATCAGATTAGTACAATGTTTGTACAACATGCAATTGGTAGTCACTGCCCCACTAGTAATAGAAAAATCAGATTAGTACAATGTTTGTACAACATTCAATTGGTAG
>JARQOD010000005.1:161924964-162000872 GCA_033576555.1 Oophaga sylvatica | reverse complement strand
TCCCCAAGGGGAACGCAGAACGAAATTTTGGGGGTCCTTAGATCATCCAAGTACCTTTGATCCCAAAGGACATGGCAATAAAGGGCTGCGGCCCCTGGGCAAACCTGAGTGGCCACCCAACATCATCAGGGTGAAGTCACTCTGGAACCGGCAGAAAACCCCCTTTTTCCCCGCTAGTGGCAGAAACGAAAACGCAGGTGACACCTCCCTAGTGAATTGGACTGTCTGCGCTCAGAGGTGCGCCAGCTGACTAAAAATTTTGGCCGCTGTGATGATGCCCTACACTGCGAAAGAAGAGAAGGGAAGATCTTGCTAGCTGACTGCCCAAGGACTTCCGGGATGCACCGGAGGAGAAAGAAGACGTCGCCCCCCCGGAGGAGGACAACGCCACCCCCAGGAGAAACCCCTCTGATCAAACACCCTTCTCGTCGAGAGATCATCTGTTACCGCTGCAACCGGAAAGGTCATCTGTCTACACAGTGTCCTTTAAAGGGGCAAAAACCTGGGTCCAAGGCCAACACCCCGGGAGAAACCCGTCAGGCCCCCAGACTGGAATCGCAGGTATGTGGGCGGGCGACCCTACCTGTCCAATTAATTCTAGATGGTATTGCTGTTCCAGCAATTGTTAACACGGGGTCCCAGGTGACCCTAATACCTGATGCCTATATACCAAGTACTGGTCAATGGAACAGTCTTAAACCTCCGACCTTGACTTTACTGTGTATGCTTCGAATGGTCTTCCTGAAGAAGTACTGGGAACAAAATGTGAAAGATGTAAAGGGGGGCAGAAAAGGAGTTGAAAGACCAAGGGCTTCTGGTAGTAAAGACTGTAAATGAGGAGAACGTTTAAATATCATTTTGGGTACAACATATCGGTAATTTTTTTGGGAGAAGTTGTGTTCTTGCTCCAACAGCTCCGCTGAATTGCCCGACCAAGGCAGAGAGGATAATCCAAGAGAGATCCGGGCCCTGGTGTGTCAGCAGCAAGCGAAGCTTACCGACGGGGAAATTGGTAATTGTACGGGCACTGACTCAATCCTATGTGATAAACCCCCCAATGAGTGAAATGATCATTTGGGGGCAGGGCGGCCATAGGGCTGAGGGACAGAATTACCAAGCTGTAGTAGAACCCCACCATTCAGAACATAGACCTACACTTTTGACTGCTAAGAGTAGTAAAGTGTGAATGGAAGAGTAAACCCGTACGCTTCCCCAATTGGGGAGATGATGAGGTAAATTACCCCGTTATGCACCCATTGCTAAACTTCATGCTGTTGATAATAATTCTATTCTCCCGGCTGAGTCCTTAACTCCTGTCAAATAGAGGAGGACAATGACCCAGCAAAATCAGGTGGCGAATGGTGTCAGCAACTCCATGTTGGGACGGACACCCTCCCGCTCACCCCGAAGCAAGGGTATTACGGGGGGTGCAAGAGTACGCCCCAAATGTTTTAGCAAAAATCCACTTTATTTTTGGGGCAATTAAGGGAGTACAACATCATATCCCTACAGGCATCATCCTCCCATCAAAGAGCGGTTTTAGGCCCATACCTCCAGCTCATTATCAGAAGGCTAAAGAAATGTTGAATGATATGAAGAAAGCCGGGTGATAAGGGATAGTTGTAGTCCCTGGGCAGCCCCTCTAGTTCTGGTTAAAAAGAAAGATGGTAGTATGAGAATGTGTGTGGATTACAGGCAGGTGAACCGCATAACACACAAGGATGCATACCCGCTACCACGCATAGAGGAATCATTAGCTGCTCTGAAAACGGCTAACTACTTTTCTACCCTTGATCTGACTAGTGGTTACTGGCAAGTGGCTGTGGCTGAGGAGGATCGTGAGAAAACGGCTTTCACCACCCCAATGGGGCTCTGTGAGTTCGACAGAATGCCGTTTGGGCTCAGTAGTGCCCCAGGAACATTTCAGAGAGTGATGGAAAACTGTCTGGGACATCTCAATTTTGAAACCGTGCTGCTATACCTAGACGACGTTATCGTGTATTCCAAGACATATGAGGACCATCTGAAGCACCTGGCAGAAGTGTTTGAGTCCCTGTCCAGGTACGGGATGAAATTAAAACCCTCAAAATGCCATCTACTCAAGCAGAAGGTACAATACTTGGGGCACATCGTCAGTTCGGAAGGAGTAGCGCCGGACCCAGAGAAAGTCACTGCCATCCAGAAGTGGCCGGAGCCGAAAAACCTTAAGGAAGTGCGACAGTTCCTGGGACTAACGGGTTACTACAGGAGATTCGTGAAAGATTACACGAAGAAGGCAGCTCCTTTACAGGACCTCCTGGTAGGACAATCCTTAAAGAGCAGAAACCCTCCCTTTAATTGGGGTAAAGAACAGGCTGAAGCATTCCAAAAGATGAAAGAGATCCTGACAGGTGATGAGATCTTAACCTATCCTGATTACAGCCAACCGTTCCTGTTGTACACCGACGCCAGTAATGAAGGGTTGGGAGCCGTTCTCAGTCAGAAGCAGAATGGACAAGAAAAAGTCATCGCATATGCTAGCAGAAAACTCAGGCCAACTGAAAGGAATCCGGAAAATTATAGCAGCTTCAAGCTAGAGTTTCTGGCGCTGGTCTGGGCCATTACTGAAAGATTTAAGCACTATCTGGCCTCCAATAAGTTCACGGCGTACACAGACAACAACCCGTTAACGCACCTGGAAACCGCCAAGCTGGGCGCCATGGAGCAGCGATGGATGGCTCGGTTGTCCAATTATCAGTTTACTATCAAGTACCGGGCAGGTCGAAAGAATGCTAATGCTGATGCGTTGTCCCGAATGCCGCATGACTCTGACACGGAAGAAGAATCGGACGACCTGGAAGAAATTGAGCTACCCGCGTTCCATCGACATGGGGTAGTCCACGAGCATCAAGTCCACAGAAAGCAGAATGGTGCAACATTAAATCCTTTACCCCATCACAGCTGGAAAGAGACTCAGGACAGTGATCCAGTGGTCAGCCGCATCAAGGAGTTGTTAAGTCAGGAAGGCTCCTCTCTGGAAAAGGATGCACCTATGTCAGCCAAGCTCCTGTGGAACGAGAAAAGCAGGTTGTTCCTATACCGTGAGAAGTTGTGCAGAAGATACGTCAACCCCAGAACCCATGAAATGGTCTGGCAAATAGTGGTCCCCAAGGCAGACGTCCCAATGGTGTTGGAAGCGTACCACGATCAAGCAGGACACTTTGGCTGGAGGAAGCTGGAGACCCTGTTGAGATGCCGGTTCTACTGGGTAGGGATGCGCAGCTCTGTCGAGAGGTGGTGTCGGAACTGTGGACCCTGTGGTCTCAGAAGAAAGGACTACGGTAGTCAAAAGGCCCCCCTGCAACCTATCCGGACGACTCGTCCCCTGGAGATTGTGGCCTTGGACCATGTCAAACTGTCGCCGAGTAGATCTGGATACTCATACGCCTTGACCATGGTGGACCATTACTCCAGATTTCTGGTAGTCGTTCCAGTGAAAGACCAGACCGCAGTGACGGCCGCGAAGACCTTTCAAGCAAGCTTCTGCAGACCGCATGGGTATCCCGAGCAAGTCTTAACCGATCAGGGACCTGCTTTCGAAGCTGATTTATTCAAGGAATTCTGTCATATGTACGGGTGCAAGAAAATAAGAACAACACCATATCACCCTCAAACCAACGGTCTTTGTGAAAAGATGAACCATATTGTCCTTGACTTGTTGAGATCCATACCGTTGGAAGACAGGAATCGATGGCCGGATTTACTACCTGATTTGGTTGATTTGTACAACCATATACCTGTAAGCTCAACTAACTGCACTCCAGCCTATCTTATGAGAGCAAGGCCCGGAAAACTACCAATGGATTTAGAACTTGGAGTGGTAGAACCGGAGGCAGACGATGCCGTGGAGAACTGGGACGTCAATCGGCAAGAGCAATACAGAAGAGTACAAATCTGTGTAGAGGAAAGTCTTAATAAGGCACGGGAGAAACAGGAAGATGTTTACAACCGAAATGCTCCTGCCAAGCCTCTGATGCCTGGAGAGGAAGTATTAAAAAGAAAAAGAAAGATGCACAAACTGGATAATCAGTGGGAGCAAGAACCCTACGTCATACAAGATTCTAAATATGACAACAGAAAAGTCTGTGTCGTCAGTAAAGACGGAGGAAGAACAACAACCACTGTGTCCAGAGATCATTTGAAGTTGTGTCCAGAACACTTAAAGAGTTGTGAAAAGAACCCTGTCTTCAATCAAAGAGAAAGAAAGGAAGAGGTCCTACACACCGATCTGGGAGATTTTCCTGCGGATTGGCCCCGACTGGGAGATGCTGTGATAATTCCAGTGTTGCAGTTTTATCAGCCACAAGAGGAAGTTCTACCTCCAGTTGTGCCTGTGGTGCCAGTTGAACCCGTCCAGGAGTTACCCATTCCAGCAACACCTCAACCTGTAGAACCTCAAGATGGATCATCTGTAGCAGCGCCCCATACTATGGGATCCCCTGGTGAAGCTGACTCACACCGCCCAGCCATCAGTACGCTTGCCAGATCCATAGAAAGGTTAAGGCAGTTCTATAGTTTGCCGTTACGCAGTGCAGACAGATCGCAACTTGTTATACCTGAAACTACACCACGTAGATCAGAGAGAATCACAAAAGGGAAATTCCCCATTAGATATCAGCAGTGATTATAACGAATTTATGTGAACATTGTAAAAGTCTATATATATAAATGTGTTTTTTCTCTATTATGTCTTCGTTTAACAATGGACTCAGAGGCTGAGGACTGAGCCAGCCCAAAAACTGTATCCTGTACATAGTTGCACTAAAGTGCCTTCTTAATGGTTTCACATGAACCCTTGACTCACCTCTGAACCAAAAACCCGTGTGGTGTGGCACTGAGTGAGGTCTGCATTTGGATGTCCTGCAGCCCACCCAGGACCCACGTTGAAGGTTTGGTGCGGGTCCTTCACAAGTATCTTGTATATATATTTATTAAATGCTACTTGATACTTTTGTATTTCTATATGTAAAATGTTATTGTTCGTAACGTTCAAGGTGTTCTCACCTCCCGGATGGGAAGATGTTATTGTTTCAATGTTTATTGCATAAACAAAATGTCTTTTGTATTTTACAGCCCGGGAGTGCTGTCGTTTACCATGGGGGAATGTGTAGCCCTGGTACACAATACCAGGAGGATGAGTGGAGAGGTAACAGTTAAGGTCTCTTCATGACATCATGTACACTTCTGACACACCCAGTAGGGGTGTGGAAGGGAGTGATTTAGTCAGTCAGTGTCCGGACTTCAGAGTGAGAAGTCAGTTTCCTGTCCTTGGACAGAGTAGACGTGTCCAGTTTAAGTCTATCATCAGTTCAGAAAGTGGAGTCTGGTGTAGGTGTCTGTATACACCTTAGTCTAGTCAGAGCTGTGCCCCACTGGAAGAAAGACTGAACTATCTATTAAGAGACAAGCAAGGCGAAGGGCAAAGTGGAAGGAAGGTAATTGGAAAAGTGCTTTTGACTTGGAAAAGTCCTGCACGTTGCAACCGGTTACTGGGGACCGAAGGATCACTATTGTACAGCATAGTGAAGAGAAAACCAGGAATCTACCGGACCCTAGGTCGCGGCAGACAAGCCCCTTTATAGTCAGAACGTAGCTGGAGTCAGGGGGTGTGAAGACTTTGAGTTGTGCACGACAAGAAAAGGATTCAGCTCCCTCGCAGGAAGGCTTCTAACACAAATTTGACTGGGCAGAACAGCTAAAGACTAGCTGGAATCATAGAGAGGATTACGCTTCAGGCTGGTCGTACTCAGCTTCATTGGAAAGTAAAGGAGGCCCCTAACTTGCTTATCTGTTGCCTCAAAGCTCATCCTCCATCAACCCCATCAGCCTCCCTGGGACCTGCCTTATCATCCTGCAAGTAAAGGTATGGAAAGACGTTGACTGTGTGAGACTGAGTTATTATTGCATGCCTGCACAATCCTCACCTAACTACCGACCTGAGGGAAGAGTCCCACCTGTAGGGGACCCGACATCTAGCTGCATCACCATCCCCTCAGAGATCTACAGCAGCGCTGGTACTAATTACCAGAATACTACAGGTGGCGTCACGAACTGTACATACATCAATCCCCTGTAAATATATCCCCAACATACGCCAGACCGCCCGGGCCACAGACCGAGCCACAGCTACCTGTGACAATCCCCATAGACTTCTACGGGCTCGGCTCTGAGTACCCCATTGCCCTGGTAACCCACAATTGTGGTGGCGGGTCGACACACATATATAGGGAGAGACCTGTCAATCACCTCAAGGGGAAGAGGAGCTGGACTAGGGGAGGAGCTGGACTAGGGGACTAGACTTGGCTCTGACTCAGGCTGATTGGGTCTTTAAAGGGAACCTGTCATGTAATTAAAGAAACTCAGCACAGGATGACTTTTCAAACTAAGTACTGCCACTTGGTGCTTCACAGCGTGGCCAATCCTTTATATACACCTTCCCACCTGCTAGTTTTCCCTCAATCTTCACCTCCCCTCTTCTTTGATTGACAGCTCTGGCTTCATAGCACCAGAGAAAGGTGGAGATAGAGGAAAAACAAGCAGATGGGAAGGTGTATATAAATAACTGGAGCCGCCATGATGCACCAACTGCCTGTACTTGCTTTGAACAGTCATTCTGTGCTGACAGAGTCCCTTTAACACTATTAGACCATGAACACACGTTCAGTATTTGGTCAGTATTTTATATCAGCATTTGAAAGCCAAAACCAGGAGTGGATGATAAATCCAGAAGTGGTGACGGGTTTCTATTATACTTTTTCTCTGATTGTTCCACTCTGGGTTTGGCTTAAAAATATTGATTTAAAATACTGACCAAATACTGAACATGTGAACATGGCCTTAACCTGCAGATAATGGGTTATTCTGCAGGTTAATAGCATTCTGAAGGTGTCTCATTGACTGACAGCCCCGCTGCTGTGTGGAAACAAGCTTTATTCCCCCAAGCAGCCTCGGGCTTTCAGTCACAGGAGTGCAACAGCTTTGTCTTCAGTTACCGCTCAGTACATGGTGAGTGTCAGCTGTGACCACTCCCCTGGTCCTAACAGCTGGCTCTAATGGCTCATTCACACAACAGTATTTCCATCAGTGTTTGTATATAATTGAAAGATTGACTCCTCCTGTTCTTTGTTTCGGAGACACTCCTGGTTTTGGCATACAAATACTGATGAAATATTGATCAAAAATACTGATGTGTGAATGAGGTGTAATGCTGAGCCAGCTATCAGTCAGTGTCAGGATGTAGTTACAGCCGCGACTCACTATGTATTAAGTCATGACTGAAGTCGCGACGGCCATGCCTTTATGAATGAAAGCCCGAGGCTGCCAGAAGTAATAAAGCTCATTTCCTCCTGGCAGTGGGGCTTTCAGTGCGGGTGGCAGGCAGCCCCAGACTAACCCCATATCTGAAGGTTAATAGAGTTTTTTTTACATGAAAGGTTCCCTTCCAAGTATATTTAATTGTTCCAGCGTTTCAGAGAGAAATGAACCTGGTTGCAGTTTTTTTCTGCCAGGCTCAGTTTCATACTGCCTATTATTTGGGCAGTATGAATCAGGTGACAGGTCCTCTTTGATAACCCCCTTTCCCTGCCTCCTGGAGGACGTTCTTTTCTCAGAAGGAGATTAAGGAAAGAGATGCAAAGAGAGAAGAGGACAAGTCTGCTTCTCTCCCTCTGCCCACAGTGAAGTGAATGCTGATTGGTGGAGGATCCGTTAGACAAGGCTTTTCTTCTGCTGCGTTAATAGCTGCGCTGCTGAGAGGCGCTCTCCCACTGCGCTGCTGAGAGGCGCTCTCCTGCATGTCCTGCTGACTGTTGTATGTGGCTGTTCGTTGACGAATTTACTGTGCATGTTGTAATATTAATTGCAGAAAAAATAAGCTAATGTTCAGGTATCCCACCTCTTCCTCAAGGAGACCGCATTACTGATTGCTTCTGGCATGATACCATTCAGTAGAATGTCTGCAGCATTGTCTGAGCACTAGCTGCAGCGTTGTGTTCATACATGGCCATTCAACTGTCTTTTATCCAAAAAAAACACCTTTACGCGCCAGATGCATTCATATATGGATCCGAAACACTACTTTTCAGCAACAAAAAATGCAGCTTGGCAGCAGTGTGTGAATGCACTAGATGTATAAAGTTCTCTAATTCATGCTGCTCCTACATAGTTACAGTGGCCGACTCTGTGACATTACAGCAATAGAATGTGCTATGTTTCTGTCACACCGATACATATTGTACAGTCACGGCCAAAAGTTTTGAGAATGACACAAATATTAATTTTTACAAAGTCTACTGCTTCACTCTTTCTAATGGCAATTTGCATATACTCCAGAATGTTATAAAGAGTGATCAGCTTAACAGCAATTACTTGCAAAGTCAATATTTGGCTAGAAAATGAACTTTATCCCCCAAAACACATTTCAACATCATTGGAGCCCTGCCTTAAAAGGACCAGCTAACCTCTTTTCAGTGATTGCTCCATTAACACAGGTGTGGGTGTTGATGAGGACATGGCTGGAGATCAATCTGTCATGATTAAGTAAGAATGACACCACTGGACACTTTAAAAGGAGGCTGGTGCTTGGCATCATTGTTTCTCTTCTGTTAACCATGGTTATCTCTAAAGAAACACGTGCAGTCATCATTGCAATGCACAAAAATGGCCTAACAGGGAAGAGTATCGCAGCTAGAAAGATTGCACCTCAGTCAACAATCTATCGCATCATCAAGAACTTCAAGGAGAGAGGTTCCATTGTTGCCAAAAAGGCTCCAGGCGCCCAAGAAAGACCAGCAAGCGCCAGGACCGTCTCTTAAAAGTGTTTCAGCTGCGGATCGGGCTACCAGCAGTGCAGAGCTTGCTCAGGAATGGCAGGCAGGTGTGAGTGCATCTGCACACACTGTGAGGCGGAGACTCTTGGAGCAAGGCCTGGTCTCAAGGAGGGCAGCAAAGAAGCCACTTCTCTCCAGAAAAAACATCATGGACAGACTGATATTCTGCAAAAGGTACAGGCAGTGGACTGCTGAGGACTGGGGTAAAGTTATTTTCTCTGATGAATCCCCTTTTCGATTGTTTGGGACATCAGGAAAACACCTCATTCGGAGAAGACAAGGTGAGCTCTACCACCAGTCTTGTCTCATGCCAACTGTTAAGCATCCTGAAACCATTCATGTGTGGGGTTGCTTCTCATCCAAGGGAATCGGCTCTCTTACAGTCTTGCCTAAAAACACAGCCATGAATAAAGAATGGTACCAGAATGTCCTCCAAGAGCAACTTCTCCCAACCCTCCAAGAGCAGTTTGGCGATCAACAATGCCTTTTCCAGCATGATGGAGCACCTTGCCATAAAGCAAAGGTGATAACTAAATGGCTCAGGGAACAAAACATAGAGATTTTGGGTCCATGGCCTGGAAACTCCCCAGATCTTAATCCCATTGAGAACTTGTGGTCAATTATCAAGAGACGGGTGGACATACAAAAACCTAAAAATTCTGACAAAATTAAAGCATTGATTGAGCAAGAATAGACTGCTATCAGTCAGGATTTGGTCCAGAAGTTGATTGAGAACATGTCAGGGAGAATTGCAGAGGTCCTGAAGAAGAAGGGTCAACACTGCAAATATTGACTTGCTGCATTAACTCATTCTAACTGTCAATATAAGCTTTTGTTACTCATATGTTTGCAATTATATTTCTGTCTGTGATAAAAACATCTGTCAAACACACATAAAAACCAGAGGGCAGCAGATCATGTGAAAATATAATATTTGTGTCATTCTCAAAACTTTTGGCCATGACTGTAGGATAGTTTCTTTCTGTAGTAGAAGTTAACAAGACAGAGAATCTAAAGAGGAATCTGTCTGCAGGCTTTTCCTATGTATTCTGTGTATTCTGAGAGCGACATCATGTAGGGGCTGAGATCCTGATTCCAGTGTTGTGTCACTTCACAGGCTGTGAGTTGCTTGCTGTTTCAATAAAATTAGTGATTAAGGTTTTTCTACCCAAAGCACATCAGCATTATTGGCTTTCTTTTTTAATATGTGGACATTCTCCCATTCTTTGAATGGTCCTTTTTTAGACCATTCAAAGCTAATTAAAAATGACAAGCTGGCAGCAGAGCGCACTGTCACTGTGCAGGAGGTAACCTGGCAAGCAGGAAGAGCAGCCACCAGACCCGCCTTCGAAAAACTCCGCCTGGGCCACAGACAGATAATCAGCTCCATCATGTCCTTTGTGTTCTGGCACCTTTCTATCATAGCTGAAATTAGGTTTCTCAGAAATTTGTGCTACAGTGCCTATTAAGTGAGATAAGGCCTAATAGGCTAAATTTCACTCCCCAAGGAGCCTTGGCCTGGAATCCAGTTTGCCCCGTTTTTCTGCTTTCAACATATCAACTTCAAAAACTCACAGGTCGCTTCTGCCCAATATATCCTACCCCAACATTACTGCCACAAGATAATCACCTTTCAGCCGGGGTCAGACATGCGAGAAACTCGCACGAGTCTCGCATGTCAATACCCGGCACTGCTGCCGGTACTCGGACTGGAGCATGTGGCTACATAATAATACATGCAGCCGCACGCTCCTGTCCGAGTGCCGGCGGCAGTGCTGGGTATTGACATGTGAGACTCGTGCGAGTTTCTCACATGTCTGACCCCGGCCTTCAATAGGTTTAATCCTGTGCAGATCAGTGGATGAGCGCTTATTTCTTCAGGGACAAGCAGAATTATTAACCATATTCCCACCACTTTATGGTACAGACATACTAATATTTTATTTTTATACATTTTTATAATTCAAAAAGCCAATTCTAGCATTGCTGCATTGTGTTTTTGCACTGTCTACTGTGTGGTTTCTGCATATTGTAATGTTTCAGAGGATATCAAGTAAGTAGTTTTCAATAAATGCAATTTTTTGTAGAAAATGTATTGTTTATTTATGTGTCTATCCTTTTAAAATTCAAAGAGTAACCGGTATAATTTATCTAATATATAAAGCTGAACGTATGTATTTGGGTATGTTTGTCCGGGATTGGAATCCGCACCGTCGCACTTACGGGCATGAAATTTTGCACGCCCGCACGTCTCGACCCCGAAAGAGTCCTAGGCTATGTTTTGAATCGAAATTTTAACCCCGCGCGTTCCAAATCGCCAAACAATTTTGGCCCTATCTACATAATGGGGAGAAAGCTGAATGCTTGTGTGTATGTCCGGCATAGGAATCTGCATTTACGGGCATGAAATTTTGCACACCCGCACGTCTCGACCCCGGGAGCGTCATAGGCTAGGTTTTGAGTCGAAATTTTAACCCCGCGCATTCCAAATCGGCAAATAATTTTGGCCCGGGATAGGAATCTGCACCGTTGTACTTACGGGCATGAAATTTTGCATGCCCGCACATCTCATCCCCAGGAGCATCATAGGCTATGTGTTGAATGGAAATTTTAACCCCCGCACGTTCCAAATCGTCAAACAATTTTGGCCCTATCTACATAATGGGGAGAAAGCTGAATGCTTGTGTGTATGTCCGGCATAGGAATCTGCATTTACGGGCATGAAATTTTGCACACCCGCACGTCTCGACCCCGGGAGCGTCATAGGCTAGGTTTTTAGTCAAAATTTTAACCCCGCGCATTCCAAATCGGCAAATAATTTTGGCCCGGGATAGGAATCTGCACCGTTGTACTTACGGGCATGAAATTTTGCATGCCCGCACATCTCAACCCCAGGAGCATCATAGGCTATGTGTTGAATGGAAATTTTAACCCCCGCACGTTCCAAATCGCCAAACAATTTTGGCCCTATCTACATAATGGGGAGAAAGCTGAATGCTTGTGTGTATGTCCCGCATAGGAATCTGCATTTACGGGCATGAAATTTTGCACACCCACACGTCTCGACCCCGGGAGCGTCATAGGCTAGGTTTTTAGTCGAAATTTTAACCCCGCGCATTCCAAATCGGCAAATAATTTTGGCCCGGGATAGGAATCTGCACCGTTGTACTTACGGGCATGAAATTTTGCATGCCCGCACATCTCAACCCCAGGAGCATCATAGGCTATGTGTTGAATGGAAATTTTAACCCCCGCACGTTCCAAATCGCCAAACTATTTTGGCCCTATCTACATAATGGGGAGAAAGTTGAATACTTGTATATAGATATAATCATTACAATTTGTTATAACTAACCGTAGTTAGGTACTATGCCCGGGCAGCGCCGGGCTCTTCAGCTAGTATTTAATAAATCAGCAGAACGCATGAAAATAAGCAACTTTTGTAATATAATTTGCTTCTTTCAACGACCTAGATTGAATGTTCACTCTCAATCCATGGGTAAAATCTGTATGCAATGATTTTCCATTACTGAGATAATAGATGACAGCTGGAGCTTTTAAAATTCTATGAAGGAGGAGAAGCAGGAGACCGACACAGACATTCTGCTGCCAGTTCTCCTGAGATGACAGTTACAGTTCTCCATAGAACTTATGAGCACCAACTGTCGTCTCCTGTCTCAGTAATGGGAAAGTCTGTCCTAACTTAGCACAGATTTTACCCGTGAAATGAGAATATTCAGAATACATGATCTTAAAGAAGCAGATTTCTCTGATAAAATATATTACAAAGTCGATTATTTTCATTTGCATTGTTGATTTATGAAAAAAAATATCTTTTTGTCCTACTATGTGTACATTTATTGTACTAGTCATGAACAGCATGCTTCCACTGACGTTAATGAATGATGTAAGGTGCCAAAAAGTTAAATGACCTCCAAAGTCTCTGCTGTGGACAGATGATAAATGTTCGATGTGGGATAATGTCTAAGATCAGCTTACCTGATGAATTGTGTCTGATGAAGAACAAGAATGGTCGATCTGCAACAAATCTGTGATTGGTCAAGCTCATTGCGGCAACGTGCATTCCTACAAGGAAAAGAAGATAAATTTGCCTTCTGTGTCTATTGTCTTGGTTTTCTATTAAGAAAATTTGTCCTTTAAAGGGTTTTCCGGTCTTAGGCCGGCGTCACACACAACTACAAAAAATCGGTCCGTTTTAGTCGGTCGATTGTTGGATCAAAATGCAAACATCACACATTCTTCTGTCATCCAATTTTCCTTCAAAGATGCGATTTAGTCGCATGTGTGTGTACCTTGTAACATCCGATTTTCATCCGACTTGCGAGAATTTCTCGCAGGCTTGCAAAACTGACATATAATGGATCCAAAAGAATAGTATTTCAATCACAAAAGAAAGAATAGATATATACACATAGAACACATATATATATATATACATGTCATTGTGACATGTATATATATATATATATATTTATAGTTCCTAGACTTCTACATACTGTAATAGCCGCTAATTCAATTGCCGGCTTTTGTGAAATCACAGAAGCCGACATGAAATGATACATTGTTTCCACACAGTTAACCATGTCATTTCCTGTATTTTGATATTTGTTTAGAACTTACAATTACATGAGTGTATTTGTGCAAAATTTCAGACATGTAGGGGTTAATTAAAGGTGTAAATTCGTTGAAAAAAAAATGCGTGGGCTCCCGCTGTATTTTCTCCACCAGACAGACAAAGCAAGCGAGTGGGGGCAGATAATAACAGCCTAGGGAGGGTACATTTTTTTTGTGCCCCCCCCTGGCTACTAACATCTGCCCCCAGACACCCCAGAAAGGGCAAATCTATAATTAGATTCGCCCTTTCTGGCACTTTGCCCGTCTATTCCCATTGCCCTGTAGCGGTGGCGAATGGGTTAATAATGTCACCTTAATGTCACCTTAGTATTGAAAGGTGACCTTAAGGCAGGTTAATAATTGAGAGCTGTCAATTAGACAACTATCAATTATTAATCCTATTGTATGATAGAAAAATCAAACACACACAGTTTAATAAAAAAGAAGTTTAATGAAATAATCACACAGTTTTTGACCATATTTTATTTTCCTGCTAAAACCATTTCCTGTAATAAAAATAAAATAAAAAAGCAAAATGATTCTTACCAATCCGATGTACAGTCAGGTCCCACGGTGTAATCCATCAGAAAGGGTTAACAGGTTACATGTCGCAGAGAGCTAATAATGCTGTCTCAGACCTGTATTCCCCTGAATGAATCAGTTACTCTCCCAGTGAAAGGAGAGGAATAGATTCATGAATGGAGCTTAATTGATTTATTGCCACTTTCACTTCAGTGACCTGACCTAACGTGAAAGTGGATACAATCAATTAAGCTTCATTCATTAATCACATCCTCTCCTGTCGGCAGGAGATAAGCTCATTCATTCAGGAGCTATCAGATGAGCACGCAGGATTACTTGCGCTGCTTATCTGATTGCTAGTTAACCCTTTGTGAAGGATTACATCGTGGGACGGGACAGATTGCCAGATAGGTAAGAATAATGTTGTTTTATTATTTTATATTTATTTTAGAAGAACAAGGGCTTCGAACGGATTAAGAGTGAAATAAAAGATGGTCAAAAATATGTGTTTTTATTTCATTAAAATTATTTATTCTTAAAGTGTGTGTGTTTTTTTATTTACTTCAATAGGATTAATAATTGATAGTTGTCTAATTGACAGCTCTCAATTATTAACCTGCCTTAAGGTCACCTTTCAATACTAAGGTGACATTAAGGTGACATTATTAACCCATTCGCCACCGCTACAGGGCAATGGGAATAGACGGGCAAAGTGCCAGAAAGGGCGAATCTAATTATAGATTTGCCCTTTCTGGGGTGTCTGGGGGCAGATGTTAGTAGCCGGGGGGGCACAAAAAAAATTTACCCTCCCTAGGCTGTTATTATCTGCCCCCACTCGCTTGCTTTGTCTGTCTGGTGGAGAAAATACAGCGGGAGCCCACGCATTTTTTTTCAACGAATTTACACCTTTAATTAACCCCTACATGTCTGAAATTTTGCACAAATACACTCATGTAATTGTAAGTTCTAAACAAATATCAAAATACAGGAAATGACATGGTTAACTGTGTGGAAGCAATGTATCATTTCATGTCGGCTTCTGTGATTTCACAAAAGCCGGCAATTGAATTAGCGGCTATTACAGTATGTAGAAGTCTAGGAACTATAAATATATATATATATACATGTCACAATTACATATATATACAGGTCCTTCTCAAAAAATTAGCATATAGTGCTAAATTTCATTATTTTCCATAATGTAATGATTACAATTAAACTTTCATATATTTTAGATTCATTACACACCAACTGAAATTTGTCAGGTCTTTTATTGTTTTAATACTGATGATTTTGGCATACAACTCCTGATAACCCAAAAAACCTGTCTCAAAAAATTAACATATTTCAACCGTCCAATAAAATAAAAGTGTTTTTTAAAAACAAACAAAAAAACCATCAAATAATAAAGTTCAGTTATGCACTCAATACTTGGTCGGGAATCCTTTTGCAGAAATGACTGCTTCAATGTTGCGTGGCATGGAGGCAATCAGCCTGTGACACTGCTGAGGTGTTATGGAGGCCAGGATGCTTCGATAGCGGCCTTAAGCTCATCCAGAGTGTTGGGTCTTGCGTCTCTCAACTTTCTCTTGACAATATCCCACAGATTCTCTATGGGGTTCAGGTCAGGAGAGTTGGCAGGCCAATTGAGCACAGTAATACCATGGTCAGTAAACCATTTACCAGTGGTTTTGGCACTGTGAGCAGGTGCCAGGTCGTGCTGAAAAATGAAGTCTTCATCTCCATAAAGCATTTCAGCCGATGGAAGCATGAAGTGCTCCAAAATCTCCTGATAGCTAGCTGCATTGACCCTGCCCTTGATGAAACACAGTGGACCAACACCAGCAGCTGACATGGCACCCCACACCATCACTGACTGTGGGTACTTGACACTGGACTTCAGGCATTTTGGCATTTCCTTCTCCCCAGTCTTCCTCCAGACT
Organism: Oophaga sylvatica; assembly: GCA_033576555.1. Lineage (NCBI taxonomy): Eukaryota > Metazoa > Chordata > Amphibia > Anura > Dendrobatidae > Oophaga > Oophaga sylvatica. Next base: position 161,984,905 of record JARQOD010000005.1, on the reverse strand, counting down.
CTGGCACCTTGATTTCCGAATGACATGCAAAATTTGCTTTCATCAGAAAAAAGTACTTGGGACCACTTAGCAACAGTCCAGTGCTGCTTCTCTGTAGCCCAGGTCAGGCGCTTCTGCCGCTGTTTATGGTTCAAAAGTGGCTTTACCTGGGGAATGCGGCACCTTTAGCCCATTTCCTGCACACGCCTGTGCACGGTGGCTCTGGATGTTTCTACACATCTGCTTCCTCAGGTCCCACTGCTTCCTCAGGTCCCCCAAGGTCTGGAATCGGTCCTTCTCCACAATCTTCCTCAGGGTCCGGTCACCTCTTCTCGTTGTACAGCGTTTTCTGCCACATTGTTTCCTTCCAACAGACTTCCCATTGAGGTGCCTTGATACAGCACTCTGGGAACAGCCTATTTGTTGAGAAATTTCTTTCTGGGTCTTACCCTCTTGCTTGAGGGTGTCAATGATGGCCTTCTTGACATCAGTCAGGTCGCTAGTCTTACCCATGATGGGGGTTTTGAGTAATGAACCAGGCAGGGAGTTTTTAAAAGCCTCAGGAATCTTTTGCATGTGTTTAGAGTTAATTAGTTGATTCAGAAGATTAGGGTAATAGGTCGTTTAGAGAACCTTTTCTTGATATGCTAATTTTTTGACACAGGTTTTTTGGGTTATCAGGAGTTGTATGCCAAAATCATCAGTATTAAAACAATAAAAGACCTGACAAATTTCAGTTGGTGTGTAATGAATCTAAAATATATGAAAGTTTAATTGTAATCATTACATTATGGAAAATAATGAAATTTAGCACTATATGCTAATTTTTTGAGAAGGACCTATATATATATATATATATATATATATATATATATATATATATATTCTATGTGTGTATATCTATTCTTTCTATTCTTTATTAAAGCTGTCAGTGTGATTTTACAGTATAGCCGGGGATGAATTGCCGGCTTTTCTAAAGGACACCGATGCGATTTAATCGGACGTCACACGTGCGGTCCGTTTGTAATCAGATTTTTCATCGCTCCCATAGACTTGCATTGGCGATAGTCGACCCACAATCGGTGACAATCGCAGCATGCTGCGATTGCACACGGACGTTTAAAACGGACCACAAAAAATCTGATACTAGGAGCTGCTCCATAGATTAACATAGGGCAGACTGCAATACGATATTTCATCGCATTGCAGTCGTCCGATTCTGTCGCCAGTGTGACGCCGGCCTTAGGGTCCAAGTCTGCAGACAGTCTATGTCTGAATCTAGACTGCAGACTTGTGAATCGCACACTGCATGCTGTAAGGATTCTCTGATGCCGGGAGCGGGCAAACACATGACCACAAGAATGCAATTTGCATACTTCTAGCTACACTTAGTCCAAGGCCGGGGTCACACTAGCGATGAATACGGACAAGTGCTATGCGATAAAACATCACATAGCACTCGGACCAGTATTCATCTATGGGGCAGCTCCCATCACCGTTTTTTTTCTCGGCCGTTTTCAACATGCGAGTGAAATTGCAGCATGTAAAGATTGTCACTGACACTCGGCCGAGTCTCGGTTCACTCGCACCCATATAAGTCTATGGGTGCGAGTGACACAGCGCACATCACTTAGATGTCATCCGAGTGCTGTGCGATTTACGTTGACCCCGGCAATGGAGTAGATGGAGAAATTCATATCTCCGTCTCCTCCGGAGCTGTGCTCCGATCGTTTATGTGCGAGAGGCTCGGAGCACAGTCGCATGACACTCGGCTCCCGCACGCAGCAGAGCAGGAGCCGATGGTCATTAGCATATCGCATCCGATGCCATACGCTAGTCTGACCCCGGCCCAAGAGTGATTCTCATGCACCACTAGTGGCTCCGTGCTGACTCGGTTAAAGCCTCCCACAAGGTCCAAAGCCATAGAAAATCCAAGATTCTGAGGCACCAGAGAAACTAGGGATAAAACATAACCTTTATTCCATCCTTTAAAAATCAAATGGTGAAATACAATTGAGGTAGACGAGTGAAGAAACGTTTCGGCCCACAAGAGCTTTATTCATGCCAGAATTTTTATTGTACTTCTGGCTTTAAAAAGGCCCTTTTGGGCCGAAATGTTGCTTCACTTATCTACGTCAATTGTATTTCACCATGTGATTTTAAAAGGATGGAATAAAGGTTATGTTTTATCCCTATTTTCTCTGGTGCCTCAGAATCTTGGATTTTCCATACTTTTGGCCACACTCTGACTAGATTTTGTCCAGCCTCGCTCAATACACTTGTAATGAGCGTGGCCGTGCCCATATAGTCGGTATGTGACCACATGTATGCAAATCACATGCTTGCCGTCACACAGCCACCGCTCCCAGCGCTGGCACAGGAGAATCCTCACAGTGTGCGGATTCACACAGAGTGACTGCAGACTTGTACCCTAAGGCCTCTTTCACACATCCGTTTTTTTTTGTATCAGGCATGATCCGTCGAACACCTGAAGGGACGGATCCGGCAACGAAATAAAAAAACTGATGCAACGGATCCGTTTTTTTGCTGGATCCGACCTGAACTTTTGAACCCAGAAAAAGAGGGTTTTGTATGCCCGGAGACACTGGAAAATGTAGTAGTAGTAGTAGTAGTAGTAGTAGTAGTAGTAGTAGTAGACCCTGATTTCCAGAATCCGGATCAGACTTTTGACGGATTGCACAAAAGTCTGATCCGGTTCCATTGACTTCTATTATTTCCGGCCGCCTGATGCGCCGCTTCAGGCACTATCAGGCGGCTCCGGTAAACAAAAAAAAGTTACATGCACCGTTTTGTCCGGCCGCCGGAATGTAAATTTCCGCCGGATCCGGACAAAAACGGATACAACGCAATGACATCAGGCGCCATCCGGCGCTAATGAAAGTCAATGCAAAAAAACGCATCCGGTACCGGATTCGTTTTTTTAGCAACACGCCGGATCATGCCTGATACAAAAAAACGGATGTGTGAAAGAGGCCTAAGGCTGGGGTCACACTTGTGAGTGTGAAGCGAGAAACTTGCGTGAGTCTCTCACATCAATACCCGATCAATAAAGAAATACATGCAGCCACACACTCCGGTCCCGAGTACCTGCGGCAGTGTTGGGTATTGATATGACCCCGGCCTAACACTGTAATCACACCACCGTATTGCATCCGATGCGATATGCTAATGACACTGGGCTCCTGCTCTGTTGCAAGAGTGAGCCGAGTGTCAGTGCTCTGTGCTCCGATCCATGAGAGAATCGCAGCACAGGTGTGAGGGAGACAGAGAAAGTAATTTCTCCTTCTCCTCCATGGTCTGACTCGGCGTATATCAGACTGCATTTGGATGACATCCGAATGCAGTCCGATGTTACACACACACCCATAGACTTGTATGAGTGAGACAAGTCTTGTTGCTAATCGCAGCATGCTGCCATTGTTCCATCATCCCGAAAATAATCCCAGATCTGCACTGTCCCATAGTATAACATTGGGCCGAGTGCTGTGTGATAAAACAGTTATGTGCTTGTGTGACCCCGGCCTTAGACTCTCCTACATCAGGGCATTTGTGACTACAAATTTTGCACTTTTCCTTGTTACACCACTGGAAGAAAAATTACATTCATTTCTAGCAGCTGTGCTGCAGAACACAGGTATTGAGAACTAACAGATCAACTTTTCATATCAGAAAATATCACTAAATTGTTCCACGCTTCTCCCACTGTCTGCACTGCGAATGGCTAAGAATAGAGAAATATCTCGCCGACTGCATGTCTCTGTGAGATAATTCACTGAATATGACCGGCTGTATCCTGAAAAAGAAAAATGTTCTCCCTTCTGTCAAAGAGGAATAGAATAAACTAATGTCTGGTTGTTTTACAGAAGAGATTTTTAAGTACACCTCTTACTTGTTTTACATGTACAGAAATGTATCTTATGTGAGAATGCAACATATTAATTGTATTGGGCACATTTGCCAATAGCATTTTTTATAAAAGTGGTTCATGCTGATTGATAAATCTGTTTAATCCGAAGGCTATGTTCCCACGATGCATTTTGCATCTTTTTTATGCAAAATAAAAGCCGCTTTATACAGTATCTGCAAAAGCTATGAGATTTCAGAAACCTGATGCACACAACTTCTTTTTTTCCTGACTGATTTGGAAAACTGCTGTTTTTTTGAGAACTGCGGCATTCCTTCCTTCAGCATTTTTGCAGTGTTTTTTTCCACTATAGAAAGCAGTGAGAATGGAAAAACACAAACGCAGCAAAACCTGCTTTAGGCCAGTTTCACATGTCAGTGTCTCCGGTACGTGTGGTGACAGTTTTCTCACGTACCGGAGACACTGACACACGTAGTGCCATTCAAATAAATGTTCGTGTGCAAAACACGCAGACATGTCCGTTTTCACCCAGACACACAGGCTGCAAAACGTGCCGCACACGTGCACACGGAGAACAGTGCACACTGTCCTCCGTGCGCAAGGACGGCCACCGGGGAAGAAGCTGCTTCTGTAAGCGCTCTTCCCTGGCGGCAGGTGCTGAAGACGGCTGCCATTCTCCCCTGCTCTGCCGCCGGGAGATTTCCTCCAGGAATTCCCAGCACAGAGTTCAGCGAGTCCATGCCTGCTCTGCCCCCTGTCTGCGGGACTCCGTGACCCATAGCAGCGATGGAGGAGCACGGCTCAGAGCTCCTGCAGCTGGAGCCCACTTGCTATCCTCCGTTGAGTGCTCCCCTCTCACCTGGTGCCAGTAACAAGTCCTGTCCTCCAGCCCTTGGTGCCCACACTCACCCGCGGACTCCCCGATGCCTGCTCCCCTCTCAGACAGCTGCTGGCAGAGCAGGTGAGAATGACAGCCGGCTACAGCACCTGCCACCGGGGAACAGTGCTTACAGTAGCGCTTCTTCCCCGGCGGCCGTCCGTGTGGTACTGATGTGGCACACGGGTGGCTAACGGTTGCCAGACGTGTGCCGCACGTAGTACACACACGGACACACAGACACTGATATCTCCGGCACTGGTTGTTCCGGTACCAGAAATATCAGGACGTGCAAAACCAGTCTTATGGTAGCAGCTTTTTTACTGCTAAGAGAGCAGGTTTGGGCTTCAGAATAAAATGCAGCAAAAAAGCTGCATGTGAACATAGTCTAAGGCTGTTTAGTCCAAGTTTACACTACTTTTTAATAGGTGCACTTTGTGCAAGAAACGTGCCCCACAATTTTGCATGATCTTGCATGTGTGGCTACACCTCTGGCCACTGGGCAAGAGAGACCACACCCCTTGTCAAACAGAGAAAAGTGTCTAAACTACATCATAAATAAGCTGCAAATCATGAAAAAGATTTTTTTTAATGCAAATTATGCCACAATTCTGGCACATTTAGCTTCATAAATACCGTATGGTCCAATGTGTTTTATGTCATTGTTAACCTGTTGATGCAGCAGCTTCGCTTCCAGCTTCAGTTACTTCAATGGAAACCTTCTGAACCACTTTGGAAATGTACAAGTTGGAAGTGTCTGAAAAGGATTTTGGGATAATTAATACAATAGAATGTTATATGAAGTATATTTTAGAATCTGTTGTAATTTACATCTAGTGGTTTCTAAGTGTGAACGCGCGAGTACTGGAAATGCTGAAGATCTCCCTGCAGATTTGGACGTGGGCGATCTGCTGAGCCTTAGCGATACCAGCCAGCTGACATAACTAGTCTCATCCACCAGCTGCACAATTGTTCGGAATGGAAACTGTTCAGTGGCTCTGTCAGGGCTTCGTCTGAGCCCTTCAAAGCGGGATTCGGACATTTGCATTCACGTGCCATTTACTATAATGATGCAGACGAACTTAGGGTATGTTTCCACGGTCAGGAAACGCTGCAGATTGGACGCTGTGTACAGCCACAGCGTTCAATCCTCAGCGTCCAGATGTTACAGCATAGTGGAGGTTATTTTATGAAATCCCATCTCCACTATGCGTTCAAACACGCAGGTGTTTAGGTATGCTAAAACGCTATGTTTTACATTGATTTTCACATCTGCAGAATAATTATTTTCGTTGTAAATTTTCACAGCAGATTTCACCCTTTTATAACTTTATTTCACAGTTGTTCTAAACTAAAAATACACTTTACACAAGAGGTGCGAAAGGACAAAAACTGGGGCACCTGTGCTTCTTTTTGGGTCTAATGAAACGGATTACTAGCCTTATTATTTACATTTAGCATAGTCCAATACCGTTTAGTTGTCGACCAATGTATGAAGTACTTTTCATTATGTCAATGAATCTCCCCTAAGTCAACATGCACATACAAGATACTGGGGTATTTACATCTCCAAAATCCTATCCCAATATGTAATAGGTGTAATAATAGAATTAGCAAATACCTCCTATTAGAAATGTATATAATCCTACAAAAATTCAGGAGTATGATGCTCCATAACAGAAATTAGAGCAAAAAAGGTCAAAACATATTTAAAGTTCAAAATTTTATCAATACAATTAAATAATATAGACCAGGGGTGGGGAATCTTTTTTCTGCCAAGGGCCATTTTGATATTTATACAATCCTTCGGGGCCCGTACAAACTCCACCCACAAAGTACATCCTGACTCTGGAACTGGTGTCAGGACGTAATCTTTCATTGCATGCCCTTCAGTAGTGAACACTGCATGTGTGTGCTAACAGAGCAAGAAGAAATTAATGAGCTGGTGGCAATCAAAATACAGCTCCCTGCCCAAGAATGCGGTCCCTGAGAATCTGCCAGGGGGCCTGATAAAAGGTCATCGAGGGCCGCAAATGGTCCCGGGGCCTGAGGTTCCCCACCCCTGATATAGACAAACAATACATGTTGACAGGGCCAGACTGGCCATCTGGAAATTCTGAAAAATGCCAGAAGGGCCTGTCTGGTTGTGGGCTGCCTTGTCTGCTACATTATCAGAATCTGCATCCTCAAGACACCCATACTGTTAACAGATGTGACAGAGCACAAAGTTGTGTGCTCCATCACTTACCCCAGCAGGCCTCGGGCATCTCTTCTGTCTGCGACCTGCTGGATGCCAGCACAAACAGGAGATGCGTCAGCGGTGCAATTATGTCACTGCATCACGCAGCCAGCATCCACTGCGAAAATGGCTAGAAAAGAAGTCAGACGCTGTGTGGATGAGGTGTCTGGATTGGTTGAGTATAGGGATTTTTTTTTATTTTTGGAGGGTTGTGGGGGACCATCAAACTATATATGGCGCTGTGAGTTGGACCATCATAGCATGTAAAGAGCTGTGGGGTGGACCACCATACTATATAGAGTACTGTTGGGGGACCATCATACTACATAGGGTGCTATGGGTGATCCATCATACTATATGGGGGGCTGTTTGGGGTACCATCATGCGACATAGGAGCTGTGAGGTGTATCATCATAATGTGTGGCCCAGCTATGTCAGGCACACACAAATCCAGGAGAATGCACAGGAAGGTAACCGCAACGCTTGATATTCATTCACTTACACTTCTCAGCATTGCCACTAGAGGCATATCAGACTATTTAGTAGTATGACGTAGCAAAGTTAGCAGTCAGTGTTCAGTCTAGTTCAGTGTTCAGTTTTTCCAGACAGTCTGTGCAGGAGGAGAGGAGTGGGCACAGTCTGTTTCCTGTCTGAGTACAGGGTAGTTCAGTCTCAGTCCAGTCTGGACTTGGAGGATGCTGAGAGCTGTTCAGTGAGCTCGGGAGAAAGCTGACATTTCCATCAAAAGCTACAAGTGCTTATGTTAAGAGCGAGAGCAGGGCGAAGGGCACAGTGGAGAAGACAGAGAGAAGTGCTTCAGGTATTGGATTACCTGCACTAATTCACCGGACACCGGGGTCCGAAGCGTTGCTAGTGTTTCAAGCATAGTAACAAGATACCCGGAGGCTTTCTGGACTACAGGTCGCAGAAGGTAGCCCTAAGCGCTGATACGTAACCGGAGTCAGGGAGAACGGGGACTTTGAGTCAAGCGCCAGACAAAAGTAAGGACTTAGTTCTCTCAACATCTGATAGTCAGAGACATAGAAGGCTCCACCACAATGTCAGCCGGGCTTGCCAGCTATTGAGAAAAGCTGGAGATTATAGAGTTAACTTCACTTCATGCAAGTTTGGACTCAGAGATAAATGAAGTAAAGGAGGCCTCTAACCTGCTCAGCGGTTACCCGAATGTGCATTCTCCACCCCGACCAGCTCCCCGGGATCTGCCTGAACCATCTACCAGTAAGGGTATGAAAAGAAGCTGCATTGTGTGTGACTGAATTCTTAACTACACCCTGCATCATCGCCATAGACTTCAGGGACCAGTCTCACCTGTGGGAGACTTACCACCCAGCTGCCCATAACATCCCCTGTGAAGATCCTTATAGCAGCGCTGGTCCAATTGATCAGACACCGCAGGTGGCGTCACGAACTAACTACAAATCCCCTGTAAATATTCCCCTTTGCATGACCGCCAGGGCCACGGACCGAGTCCCGTTGCCAGTGACATCTCCCATAGAAATCAATGGGCTCGGCTCCGAGTACCCCATAGCCCTGGTATCCACAATTGTGGTGCGAGTCATCTAATTTTGGCGTCACGAACAGGATGCGAAGCTTGCAATTGTGAGTCCTGTGTGCCTATATTGAACTGTTTGGTGAAAAAGACTGTTTGCTGCATTTGGCGCCAAATACCGCCATTTTACCACCAAATCGGCGCCCTGAGGTGCTGGTGAAGAAGGTGGGCGTGCATTCGTGGGCGTGTACCCCCCCTGTGGCGCGAAAGATATGGCCGCCCTCTCAAAATGTTACTATAATGTGCGGTCCTGCCCCACTGCTAAGGAAATCCGCCTCCTCTTCATCTTCTATGCAAAGAGGAGGAGACGCAAATCCCGCCTCCACGGAAGGGACCGGACTGTTCCTGATGGAAACTACAGTCTGGCCTGGGACGATATGGCGGAAGGACAGGAGAATCTGTGCGGAGGAGCGGAGGAGTACAAACCCTGCTCACCGGAGGATTTACTGCCTGTGCCGGAGCTGTCCCCAGATCGGGACACTGACCTCGCTATGCTGGAGCTGCAGAAAGAAAATGCGGTGCTCAGAAGACTAATCCAGCGTCATGCCGACCTGGAAGAGACCGAGAGACGCTGGCGTGCCCAGACACAGCGGCTGCTGTGGGACGCAGTGCTCTCTCCACAAGCATAATGCCGTCACCTGAGTTTCCAAGTTCCCTGCTGAAGAAGGCTGAAAAGAAACCGGAGGCTGCCCCCAAAAGTGCTGTACCTGATCCCACCGATGCGGAGGTGGAGGAGAAGGAGGCTGAGGAGGCCCTGCCCGTTCCGAAGTGCCAGCCAGGCCAGGAGGCCGCAGCAGATTACGGTTCCCCGGTAGGAACACCGGAGGGGTCCCAGCCATCATTGCCGGAAATCGACTGGGACGAGATGGAGCGTCTGGATGATGTGACTTACGACCTCCAAACCGGAAATGCTTGGCAACACTGTGAGAAAGAGAGACAATGGCAGGAGGAAGAGAGAAGGATACAGCGAGACCGACAGGAATGGCATGAAAAGTTCTTCGCTGATAAAGAAACCGTCCGCCGAGATAAAGGTACCCGACGGGAACCGCGGCGGCAGGGGTGCGTCACCGAATTTCAACTCCGCAAGGGCTGGGGCTTTATTCGGGAACTGGGCCTCTATCAGGGGGTCTTTGTAAGCCGCCGGGATGTGGAATCCCACCTGCCCATCGGTCATCCTGGGAGGGATCTGATAAATGGGGACATCGTTACTTACACCCGGCACTGGGGTTTAAAGGGATGGTATGCCCTAAATGTTTCCATTGTCAGAGACCCCGTCCCCGACGCCGGTAACGTACACAATGCCGCAGCGTCCCAGTCCCGGGCTCCCACAGCACTAGACCGAGCATTGGAGTCGCCCCCTGCATACTCATCTCAACCTACGTCGCCCCCTGTATCGCAATCAGTGACCCAATCTGCATCGCAAGTTAATGTGGCCCCTGCAGCGACGCAATCGGCGTCCTACAGAAAAGAAGTACCCATTGGGTCCACCGTTAGAAAGAGAACTGTGGCCACTCAAACGCTGATAGCAGGCCATGACTTGTTTGTTATGCGTTCAAAAGAACACCGCGTCGTTCCAGCCCCAGGAGTGGAAGACGTTATTGAAGTTTACAAGAAAGATGAAAATCAGTAGGACCCAGACAGGGGTTTACTGCGCCTTCCAGGGACCAGTCTCACCTGTGGGAGACTTACCACCCAGCTGCCCCATAACATCCCCTGTGAAGATCCTTATAGCAGCGCTGGTCCAATTGATCAGACACCGCAGGTGGCGTCACGAACTACAAATCCCCTGTAAATATTCCCCATTGCATGACCGCCAGGGCCACGGACCGAGTCCCACTGCCAGTGACATCTCCCATAGAAATCAATGGGCTCGGCTCCGAGTACCCCATAGCCCTGGTATCCACAATTGTGGTGCGAGTCAATAATATAAAAGGATCTGTGGGGTGTACCATCATACAATATAGATGGGGTCTGGGGGGGACCATCATACTACACTGTGTGCAGAATTATTAGGCAAATGATTATTTTGAGCACATCATCCTTTTTATACATGTTGTCCTACTCCAAGCTGTATAGGCTTGAAAGCCAACTGCCAATTATGTAAATCAGGTGATTTGCATCTCTGTAATGAGGAGGGGTGTGGTCTTATGACATCAACACCCTGTATAAGGTGTGCTTAATTATTAGGCAACTTCCTTTCCTTTGGCAAAATGGGTCAGAAGAGAGATTTGACGGACTCTGAAAAGTCAAAAATTGTGAGATGTCTTGCAGAGGGATGCAGCAGTCTTGAAGTTGCCAAACTTTTGAAGCGTGATCACTGAACAATCAAGCGTTTCATGGCAAATAGCCAACAGGGTCGCAAGAAGCGTGTTGATAAAAAAAGGCTCAAAACAACTTCCCAGGAATTGAGGAAAATCAAGCGTGAAGCTGCCAAGATGCCATTTGCCACCAGGTTTGCCATATTTCAGAGCTGCAACGTTACTGGAGTATCAAAAAGCACAAGGTGTGCCATACTCAGGGACATGGCCAAGGTAAGGAAGGCTGAAAAACGACCACCTTTGAACAAGAAACATAAGATAAAATGTCAAGACTGGGCCAAGAAATATGTTAAGACTGATTTTTCTAAGGTTTAATGGGCTGATGAAATGAGAGTGACTCTTGATGGCCAGATGGATGGGCCCGAGGCTGGATCAGTAAACGGCAGAGAGTTCAACTCGACTCAGACGCCAGCAAGGTGGAGGTGGGGTACTGGTATGGGCTGATATCATCAAAGATGAACTTGTGGGACCTTTTCAGGTTGAGGATGGAGTGAAGCTCAACTCCAAGACCTACTGCCAGTTTCTGAAAGACACCTTCTTCAAGCAGTGGTACAGGAAGAAGTCGGTATCATTCAAGAAAAACATGATTTTCATGCAGGACAATGCTCCATCACATACATCCAAATACTCCACAGCGTGGCTGGCCAGTAAAGGTCTAAAAGAAGAAAAAATAATGACATGGCCCCCTTGTTCATCTGATCTGAATCCCATAGAGAACCTGTGGTCCCTCATAAAATGTGAGATCTACAGGGAGGGAAAACATTACACCTCTCGGAACAGTGTCTAGGAGCCTGTGGTGGCTGCTGCACCCAATGTTGATCGTAAACAGATCAAGCAAATCACAGAATCTTTGGATGGAAGGCTTTTGAGTGTCATCGTAAAGAAAGGTGGCTATGTTGGTCACTGATTTTTTTTTTTGGTTTTGAATGTCAGAAATGTTTATTTCTAAATTTTGTGTTGTTATATTGGTTTACCTGGTGAAAATAAACAAGTGAGATGGGTATATATTTGGTTTTTATTAAGTTGCCTAATAATTCTGCACAGTAATAGTTACCTGCACAAACAGATATCCTCCTAAGATAGCCAAATCTAAAAAAAAAAACCACTCCAACTTCCAAAAATCTTAAGCTTTGATATTTATGAGTCTTTTGGGTTGATTGAGAACATAGTTGTTGTTCAATAATAAAAAGAATCCTCTCAAATACAACTTGCCTAATAATTATGTAAACAGTGTACAGTCATGGCCAAAAGTTTTGAGAATGACACAAATATTATATTTTCACATGATCTGCTGCCCTCTGGTTTTTATGTGTGTTTGACAGATGTTTTTATCACAGACAGAAATATAATAATTGCAAACATATGAGTAACAAAAGCTTATATTGACAGTTAGAATGAGTTAATGCAGCAAGTCAATATTTTCAGTGTTGACCCTTCTTCTTCAGGACCTCTGCAATTCTCCCTGGAATGCTCTCAATCAACTTCTGGACCAAATCCTGACTGATAGCAGTCCATTCTTGCACAATCAATGCTTTCATTTTATCAGAATTTTTAGGTTTTTGTTTGTCCACCCGTCTCTTGATGATTGACCACAAGTTCTCAATGGGATTAAGATCTGGGGAGTTTCCAGGCCATGAACCCAAAATCTCTATGTTTTGTTCCCTGAGCCATTTAGTTATCACCTTTGCTTTATGGCAAGGTGCTCCATCATGCTGGAAAAGGCATTGTTGATCGCCAAACTGCTCTTGGAGGGTTGGGAGAAGTTGCTCTTGGAGGACATTCTGGTACCATTCTTTATTCATGGCTGTGTTTTTAGGCAAGACTGTGAGAGAGCCGATTCCCTTGGCTGAGAAGCAACCCTACACATGAATGGTTTCAGGATGCTTAACAGTTGGCATGAGACAAGACTGGTGGTAGCGCTCACCTTGTCTTCTCCGAATGAGGCGTTTTCCTGATGTCCCAAACAATCGAAAAGGGGATTCATCAGAGAAAATAACTTTACCCCAGTCCTCAGCAGTCCACTGCCTGTACCTTTTGCAGAATATCAGTCTGTCCATGATGTTTTTTCTGGAGAGAAGTGGCTTCTTTGCTGCCCTCCTTGAGACCAGGCCTTGCTCCAAGAGTCTCCGCCTCACAGTGCGTGCAGATGCACTCACACCTGCCTGCTGCCATTCCTGAGCAAGCTCTGCACTGCTGGTAGCCCGATCCCGCAGTTGAAACACTTTTAAGAGATGGTCCTGGCGCTTGCTGGTCTTTCTTGAGCACCCTGAAGCCTTTTTGGCAACAATGGAACCTCTCTCCTTGAAGTTCTTGATGATGCGATAGATTGTTGACTGAGGTGCAATCTTTCTAGCTGCAATACTCTTCCCTGTTAGGCCATTTTTGTGCATTGCAATGATGACTGCACGTGTTTCTTTAGAGATAACCATGGTTAACAGAAGAGAAACAATGATGCCAAGCACCAGCCTCCTTTTAAAGTGTCCAGTGGTGTCATTCTTACTTAATCATGACAGATTGATCTCCAGCCATGTCCTCATCAACACCCACACCTGTGTTAATGGAGCAATCACTGAAAAGAGATTAGCTGGTCCTTTTAAGGCAGGGCTCCAATGATGTTGAAATGTGTTTTGGGGGATAAAGTTCATTTTCTAGCCAAATATTGACTTTGCAAGTAATTGCTGTTAAGCTGATCACTCTTTATAACATTCTGGAGTATATGCAAATTGCCATTAGAAAAAGTGAAGCAGTAGACTTTGTAAAAATTAATATTTGTGTCATTCTCAAAACTTTTGGCAATGACTGTATTTAGTGGGCTGTTGGAGAGACCATCATACTATATGGGGGACTGTGAGGTGGACCATCATACTACAAGCTGTGATGTGGACCATCATACTATATAGGGGGCTATAAGTGGATAGATCATATTATATGGGGGGTTATCAGAAGGTAACATCATACTATATAGGGGTTGTGAGGTGTATCATCATAATATATAAGGAGCTGTAGGGTGTACCAGCATTCTATATAGTGGGTGTTGGGTGTACTATCATACTATAAAGGCTGTTGGTGGGACCATCATGCAATATGGGGGTGTGTGAGGTGGTCCATCATACTATATAGCGGGCTGTTATGTGGACCATCATACTATCTAAGGGACCGCCATGCAGTATTGGGGCTATGGGAGATATTCATAGTGTACTGGGGATCTATCATACTGTGTGGGGTGGCTGTGGGGGGACTATCATATTGTGTAGGGTGGTTGTGGTGGATATCATACTGTGTGGAATGGCTATGGTGGACATTATTCTGTTTGGAGGTCTATGGGGTACATTATACTATGTTGGGGATTGTGGTGACCATCATACTGTATGGGATGGTTATCTGGGCTGTGGGGTCCTCGTACTGTATTGGGGCTTTGGTGGACATTACACTTTATATAAGGGCCTGTGGTGGACATCATACTGTGTGGGGGTTTGTGGTGCCCCTCATACTGTATTTTGGGGGCTGTGGTGGATACCATACTGTATGGGAGGCTGTGGTGACAATCTTACTGTGTGGGGTGCTGTAGAGCATCAAACTTTATGTAAGGTTTGTGGGGCAATCATACTGCATGAGGTCATACTTTGTGGGGGCAAATTACTCTACGGGGATCATGAAAAGGGTATCATAGTGAGTGAGACCATTTAGGGGCTTCAGTAGAGGCAAAATAACTGTTTAAGTCCTGCAATACATTTGCTTCTCCGTGACTGTGACGTGATAGGACTTTTTCTAAGCGGCGCTTGTTATTTCTATGTACGCTCCTGCTCAGGAGCATTATTACAATAAAGAGGCACTGAGGGTCATTGTTAAAAAGTGGCACAATGATGGGTTGTTATTATTTTAGGGGAAGCAAGGAGGCATTATTATTTTTAATTAAGGGATATTTTAATCATTTGAATGAGGTACAGGGTCATAATTACAAGAAGCCATTTGGAGTACTATTAAAGTAGGCACAGGTGAATTATTATAAGGCATCACAAGTTGTAATTTGTGTAGAGGTAGTAAAATGTGAGGAGGGTCCTGCAAAATCAGTAAAGCTAAGATGTCTGTGTGTTACATTTTGCAGGGACAAGCTACGGATGGAATAAGAGGTCATGGTGATCTGGACCAAATGAAAAGGAAAAGGGAAAATGAATGACAACAATCAGTGAGACGCCACGGTGAGAACCTGCACAATATACACATATATGGTCTGCAGAGCACTGGTGTAAAATTGATATTACCATTATATGGTCACTGTATGGTGGTAATATCAGTCTTAGTGTAGTGGTTTTGGTTAAAGTAGGTGTCCAAGCTTGAAGTTCAAGTCTACAGTGGCTCTATGTGAGTATTTGACTGTGGACTTCTGAATCCTCACAGTGTAGACATTGCACGCTGTGAGGATTCTCCGGTACTGGGGCTTGGATTTGGTGATCATGCGCTGTGGCGTAACTTGAACAGCATGGGCCCCAAAGCAAAAGCTCTAATGAGGCCCCCAAATTATTGAAAGTCTTTAATAGCATTGGTCTCTTTGTATAGGCCAAAGGCACTTTTGGGTCCCCCTAGGCTCCAAGGCCCAGGCATGATAGCAACCCTCGCACCTACTGTAGTTACACCCCTGATCATGTAACAACAAGTATGTGATTTGCATACATATGGTCACCTGCTAACAGGGCCGGTTTTAGAGAAAGTGGGGCCCTGGGCAAAAGTTTAAAGTGTGACCCCAAATGCTCACATATTTTACATCACAGAAACATTTCGACTGTATTTACAGGTGCAGAGTTCAGGCCATTAAACAAGCGTGATCAATGGCATTGAAGTTGTTCGATGCTTGTTCCTGAGTTTCTTTACACCAGCTGAGAAAGAATGATGGAGACAGATAGTTCTCAATACAGTATAATGCACTCCCCATGGTCCTTGAGAGAGTATAATGCAGCCCCCCTCAGAGTATACTGCAGCCCCCTCATAAAGTATACTGCAACCCCCCCTCATAGAGTATACTGCAACCTGCCTCATAGAGTATAATGCAGCCCCCCTCATAGAGTATAATGCAGCCCCTCTCATAGAGTATACGGCAACTCCCCTCAAAGTACACTGCAACCCCCCTCATAGAGTATACTGCAGCCCCCTTCAGAGTATTCTGCAGCCCCCCTCAGTGTATACTGCAGGTCCCTAAGAGTATACTGCAGCCCCCTCAGCGTATACTGCAGGCCCCTTCAGAGTATACTGCAGCCCCCTCAGCGTATACTGCAGGCCCGCTCAGAGTATACTGCAGCCCCCTCAGAGTATACTTCAGCTACCCACACACACACAGTATAATGCAGCCCTCCTCCACACACAGTATAGTGCATCTTCCCCCACATGCAGTATAATGCAGCCCCCCTCCACACACACAGTATAATTCAGCCCCACACCACACAAAGTATAATTCAGTCCCACACCAGACACAGTATAATGCAGCCCCCACTACACACAGTATAATGCAGCCCCCTCCACATATATTATAGTGCAGCTCACCTCCACACACAGTATAGTGCAGCTCCCAAAGCACACAGTATAGTGCAGCTCCCCAAAACACATAGTATAGTGCAGCTCCCCAACACAAAGTATAATGCAGCTCCCCCTCAACACATAGTATAGTGCATCTCCCCAACACACAGTATAGTGTAGCTCCCCTCCAACACACAGTATAGTGCAGCTCCCCAACACATAGTATAGTGCAACTCCCCCAAAAACACATAGTATAGTGCAGCTCCCCAACACACAATATAGTGCAGCTCCCCAACACACAGTGCAATGCAGCTCCCCACACACAGTATAATGCAGCCCTCCTCCACACACAGTATAGTGCAGCTCCCCAACACACAGTATAGTGCAGCTCCCACAACACACAGTATAGTGCAGCTCCCCAAACAAACAGTACAGTGCAGCTCCCCAACACACAGTATAGTGCAGCTTCCCTCCAACACACAGTATAGTGCAGCTCTCCCCACACACAGTACAGTGCAGCTCCCTCAACACAGTATAGTGCAGCTCCCCTTCAACACAGTACAGTGCAGCTCCTCCAACACACAGTATAGTGCAGCTCCCCCCAACCAGTACAGTGCAGCTCCTCAGCACACAGTAAAGTGCAGCTCCCCCAACATACAGTACAGTGAAGCTTCCCCAACACACAGTACAGTGCAGCTCCCCCCAACACACAGTATAGTGCAGGCACACATAGTATAATGCAGACCACACATTCTCACACACACGCAATAATGCATATATATATACACACACACAAACTTACACAATACTCACCCCTCCTCCTTGTTCCCTGCGTTGCTCAAAGCTCCGCTCCGGTCTCATCGGCTCCACTGCTGGCACTGCATGGCGCAAGATTAAGTGACGTCATCGCATGCCTGCTGAGTCACAAGCAGAGGGGGGAGTGATGGGAGAGGGAGCGTCACATGACGCTCTCCTCCATCACTGCTTTCAACTGATAAGTTGAATCAGCGATGGGGGCGGCAACTGGCCCCTCAACGGCCGTGTAGTGTGCCGCTATTAGCGGCATGCCACTGGCTCAGCTGGGGGCCCCTGAAGGAGCGGGGGCCCTAGGCAGCTGCCTGGTCTACCTTCCCCTAACGCCTGTCCTGCCTACTAACTAGACATGTACAGGCTTGCTCAATACAAGTGAAATTTGCAATGCCGAGTACAATTATGATGATCGCAGCTTCTAGCCTCCCATGGAGACTACTGAAGCAAGTGAGAAGTAAGATTAAAATGTTTTTAAAAATATTAAAAAATGTAAAAATATAAAAGTTTAAATCGCCCCCCATTTGACCCATTCAAAATAAAACAAATAAAAAATACACATATTTGGTATGGCCGCGTTCAGAATTGCTTGATCTATCAACATATAAAAAGAATGAATCTGATCAGTAAACAATGTAGTGAGAAAAGTCAAAACGCCAGAATAAGTTTTTTTGGTCGCCGCAACATTGCATTAAAAAGCAATAACTGGTGATCAAATCATCGTATCTGCACTAAAACAGTTTCAGTAAAAATGACAGCTCAGCGAGCAAAAAATTAGCCCTCACCGAGCCCCAGATCCCGATAAATAAAGACGCCTCTTGTTCTGCCTTCATACACGTTGACACGGTGTGCAATCTAGCATACAGCCTAAACCACGATTCCGTACTCCAAATAAGCAGACTGTCCTCTGTAGTCTAACTTGTTTATTGGTGAACAGTATAGAACATGCGCGGTAAAACTATAAAAATAAAATGACATAGATAAGTATTGGGCATACAGCGGACACTTTACAATTAACAGGAACGTATACAGTATGATGCAAACTTTACACAGGATTCTAATAACATCTCCTATGCACTGGCTGCTATACAGTTAATAACCTCCTAAACACTGCATTGCTAGAGAAGATATTGATCTTACTAGATATGCTTTACCAGGATAGCAAACTCAAGTTGGAGAGGTTACAGGAGAGCACGTGAACACGTGTATTCCTGAAGTACATGGAAGAAAATGGAGATCTTCTTCCCAGAATACCTTGCTTCAATCCCAAAATTCAATACTCTATCTGCTTGTTAAAGGCACAGGCTATAAATTCAGCCACCACTAGATGGTGCTATAGCAAACAAACCAGCACACAATACAAAACATACTGCCCTGTACTCAGATTGACAGAACACCTCTTAAATAGAAAAGAACCTTTACATATTTGGCATCTATGAACTCATAATGGCTTGGAGAATCATAATAGCAGGTCAGTTTTAGCATTTGGTGAATATTGTATAGCTTACTGTACATTTATTTAATCAATAAAAAAAATCTGGAAAAATGGCATGGGGTCCCCTGACATTGTATTAACCAGCAGAGGGAAAGTGGACAGCTTGGGGCAGATGTTTATAGCTAGTGAAGGGGGTAATACTCATGGAGCTTCCCAGGCTAATAATATCAGCTCACAACTGTATAGTTAGCCTTTCCTGGTTAATAAAATGGAAACTGACTTAATTGGCTATAAACTCAAAGGATCTTTCTGCGGGCACCACGAACGTGAAATTTCTCACACAAGCACGAGCAGCTCAGAGTCTCTGCTGGATGTCAGGCTGTATAGTAGCATCATGCAACCATGCAGCCTGCCATCATGAATTATTATCTTCTCGGCGGACATGTGAGGAATATGGTTGTTTATTTTTTAAATTTATTATTATTATTTTCATTCTGTTAGATGACACATTGTCTTCAGTGGACTGGGCGTTGATGTGAGTAAAGCGGGTCTGGTTTAATTTAGATTCATTAAAGGAGGCTGTGACATTATGTAACGGGTCTGGTGGGTGTAACTACTGACGAGACAGGTCAGGTTGGTGGAACCACAAAGCTTTATTATACAAGAGAGTTTACTTGTAAGAGAGCGGGTGGCACCCGGGAAAAGGGCAGGGAATCACGGCAGGGGATATAGGTAGTCTCTGGACAGGCAGGTTTGTCACAGCAAGTGACCAAGGAAGTCTCTGGGCAGGCAGGTTGTAACGGTAAGTAACCGAGGCAGTCTCTGGACAGGCAGGCTGTCACGACAAGTGACCAGGCAGTCTCTGGACAGGCAGGTTGTCACAGCAAGTGACCAAGGCAGTCTCTGGGACAGGCAGGTTGTCACAGCAAGTGACCAAGGCAGTCTCTGGGACAGGCAGGTTGTCACGGCAAGTGACCAGGCAGTATCTGGACAGGCAGGTTGTCACAGCAAGTGACCAAGGCAGTCTCTGGGACAGGTAGGTTGTCACGGCAAGTGACCAGGCAGTCTCTAGACAGGCAGGTTGTCACGGCAAGTGACCAAGGCAGTCTCTGGGACAGGCAGGTTGTCACGGCAAGTGACCAGGCAGTCTCTGGACAGGCAGGTTGTCACGGCAAGTGACCAGGCAGTCTCTAGAACAGGGCAGGCATATACGACCTGATATGGTGGAGCCTCCAGGTAGGCTGCAGTCGGATGGCAGATGATCGCTCCCAGGTGAGCAGGCAAGAGCCGTGGATCTCTGCAGATGATGTCCGAACTTCCGGATGGAGCTGCAGTCGGATGGCAGATGATCGCTCCCAGGTGAGCAGGCAAGAGCCGGGATCTCCGCAGATGATGTCCGAACTTCCGGATGGAGCTGCAGTCGGATGGCAGATGATCGCTCCTAGGTGAGCAGGCAAGAGCCGGGGATCTCTGCAGATGACGTCCGAACCTCTGGATGGAACTGCAGATGGATGGCAGACAGGCAAGCCGACAGGTAACAGGCAGGTAACTGGAATCAGGAGCTGATGGCTGAAACAGAGTTAGACTGCACAGGAACAACATTGCTCGGGCACCTACATTAAGGAGGAAGCCCTTAATATAGGGTGGAGTCCTCCAGCATTGGCTGGAGACTGATTTGGAAAATGCGCGCGGCTCCTTTAAGAGCGGGGGAGGGTGCGGGCGCGCGCCCTAAGGCCAGTAGCAGGGAAGGAGCGCGCGGGACCAGCAGGGCGGAAGGAGGACGCCATAGGCGCAGAGGAGGCTGGGAGCACTGAGGACGCTGAGCGCAGGTGAGGAGAGCGACGTCCCTGTCTGGCAGCAGGCAGGGACGCGGGCGCTACAGTACCCCCCCCTCTAGGCCCCCCCTTCTTTAGGCCAGAAAGAAATTTAGCTAGGATAAGAGGGGCATGGATGTTCTCCCGAGGCTCCCAGGTTCTCTCCTCAGGACCAAACCCCTTCCAATCCACCAAAAAATAAGTCTTTCTTCCTACCCTTTTTGTGGCCAGAATGTTCTCTACCTCAAATTCATCATCAGCAGACACTGGAGCAGGAGGTGTACCTGTAGACTTAAAAAAAGAGTTAAGAACCACAGGTTTGAGGAGAGATACATGAAAAGAATTAGGAATTCTCAAATTGGCCGGGAGTTTCAATTTATAGGACACCGGATTGATCTGACTGATGATCTCAAAAGGACCGATGAACCGAGGACCTAACTTGTAGGACGGAATTTTGAGTCGAACATATTTGGACGAAAGCCAGACTTTGTCCCCAGGACGGAATTGAGGAGGATCCAGACGTTTTTTGTCAGCATGTCTTTTCATGCGCTCGGATGACTGAATGAGTGCGGACCGGGTACTCTCCCAGATGGAGGAGAATTCTCTAACCAGAGATTCCGCAGCTGGATTGTCCACAGAGATGGAAACAGGGACAGGGATCCGAGGGTGCTGACCGAAGACTACAAAAAACGGAGACTTGGTGGAGGATTCGCTCTCATGATTATTGTAGGAGAATTCGGCCCAAGGCAGGAGCTCCACCCAGTCAGAATGGTGGGCATTAACGAAGTGTCGAAGATAACTGGTCAAATTCTGATTTATTCGTTCAACTTGTCCATTTGGACTGTGGGTGGTAAGCGGAGGAAAAATCCAGGGTGACGTCTAGCAACTTACAAGTGGCTCTCCAGAAACGTGAGGTGAACTGAACCCCACGATCCGACACAATGTGACGAGGCAGACCATGAAGACGGAAGATGTGGCGGATAAAGTCTTTAGCCAACTCGGGTGCAGACGGAAGACCTGGCAGAGGAATGAAGTGAGCCATCTTAGAAAAGCGGTCAGTGACCACCCAAATGACTGTACAACCAACAGAGACGGGAAGATCAGTAATGAAGTCCATGGCTATATGCTGCCAGGGGGCAGCGGGTACAGGAAGCGGAAGAAGACGGCCGGTGGGCAGGTGTCTCGGAACTTTGTTGCGGGCACAGGAAACACAGGCAGAAACAAAGTCTATTACGTCTTTGTGCAGGGTAGGCCACCAATAATGCCGGGTAATGAGTTGGAGGGTCTTTTTTTGACCAGCGTGGCCAGCGAGTTTAGACGAGTGACCCCAATGTAGGATTCTCTTCCGATCGGTTTCTGATATGAACGTCTTACCAGGAGGGAGACGATTTAGACTCACGGGAGCCACCTGCATCACTCTGGCGGGATCGATGATATGTTTAGGCTCATCTTCGAGATCCGACACCAGGAAAGACCGAGACAAGGCATCCGCCTTGACGTTTTTGTCAGCTGGGCGAAAATGCAAAAGAAAATCGAAGCGGGCAAAAAACAAGGGCCACCGGGCTTGGCGAGGATTAAGTCTCTGTGCCTGCTGGAGGTATGCCAGATTTTTGTGGTCCGTGTAGATGATTACCGGATGAAGAGCCCCTTCGAGTAGGTAACGCCACTCCTCCAATGCCAACTTAATGGCCAATAACTCTCGATCTCCTATGGAGTAGTTGCGCTCGGAGGAGGAGAAGAGTTTGGAGAAGAAACCGCAGGATACCATCCTCCCGGATGGCGATTTTTGGGTAAGAACCGCTCCGGCTCCAGCAGAGGAAGCGTCCACCTCCAGGAAGAACTGCTTGTTGCCATCCGGGCGATGCAGCACTGGAGCGGAAGAGAAGGCCTGTTTCAGAGAAAGGAAGGCCTCCTCTGCTTCGGTCGTCCACTGTTTGGGGTTAGCATCCTTGCGAGTGAGCGCTGAGATTGGAGCAGTCCTGGAAGAGAAGTGCGGTATGAAGAGACGGTAATAGTTGGCAAATCCCAGGAACCGCTGAATGGCCTTCAACCCCTCCGGTCGGGGCCACTTCTCGATGGCAGACAGTTTCTCCGGATCCATTCGTAGACCTGTTTGAGAGATAATGTAACCCAGAAACGGAAGCGATGTCTGCTCAAAGAGGCACTTCTCATATTTGGCGAAGAGGTGATTCTGCCTGAGCCTGAGCAGAACCTGACGAACATCCCTCCGGTGAGACTGAAGATCGGAGAGAAGACCAAGATGTCGTCAAGGTACACCACAACGCAGGAGTAGAGGAGGTCCCGGAAGATGTCATTGACCAACTCCTGAAAGACTGCTGGAGCATTACAGAGACCAAAGGGCATCACCAAGTACTCGTAGTGGCCGTCCCGGGTGTTGAATGCCGTCTTCCATTCATCTCCTCGACGGATACGAACCAGGTTGTATGCTCCACGAAGATCTAGTTTGGTGAAGACTCTAGCCCCTCTAAGACGATCAAACAGTTCTGGAATGAGCGGAAGAGGGTACTTATTCTTCACCGTGATCGAATTTAGGCCTCTGTAGTCAATACAGGGACGGAGAGATCCGTCTTTCTTTTTAACGAAGAAGAAACCTGCTCCCGCTGGGGAGGTAGATTTCCGGATGAATCCCTTTGCTAAGTTCTCCTCGATATATTCGGACATCGACCTGGTCTCAGCAGCAGACAACGGGTAAATACGCCCACGGGGAGGCGTAGTACCGGGCAACAGGTCAATCGGGCAATCATATGGTCTATGCGGGGGTAATGTCTCTGCTTCCTTTTTATTGAAGACATCAGCAAATGACCAATATGGAATCGGGAGTCCAGGTAGATTAGCAGGTGTAGGAGAAGAATAGACAGGATGAACAGGCACCAGACACGTTTTATGACAGTCCTGTCCCCAGCGAAGAACCTCTCCATTCTGCCAGTCGAGCACAGGTGCATGTTTTTGGAGCCAAGGCAGACCTAGTAAGAAAGCATGAGAGAGTCCAGGTAAAACATGAAACGAGATGCTCTCAGAATGCAACATTCCCACCTGCAGGGTTATGACTTCGGTGATAAGTCGTATGGGACGAGGTAGGAGGCCCCCATCCACAGCAGCAACAGATACCGGTTCAACAAGAGGTTTGGTGGGAATGTGATACTTCTCTACTAGAGCCTGTGACACGAGATTCCCAGCTGCTCCAGAATCAAGTTGGGCCATTTCGAAGTGGCGGTTCTTACCGAGCAGGATTGAAACCGACAGCAGCAGGGATGAAGAGGATTTATTTTTGTCTAGATTGACCTCTCCGAGCGAACCTAGACACAGGCGTTTCCCGACTTCTCCGGACAGGTTTGGATCCAGTGCTCCTTACTGCCGCAGTAGAAGCAACTTTTCTCGGCACGGCGTGAGTCCTGACGGGCTTTGACCATCTTGGTCTGGTCGACCTGCATAGGCTCAGCAGTGTGCACCTGAGGAGAAACGGAAGAGGTTATAGATCTCTGACACGCGGGTGCAAGAGGGGAAAATTGTTTTTTACGGGTGATCTATTTGGCTCGTTCCTGGAACCGCAGATCAATTCGATTGGCAAGATTTATTAAATCATCTAGAGAGGTTGGAACGTCCCGACCGGCAAGTTCGTCTTTAATACGGCCGGACAGACCCTCCCAGAAGACCGAAATTAGAGCTTCATTGTCCCAAGTTAGTTCTGAGGCTAAAGTCCGGAACCGTATGGCATATTGACCAACGGTGAGGCTCTCCTGACGGAGACGCAGCAGAGATGATGCAGAGGAAGTCTTCCGTCCAGGTTCGTCGAATACCTTCCGGAAGGCCGAGAGAAAAGCAGGCAGGTCAGATACCAGAGGATCCTCTCTCTCCCAGAGAGGATTAAGCCAGGCCAGGGCCTCTCCGGTAAGATGGGACATGATGAAGGCAATTTTGGCCCGGTCAGAGTTAAACTGGTGTGCCAGGAGTTCAAAATGCAGGGTGCACAGATTAATGAAACCCCGAGTCAGAGCAGGATCGCCTCCAAACCTAGGAGGAGCTGACAGTCGGGGTCCGGGAATGGAAACCACGGAATTGGGAATCAGCGGGACTGACGGATTATGAGTCATGGCTCCAGCGATGGTTGCTGGTGATGAATTCAGAGTGTCCAGACGGGAATTGACGTTCCGCAGGTGACCCAGGATGGCCTCCTGTTGAGACCTCTGGCGAGACAGCTCATGACACAGTTCCGGGAGTGAAGGGGTTTGGGTGCCACCGGGTTCCATGGCCCGAGCAAACTGTAACGGGTCTGGTGGGTGGAACTACTGACGAGACAGGTCAGGTTGGTGGAACCACAAAGCTTTATTATACAAGAGAGTTTACTTGTAAGAGAGCGGGTGGCACCCGGGAAAAGGGCAGGGAATCACGGCAGGGGATATAGGTAGTCTCTGGACAGGCAGGTTTGTCACAGCAAGTGACCAAGGAAGTCTCTGGGCAGGCAGGTTGTAACGGTAAGTAACCGAGGCAGTCTCTGGACAGGCAGGCTGTCACGACAAGTGACCAGGCAGTCTCTGGACAGGCAGGTTGTCACAGCAAGTGACCAAGGCAGTCTCTGGGACAGGCAGGTTGTCACAGCAAGTGACCAAGGCAGTCTCTGGGACAGGCAGGTTGTCACGGCAAGTGACCAGGCAGTATCTGGACAGGCAGGTTGTCACAGCAAGTGACCAAGGCAGTCTCTGGGACAGGTAGGTTGTCACGGCAAGTGACCAGGCAGTCTCTGGACAGGCAGGTTGTCACGGCAAGTGACCAAGGCAGTCTCTGGGACAGGCAGGTTGTCACGGCAAGTGACCAGGCAGTCTCTGGACAGGCAGGTTGTCACGGCAAGTGACCAGGCAGTCTCTAGAACAGGGCAGGCATATACGACCTGATATGGTGGAGCCTCCAGGTAGGCTGCAGTCGGATGGCAGATGATCGCTCCCAGGTGAGCAGGCAAGAGCCGTGGATCTCTGCAGATGATGTCCGAACTTCCGGATGGAGCTGCAGTCGGATGGCAGATGATCGCTCCCAGGTGAGCAGGCAAGAGCCGGGGATCTCCGCAGATGATGTCCGAACTTCCGGATGGAGCTGCAGTCGGATGGCAGATGATCGCTCCTAGGTGAGCAGGCAAGAGCCGGGGATCTCTGCAGATGACGTCCGAACCTCTGGATGGAACTGCAGACGGATGGCAGACAGGCAAGCCGACAGGTAACAGGCAGGTAACTGGAATCAGGAGCTGATGGCTGAAACAGAGTTAGACTGCACAGGAACAACATTGCTCGGGCACCTACATTAAGGAGGAAGCCCTTAATATAGGGTGGAGTCCTCCAGCATTGGCTGGAGACTGATTTGGAAAATGCGCGCAGCTCCTTTAAGAGCGGGGGAGGGTGCGGGCGCGCGCCCTAAGGCCAGTAGCAGGGAAGGAGCGCGCGGGACCAGCAGGGCGGAAGGAGGACGCCATAGGCGCAGAGGAGGCTGGGAGCACTGAGGACGCTGAGCGCAGGTGAGGAGAGCGACGTCCCTGTCTGGCAGCAGGCAGGGACGCGGGCGCTACACATTATTTCCATTAGAGGACTTTTTTCTGTGTGTGTCTCTTTTTATACAATATCACTTAGTGGTTAGTAATGGGGGCGTCTAATAGACGCCTCTCGTTACTAACCTCTCAGCTTGATGTCACCTGACAATACAAAAGTGACATCAACCCCAATACTATCACTCCACTTGCCACCGCACCAGGTCAAGTGAGAAGATAGAGGCTAAGTGGCAGAATTGGCGCATCTTATATATGCCCATTTCTGAGGTGGCTGAGACCTAATGTTTTTAGTCTGGGACTGGCCAATATCCATGGCCCCTTCGTAGGCTGTTAATATTGGCCTGCAGTTGTCTGCCTAGTCTTTGCTAGTTATTAAATATAGGGGGACGCTAAGGCTTTTTTTAGGTGGACCCCATTTTAATAACCAGGAAAGGCTAAGTATACAGCTGTAATAATAGCCTGCGAAGCTCCATGAGTATTAACCCCTTCCCACGCTATAAACATCTGTCATCAGCTACCCGCTTTCTCTTTGCTGGTTAATAAAAAGTCAGGGGATCCCACACCATTTTTGTTACAAAAGGAATTTATTCACTAAAAAAACATGTACAGTAAACACAAAGCACTGATTATATATCTCACTCACATATTTGTATCTATCTTTTTGCATCAATCTATCTATCTGTGTATCTTATCTAATCTATATCTCTATATCTATCGATCTATATACAGGTGCTTCTCACAAAAGTAGAATATTATCAAAATATTTAATTTATTTCAGTTCTTCAATACAAAAAGTGAAACTCATATATTATATAGAGTCATTACAAACAGAGTGATCTATTTCAAGTGTTTATTTTTGTTAATGTTGATGATTATGGCTTACAGCCAGTGAAAACCCAAAAGTCATTATCTCAGTAAATTAAAATAATCAACAAAAAACACCTGAAAAGGCTTCCTAAGCGTTTAAAAAGGTCCTTTAGTTTGTTTCAGTAGGTTCCGCAATCATGGGGAAGACTGCTGACTTGACAGATGTCCAGAAGGCGGACATTGATACACTCCACAAGGAGGGTAAGCCACAAAAGGTCATTGGTAAAGAAGCTGGCTGTTCACAGAGTGCTGTATCCAAGCATATTAATATAAAGTTAAGTGGAAGGAAAAAGTGTGGCAGAAAAAGATGCACAAGCAAGCGGGTTAACCGCAACCTTGAAAGGATTGCTAAGAAAAGGCCATTCATAAATTTGGGGGAGATTCACAAGGATTGGACTGCTGTGGGAGTCATTGCTTCATAAGCCACCTCACACAAATGTAGTGGACAGGACATGGACTACAACTGTTACATTACTTGTGTCAAGCCACTCATGACCAATAGACAACGCCAGAAGCGTCTTACCTGGGCCAATGAGTAAAACTGGACTGTTGCTCAGTGGTCCAAGATGTTGTTTTCAGATGAAAGTAAATTTTGCATTTCATTTGGAAATCAAGGTCCCAGAGTCTGGAGGAAGAGTGTAGAGGCCATAATCCAATCTGCTTGAGATCTAATGTGAAGTTTCCACAATCATTGATGGTTTGGGGAGCCATGTCATCTTTTGATGTAGGTCCACTGTGTTTTGTCAAGACCAAAGTCAGCGCAGCCGTCTACCAAGAAATTTTAAAGCACTTCATGCTTCCCTATATCGAAAAGCTTGGAAATTTCATTCTCCAGCATTCTCCAGCAGGACTTGGCACCTGTACACACTGCAAAACGTACCAATACCTGGTTTAAAAACAACAGTATCACTGTGCTTGATTGGCCAGCAAACTAGCCTGACCTTAACCCCATGGAGAATCAATGGGGTTAACGTCAGGTATTGTCAAGAGGAAGATGAGAGACACAAGACCCAACAATGCAGACAAGCTGAGGGCTGCTATTAAAGCAAGGTGAGCTTCCATAACACCTCAGCAGTGCCACAGGCTGATCGACTCCATGCTTCGCCGCATTGATGCAGTAATTGATGGAAAAGGAGCCTCTACCAAGTATTGAGTGCATTTACTGAACATACATTTCAGTAGGCCCACATTTTGGGTTTTAAAATCATTTTTTAAGCTGATGTTATAAAGTATTCTAATTTACTGAGATAATGACTTTTGGGTTTTCATTGGCTGTAACAGGAAAGATGTATATCTTTGTACCATGTTAGCCAGTAGATAGAAAAATCTTCAGAACTGAGAGTCCTCAGTGGTTGATACCTTTTAATGGCTAACTGAAAAGATGGTAACAAATTGCAAGCTTTCAAGACTACTCAGGTCTCTTCATCAGGCATTGACTAATACAAAATCTGAAGAATCACATATTTTTTCTGTGCTGTGTTGTGCATAAATATGTGATTCTTCAGATTTTGTATTAGTCAATGCCTGATGAAGAGACCTGAGTAGTCTCGAAAGCTTTCAATTTGTTACCATCTTTTCAGTTAGCCATTAAAAGGTATCAACCACTGAGGACTCTCAATTCTGAATATTTTTCCATTGGCTGTAAGCCCCAATCATCAACATTAATAAAATAAACACTTGTATTGACTCTATATAATATGAGTTCCACTTTTTGTATTGAAGAACTGAAACAAATTAACTTTTTGATTATATTCTAATTTTGTGAGAATCACTTGTATATACTGTACTCATATATTTATATATCGTGACCTCAGGACCGTGACCTCAGGACCGTGGGAAAAAGTCAGTGATGAGGTCACCGCAGTTCAGACGGCTGGGAACCTCGATGATGTCACCGCTGGTCAATGATGCTGTGCTCGCAGCAGCTCATTCACCAGTGGTTATCAGCGGAAGGTTGCATCTTGGCCGTCCAGGTTGAAAGCTATTTAGCCACCAGACATGGATTATGGTGTGGGACAGAACGACAGACAGGTATGGTATATTGTTGTTTTTTTATTTTATTACAGGAGAACGAGGGCTTCGGCCGAATTAGGCGAGGTCGTAAGTATGGTTTAATTAAGAATATTAAAGGAGTCTGTGTCAATTTTCCAATTAAAGGACTTTATTCTGGATGTCTGTGTTTTATTACAATGTGACTATGGGGTTAGTAATGGGGGCATCTTATTGACTCCTCTCCATTACTATCCTCGGGGCTTGATGTCACCTGACAATACAAAGGTGACATCAACTCCATAAATATAAACCCACAAATTGCCACCGCTACAGGGCAAGTGGGAAGAGCCAGGCAAAGTACCAGAATTGGCGCATCTAATAGATGTGCCTTTTCTGGGCAGCTACGGGCTGCTGTTTTTAGGCTGTGGGGGCCAATATCCATTTCCCCTTATCAGCCTGAGAATACCATCCCCCAGCTATGAGCTTTAGCAAGGCTGGTTGTCAAAAATGGGGGGACCCCACACCGTTTTTTAAAATTATTTATTTAAATAATTTAAAAAACAGCGTGGGGATCCCTCTTTTCCTGGTAACCAACCTTGCTGAAGCTGACAGCTGAGGGTTGCAGCCTCCAGCTGTGTGTTTTACCTGGTTCGTTAAAAAAAAAATAAAGGGTTACCCACGTTGGGTTTTTCATTCATTTATTTGGTTAGATCACAGGCGGAGGGTGAGGTATACCCTGATCATCCGCTCCTGCTGTCACTGTTATTAGTGGCAGCAGGTGTCGGATGATGGGAGTAATAGTCCCAAAAGCCCCCTACTTGCTGTCATCATTCTGACTTTAATATAATTCTCATCATTCTCCCCTGCTCGCGCTGATCGCCGGCAGAGCAGGGGAGAATGATGAGAGCTGTCTTCAGCACCCGCTGCAGGGGAACAGCGCTTACTGTAGCGCTTCTTCCATGGCAGCCGTCCGTGTAGTACTGATGCGGCTAACAGGCGGCACACAATTTCCATATGTGTGCCGCAAGTATAACACACACAGACACACGGACACGGATATCTGCGATACCGGATTTTCCGATACTGGAATTAAACGGACGTGTGAAAACTGCCTAAATTACATAGAGAATTGCTCTATTGAAAAGCTTATGTTAAAATTGCATTGCACTCACATCGTATTTGCATGTAAATCAGATACTAGGTGTTGAAAATCAGATTGTAATCGCATGAAAATCGCATGACACTCGTCCAACTTTTCTGGATCGAAACCAGACAGTTTTTTTTTACGGTGATGTGTATGAGCCCTTTAAGGGATTTGCTCATGTTTCATTTTCAGGAGGCCTCTGAAGACTGAGATTCTGGACCAGCAGCATTGTTGCTCAGCTGGCTTGACCTGTGCTCACCCCAATGCCGCTCGCTGAGGCAGCTGCACCTTTGCAACATTGGAGGAGCGCAGTGTCACTAAAGCTGGCCAGATCATGCTTTCCAGTGATCCAGCAAGTTTATAACAGCACTTATTATTTACAAAGAGCTTATAAGCCTGGACATGCTTAGCTATCACTACTGTACTAGACTGTGGCAATGGTGGGTTACTTAGGCAACATGCAATATACACTAGAAGTAAAAATCCCTCTGTTCATGAGAATGGAGAGGATTTTTACTAGCAAAAAAACTGCAAACTCCCTTGTTTTTAAAAACGCTTTACAATTTTAACCATTTGGGATATTGAGATTAACCACTTTACCATCTTGGTTTTTTGTTTTTGCGTTTTCGTTTTTTGCTCCCCTTCGTCCTAGAGCCATTACTTTTTTATTTTTTTGTTAATATGGCCATGTGAGGGCTTGTTTTTAGCGGGACAAATTGTACTTTTGAACAACACCATTGATTTTACCATATATTGTACTGGAAAGCACAAAACAAAATTCCAAGTGTGGTGAAATTGCAAAAAAAGCGCAATCCCACAATAGTTTTTTTGGTTTTTTTTTTACCATGTTCACTAGATGTTAAAAATGACCTGCCATTATGATTCTCCAGGTCATTATGAGTAGAGATGAGCGAATTTGTTCGGTTTTTGTCCCCGAATCTGAATTTGACATATTCGTGCCATATTCTAACACTATTCGTACCGAATGTATGTCTTATGATCGGTTCCGAACATATTCGGTAATTTCTACTCCCATTGACTCTAGTGATGTTTGGCTGTGTTCGACAAATGTTGCAAAAACAATATTCGATACTGATCGTATTGGGAACGGAATCCAAACAAATTCGCTCATCTCTAATTACAAGTTCGTAGATACCAAACATGTATAGGTTCTTTTTTACTTAAATCTAAATTTTGGCATAAAAATGGTGCAATTTTCTGAGGGCTTATTTTTTTGCGCGCTGAGCTTATATTTTTATTGATACAATTTTGGGCTACATACGATGTTTTGATTACCCGTAATTACAATTTATTGCAATATTGCAGCAACCAAAAAAAAGGTAATTCTTTTGTTTTGATTTTTTTTCTCGGTATGCCGTTTACCAATAAGATTAATTAATTTTATATTTTGATAGATCAGGAGTTCCTGAATACGGCAATACCAAATATGTGGTTTTTTTATTGTTTTATTTTTAATGGGGCCAAAGGGGGGTGATTTGAACTTTAATATTTTTTTAAATATTTTTTAAAACTTTTTTTTACATTTAACATGCTTTCATAGTCTCCTTAGGAGACTTGAAGTTGCGATAATCTGATCACTTGTGCTATGTGTAGCAAAAATGCTAATCTTCTAGAAGCACTGGCCATGAGGCGACGCTCATAGCAGTTCGGGAATGACAACCACAGGGGTCTCCCTCAGACCCCAGGTTGTCATGCCAACCCATCGGTGCCCCGCGGTTATGTGACAGGGGCGCTGATGTTCAGAGTTAATGACGCGCATCCGGTTTGCACAAGTTAAGTGCCTCTGTGAGAGATTGACAGCGGCATTTAACACGTTAACAGCTGTGGATGGATCGCTATTCCCAGATCAGATATTAAGTGCCGGAAAAGGTGCGGGCTCAGCGCTGGAGACCGCACTAAAAAGGGGGAGATGACCTATGACGTACCAATGTGTCATAGGTCATAAAGGGGATTAAGGACCCAATTCATCAAGACCGGCGTTGTTAATACCGGCGGTCTTGATTGAGAGATGTTCTGGAGTCAGATGCTACTGATTCATGAAAATGTGTGTGCACCGGATGAGTGGTGTACACCTCATTGTGCACCTTGCCACAAATCCTACTCCAGTCCTTGCTGGAGTAGGATTTGTGGCATGGCGAATGCCACTGCTCATCATGACTTTGACGAACAGCAGTCACTACACCTCATCTCTCCCCAGCTCCACCAATTTATAGGTGCTGGGTGAAATGGTGTGAGAACGCCAAAAGACACAAAATTTTAGTGCATTCTCAAGTTGCGCCAAACTTATACCACTTTTCAAAACTTTTTACGACAAAATACTGACAAAGAAGCTTTCATAAATCTGGCCCAATCTCTTTAAACTGTTATTTCAATCTTACTGGATGATGGCAGGGTATACGAGCTATTAGATATTTGGTATTTTCAGCCTAATTGCTAGGAGCTGTGGCAAAGGCCCAAGGAACCGAATAAAACCATTTGTGTTACAAGGAACAAATGCAGAGTCTATAACTCATGTCAAGATAATAGTGTGGAAAGTGAATTTATGGATTTCCTCACACTAATGTTCCTGCCACTTGGAATGTTGTCTTTATAACCAGTCTTATTAGGATTTTTCTCTTCTGCCATTGAACCTTTTTCATTTCCTGTATTTACTAAGTGTTATGTGTAATTACACTCCATTTTTGCATGATGCAGATTAGTACAGCAGCAGAAATAAGTTATTTAAGGCACCTGTTATTCCAGAGAGATTGCAGTTTGGGTTGAAGACATCTGACACGTTCAGATGAAGTAGAGATTGCTTTAAATCAACTATATGTTCTATTTTGAACCTGCAAAAAAAATACTTTACAACATGTTGGCACAAGGTCGTCAATTCTCTTGTCATTTTCCTACCAGTGTCGCATGTTCAAGTATATTCACACCTACAATACAATTTACGGGAAGGCCAGAGCAACTTGTAAATACTTGTAAATACATTAGACGATTTACTTTGCATTAATCCTGTATAATCCAATATTATTCACAGCTGTATCCTTCATTCTGCAGACTCGTAAGCCAATCATGAATGGACAGAGTTTGTGTGGTAATTTCACCGCATGGTAGATTTCCTACCATCAGCAGAACTATGAATGCAGCTCTGGGCTATTACAGGAAGTAACTTGTGTTCTGCTTTCTATTTAGACTATACTCTACTCTGGACACATGTTCTGCTCTCTGTTAGGTTAGGGTCATACAACCGGAATTTCTCTCATCCGAGAAAATTGGTCCGATTATGCTAATCACACTCTGATCGCACTCTGATCAAAGTCTGATCAGAGTGTGATACTATTTTTTTGGATGTGCAGAAGATGAGAAAAATTTTTCCATCTTCTCCATTCTGTCAGTCTGTGAAAATTAGATCACACTTGGATGTCATCTGAGTTTGGACCGATTTTTTGACGGACCCATTGACTTGCATGGTCAAGTGCAATCCGATGTATGGATGCAAATCAAGCATGCTGCAATCTTTTTCCTCGGACAGACTTGGTCCAAGGATAAAATTGGCCATGTGCACGGCTTCATAGAATAACAAATGTGATCCATTTTTTGTTAGATCCGCTCAGACCAAAAATACGACCATCTGCGCCTGCCCTTAGACTGTATTTGGTCACAGGCAATGCCTGAGCTGACTTACCCTAGCAGGGGATACGGTTTATCCTGCATGACTCCACTTAGCTCCATGTTGGGATTTTTTATGCCGCTCCTCCTACTTTTGAGACAGACGGCACAATAGCATCCATAAACCCGTGATCTTCACCCCTCTTCGAGGGACAGTCTCCTCTTCCTTCTTTTGACCAGAAGTCCTTCCCTTGATGGGCAACCTCCGCAAGTCAGAAAGAGGAGACCCGTGACTGATGATGTCCTACCATCATCATCAAACCAATCAAACCTTTTTGAAGGGATAGCATCCCTTTGCAGCACTCAGGACAAGGATGTCACTCCATCACACTTCACAAACATACCCTGGTGTTTTACTGCAGTGCTTTTCTAGGAAGACTATACGACTGAGAAATTCTAGTAGAATGTGGCAACTGATCATAGTTATTACTTGCTTGATAGGGTTTCTTGTGACTAACTGGGTTGAATTAAATTTATTAACTGTATTTCTCAAATGTTTACCCCCTTGTACAATTTTTTTTTCAATTGTGCTTATTTATAGGGTCACTTTTGCCTCAGCAAACTATAAATCAATAGTTTATAACATACTGTATATTATTGGAGAAATATGTTTCTCCTCTTATAAGCCACTTTTCCTCAGCCCCTTTGCCTCCTGAATTTATTATTCACTCTGAATATAGTTAAAGTCCATCTTTGCATCATTCATGTAAAATATAAAGCATTACCTGGGCAGACTGATATCAACTTGTTCTTCCTTCATGTTGCTGTTCCAGTCTTTTAGTCTTGCTGCTGTCAATTGTTCTTCCAAGTTTTCTATGTCTGCGTTTTCTGCAGGAAGAGCTAGTATAAACTGAGTTTGCCTCCTTTGTAGGGAAGTTCCAGTACTTTATATTTAAGGTTATTCTCTGAAAAATAGCCTAGAAACGACAATAAGGAGAAATTAACAGATGGAAAAAAGATGAGACGCACCATTTTAGGAAGAATAGCGCTGGTGTAACGGTCTGCAAGGATTTTAGTTACTGGATGATGCTGTAGCCTATAACTTAGCCTATGGGTAACAGATGGCACTATTAGGCATCTGTCACACCTAGGCTATAATGGTATCCGTTTAATAGATATTTCCATGAAAAGCTATTGCAAAGCTCATGACGTATCTTTTGAATGGATTTCTATGATGGATAGCACACCTTTACATCTGTAAGCCATAGGCTAATAATACAGTATCCATTTAATAGAAACATTTTTTACACGATCCCATCTATGAAAATAGCACAGTTTACTACGCTATTCCATACTTCAATTTTAGCTGTATACATTAGTATCCTGACAGGGTACTTGAAGATACTCTTTTGGCCCCTGCTCGACTAATGGTCCCCTAAGGACATGTTTTGCAAGTGGATAAAACTGCAGTGTGAAATCAGACACAAGAAATGTCTTCCAACAACTCCCCCCACTCATACACACTTACACATACCATATACCTTCTGTACAGGCTTTGAAGAGTCACTCCTGTTAGAGATGGATATTTTAAATTAATATTCATAGACAACTATTTTAAGAATTTTTGTACTTATTAATTTTCATTTATTCCACCTGTACTATGTTGTTAAACAAAAAAAATGTACTAATCTAGCAGTCATCACAAAGAGTAAAAACTCCTGAATGGTAAGATAAACGTCAGAATGGTAGAGCAAACGTCAGAATAGTAGGACAAACGTCAGAATAGGAGGGCAAACATCAGAATAGTAGGACAATAGTCAGAATAGTAGGGCAAACGTTAGAATAGTAGGGCAAATGTCAGAATAGTAGGGCAAATGTCAGAATGGTAGGGCAAATGTCAGAATAGTAGGGCAAATGTCAGAATGGTAGGGCAAATGTCAGGATAGTTGGTGTAAAATTCAGAATAGTGGAGCAAACGTCAGAATGGTAGGGCAAACGTCAGAATGGTAGGGCAAACTTCTGAATGGTAGGGCAAACGTCAGATTGGTAGGGCAAATGTCAGAATGGTAGGGCAAACGTCAGAATGGTAGGGCAAACGTCAGAATGGTAGGGCGAACTTCAGAATAGTACGGCAAACCTTAGAATGGTAGGGCAAACGTCAGAATGGTAGGGCAAATGTCAGAATAGTAGGGCAAATGTCAGAATAGTAGGGCAAACCTTAGAATGGTAGGGCATAAGTCATAATGGTAGGGCAAACATCAGAATGGTAGGGCAAACTTCTGAATGGTAGGGCAAACTTCTGAATGGTAGGGCAAACGTCAGATTGGTAGGGCAAATGTCAGAATGGTAGGACAAACGTCAGAATGGTAGGGCAAACTTCAGAATAGTACGGCAAACCTTAGAATGGTAGGGCAAACTTCTGAATGGTAGGGCAAACGTCAGATTGGTAGGGCAAATGTCAGAATGGTAGGGCAAACTTCAGAATAGTACGGCAAACCTTAGAATGGTAGGGCAAACGTCAGAATGGTAGGGCAAATGTCAGAATAGTAGGGCAAATGTCAGAATAGTAGGGCAAACCTTAGAATGGTAGGGCATAAGTCATAATGGTAGGGCAAACATCAGAATGGTAGGGCAAACTTCTGAATGGTAGGGCAAACGTCAGATTGGTAGGGCAAATGTCAGAATGGTAGGGCAAACGTCAGATTGGTAGGGCAAATGTCAGATTGGTAGGGCAAATGTCAGAATGGTAGGGCAAACGTCAGAATGGTAGGACAAACTTCAGAATAGTAGGGCAAACCTCAGAATGGTAGGGCAAACGTCATAATGGTAGGGAAAACGTCAGAATGGTAGGGCAAACATCAGAATGGTAGGGCAAACTTCAGAATAGTACGGGCAAAGTTCTGAATGGTAGGGAAAACCTCAGAATAGTAGGGCAAACATCAGAATGGTAGGGCAAATGTCAGAATAGTAGGGCAAACGTCAGAATAGTAAGGCAAACGTCACAATAGTAGGGCAAACCTCAGAATGGTAGGGAAAACATTAGAATTGTATGGCATACATCAGAATGGTAGGGCAAACTTCTGCATGGTAGGGCAAAAGTCAAAATGGTAAGGCAAACATCAGAATAGGAGGGCAAATATCAGAATAGTAGGGCAAACATCAGAGTAGTAGGGCAAACGTCAGAATGGTAGGGCAAACGTCAGAATGGTGGGGCAAACGTCAGAATTGTAGGGCAAACGTCAGAATGGTAGGGAAAATGTCAGAATAGTAGGGCAAACTTCTGAATGATAAGGAAAACGTCAGAAAAGTAGGAAAAACTTCAGAATGGTAGTACAGACTTCTAAATAGTAGGAGGGCTGACTTCTGAATGGTAGGGAAGACTTCTGAATAGTAGGAAAGACTTCTGAATGATAGGGCAGATTTCTGAATGATATGACAGTCTCCTGAATGATTAAGAATCCCAAATTATTGAGCTAATTTCTAAATGGTAGGATAGACTGCTAAATCGTAGGAGAGACACCTAAATGGTAGGTCAAACTCCTGAATAATAGGGCAGGCTTATGAACAGTAGGGTAGATTTCTGAATGGTAGGGATGATTCCTGAATGTTATTGCAAACTTCACAATGGTAGAGCAGATTTCATAATGATTGACTTTTTAATGGTAGGTGTTATGAATGTGCTAGAGATGGTTTCTGAGCAGAGGCTCCCTCTGGTGGTTACAGACAGTACTGAACCTTTCAGCGAGGAATGGCAATCTGGGATCACGGACTGGTCTGATTTAAGGGAGGTTCCCTCCCATGATGGTTGCCGGTGATCAATTGTTCTTGTCTCAATTGTGGTTCCTGGTTCATTTGGAAGTTTGCTGAGTCTTGCCTGCATCTTCTGCTATCAGATAAGATATTTTCTGCTTTTATTTTTGTGCTTGCTTTTTGCATTGTTCCCTGCACTTCTGTGGAGGTCAGCCAGGTCCCCTCCGGGGGCTTGTGCTCCTCTCAGTTTATCTGGAGCCACTGTTGTTTGTTCGTTTGCTTTTTCCTGTTTTTTCAGTGGCTGCGGTTTAGTTTTGTTACACCAGAGAACTGATTTAGGTGGTAGAGATCGTGTGATCTCAGGTGTTTTTGCAATCAGAAGAGGTGTTATTTTTAGGGTTTTTTTTGGATTGCAGTGAGTATCCTTTCCTGTACTTTTCTGTCTAGACAGATTGGGCCCCAGCGTTTTCTCATTCTATTTTCTGTCTGTGTCCGTGCTTCTTCTTGTCTAACCGACATTACATGTTTGGGGGCTTCCTTTTTTCTTTAGGGATCTGCTCCGGGGCAGATAGCTTTCATCTTTCTGCCTTTAGGTGTAGTTATCTCTCAGGCTGTGACGAGGCGTCTAGGATCAACGTAGGAACGCTCCACGGCTACCTCTAGTTGTATGGTTAGTGTTGTGTGGTTAGTTCAGGTTACTGCAATCCAAGAGGTTCCAGCCTCTCTGGTGTATTGCCGTTTTTGCTTATTCTCCTCAGCTACCAAAACATAACAGTATCACCGGCCCAAACTGAAAATTATATGGTACTCACAGAAGGGAAAAATAGTGTGGAAAGAAAAAAAAAAAAGTTGTCAGAGTTGTCAGAGATTTTTTTTTTCCCTGTTTGTTGCATTTTTTCCCTCTTTTTCTCTGGGTGCTGAGGAGGATTTTTTTTTCTCTCAATGGAGCTTGCACAGTTGTCTGGCCGTGTGGATCAGCTTGCCACTGAGGTTCGGAGTATTGCTACCTATCTTGTTGGGTTGCCGGTTGTGGAACCTAGGATTCCCATGCTAGATTTGTTTTTGGGGGATCGGGCTAAATTTCTGAATTTCAAAAATAACTGTAAGTTGTTTTTTGCCTTAAAGCCTAAGTCCTCAGGGAACGCAGCACAGCAGGTTCAAATTGTAATCTCTCTCCTGCGCGGCGACCCTCAGGATTGGGCTTTTTCCCTGACACCTGGGGACCCTGTTTTGAATGATATTGATGTATTTTTTCTGGCTCTGGGGTTATTGTACGATGAACCAAATGTCACTGATCAAGCTGAAAAAACCTTGTTGCCATTAAATCAGGGTCTTGAAGACGCTGAGTTGTACTGTCAGAAATTCCGAAAGTGGGCAGTCCTGACCAAATGGAATGATGATGCTTTGGCAGCCCTTTTTCGGAAGGGGCTGTCAGAGAATGTAAAGGATGTTATGGTGGGATTCCCTGTCCCCTCTGGTCTCAATGATTCTATGTCATTGGCTATTCAAATTTACAGACGTTTGCGTGAGCGCAGAGGTATGCATGAGATAGTGTTGCCTTGTGAGCCAGCTTCTGAGCCCATGCAGTGTGATAGAGTGACTTCTGGGGCACAGCGTCATGAGTTTCGAAAGCGCAATGAGTTATGTTTCTACTGTGGTGATGCCTCTCATGCTATTTCAGTCTGCCCTAAGCGGGGAAGACATTTTGCACGCTCAGTTGTCTTCGGTAGTGTTCAGACTAAATTTCTGTTGACTGTTACCCTGATTTTCTCCCTGTCCACATTTTCTGCTCAGGATTTTGTTGATTCAGGAGCAGCTATTAAACTGATGGATTTTGACTTTGCCAAACATTGTGGGTTTCTCATGATAAACCTGCGGAAGTCTATTCCCCTACTGGGCATTGATTCTACCCCTTTGGCGGAGAATAAACCCCAGTTTTATACTCAGGTGATAATGAGGGTTGAACCAGATCATCAGGAGAGTTGCAAAATTCTGGTGCTGTATAATCTGCATGACATTATTGTACTAGGTTTCCCTTGGTTACAGTCTCATAATCCTGTTTTGGATTGGAAATCTGTGTCTGTGACCAGTTGGGGCTGCCAATGTGTTAATGCCGACACTCCTGTTTTTTCTGCCTCTCCCCAGTCTCAGGATGTTCCTGACTTTTTGACTGATTTTTTGGATGTATTTAGTGAATGTAAATCTGCATCCTTGCCCCCTCACAGGAGCTATGATTGCGCTATTGAATTAGTGCCTGGTGGTAAATTTCCTAAAGGTCGCCTTTTTAAGTTGTCTGTACCTGAACACGATGCTATGCGATCTTATATCAAGGAGTCATTGGAGAAGGGTCATATCAGACCATCCTCTTCACCCTTTGGTGCCGGTTTTTTCTTTGTGGCCAAAAAGGATGGTTCATTGAGGCCGTGTATTGATTATTGTCTCTTGAATAAGATCACTGTGAGGTATCAATATCCATTACCCTTGATTTCTGACCTGTTTTCCAGGGTGAAAAGTGCTAATTGGTTTACCAAGCTTGACCTGCGTATAACCTTATTCGCATTAAGCATGGGGATGAATGGAAGACAGCGTTTAATACCCCAGAGGGGCATTTTGAGTACCTAGTGATGCCCTTTGGGCTCACTAATGCTCCTTCCATCTTCCAATCCTTCATGAATGATATTTTCAGGGATTTTGTGGATAAATTTCTGATTGTTTATTTGGATGATATCTTGATTTTTTCCAATGACTGGGACTCTCATGTGAAACATGTTCGGACTGTGTTCCAGATTTTGAGAGAGAATGCACTGTATGTGAAGGGATCAAAGTGTCTTTTTGGCGTACAGAAGGTCTCATTTCTGGGATTCATTTTGTCTCCGTCTGTTATTGAAATGGACTCGGTCAAGGTTCAGGCCATCTGTGATTGGGTCCAACCTACTTCATTAAAGGCTCTTCAGAGATTTTTGGGTTTTGCCAATTTTTATTGTAAATTTATTGGTAATTTCTCCGGTATTGTTAAACCATTGACTGATTTGACCAAAAAGGGTTCTGATGTGGTGAATTGGCCTCCTGAGGCAGTCTCTGCGTTTCAGGAACTTAAGCAGAGATTCACTTCTGCTCCTGTTCTACGGCAGCCTGATGTTTCTCTACCGTTTCAGGTGGAGGTTGATGCCTCTGAAATTGGGGCAGGTGCCGTTTTGTCCCAAAGAGATCCAGAGTCCTCTAAGAGTAACCCTTGTGCCTTTTTCTCTCGAAAATTTTCTCCAACTGAACTTAATTATGACGTGGGTAATCGGGAGTTATTGGCCATGAAGTGGGCCTTTGAAGAGTGGAGACATTGGCTGGAAGGAGCCAAACATCAGGTGGTGGTCCTCACGGACCATAAGAATCTGGTTTATCTCGAATCAGCCAAGTGACTTACTCCTAGACAGGCCAGGTGGGCCTTGTTTTTCACACGTTTTAATTTTGTGGTTTCTTTTCTTCCTGGCACTAAGAATGTTAAGGCGGATGCCCTCTCGAGGAGTTTCTTTGCGGACTCTCCTGAGTTATCTCATCCTACTGTTATTTAGAAAGAGGGTATAGTTCTTTCCGCCATCTCGCCCAATTTGAGACTGGCTCTGGAAGGGTGTCAGGAGGATAAACCTGAGCGCTGCCCTATTGGGAAATTGTTTGTCCCAGACCAGTGGAAGAAGAGTGTGATGTCTGAGATTCATTGTTCCGCGTTGGCTGGTCATCCTGGGATTTTTGGTACCAGAGACTTGGTGAGTCGGTCCTTTTGGTGGCCTACTTTGTCTTGTGACGTCAGGGAATTTGTGCAGTCCTGTGGGACTTGCTCTCACTCCAAGCCTTGCTCTCGCTCTAGTGGTTTGTTAATGCCATTACCTGTGCCCAAGAGGCCATGGACCCATATCTCTATGGATTTTATTTCCGACCTCCCTGTTTCTCAGAGATTGACCGTTATCTGGGTAATCTGTGATAGGTTTTCCAAGATGATACATCTTGTGCCATTACCTAAGTTACCTTCCTCCTCCGATTTGGTGCCTTTGTTCCTTCAGCACGTGGTTCGGTTGCACGGCATTCCTGAGAACATTGTGTCTGACAGAGGAGTCCAGTTTGTTTCCAGATTTTGGAGGTCATTTTGTTCTAAACTTGGTGTTCAATTATCTTTCTCCTCTGCTTTTCATCCTCAGACCAATGGACAAACCGAGAGAACAAACCAGACCTTGGAGACTTATTTGAGATGTTTTGTGTCTGCTGATCAAGATGACTGGGTCTCTTTTTTTGCCTTTGGCTGAGTTTGCTCTTAAAAATAGGGCTAGCTCTGCCACCTTGATGTCTCCATTTTTCTGCAATTTTGGGTTTCACCCTCGATTTTCTTCGGGACAGGCGGAGGCTTCTGTCTGTCCCGGTGTTGACTCTGTTATGGAGCGAATGCAGCAGATTTGGGACCAGGTAGTGGAGAGGTTGTCTCTCTCTCAGGAGAAGGCCCAACGGTTTGCCAACCGGCATAGGACTGATGGTCCTCGGTTTAAAGTGGGGGACTTGGTTTGGTTGTCCTCAGGAAATATCCCTATGAGGGTTGCATCTCCAAAGTTTAAGCCTAGGTTCATTGGACCTTATAAGATCATGGAGATTCTTAATCATGTTTCCTTCCGTTTGCTTCTTCCAGGGACATTTAAGATCCATAACATGTTCCACAAGTCCTTATTGAAGAGGTTTGTCGAGCCAGTGGTTCCTATGGCTGCACCTCCTGACCCTGTTTTGGTTGAGGGCAATCTGGAGTATGTGGTTCAGAAAATATTGGTTTCTCGTTTTTCTAGACAGAAACTCCAGTATTTGGTTAATTGGAGAGGTTATGGTCAGGAGGACAATTCTTGGGTGTTTGCTTCGGACATCCATGCTAGGAGACTGATCCGTGCCTATCACCGAGCTCATCCTGATCGACCTGGTTGCACAAGTGAGGGTTCGGTGACCCCTCCTCAAGGGGGGGGACTGTTATGAATGTGCTAGAGATAGTTTCTGAGCAGAGGCTCCCTCTGGTGGTTACAGACAGTACTGAACCTTTCAGCGAGGAATGGCAATCTGGGATCACGGACTGGTCTGATATAAGGGAGGTTCCCTCCCATGATGGTTGCCGATGATCAATTGTTCTTGTCTCAATTGTGGTTCCTGGTTCATTTGGAAGTTTGCTGAGTCTTGCCTGCATCTTCTGCTATCAGATAAGATATTTTCTGCTTTTATTTTTGTGCTTGCTTTTTGCAATGTTCCCTGCACTTCTGTGGAGGTCAGCCAGGTCCGCTCCGGGGGCTTGTGCTCCTCTCAGTTTATCTGGAGCCACTGTTGTTTGTTCGTTTGCTTTTTCCTGTTTTTTCAGTGGCTGCGGCTTAGTTTTGTTACACCAGAGAACTGATTTAGGTGGTAGAGATCGTGTGATCTCAGGTGTTTTTGCAATCAGAAGAGTTGGTATTTTTTAGGGGCTTTTTTGGATTGCATTGAGTATCCTTTCCTGTACTTTTCTGTCTAGACAGATTGGGCCCCAGCGTTTGCTTATTCTATTTTCTGTCTGTGTCCGTGCTTCTTCTTGTCTAACCGCCATTACATGTTTGGGGGCTTCCTATTTTCTTTGGGGATCTGCTCCGGGGCAGATAGCTTTCATCTTTCTGCCTTTAGGTGTAGTTATCTCTCAGGCTGTGACGAGGCGTCTAGGATCAACGTAGGAACTCTCCACGGCTACCTCTAGTTGTGTGGTTAGTTCAGGTTACTGCAATCCAATAGGTTCCAGCCTCTCTGGTATATTGCCGTTTTTGCTTATTCTCCTCAGCTACCAAAACATAACAGGTAGGGTAGACTACTGAAAAGTAGGACA
This sequence comes from Oophaga sylvatica, assembly GCA_033576555.1. Classification (NCBI taxonomy): domain Eukaryota; kingdom Metazoa; phylum Chordata; class Amphibia; order Anura; family Dendrobatidae; genus Oophaga; species Oophaga sylvatica. Next base: position 161,941,687 of record JARQOD010000005.1, on the reverse strand, counting down.
GACTTCTGAACAGTTGGGTAGACTTATGAATGGTCTCCTAAATGTTAGGGCAGGGCAAATGTTAGAGTAGGGCAAACTACAGAATGGTAGAGCAGACTTCTTATTGTTTGGACAGACTTCTGAATAATAGGGCACACTTGTTAGCGGTAGGGTAGACTACTGAAAAGTAGGACAGACTTCTGAATGGTAGGGCAGATTTCTGAATAATTGAGCAGATTTCTGAATGATAGGGTAATCTCCTGATTTGTTAGGGCAGTGACCTGAATAGTAGTGAAGAATTGTGAGTTATTGTGACAATTATTAAATGGTAATATAGACTTCTGAATGGTACAAACTTCTAAATGTGAGGGCAAACTCCTGAACGGTAGGTGAGATTCCTAAGTTTTAGGGCAGACTTCTTACAGGTAGGGTAGACTTCTGAATAGCAGGGCAGAGTCCTGAATGGAAGGGCAGTGTGTACTGAATAATAGGGCAGTCCTCTGATTGCTAGGACAGTTTCCTAAGCGATAGGGCAGATTCTTGAATGGTAGGGCAGACTTTTTAATGGTAGGGTAGACTCCTGAATAGTAAGACAGACTTCTGAAGGGCAAGGCAGTCTTCTGACTGGTAAGGCAGTTTACTATTTACTGCAAATAATCTCAGTACAAAAGTAGGTGCAGTATTGAACTAACTTAATGACAGCTCTGTTGCTTTCTTCATATTCTATGTAGGGAAAGTGAAGAAGAAAAAATGGAGAATTGATAAAGCATTGTCTAAGAGAGTCAAAGGAAACAAATATCCCAGTAAAATGACATACTGTAGGTGTTGGTGTTCTGTAACCTCATATTTACCAATTTTTACATAGAATTATTTGTGTTTTTAGATCCTTTCTACTGACTATAAACCAGTACAATAACACAACAGCATCACTGTCATATTATGTAAAATGACTTTGACATACTTTGTGTACCATAAAATTTAACTTTATTTCTCTTTCCAAACTATTTGAGTGACTCATGAACGTTAAAAATATACAAATAGCACTGTCATTGTCACACCTTATCATTTTGACACCTACATATAATAGAAATATAGCAATAAAAGACAGAAAATTGTAAAAAAAAAAAGCAAATTAAGCATTACTCCTGACACTTTACACAAAAAATCCTCCTAACAGGCCGGTTTTAATGACTGGTGTCATTGCATGTTGTCGCAACTTTTAATTAGTGTTGACACATTTCCACTTGTATGTATCTCGATTTATATTTAGACATGCAGCCAGCAAAACAGTATGAAGGTTTATAAATGCTTAGTTATGAGTTTGTTTTATAACTATAACACAACTTAATGTAATATTCTACCATGGTATATTAGTATGTAATGCGGTTTTATTATAAATTTTAAAAGGGGGTTGAATGCAAATGAATATAAACTACCCATGTTATGTAATTTGCCCTATAAAGATGCCAGGATAGATAAGATCTCTTGGCTAACATAGAAGCATTACATTAGTTTGGAGATTAACTCTTTCACGACCTTGCGATTTTCTGTTTTTGCTCCCCTTCTTCCCAGAGCCACAGATTTTTTTTATTTTTTAGTCAATATGGCCATGCGAGGGTTTTTTTTTTGCGGGACAAGTTGTACTTTTTAACAGCACCATTGATTTTACCATATGGGGTACTAGAAAAAAAATTTCAAGTGTGATGAAATTGCAAAAAAAGTGCAATTCCACAATTGTATTTTGATTGTTTTTTTTACCATGTTCCTTAAATGCTAAAACTGACCTGACATTATAGTTCTCCAGGTCATTACAAGTGTGCAGATACCAAACATGTATAGGTTCTTTTTTATTTAAGTGGTGAAAAAAAATTCCATAATTTGTAAAAAGCCCTGTAGCGTCTCTATTTTTCGGGATCTGGGGTTGGGTGAAGGTCTATTTTGTGTGTGCTGAGCTGATGTTTTTATTGATACCATTTCGAGGTAGATTCGATATTTTGATCGTCCGTTACTGCATTTTATTGCAATGTTGCATCGACCAAAAAAACGTAATTCTGGAGTTTTGATTTTTTTTCTCGTTACTTTGTTTAAGGATCGGATTCATTTACTTTATATTTTGATAGGTCGGACATTTCTGAACGCTGCGATACCAAACCTGTATATTTTTTATTGTTTTATTTAGAATCAGGCAAAAGGAGTATGATTTGAACTTTTATGAATGGTAACTCACCAGTGTATATGGAGTGCCAGGAAAACGCAGACTGTCCTTGTTGTTGTCTTTTAAGAGTGGGTGGTAGGTGCCCTCCCACTCAGGGAGTTTTAAAGATGGTACCATACATTAACTTTACCATTTGGCGCTGCATAGCAACCAATAAGGAAAGTCTGAATATTTCTGACATTCCATATACACTGGTGACTTACCATTCATTCTACCTATACCTTTGTACCCCTTGTTAACTGGTGCATCCACACCGCATCCCCTTGTTTCACAACTACTTCTTTGCAGTTTTGCTCATGGTCTTGTATCTAATATGTTCTCTCCACATCTTCATGTATTCCTTTAGTTTTTCACCTCCATACTATCTTTAGGGTTCTTTCCAGGAATGGACCTATCCCTACCGATACACATTTGGTTTGTCAAATCCATAGATTTCACGATTTGACTTAGGGTGTAGTTAAGTGTATACATGTAAATAAATTCATGACACCTACTTAGACTTTATTTTTGTTTTCTTCATCATATACATACTGTACAGTGATATATACGGTAAGTTTTCATCACCTGTTTCTTTGCTTCATTTTAATTGTATCTCATCATTTTTTCTAGTGACTAATTTGATAAAGATTCCATGAATCGAAACATCATTACATATTGTCACAATCAAGGAACAAGCTCTTCTCTATGAATGCACCTTCTGTACCTTATCAATAAAGCTACACCATTTATACTTCACTAAAAAAAACGATAGCATTAGTTAACAAAAAAAGTTTAAATTATAGTGCCTTTAAAACATACAGTCATATAGTGCCCACATTACTGCAATATATTTGGCACCTGGATATATTTTTAACTTGATTTCTGAGAAAAGAGAGAAGACCCAGAATATTAAAACTAAACCTGTACAGTACCTCATCTATCATTTTAAATAGTTGTATAATATTTTTGTTTTTTTCCCCTGTAATAACGTATTGAAACAATTCAAGATAGCATTTTTTTTCATCAAGATCAATTTTACCAACCAGCAGAGAGATACAAGAAAAAGTATATATCTGACCAATTTTTATTAGCTATAAAAGGCATAAGTAATCCGAGAAAACAGATTTTCTTCACCAAAACTAGATTTCTGATTTTTTTTTGTTTTTTTTCTTCCACATTTTTATATAACGTCAGGTAATAATAATAATTTTTATTTATATAGCACCAACATATTCTGCAGCACTTTACACTTCAAATGGGAACTGACATTCTCTCTCTTCCAGTACGGGTATTAGTATTATTCCTTAGACAGCTCAGTTGTTAACGCTCAGCTCACTACCAGGAATAAGAAAGATGTGTATCTTCGTACCGTGTTAGCCAGTAGATAGAAAAATATTTAAACTTGAGAGTCCGCAGTGGTTGATACCTTTTAATGGCTAACTGAAAAGATGGTAACAAATTGCAAGCTTTCGAGACTACTCAGGTCTCTTCATCAGGCAAAGACTAAAACAAAAACTGAAGAATCACATATTTATATACACAACAGGACACAGGAATAGTGCAATAGGTAAGACAAGTGAAGCAGAACTGTCATTATGGCAGAGGGATGAACATAAATATTGGAACAGTTCATAGATAAGGAGAGAAAGTTTTATTGCCCTCTGATTGGGGTCTGGTGTTGTGTTTTGATGCCCCTAGAAGGTCAGAGACGCAGATTCCTTAATTGATATAGAATGACATGAATCCGTGTGATATATTCATTCCAGCACTAAGAGTGTCAAAGGTCATCACGAGCTTATATTCCCAAACCTTTCTATCTCTCTCAGATTTGAAGTTAGATTTTAATACCAGTAATTCCATATCCATTATGCTATGACCGGGCATACAAAAATGTTTGGCCACAGGTAAATCCATTATTTTTTCTCTTATTGTGTGGCGATGAGAATTCATCCTTGTTCTCAGTTTTTGCCCGGTCTCCCCCACATACAGACCCCCAGTTGGACATTTAGTACATATAATTAGGTACACCACATTAGATGTGATGCAGCTGAAAGTACCTGGGATCTTGTAGTCCTGATGTGAGTTGGGGATCTTTATCTTGTCCGTGGTCATTATAGATGCACAGGTTTTACATTTCTTCTTGTTGCAAGGAAAGGTTCCTGCAGCTGTTGGGGAGAACAGGGAACTTCTGACAATGATGCTTCTTAGATTTGGGGGCTGCCTAAAACATAGTAGTGGGGGGTCTGGAAATATGGATTGTAATCGGGCATCTTTTTGTAGTAAAGGTTGTAGTTTCCGTGCAGCTCCCCTTAGCATCTCCAGATTTGGATTGTAGGTGACCACTAGAGGCACCCAGTTATTTTCTTCTTTAGTTTTGTAATGTAGCAGGTGATTCCTTGATATTCTGGTGGCTCTTGTAATTTGGTTTTCAATTGTTCTTGGATGGTAGCCCTGGTTCAAAAAAGTCTTTCTGAGGCGACCAAGGTGTTCATCTCTATCCATGGGGTTGGAACATATACGGTTGTATCTGATGGCTTGGCTGTAGACAATAGAGTTTTTTATGTGTTTTGGATGGAAAACTGTCCCATTTAAGGTATGTTGGACGGTCGATTGGCTTCTGATACAGGGATGTCTCTATTTCATTGTTCTTTAGCTTAATGGTGGTGTCTAAAAAGTTAATTTCAGTGCTGGAGTAGTTGAGTGTTAAGTTGATGGTTGGATGAAATTGGTTGAACTGTTCATGGAACGTCTTTAGCTGTTGTTCAGACTCCGTCCAGATGATTAAAATGTCATCAATGTAGCGGTAGTAGGCCCGAGGCCTGATGGGACATGAGGACAAAAAGTCGCTTTCAAGCTTGGCCATGAAAAGATTTGCATACTGTGGAGCCATTTTACTTCCCATAGCTGTGCCAGTCTCCTGAAGATAGATCTTGTTGTCAAATTCAAAGTAATTGTGGGTGAGGATGAATTTTGTGAGTTTCACCACAGAATCAGCATCATTCCCGGTGTTTCCCATGAAGACTTTGCAGGCATTTAATCCATCCTGGTGTGGGATATTAGAGTATAAAGATTCCACGTCCATGGTGGCCAGGATGGTTCCTTCTGGTAGGGGACCTATTGCTGCTAGTTTATTCAGTAGGTCAGTTGTGTCCTGAATGTAGCTGGGTGTATCCTTTACCAGGGGTTTAAGAATGCCCTCTACCCATCCAGATACCTGCTCAGTAAGGGTGTCCACACATGAAATAATCGGCCTCCCTGGATTCCCAGCTTTGTGGATTTTGGGAAGCATGTAAAACGTCCCTGTTCTTGGACTTTCTGGTATCAGGTCATCAGCTCTTATGGATTTGTCAGACAGACAAGATACCAACTTGCTTAGTTCCTTGTAATAGTCCTGTGTAGGGTCCGACTCCAGTTTTCTGTAGTAGCGTGTGTCCGTAAGTTGTCTGTTTGCTTCCTTAATATAGTCTGATGTGTTCATCATGACTATTGCACCTCCCTTGTCAGCAGGTTTAATGATGATTTCTTTGTTGGTTTTCAGAGACTGTATGGCCTTTCTCTCCTGGGCACTGATGTTGGATGCTTGTCTCTTGTTGGTGGCTATGATGGTGGATTTTATCAAATGTCTGAATGAGTCTATATATTTATCCAAATGAGGGTTACGTCCAGGTGGAGGTGTCCAGTCTGACCTCTTCTTGGTTGTTGGGATCCCTTTTCCTTCAGTCCGAGTGTTTTCTGGATCTTCTGTATCATTGAAGTATTCCCTCAGGCGCAGTCTCCTGAAAAAATGTTCCATATCACTGCAGAGTTCGGTTTTATCCAGGGCCTTAGTAGGACAAAATGAGAGTCCTCTAGAAAGCACGGCAAGCTCCACTTTGTTGGGTTTGTAATCTGAGAGATTGATGACACAGTTAGATGCTTTTGTGTCTGGAATGGAGTGGTTGTCAGAGTTGTCAGGTTTTGTTTTGTATCTGTTTGTATAGAGTCCGCAATTGAGGCGCAGTCTGTGTAGTTTCTTTTCCTTGTTATGAATCAGAAAGGTCCGTAGTTTGTTATAGTATTGTTGTAATTTTTGCTCTGTGCTTTCTGTTTGGGTTTGGGAATATAAGCTCATGATGACCTTTGACACTCTTAGTGCTGGAATGAATATATCACACGGATTCATGTCATTCTAATATCAATTAAGGAATCTGCGTCTCTGACCTTCTAGGGGCATCAAAACACAACACCAGACCCCAATCAGAGGGCAATAAAACTTTCTCTCCTTATCTATGAACTGTTCCAATATTTATGTTCATCCCTCTGCCATAATGACAGTTCTGCTTCACTTGTCTTACCTATTGCACTATTCCTGTGTCCTGTTGTGTATATAAATATGTGATTCTTCAGTTTTTGTTTTAGTCTTTGCCTGATGAAGAGACCTGAGTAGTCTTGAAAGCTTGCAATTTGTTACCATCTTTTCAGTTAGCCATTAAAAGGTATCAACCACTGAGGACTCTCAAGTTTAAATATTTTACTACCAGGAATAAAAAACCTATGTTAGGATATCCCTCAGCTCAAATAGCGTTTACTAATAGACTTTGCATAAGCTGCCCTGCTTAGTGTGTCCATGTAGTCCCTGTTCACCATTTCTTCACTATGCCAAGGTCTGGCCTTCACTGCAGTGGCTGCTGGGTTGCACCAAAGAAGTACAAGTTTGGTCAAAACCAAAGAAGCTGGGAGAATAACAAAATCATAACCAAATTCATAGACAAGATATAGCTAAGTTTAAAGAGGTACACCTACAAAGATAATTAGGAAAACACGGCACTTCTGGAATTCTAGTGGTGCACAAGTAGGATAACCAAATCCGTTAGCTGCGATGTAGAAATACTTGGCGCTCATATAGGTGTATTCAAGAACTTATTTATCGAATGTAGAAATTCCAGAAAAATAAGAGATGTTTCGGTCAATACCTGACCTTCATCAGTCATCTGGATAAAGGAGACCTGTGTGGAAGCGCGCTGTGTGAGGTTCTGCGGTGTCCACCGCTGAGACTAGAAGCACTCAATAAATTCAATAAATAAGTTCTTTAATACACCTATATGAGTGCCAAGTATTTCTACATGGCATAAGCTACAAAGATAATATGACTAGTTCTGATTCTAATCCTGACAGTTCCTGCAATTCATTGTGACTGTGGATATGCTCCTTGGTGCACCTCTTCCCTCCTGGGACATTATGTCACAGATCCGGGGTGAGGCCTGCTTATGGCTGCTAGTAACAGCCAGCCCCCTGATGACATTTCCCTCCATGCAGTCCAAGATCAGGGGGCGTGCTGGGGGCATGGCCAGCCCCTGCCTTGTGGCGATCAGTCTATCTGTGCTAAGCCTTCCTCCCTTCCCCCTCTACTCCAGATCTGTCTGCGCAAAAGCTACACATACATGCACATGTGTTGTGAATGGGTGTGAGATGAGTTCTGAGCAGAGGCTCCCTCTGGTGGTTACAAGCGGTACTAGTGAGGATTGTGAGGACTGGGAATCAGGTGTTACTGATTGGTCTTATGTAAGGGAGTCATTTTCCCATCAGGGTTGCCGGTGATCAATTGTTCTGGTCTGAATCCTTCTTTCCAGTTTCCCTTGTAGCCTGCTGTGTCGTGTCTGCATCTCCTGCTATCAGATAAGTCAATTTCTTCTTTTGTTTTTGTACTATATTTTTGCATTTTGTCCTGCACTTCTGTGGGGGCCTTCAGGGTCCCCTCCGGGGGCTTTTGCCCTCTCAGTTTAGTCCAGCCACTGTGTTTTGTACTTTTGCTTTTTCCAGTTTTTTTCAGTGGCTGCTGTTTTGTTTTTGTTACACCAGAGTACTAATTTAGGTGGTAGAGGTCGTGTGATCTCAGGTGATTTTGAAATTAGTAGAGTTGGTGTTTTTTCAGGGTTTTCTGAGATTGCAGTAAGTACCCTTCCTATCCTTTTCTATTTAGATAGTTTGGGCCCCAGCGTTTGCTCATACTATTTTCTTTCTGTGTCAGTATTTCCTCTTGTCTAACCGCCATTACATGTTTGGGGGCTTTCTATTATCTTTGGGGTTCTGCTCCGGGGCAGATAGCTTTCCTATTTCTATCTTTAGGTGTAGTTAGTTTCTCAGGCTGTGACGAGGCGTCTAGGACCAACGTAGGAACGCTCCACGGCTGCCTCTAGTTGCGGTGGTTAGTCAGGGTACTGCAATCTCATAGATTCCAACTGCTCTGGTGTATTTCCTTTTTTACCTGCACTCCTCAGCTACCGTAACATAACAGTATCACCGGCCATAAAAATTGTATGGTACTCACAGAAGGGAAAAAATATTTTGAAGGAAGAAAAGTTGTCAGAGATATTTTTCTGTTTGTTGCATTTTTTTTTTTTTTTTTTTTCCCTCTGTATCTCTGGGTGCTGGGGAGGATCTTTTCTCCCAATGGAGTTTGCACAGTTGTCTGGCCGTGTGGATCAGCTTGCCACTGAGGTTCAGAGTATTGCTGCATATCTTGCTAGGTTGCCTGTTGTGGAACCTAGGATCCCCATGCCAGATTTGTTTTTAGGGGATCGAGCTAAGTTTCAGAATTTCAAAAATAATTGTAAATTGTTTCTTGCCTTAAAATCTAAGTCCTCAGGAAACGCAGCGCAGCAGGTTCAAATTGTCATCTCTCTCCTGCGCGGCGATCCTCAGGATTGGGCTTTTTCCCTGATACCTGGGGATCCTGTTTTGAGTGATGTTGATGCATTTTTTCAGGCTTTGGGGTTATTGTACGATGAGCCTAATGTCACTGATCAAGCTGAAAAAGCCTTGTTGGCATTAAATCAGGGGCTTGATGACGCTGAGTTATACTGTCAGAGATTCCGTAGGTGGGCAGTCCTGACCAAGTGGAATGACGACGCTTTGGCGGCCCTTTTCCGGAAGGGTCTGTCGGATAATGTAAAGGATGTTATGGTGGGATTCCCTGTCCCCTCTGGTCTCAATGATTCTATGTCATTAGCGATTCAAATTGACAGACGCTTGCGTGAGCGGAGAAGTATGCGTGGAGTGGTGTTGCCTTGTGAGCCAGCTTCTGAACCCATGCAGTGTGATAGAGTGGTGTCTGGGGCACAGCGTCATGAGTTTCGAAAGCGCAATGGGTTATGTTTCTACTGTGGTGATGCCTCTCATGCTATTTCAGTCTGCCCTAAGCGGGGAAGACGTTTTGCACGCTCGGTTGTCTTGGGTAGTGTTCAGACTAAGTTTTTGTTAACTGTCACTCTGATATGCTCTCTGTCCTCATTTTCTGCTCAGGCTTTCGTTGATTCTGGAGCAGCTATTAACCTGATGGATTATGATTTTGCTAAACGTTGTGGGTTTCCCTTGATACCCCTACAGAAGTCTATTCCTTTACTGGGGATCGATTCTACCCCTTTGGCTGAGAATAAACCCCAGTTTTCTACTCAGGTGATAATGAGGCTTGAACCTGATCACCAGGAGTGCTGCAAATTTTTGGTTCTATATAATCTGCATGACATTATAGTGCTGGGTTTCCCTTGGTTACAGTCTCATAATCCTGTTTTGGATTGGAAATCTGTGTCTGTAACCAGTTGGGGCTGCCAATGTGTTAATACCAACACTCCTGTTTTTTCTGCCTCCCCCCAGGCTGAGGATGTTCCTGACTTTTTGTTTGATTTTTCTGATGTGTTTAGCGAAAGTAAATCTGCATCCTTACCTCCCCATAGGAGCTATGACTGCGCTATTGAATTAGTGCCAGGTAGTAAATTCCCTAAAGGTCGCCTTTTTAACTTGTCTGTACCTGAACATGACGCTATGCGGTCTTATATCAAGGAATCATTGGAGAAGGGTCATATCAGACCATCCTCTTCACCCTTAGGTGCCGGTTTTTTCTTTGTGGCCAAAAAAGATGGTTCATTAAGGCCGTGTATTGATTATCGTCTCTTGAACAATATTACTGTGAAATATCAATACCCGTTACCCTTAATTTCTGACCTGTTTTCCAGGGTGAAAAACGCTACTTGGTTTACCAAGCTTGACCTCAGGGGGGCGTATAACCTTATTCGCATTAAGCACGGGGATGAATGGAAGACGGCATTTAACACCCCTGAAGGGCATTTTGAGTACCTTGTGATGCCCTTTGGGCTCACTAATGCTCCTTCCGTCTTCCAGTCCTTCATGAATGACATTTTCAGGGATTTTGTGGACAAGTTTCTGATTGTTTATTTGGATGATATCTTGATTTTTTCTAATGACTGGGACTCTCATGTGAAACATGTTCGAACTGTATTCCAGATTTTGAGAGAGAATGCTCTGTATGTGAAGGGATCAAAGTGTCTTTTTGGCGTACAGAAGATCTCATTTCTGGGATTCATTTTGTCCCCATCTGTTATTGAAATGGACCCGGTCAAGGTTCAGGCCATCTGTGATTGGGTCCAACCTACTTCATTAAAGGCTCTTCAGAGATTTTTTGGGTTTTGCCAATTTTTATCGTAAATTTATTGGTAATTTCTCGGTTATTGTTAAACCATTAACTGATTTGACCAGAAAGGGTTCTGATGTGGTGAATTGGCCTCCTGAGGCAGTCTCTGCGTTTCAGGAACTTAAGCAGAGATTCACTTCTGCTCCTGTTCTACGGCAGCCTGATGTTTCTCTGCCATTTCAGGTGGAGGTTGATGCCTCTGAAATTGGGGCAGGTGCCGTTTTGTCCCAAAAAGATCCAGAGACCTCTAAAAGTAACCCTTGTGCCTTTTTCTCTCGAAAATTTTCTCCTACTGAGCGTAATTATGACGTGGGTAATCGGGAGTTATTGGCCATGAAGTGGGCTTTTGAAGAGTGGAGACATTGGCTGGAGGGAGCAAAACATCAGGTGGTGGTCCTTACGGACCATAAGAATCTGGTCTATCTGGAATCTGCCAAGCGACTCAATCCTAGACAGGCCAGGTGGGCCTTGTTTTTCACACGTTTTAATTTTGTGGTTTCCTTTCTTCTTGGCACTAAGAATTTTAAGGCGGATGCCCTCTCGAGGAGTTTCCTTGCGGACTCTCCTGAGCTATCTGATCCCTCTGTTATTTTGAAGGAGGGTGTAGTTTTTTCCGCCATCTCGCCCAATTTGAGACTTGCTCTGGAGGGGTGTCAGGAGGATAGGCCCGAGCGCTGCCCTGTTGGAAAATTGTTTGTCCCGGACCAATGGAAAAAGAGTGTGATGTCTGAGATTCATTGTTCCGCATTGGCTGGGCATCCCGGAATTTTTGGTACCAGAGACTTGGTTAGTCGGTCCTTTTGGTGGCCTACCTTGTCTCGCAATGTCAGGGAATTTGTGCAGTCCTGCGGGACTTGCTCTCGCTCCAAGCCTTGCTCTCGCTCTAGTGGTTTGTTGATGCCATTGCCTGTGCCCAAGAGACCATGGACCCATATCTCTATGGATTTCATTTCCGATCTTCCTGTTTCTCAGAGAATGACCACCATCTGGGTAATTTGTGATAGGTTTTCCAAGATGATACATCTTGTGCCATTACCTAAGTTGCCTTCCTCCTCTGAATTGGTGCCATTGTTCCTTCAGCACGTGGTTCGTTTACACGGCATTCCTGAGAACATTGTGTCTGACAGAGGAGTCCAGTTTGTTTCCAGATTTTGGAGGACTTTTTGTTCTAAACTGGGTGTTCAATTGTCTTTCTCCTCGGCATTTCATCCTCAGACCAATGGTCAAACTGAGAGAACAAACCAGACATTGGAGACTTATCTAAGATGCTTTGTGTCTGCTGATCAGGATGACTGGGTCTCTTTTTTGCCTTTGGCTGAGTTTGCTCTTAATAATAGGGCTAGCTCTGCCACTTTGATGTCTCCGTTTTTCTGTAATTCTGGGTTTCACTCTCGATTTTCTTCAGGACAGACGGAGGCTTCTGTCTGTCCAGGTGTTGACTCTGTTGTTGAGCGTATGCAGCAGATTTGGGACCAGGTAGTGGAGAGGTTGTCCCTCTCTCAGGAGAAGGCCCAGCGGTTTGCTAACCGGCATAGGACTGATGGTCCTCGGTTTAAAGTGGGGGACTTGGTCTGGTTGTCCTCAAAGAATATTCCTATGAGAGTAGCATCTCCTAAATTTAAGCCTAGGTTCATTGGACCTTATAAGATCATGGAGATTCTTAATCCTGTTTCTTTTCGTTTGCTTCTTCCAGGGACATTTAAGATCCATAACATGTTCCACAAGTCCTTGTTGAAGAGGTTTGTTGAGCCAGTGGTTCCTGCTGCTGTGCCTCCTGACCCTGTTTTGGTTGAGGGCAATCTGGAGTATGTGGTTGAGAAAATATTGGATTCTCGTTTTTCTAGACGAAGACTCCAGTATTTGGTTAAATGGAGAGGTTATGGTCAGGAAGACAATTTTTGGGTGTTTGCTTCGGACATCCATGCTAGGAGACTTATCCGTGCGTATCATAGAACTCATCCTGACCGACCTGGTTGCTCAAATGAGGGTTCGGTGACCCCTCCTCAAGGGGGGGGTACTGTTGTGAATGGGTTTGAGATGAGTTCTGAGCAGAGGCTCCCTCTGGTGGTTACAAGCAGTACTAGTGAGGATTGTGAGGACTGGGAATCAGGTGTTACTGATTGGTCTTATGTAAGGGAGTCATTTTCCCATCAGGGTTGCCGGTGATCAATTGTTCTGGTCTGAATCCTTCTTTCCAGTTTCCCTTGTAGCCTGCTGTGTCGTGTCTGCATCTCCTGCTATCAGATAAGTCAATTTCTTCTTTTGTTTTTGTACTATATTTTTGCATTTTGTCCTGCACTTCTGTGGGGGCCTTCAGGGTCCCCTCCGGGGGCTTTTGCCCTCTCAGTTTAGTCCAGCCACTGTGTTTTGTACTTTTGCTTTTTCCAGTTTTTTTTCAGTGGCTGCTGTTTTGTTTTTGTTACACCAGAGAACTAATTTAGGTGGTAGAGGTCGTGTGATCTCAGGTGATTTTGAAATTAGTAGAGTTGGTGTTTTTTTCAGGGTTTTCTGAGATTGCAGTAAGTACCCTTCCTATCCTTTTCTATTTAGATAGTTTGGGCCCCAGCGTTTGCTCATACTATTTTCTTTCTGTGTCAGTATTTCCTCTTGTCTAACCGCCATTACATGTTTGGGGGCTTTCTATTATCTTTGGGGTTCTGCTCCGGGGCAGATAGCTTTCCTATTTCTATCTTTAGGTGTAGTTAGTTTCTCAGGCTGTGACGAGGCGTCTAGGACCAACGTAGGAACGCTCCACGGCTGCCTCTAGTTGCGGTGGTTAGTCAGGGTACTGCAATCTCATAGATTCCAACTGCTCTGGTGTATTTCCTTTTTTACCTGCACTCCTCAGCTACCGTAACATAACACACATGTTATTGTGCTGACTTTACAGTGTAAACAGCACTATTCATGTTATCAGTATAGTTTAAGATCGTGTGGCCATTAGAATACTTTTTTTAATCTCCAGTAACATTAGGTAAAGAAAGTTTTCAGGCAGACTAAGGACCAATCTATGAAAAGCGTTTTGGGGTAAACAGCAGAATAGACTGAAAGCAAAGTCGAGTCAAAAACAGGTAAATCAAAAGAACGTACCCGAGCATTAAAAGAAATACGATAACTGGAAAAAACAGATACACTAGTGGAGATTCTAATAATATAGGGAGTGTGTTCACCGCTAGCAGAGAGATTTTGCATGGTGAAACTGAACATAGGTTCGGCTTCCACACGGCTGCTAGAGGATGAGTAGTTTGTGGCTAACTATAACCCTTTACACAAACGGTTGTTTCCATGAATATTGCCCTCTTAGACCTCTTTTGCATTCCCTTTTTTTGCTCCTTCTCTCTTCTTTATTTATTTAAGCTGAATTCTATTACTTATTACTATACTATGGCGTTTATTTGGAGGCAAGCTTCTGTGTTTCAAGTAATATTCATGCTCATCATGCAGGTGTATGACTTTGTCTTTGGGGGCCGTGTGCGATGATCTGTGGTATCATTATGGGTCTGTATGCCTTAGTACATTTTCAATTTAGTGTGTCTGATTCCTACTATTTTGGATGTACTGACTTGTGACCTTCTCTTTTGGTACTTTATGTTGCTTGCCTTTCTTCGTACATTGGCTGGTACTCCACTTTTAGTAAGTGGTGCCCACTTGATACTTATTTGCCCTAGTATTGTCATTGGACACTAAATCTCTGTCTATTGGTATGTTTTCCGCAACAGGATGATGAGAGACATCATTAGCAATATCAAACCTACTGGCTGCACCACCCAACAGGAAGAGAATCTCACCCTCCAAACTTCTCCAATACTGTGAAGAAACTACCAATTTGGTAGATTGGCAGCATCTGACATGGATGCAGACTGGCACAGGTGCCAATAAAGGTGAGTATATTACAGTTTGTAACAGTGACAGAGATCAAAAAGCCACAAAAGCCTGATGTGAAAAATCTGACCATCTGGACACTGAGATTAAGTCTGTGTGCACACTGCGCATTTTTGGTGAACTTTTGCTGCTTTTTTTCCATACAGAATTGGCCCAAAAATGATAGGGAATCCTTATGCCAGCAAAGTCAATGAAAATCCTCAAGTGCTGTGCACATGATCAGTATTTTTTCTTTCTGGATTTCAAATACGCAGCAAAAATGCAGGTATAGAAATGTGTGTGGATTTGCTGAGTTTTTGCTTGCGTTTTTATGAACTTTCTATGGTGTTTCTCACACTATTATCTGTGTGACAGCACAAGAAACACCGGCTCGGCGGTGATTTTCAGAGTGCAACGAGCTCATGTTGTCAGATGTCAGCGTGACCCCGCAAATGTGACTGTGTCCTGTGGTAAAAAGCGTACCATAGGTCACCGGTATGAGCTGATGGTGACTACTACTTCCACCAGTCGACGCCTGCTATCACTGATTACAGCGGGAGCTGGTGGCAGCTGATGGGTGTAGTCATCAGATGGCACCTGTGCTCAAAGTAAAAAAAAAGTTAAACTAAAGAAATAAATATTGACACAAAAACAGTAAATTCTCATATTACACCTAATCTCTGAAGGCCTTTGTCTCCTGTAAAAAATAAAAAAAACACCATATACTCACCTTAACACCTAATGCCTGATGCCCATGTCACCTGGAAAAGAGAAAAAATAATAAACCACAATATTCCTCACCAATTCACTTTAATTCATAATGTCCCCATTTGGATCACTTGTAGAACAGTCACATCAGCTGATGCGACTGCTCTACCCGACAGCCAGTGACACACTGATGGGAGCTGATTAGCCACAGTGACCTCACTTATGGCACCGCTGCATAAAAAAGTTGTCATGCAGCAGAGGTGCCGTAAGTGAGATCACCGTGGCTCATCAGCTGATGAACTCCGGTGAACTTTCCCACCGCAGCTCAGCGCTACACAATGCAGGAGCGATAACCTCCTGTGTCAGTGTGTAGCTGGCTGTCCTTGGGAGCACTCACATCAGTGACTTCTCTCATAGAAATCAGGATCGTCATGGGACTTTATGGATTATCACTTCACTTCAGACAGGTGAGGAATATTGTTGTTTATTATTTTAAGTCATTTACAGGAGATGTTGGCTTCAGTGGAATGGACAATGACATGAACATATTGTAGTTTGATTTAGATTTGATAAAGGAGTCTGTGTCATTTTTTCAATTACAGGACTTTATTCTGGGTGTGTGTGTTTTTTTTTATAATATCACTATGGGGTTAGTAAAGGGGTCGTCCTATAGATGCCTCTCCATTACTAATTTCTGGGCTTGATGTGACCTGACAATTCAAAAGGTGACTTCAACCCTAATACTATCACTAAGTGCCAGAATTGGCGCATGTTAAGGATACATCTTTTTTGGGGTGGCTGAGAGCTGATATTTTTAGTCTGGGACAGGGTCAATATCCATGGTCTCTTCCCAGGCTATTAGTATCAGCCTGCAGCTGTCTGCCTAGCCTTTGCTGGTTATTAAATATAGGGGACCCTATGTAATTTTTTTTGTGAGGTCCCCCATTTTAATAACTAGTTAAGGCTTAGTGTACAAGCTGTGAGCTGATATTAATAGCCTGTTAAACTCCATTGGTATTACCCCCTTCACAGGCTATAAACATCAGCCCCCAGCTGCCCGCTTTCCCTCTGCTGATTATGAAAATTACGAGGGAGCCCACACCATTTTTTTCAGAAAAAAATCATGTATTAATAAATATATGTACAGTAAGCTGCACAAGTACTGCACTAATTGTATGTGTGACTGATATATTTATATCTATCTATTCTATGTGTATATATCTACTCTATCTATTCTATTTGGTTGGGTCACACTGTGAATTTATGGTATGCAGCAGATGGAATGTCGGGTTTTCAAGGCTATGGGTGTGTAAAAATTGGAGGGCACTTGCATGGTTCGAGTGACGTGCAATTTTTTTCTCGCACATTTTGACTTGCATTGGTGAGTCTCGTCTGATATATGAGGACAATTGCAGCATGCTACAATTCTATATTTTTGATGTGTGTGTTTAACCCTTTACTTACAAGTTTAGTAATGAGGGCGTCTGGCTGACATCTCTTCATTACTAAACCTA
>JARQOD010000005.1:161840883-161924864 GCA_033576555.1 Oophaga sylvatica | reverse complement strand
GGATTTTGGGGCGTTTTTTGGGGAAGGGTCTTCGGATAATGTAAAGGATGTTATGGGGGGTTTCCCGTCCCCTTGGCAATGATTCTATGTCATTAGATTCAAATTGACAGACTTTTTGCGTGAGCGGGAAATATCGGGGAGGGTTTTTCCCCTTTGACCACTGCTGAGCCCAGCAGTGGAGGGATTGGGTCTGGGCACGCGTCATGATTCAAGCGCAATGGGTATTTTCTACGGGGTGTGCCTCTCATGCATTTCAGCGCCCTAAGGGGGGAAGACTTTTGGCCCCCCCCAACTTTTCTTGGTAGTTCAGACAAATTTTTTTTTAAACTTAAACTCGATACCTCCTTCCCATTTTCTGCTGGGGCTTCGTTGATTCTGGACACATTAACCTATGGATTATATTTTGCAAAACGTTGGGGGTTTTCCCTGAACCCCAAAATTTTTCCCCCACGGGGACGCCACCCCTTTGGCTAAATAAACCCCCTTTTTCTACCGGGGAAAAAAGGGGGTTAAACCCTGACACCAAGGTTTTGCAAATTTTTGGTTTTAAATTTCTTTCTGCTGCGGTTTCCCCCGGGTTACAGTCCATAACCCTGTTTGGTTGGGAAAACGTGTCTGTAACCATTGGGGGCGCCAATGTTTTTAATACCAACACCCTTTTTTTCTGCCCCCCCCCCAGCTGAGGATTTCCTGCTTTTGTTTGTTTTTTCGATGTTTTTAGGAAAGAAAACTGAAACCTTACCTCCCCAAGGAGCATGACGCCATTGAATAGTCCGGTGAAAAACCCTAAGTCGCCTTTTTAACTTTCTGTACCTGAACTACGCTATGGGGCTTAAAAAGGGATCTTTGGGAGAAGGGTCATAAAACCACCCTTCACCCTAGGTGCCGGTTTTTTTTTTTTTTTTTTGGCCAAAAAAGATGGTTCATTAAGGCCGTGTATTGATTATCGTCTCTTGAACAATATTACTGTGAAATATCAATACCCGTTACCCTTGATTTCTGACCTGTTTTCCAGGGTGAAAAACGCTACTTGGTTTACCAAGCTTGACCTCAGGGGGGCGTATAACCTTATTCGCATTAAGCACGGGGATGAATGGAAGACGGCATTTAACACCCCTGAAGGGCATTTTGAGTACCTTGTGATGCCCTTTGGGCTCACTAATGCTCCTTCCGTCTTCCAGTCCTTCATGAATGACATTTTCAGGGATTTTGTGGACAAGTTTCTGATTGTTTATTTGGATGATATCTTGATTTTTTCTAATGACTGGGACTCTCATGTGAAACATGTTCGAACTGTATTCCAGATTTTGAGAGAGAATGCTCTGTATGTGAAGGGATCAAAGTGTCTTTTTGGCGTACAGAAGATCTCATTTCTGGGATTCATTTTGTCCCCATCTGTTATTGAAATGGACCCGGTCAAGGTTCAGGCCATCTGTGATTGGGTCCAACCTACTTCATTAAAGGCTCTTCAGAGATTTTTGGGTTTTGCCAATTTTTATCGTAAATTTATTGGTAATTTCTCTGTTATTGTTAAACCATTAACTGATTTGACCAGAAAGGGTTCTGATGTGGTGAATTGGCCTCCTGAGGCAGTCTCTGCGTTTCAGGAACTTAAGCAGAGATTCACTTCTGCTCCTGTTCTACGGCAGCCTGATGTTTCTCTGCCATTTCAGGTGGAGGTTGATGCCTCTGAAATTGGGGCAGGTGCCGTTTTGTCCCAAAAAGATCCAGAGACCTCTAAAAGTAACCCTTGTGCCTTTTTCTCTCGAAAATTTTCTCCTACTGAACGTAATTATGACGTGGGTAATCGGGAGTTATTGGCCATGAAGTGGGCTTTTGAAGAGTGGAGACATTGGCTGGAGGGAGCCAAACATCAGGTGGTGGTCCTTACGGACCATAAGAATCTGGTCTATCTGGAATCTGCCAAGCGACTCAATCCTAGACAGGCCAGGTGGGCCTTGTTTTTCACACGTTTTAATTTTGTGGTTTCCTTTCTTCCTGGCACTAAGAATGTTAAGGCGGATGCCCTCTCGAGGAGTTTCCTTGCGGACTCTCCTGAGCTGTCTGATCCCTCTGTTATTTTGAAGGAGGGTGTAGTTCTTTCCGCCATCTCGCCTAATTTGAGACTTGCTCTGGAGGGGTGTCAGGAGGATAGGCCCGAGCGCTGCCCTGTTGGAAAATTGTTTGTCCCGGACCAATGGAAAAAGAGTGTGATGTCTGAGATTCATTGTTCCGCATTGGCTGGGCATCCCGGAATTTTTGGTACCAGAGACTTGGTTAGTCGGTCCTTTTGGTGGCCTACCTTGTCTCGCGATGTCAGGGAATTTGTGCAGTCCTGCGGGACTTGCTCTCGCTCCAAGCCTTGCTCTCGCTCTAGTGGTTTGTTGATGCCATTGCCTGTGCCCAAGAGACCATGGACCCATATCTCTATGGATTTCATTTCCGATCTTCCTGTTTCTCAGAGAATGACCACCATCTGGGTAATTTGTGATAGGTTTTCCAAAATGATACATCTTGTGCCATTACCTAAGTTGCCTTCCTCCTCTGAATTGGTGCCGTTGTTCCTTCAGCACGTGGTTCGTTTACACGGCATTCCTGAGAACATTGTGTCTGACAGAGGAGTCCAGTTTGTTTCCAGATTTTGGAGGACTTTTTGTTCTAAACTGGGTGTTCAATTGTCTTTCTCCTCGGCATTTCATCCTCAGACCAATGGTCAAACTGAGAGAACAAACCAGACATTGGAGACTTATCTAAGATGCTTTGTGTCTGCTGATCAGGATGACTGGGTCTCTTTTTTGCCTTTGGCTGAGTTTGCTCTTAATAATAGGGCTAGCTCTGCCACTTTGATGTCTCCGTTTTTCTGTAATTCTGGGTTTCACCCTCGATTTTCTTCAGGACAGACGGAGGCTTCTGTCTGTCCAGGTGTTGACTCTGTTGTTGAGCGTATGCAGCAGATTTGGGACCAGGTAGTGGAGAGGTTGTCCCTCTCTCAGGAGAAGGCCCAGCGGTTTGCTAACCGGCATAGGACTGATGGTCCTCGGTTTAAAGTGGGGGACTTGGTCTGGTTGTCCTCAAAGAATATTCCTATGAGAGTAGCATCTCCTAAATTTAAGCCTAGGTTCATTGGACCTTATAAGATCATGGAGATTATTAATCCTGTTTCTTTTCGTTTGCTTCTTCCAGGGACATTTAAGATCCATAACGTGTTCCACAAGTCCTTGTTGAAGAGGTTTGTTGAGCCAGTGGTTCCTGCTGCTGTGCCTCCTGACCCTGTTTTGGTTGAGGGCAATCTGGAGTATGTGGTTGAGAAAATATTGGATTCTCGTTTTTCTAGACGAAGACTCCAGTATTTGGTTAAATGGAGAGGTTATGGTCAGGAAGATAATTCTTGGGTGTTTGCTTCGGACATCCATGCTAGGAGACTTATCCGTGCGTATCATAGAACTCATCCTGACCGACCTGGTTGCTCAAATGAGGGTTCGGTGACCCCTCCTCAAGGGGGGGGTACTGTTGTGAATGGGTTTGAGATGAGTTCTGAGCAGAGGCTCCCTCTGGTGGTTACAAGCGGTACTAGTGAGGATTGGGAATCAGGTGTTACTGATTGGTCTTATTTAAGGGAATCATTTTCCCATCAGGGTTGCCGGTGATCAATTGTTCTGGTCTGAATCCTTCTTTCCAGTTTCCCTTGTAGCCTGCTGTGTCGTGTCTGCATCTCCTGCTATCAGATAAGACAATTTCTTATTTTGTGTTTTTGCTATATTTTTGCATTTTGTCCTGCACTTCTGTAGGGGCCTTCTGGGTCCCCTCCGGGGGCTTTTGCCCTCTCAGTTTAGTCCAGCCACTGTGTTTTGTACTTTTGCTTTTTGCAGTTTTTTCAGTGGCTGCTGTTTTTGTTACACCAGAGAACTAATTTAGGTGGTAGAGGTCGTGTGATCTCAGGTGATTTTGAAATTAGTAGAGTTGGTGTTTTTCAGGGTTTTCTGGGATTGCAGTGGGTGCCCTTCCTGTCCTTTTCTATTTAGATAGTTTGGGCCCCAGCGTTTGCTCATACTATTTTCTTTCTGTGTCAGTATTTCCTCTTGTCTAGCCGCCATTGCATGTTTGGGGGCTTTCTATTATCTTTGGGGTTCTGCTCCGGGGCAGATAGCTTTCCTATTTCTATCTTTAGGTGTAGTTAGTTTCTCAGGCTGTGACGAGGCGTCTAGGACCATCGTAGGAACGCTCCACGGCTGCCTCTAGTTGTGGTGGTTAGTCAGGGTACTGCAATCTCATAGATTCCAACTGCTCTGGTGTATTTCCTTTTTTACCTGCACTCCTCAGCTACCGTAACATAACTGGTGCTTTGCTGGTGACACTGTTGGGGATTTATTCAAAATTGAAGGCATACTGAACCAGCATGGCTACCACAGCATCTTGCAGCAGCATGCTATTCCATCCGGTTTGCGTTTAGTTGGACCATCATTTATTTTTCAACAGGACAATGACCCCAAACACACCTCCAGGCTGTGTAAGGGCTATTTGACCAAGAAGGAGAGTGTTGGGGTGCTACGCCAGATGACCTGGCCTCCACAGTCATCAGATCTGAACCCAATCGAGATGGTTTGGGGTGAGTTGGACCGCTCACCACTTCAATTTTGAATAAATCCCCAACAGTGTCACCAGCAAAGCACCCCCGCACCATCACACCACCTCCTCCATGCTTTACGGTGGGAACTAGGCATGTAGAGTCCATCTGTTCAACTTTTCTGCGTGCAAAGCAGTAATCAAAGCAATAGGAGGCTTCTTTGAAGAACCTAGAATAGAAGACATATTTTCAGTTGTTTCACACTTTTTTGTAAAGTGTAATGTATAATTCCACATGTGTTAATTCATAGATTTGATGCCTTCAGTGTGATTCTACAATTTTCATAGTCATGAAAATACAGAAAAATCTTTGAATGAGAAGGTGTGTCCAAACTTTTGGTCTGTACTGTATATAGTGAAGGAAATAAGTATTTGATCCCTTGCTGATTTTGTAAGTTTGCCCACTGACAAAGACATGATCAGTCTATAATTTGAAGGGTACAGTGGGTTTGGAAAGTATTCAAACCCCTTTAAATTTTTCACTCTTTGTTTCATTGCAGCCATTTGGTAAATGCAAAAAAATTCATTTTTTCTCATTAATGTACACTCTGTACCCCATCTTGGCTGATAAAAACCAGAAATGTAGAAATTTTTGCAAATTTATTAAAAAAGAAAAACTGAAATATCACATGGTCATAAGTATTCAGACCCTTTGCTCAGACACTCATATTTACGTCACATGCTGTCTATTTCCTTGTGATCCTCCTTGAGATGGTTCTACTCCTTGATTGGAGTCCAGCTGTGTTTAATTAAACTGATTGGACTTGATTTGTAAAGGCACACACCTGTCTATATAAGACCTCACAGCTCACAGTGCATATCAGACCGAATGAGAATCATGAGGTCAAAGGAACTGGCCAAGGAGCTCCTAGACAGAATTCTGGCACAGATCTGGCCAAGGTTACAAAAGAATTTCTGCAGTATTCAAGGTTCCTAAGAGCACAGTGGCCTCCATAATCCTTAAATGGAAGAAGTTTGGGACCACCAGAAGTCTTCCTAGACCTGGCCGTCTAGCCAAACTGAGCAATCGTGGGAGAAGAGCCTTGGTGAGAGAGGTAAAGAAGAACCCCAAGATCACTATGGCTGAGCTCCACAGATGCACTAGGGAGATAGGAGAAAGTTCCAAAAAGTCAACTATCACTGAAGCCCTCCACCAGTCAGGCCTTTGTAGCAGAGTGGCCCGACGGAAGCCTCTCCTCAGTGCCAGACTTATGAAAGCCCGCATAGAGTTTGCTAAAAAACACATGAAGTTCTCCCAGACTATGAGAAATAAGATTCTCTGGTCTGATGAGAAGAAGATAGAACTTTTTGGTGATAATTCTAAGCGGTTTGTGTGGAGAAAACCTGTCACTGCTCATCACCAGCCCAATACAATCCCAACAGTGAAACATGGTGGTGGCAGCATCATGCTATGGGGGTGTTTTTCAACTGCAGGGACAGGACGACTTGTTGTAATTGAAATAAACATGAATGCGGCCAAGTACAGAGAAATCTTGAATGAAAACCTCTTCCAGAGTGCTCTGGACCTCAGACTTGCCCGAAGGTTCACCTTCCAACAAGACAATAACCCAAAGCACACAGCTAAAATAACAAAGGAGTGGCTTCAGAACAACTCTGTGACCATTCTTGACTGGCCCAGCCAGAGCCCTGACCTAAACCCAATTGAGCATCTCTGGAGAGATCTGAAAATTGCTGTTCACCAACATTCACCTTCCTACCTAACGGAACTGGAGAGGATCTGCAAGGAAGAATGGCAGAGGATCCCCAAATCCGGGTGTGAAAAACTTGTTGCATCATTCCCAAGAAGACTCATGGCTGCACTAGCTCAAAAGGGTGCATCTACTCAAAACTGAGCAAAGGGTCTGAATACTTATGACAATCACATCAACCATGTGATATTTCAGTTTTTCTTTTTTAATAAATTTGCAAAAATTTCTACATTTCTGTTTTTTTTTCAGCAAAGATGGGGTGCAGAGTGAACATTAATGAGAAAAAAATGAACTTTTTTGCATTTACCAAATAGCTGCAATGAAACAAAGAGTGCAAAATGTAAAGGGGTCTGAATGCTTTCCGAACCCACTGTAGGTTAATTTTAACATTGAGAGATTGAATAACAAAAATAAAATCCAGAAAATCACATAGTATAAGTTATATTAATTTATTTGAAATAAATTAGTAATACAACACATGGGACTATACATCTTTAGCATTCATATTGTATTTTATTACTAATTTTGCCATTAACACAGGTCCTGTAGTATCAATGTGGCACTATTGGTTTATTCTATTTCATTTTGTGTCTGTGCATATACAATTTGTGGTTCTAATCTAATGTATTTATCTGTTAGCCCACAGTGTATGTAGCACATTTGATTGCTGACCTTGAACAGGTTCCCAATGAAGGGCTGTGTTCTTTGGATTTTTTATTCTGGTATCTTGTCTGTCCATATCACATTATTTATTGTGCCACACTTATTGTCCTCTTATTGCCTATTTCAGACCCCCAATCAACCTTCCTTGGCAGTATCCTTACATTTCTATTGCGGTAGATCTTCTATATCCATAAAGTTTATAGGAGGGGGACCAGTGTTTTCTTCATATATTATATACCTTTATACCTGTTTATCGCAGTTCGCAATGTGCACTCCATACATTAGAGAGATAGATGATTTCAAAATAGCAAAGTAAACTTTCCAAGAATGTAATTGTGAGAAGAGAACATGTGGCCAGTTTATCTTATTGACTATTGAAGCAGTCATACAGCCACTTGGTTTCCTGGATATTTCCCAGTAATCTAATGTGAAAGAAAACAACTGAACAGATGTGACTGTTACTGCACATGACATGTCACAAGCAGCCTAATCCTAGGGTTTTAGGTAAGATGTATTCTCCTTAAAGGGACAATCCAATCATAAATATTTATGCTGTAAATGGTAGATCATAAATGGGATCCTACCTCATCTATCCCCTTTTCTATAAGGACTTCAATGATATAGCCATCAGAGGTGGCAAGCAGCACTTATCACAGACTTCAATGGAGAGGACCATGTGCAAGCATTACCCACATTTCCATTGACTTCTATGGAAAAACAGACTGTCAGAATTTGTAAACAGGGGTTGAAGAACTACTATTCTTCCAAAAAGAGTTCACTCACACTAGCGTATAACACAGCCGAGTGCTTCTGATGTTTTATCTGATAGCAGTCGGCACAATGTTGCACTATGGGGCAGTGAAGATCTGCAATTCTTTTTCTCATGCCCATTAGCAGCATGCTACGAGTGCATCCAATAATAATCAGACCTTGCGCCTCCATACAAGTCTATGGGTGCATGTAAAACATCGGACTGCATTGGATGTCATCCTAGTGCAGTTTGATGTACATGCACGGAGACCGTGGAGAAGATGGAGAAATTAAGTTCTCCATACCGGTGTTGCAATTATCTCATGCGAGAGAATCGGATCACAGATGAAACTCGGATCAAACTCTTTACAGATTTTGAGCTGAGTTTCATTAGCATCATCGGCCCGAATCTCTCGCTTGAGAGAATTTACTGCAGTGTTAGCAAGCCCTAAATAAGGGTCTCAGAGGTGGAACCTTACCTTTCAAATGTTCACTGTTACACCAAACAGTGGAGCAAGTGGATTTGTGGAAACACTGTTCCACAGTACTGTGGACCTGTCCAGGAAGGGGCATTGCGAAGTGCCTATCTGGTGTTCACTGGAGCTCCTGATGGTGGAGACAGAGTTGGCTGCAGTTAGCGGCCATGAAACCACTCCTGGGCAGATCCTGGTACAAGGGGTCAGGTTCACTGACTCGGGCTAGGGCTACATTAAGACTAGGATACTCAATAAGGGATTGGCTGCATACGAACCGGGAGACAATGTTCAGACACTGGCCGTACTGGGACCAGCAGAGTCTGGGAACAGGACTGTCCACACTGGGACCAGGAGACAACCAAGAGCCCCTTTTTCCCATAGGGGTTGAGCCATGCCAGGGCATCTCCTGCTAGGTAGAACATCAGGAATCCCACCTTGGCCCAAATGGAGGAAAACTGCTAACCGAAAACTTCATAGCGCCGCATGCACTGCTCCAGGAACCCACTGCACTGCTTCGGACCCCCATAGTACCCAGGTGGATCAGACAGTACGAGTTCCACTCCAGAGGGATAAATTTTTGGTTGCATAAGCACAGCAGTAGGTACTGCAACTTGGGCTGGCGCAACCGACGTCAGGGCTTCCAATCGGGAAAAAATGGTGCAAAATTTTTTCATGGCTCTCTTTCTGGTAGGCCACCTGCCGAAACAGCTCCTAGCACAAAGAGGACTGGGGATTAGCAGGGCCCAAGGTCAGACAAACTGTTAAGCACAACAGTGGCGCAAGTGGATTTGTGGGCCCACTGTGCCGAGCCTGCCTAGGAGCGGGTGTAGCTAAGCGGCTACATGGTGTTCACTGGGGCTCCTAATGGTAGAGACCAACTGGGCTGCGGGTAGATGCCAGCTACGACTTCTGGGCAGATCTCCGTACAACAGCTGCTCACCCTAGGGGTCTGGTTTGCTGACACGGAGTAGGGGTATGTTCAGATGCACTGGTTAAGGATACTGAATCTAGGACTGGCTTCACACGGAATGGACAATGTTCAGGCACTGGTCGCACTGGGACCAGAGGAGTTCAGGAACAGGACTGGCCCACTGGGACCAGGGTACAACATTCAGGCTCTGGCCACACTAGGACCATGGATTAGAATTCAGGACACTGGCTGCACCAGGACCAGGGGTTCAGGTTCAGAACCCTGGCTGCAACAGGACCAGGGATTCGGGTTCACTACCCTAGATGCTCCGGGACCAGAGGACCTCACTACTGCACTGGTAGAGACTCTAGGTTTAGCACCTGTTCACATTGGGTTTATTTTGGATGTGCCGGTCAGTTTTTTGATGTGTGTTCATTTACCTTCTGCCTGAGCACTCCACCTGCTGGTCACAGGCGCTTTAATTATACCAGGGCCATTACCCCTCCATAGAGATGTAGATTTCAGTCTAGAGAGAGGATTCATATGTTCCCATGCAGACAGACTTTTCTAAGCGAGGATTGGCATTAGTTAGGACCTGATATACGAGATGAGCCTTAACGTGGCTATCAGCTACACATAATTTGGCCATCTTATGCGCTAAGACTTCTCAATTTTTCATATTTCTAAGTCAGGGATGCAATTCATTTTTCATATTTCGTGTTTGCAAGCTATAGCGCTACAGTGTGCTACCTTTTTTTCTAATTATGCAAATTGTCTCTTCAGAGAGGAAGAGAGCTAGAACTCTAGTGCCACCTTTTGGAAGGTAGCAATCCTACAAGTCAATGTCGACCCTTTAACGAGCCTTATCACATGACCTAGGATAATAGCCAAACCAGAATCTCAATTTGCAGACACTGTGTTTCGGGGTTCAGCCCCTCGTCAGTGCAAAGCGGAGATCTGGTTTGGCTGTGTGAGAGGCGTCAGACCATTGTCCAAGAAATATCGTCACTCCTTGCGGAGATCAACATGCTAAGCATGCAGATGAGGAGACTTAAAGCCGCAATGCTCCTCTGGGAAATATGCTAATTATGCAAATTGTCTCTTCAGAGAGGAAGAGAGCTAGAACTCTAGTGCCACCTTTTGGAAGGTAGCAATCCTACAAGTCAATGTCGACCCTTTAACGAGCCTTATCACATGACCTAGGATAATAGCCAAACCAGAATCTCAATTTGCAGACACTGTGTTTCGGGGTTCAGCCCCTCGTCAGTGCAAAGCGGAGATCTGGTTTGGCTGTGTGAGAGGCGTAAGACCATTGTCCAAGAAATATCGTCACTCCTTGCGGAGATCAACATGCTAAGCATGCAGATGAGGAGACTTAAAGCCGCAATGCTCCTCTGGGAAATATGCTAATTATGCAAATTGTCTCTTCAGAGAGGAAGAGAGCTAGAACTCTAGTGCCACCTTTTGGAAGGTAGCAATCCTACAAGTCAATGTCGACCCTTTAACGAGCCTTATCACATGACCTAGGATAATAGCCAAACCAGAATCTCAATTTGCAGACACTGTGTTTCGGGGTTCAGCCCCTCGTCAGTGCAAAGCGGAGATCTGGTTTGGCTGTGTGAGAGGCGTCAGACCATTGTCCAAGAAATATCGTCACTCCTTGCGGAGATCAACATGCTAAGCATGCAGATGAGGAGACTTAAAGCCGCAATGCTCCTCTGGGAAATATGCTAATTATGCAAATTGTCTCTTCAGAGAGGAAGAGAGCTAGAACTCTAGTGCCACCTTTTGGAAGGTAGCAATCCTACAAGTCAATGTCGACCCTTTAACGAGCCTTATCACATGACCTAGGATAATAGCCAAACCAGAATCTCAATTTGCAGACACTGTGTTTCGGGGTTCAGCCCCTCGTCAGTGCAAAGCGGAGATCTGGTTTGGCTGTGTGAGAGGCGTAAGACCATTGTCCAAGAAATATCGTCACTCCTTGCGGAGATCAACATGCTAAGCATGCAGATGAGGAGACTTAAAGCCGCAATGCTCCTCTGGGAAATATGCTAATTATGCAAATTGTCTCTTCAGAGAGGAAGAGAGCTAGAACTCTAGTGCCACCTTTTGGAAGGTAGCAATCCTACAAGTCAATGTCGACCCTTTAACGAGCCTTATCACATGACCTAGGATAATAGCCAAACCAGAATCTCAATTTGCAGACACTGTGTTTCGGGGTTCAGCCCCTCGTCAGTGCAAAGCGGAGATCTGGTTTGGCTGTGTGAGAGGCGTCAGACCATTGTCCAAGAAATATCGTCACTCCTTGCGGAGATCAACATGCTAAGCATGCAGATGAGGAGACTTAAAGCCGCAATGCTCCTCTGGGAAATATGCTAATTATGCAAATTGTCTCTTCAGAGAGGAAGAGAGCTAGAACTCTAGTGCCACCTTTTGGAAGGTAGCAATCCTACAAGTCAATGTCGACCCTTTAACGAGCCTTATCACATGACCTAGGATAATAGCCAAACCAGAATCTCAATTTGCAGACACTGTGTTTCGGGGTTCAGCCCCTCGTCAGTGCAAAGCGGAGATCTGGTTTGGCTGTGTGAGAGGCGTCAGACCATTGTCCAAGAAATATCGTCACTCCTTGCGGAGATCAACATGCTAAGCATGCAGATGAGGAGACTTAAAGCCGCAATGCTCCTCTGGGAAATATGCTAATTATGCAAATTGTCTCTTCAGAGAGGAAGAGAGCTAGAACTCTAGTGCCACCTTTTGGAAGGTAGCAATCCTACAAGTCAATGTCGACCCTTTAACGAGCCTTATCACATGACCTAGGATAATAGCCAAACCAGAATCTCAATTTGCAGACACTGTGTTTCGGGGTTCAGCCCCTCGTCAGTGCAAAGCGGAGATCTGGTTTGGCTGTGTGAGAGGCGTCAGACCATTGTCCAAGAAATATCGTCACTCCTTGCGGAGATCAACATGCTAAGCATGCAGATGAGGAGACTTAAAGCCGCAATGCTCCTCTGGGAAATATGCTAATTATGCAAATTGTCTCTTCAGAGAGGAAGAGAGCTAGAACTCTAGTGCCACCTTTTGGAAGGTAGCAATCCTACAAGTCAATGTCGACCCTTTAACGAGCCTTATCACATGACCTAGGATAATAGCCAAACCAGAATCTCAATTTGCAGACACTGTGTTTCGGGGTTCAGCCCCTCGTCAGTGCAAAGCGGAGATCTGGTTTGGCTGTGTGAGAGGCGTCAGACCATTGTCCAAGAAATATCGTCACTCCTTGCGGAGATCAACATGCTAAGCATGCAGATGAGGAGACTTAAAGCCGCAATGCTCCTCTGGGAAATATGCTAATTATGCAAATTGTCTCTTCAGAGAGGAAGAGAGCTAGAACTCTAGTGCCACCTTTTGGAAGGTAGCAATCCTACAAGTCAATGTCGACCCTTTAACGAGCCTTATCACATGACCTAGGATAATAGCCAAACCAGAATCTCAATTTGCAGACACTGTGTTTCGGGGTTCAGCCCCTCGTCAGTGCAAAGCGGAGATCTGGTTTGGCTGTGTGAGAGGCGTCAGACCATTGTCCAAGAAATATCGTCACTCCTTGCGGAGATCAACATGCTAAGCATGCAGATGAGGAGACTTAAAGCCGCAATGCTCCTCTGGGAAATATGCTAATTATGCAAATTGTCTCTTCAGAGAGGAAGAGAGCTAGAACTCTAGTGCCACCTTTTGGAAGGTAGCAATCCTACAAGTCAATGTCGACCCTTTAACGAGCCTTATCACATGACCTAGGATAATAGCCAAACCAGAATCTCAATTTGCAGACACTGTGTTTCGGGGTTTAGCCCCTCGTCAGTGCAAAGCGGAGATCTGGTTTGGCTGTGTGAGAGGCGTCAGACCATTGTCCAAGAAATATCGTCACTCCTTGCGGACTCCTTTTTTTCTTGAATGTTCAGGTTCTGACCGCACTGGGACCAGAAATTCGGATTCAAGACACTGGCCACACCGGGACCAGGGATTCAGGTTCAGGACACTGGTCACACTGGGACCAGGGATTCGGGTTCAGGATTCTCACCACACTGGGACCAGGGGACCTCATAAACACACTGGTGGAACTTCACATTGCTTGGTGCCTCCCTAAAGGACTGGGAGACTTTTATACAGGATGACTCCCAGCAATAAGAGCAGAGCCATCCAGCAGGTGTACTAATTATACTTAATGCCTCTCAGCTATAGGCTAAGGGCATTTACTATATGCACGATGCCCCTGTAAGACAGTGGGGCACGTGCACACTAGACGCGTCACTGGGAACTGCAGCATGTACAGCAGCAGAGATGAAGCATGCAGGAGGACTACACCACAGGGTGGGGCCTGAATGAGGAGGGGAAGGGGACACCATGCAGGGGAGCCAGCCATAGCGCTACAGTCATCAAATGTACAATGGTGTCACACACATTTTAGAGTGAAATATACGCTAAAATCAGATTCAATGACATTTTGAGTCATATGACTGGGACTAATCAGTGGGCAAAATAGTGATAATTCTAATAAAGACCTACTGCTCACAGCAATACAGCAGAACTAAATCTTTGTCAGAAATTTTAAGGTAAACCACAGATTCCAGCTGTGAAAATACATGTGGGATTTTAAACCAATGTATGAACAATGACATAGGCTGTGAATATGCCATTGATATCTATGTACAAAATTTAAGCAAACCTTCACATGAAAACTAGTTTAATTCATAAGGGAAACTGTAACCTGATGCATGCTACCCAAACCCCAATCAGCATGAATTGGTCACCAGCTTTGTTACTGCAGCCAAATATGTTTTACTCTGAAATGCCATGGAGTATCAAAGGAAAAATACTTTACAATACCAGCTGGATTTTAAGAGTCTTTGAAGACTAGTTCAATGCTTGTACCTGGTCTTTTTCTCCCCCACCCCTCCACCCCTCATGACTGACAGATCTTTCCTTTTGTATGTATATAAAGACCTTTCAGCCATGTGGAGCACAGAGGGAAGAAGGCACCGGGGATCTGCCTTGTACTTGTCAGACACAAAGTCCCTAGATGGCTTTTCAAATTAAATTTACTCTGAAATGCCACAGTGTTTAACATACACAGGTGGAATAACACAAGCAGTGTCTGATTCATGCTGGCTGTGATTCGGGCAGCATGAATCAGCTGACAATAATGTATCAGCTTCCCTTTAATTTAGAGGATTATCATAATTGCTAAACTTAGACACACAAAGGATAATGCAGAAGGTTGAAAATGCTGCCTTTTCCCTGCAGACTTACTGTATCAAGAGAAACAAACTGTTGAGTGCAAAATGTCTTTACTTTTTAGCAGGTTAATAGGGTACACTGCTACCCATGTACATGGAAATGTCCCTGTTCTCCCTTTCTGAATCTTTTCTTATAATTTTTAGAAATAGTAAGAAACAAATGTGGCAAAAACACAAAGAAAATGCGACAAAAAAAAATACCTGCAGATAAACATATAGGGAGCAATTCATCAAAGTGTTTTTGCTAGAAAACTGACGTAAAACACTGTGAAAAATGGCAAAAAAAAGTTCCAGTTTGAAGTAGCTTGGCTGGACTGGGCTTGATGGGGGAGGGAGAGACAGTCTAGCTGTCAAATTCAGAAAAAGTTCCGGCATTTCTGGTTAGGTGCACGCCACTGAGAAGATGTTCCGAACTCATTAGATGGGATGTGCCTGAATTGAATTAAGTGATTTAAGGTTCTCTAGCAAGTCACCTGGAAATGTTTAGATAGAGATAATTTTTTATAAAATGTTGTATCTGAATCGACTGCCAAGAAATATTTGGAGGAACGATTTGCCTTCAAATTAGCAGAACCAAGTCGATCTGTGCAATTAAAAGCAAGACAGAAGCAGAGGAAGCAGAAGACACATACCGGTAATTTGATTCCACATTTTAACCATGATTCACAGATGACAAAATGAGTGTGTAGCCCCAAACTGTTTGAGAACTCTGGTAAATTCCAAAATGCCCTATATAATTATTTTTTAGGATTTTCTTTGCTGAGGCAACAATCAATAGATGCTCCAGAAAGACTCAAAGACCTAAATTGTCAATCACACATTCATAAGAGATTAAAGGGGATGTCCAGACTTTTGATATTGATGAATATCCTGAATATCCATCACCCCAACCAATCAGCTGTTTGCAGAGCTGTAATTACAGAGTGTATGGATCTGGAACACCACAGCTTTGTACATTGGGTAGAGGCCTTTCTGCAGCTCAGCTCTTATTCACTACGATGCACAGCCTCCATGTGACCCACAAACAGGTAATCAAGTGGGGTATCTGACTGCTGGAGCACTTCCAATCTGATACTGATGACCAATCCTAAGGATAGATAAGTCGTGGACAACCACCTTAAACGGGTTGTCCCGGACTTTAACATTGATGGCCTATCTTCAGGATAGGTCATTAATGTCTGATCAGTGCAGGTATGACACCCAGCACTAATGCAGATCTGCTTTTCCTGGTGTCAGAGGCGGCTGGAACTGTTCAGCTACGGAGCTGCACAGCTCTGTCAAGTGTATAGTGGCCACTACCTGACACTGCACATCTGACACCTATTCACATAAATAGGGGGTGCATGTGCAGTATTTGTCCGCAGCCACGATTCGATCAATGGAGTTGCACTGTGCAGCTCCGTAACTGAGCAGTTCCGGCCACCGCCGACACCGGGAACAGCTGATTATTGGGGGTGCAGGGTATTGCATCCCCACTGACCAGACAGTGATGACTTATTCTAAGGATACACCAGCAATGTTAAAGTCCCCGACAACCTTTTTAATATGAATAACACTGTTCTTTCATTCTCTGCCATTGGAGTGAGGAGAACGGCCTAGTAAAGGAGCATGGCTCTCTTCTTGACAGTTTTTGTCCTTATGGCAGTTTTGGAAGAAACTTAGGATGGGACTGATATGGGACTTCGTCTACCTTCCAGGGTTTTCATTATTATTACTTTTATGTCTGTCTTTCATCAATCAGTTTCTCAGTATCTAAGACTATCAGGTTTTGACTATTGGAGCAGAGCATTCTTGCAACACAATTTACAGTGAACAAGTAGAACAAAACGACAACTAAACATATTTGTTATCTGAGCAGAATGTATAGATTACCATTTGTTTGCGTTTCCACCCATGCACTTATTATTTCAGCAGAAGCTTTCAAATCTTGGAAATTCACCAGCTTTATTTCACTCTTGAAAAAATCTCTGTTGCTATGGAGATACTGCTCCTTCACATGGAAGCCTTCTTGAAGGTAGAGGGCATTTGCAAGATTAAATGTAAATTCTTTATTTTCTTCTGAAATGACAGCAAGCAGTTTTTGGAGCCCAGAAAACTCCTCACCTAGAGAGCACGAGTTGTGTATTAGTGGATTTTATTGATCAAAGTAAACATTAAAAAAAAGTATTATAATAGGACGTCAGAGGAAAATGTATTCCCTGTCATGTACCATGGCATATACTGTACATTCCACCAGGCATTATACAAATGGCTGTCCGAATATAATATATGGCACGTCATGCAGGGGTCGTATTAAAGGTAAGAAATGGGATGTGGAAAATTGTGCATGTCACTATAACAGAAAAATAATTAGCTCTCAGTCTGCAGCAGCAGAAGCTGAACAATCCAGAGCACCCGAATCTATTCAGTTGCAAAGAGATGAAGGTCTTGATTTATTAATCCAGGAGAACGTTCACCCAGCCCTGTGTTCCCTTCATAGATCTATATAGACGTAATAGTAATAACTGGCAACACACAAGAAATGTGTTTGATCTGTGTCAGCACTATGTAGGAGGAATGGGATGTATTAGAATTCTATTTCATCTTAGTGGTTTTCATTGAAAACCCAAAGAGACATCTAAAGTAATAGCCCAAAGCGAATGTCCACCTCTGACCAGCATGTAGTCTTTAGGTCTAAAATATTTTGCTGACTAAAAAGGCACTTTCAGAAAAAAAACATTATTTGGTCCATTGGTAATATACAGTGGGTACGAAAAGTTCATTTTTTTTCTCATTAATGTACACTCTGCACCCCATCTTGACTGAAAAAAAACAAGAAATTTAGAAATTTTAGCAAATTTATTAAAAAGGAAAAACTGAAATATCACATGGTCATAAGTATTCAGACCCTTTGCTCAGTATTGAGTAGAAGCACCCTTTTGAGCTAGTACAGCCATGAGTCTTCTTGGAAATGTTTTTCACACCTGGATTTGGGGATCCTCTACCATTCTTTCAGTTCATTCCAATGTCATTCTTAATGGTATCCAGCCAACGACCTTTGGTCTCAACTGTTTCCTTTTACTATTCCTAGCAGTACCTCCTTTTCTGAAAGAATTTGCCCTCATTGCATGTCCAAAATAGGCCAGTTTCTGTCTGTTGATCTTGTATTTGAAGGGCAATACTGAGATTATATGATCCAGAACATTTTCATTGGTGATCCATGGGATAGAAAGAAGTCTTCTCCAGCACTACAGCTTTAAGGCATCATTTTTTCTTCTGTCTGCTTTCGTGAGTGTTTACACCTCACAACTATAATTCGCAATTGGGATCACAATTGCAGTGCTCAATTATTGTAATGTGGACATCCTTGCAATTCCATATTTGGTCCATGGTTGTCGAAATGTTAATTAATGCTTATTCTCTGGTTTCAAACAGCTACATTAATTAATGAAGGACCCAAGAAAAATGAAGCTGTTGACCACTTGTATTTCTTCATTGTTGATTTTTATGTGGACTTCCTCGCTGTTGGTAGTCATGATTTTGGTATTCTTGATGATCAGGAATTCCTTTTAGTTACCAATGATGTATCTTATACCGACAGCAACAAGAAGCATATCATGATTTGTTTAAAAATATAAATCTTTATTCTATAAATATTTAAAATCATATATAAAGAACAAAGTGCTGTTAAATTGTGGGAACAATGACCATGGTTGTGCTATTTTACAAAGGGCAGCTCCAAATCCACATATATCACCAAGTACGTATAGAAAGGGGCTAATATAATAACAATTTTAAGCTGCACTGTCATGTGCATGCATTGCATTGTAACTCCTCCCCCTTCCTGAGTGCAATATGTGATCTTAGAGACTGGTCTATATTAAATGTTTTTCAGGAGCCTGATGCAATTTAAAATGCCCCAGTGAGTTTAATCACTCACTTGAATATACACTGTATGCCGCACCCTCAGGACCTAATCAAAATATAGTAGAAATTCCAAATGTAATCTTGCCTGAAGAAGGAGCCTTTGAGCTCTGAAAGCTAGCGAACATATAATTTTCTGGTTAGCCAATAAAGGTATCACCTTAAGAATGCTCTTGTCATAATTGGACGGAAAAGTATTCACATTAATTGACTATTGATAGGGACTAATTTTGTGAATAAAAAATATTCTTGATGATCAGGTAAAGTCCCATCTAATTGCTTTCTTTCAACTTCAGGATCAGCTTCTTCTCTGGCAGCAGGCTTGTATTATCTGCACAACTCAGATTGCTGATGGACCTATCCTGCGTTGCCAGCTTTTATCAATTATTCTCTGCCGTCCATGTCCAGGGAGATTAGCTGCTGTGCCATGGGTTATAAACTTCTTGATTATGTTGCGCACCGGTGGCAAAGGAACATCAAGATCTCTGGAGATAGACTTGCAACCTTGAGATTGTTGATATTTTTCAACAATTTTGGTTCTCAAGTTCTCAGACAGTTTTCTTCTGCTCTTTATGTTATCCATGCTTAGTGTGGCACACACAGACACACAATGCAAAAATTGAGTCAACTTCTCCCCTTTTTATTTGGTTTCAGGTGTGATTTTCATATGCCCAAACCTTCTACTTGCCACAGGTGAGTTTAAATGAGCATCACATGCTTGAAACAAAGTTATTTATCCACAATTTTGGAAAGGCGCCAACAATTTTTGTTAGGCCTATTTTTGGGTATTGTGTGAAATTATGTCCAATTTGCATTTTTTTCTCTGTTTTTTTTGCGTTGTTCCAATGCACACAAAGGAAATAAACATGTGTATAACAAAACGTGGAGAAATGGGGAAAGGAAGAATGATCTCCAGGTGCACCTGTTTCTCACTCTGTGTTCGCTATAAATGTTTCACTGGTCTAACCACAATTTATACCATGATTAAGACCCTAATGGGTCGAAACGTGTTGGTTGTACCAGGGACCCTGCCCACGTATCGTATTTTTATGGATGTTTAATTTTAATAAATTTTTTGAATAAATTTGCATTTTTTATCCAAGTCCTCACGCTAGCGATCATTCTTCCTTTCCCCGTTTTCCTTGTTGTGGACAACGCCTCTGATCAAGGCACCTCCGTGCGTGTACTACTTCTCCATTCCTCTGGAACTGACGCCTTAGCGTGTCATGAGGGTGAACTCCTGCTGAAACTGGTGAGCTGAATTTTTCCTTTTTCCTTTTCCCTGTTAGCAATATAACAAAACATGACGTGTAATTGCAATTATTTTCTGAAGAGAAATTCTTCATTTTCTGGAATAATTTCAAGGGGGCCACACTTTTGACCATGACATATATATGATTTAAAAAAATAGAAATAGAAGTGTGTAGCCCAGCTACGCAGGCACACACATAAAATCCAGGAGAATGCACAGGAAGGTAACCGCAAAAGCTTGCTATTCATGCACTTCACTTACAATTTCAGACACACCCACTAGGGGTATAGGAGGTGGTGACATGTAGCAGAGCTCATTCAAGCTTCCTGTCTTAGGACAGTGCAGATCATTCAAGTTTCCTGTCTGAGAAGAGCTCAGATCAGTCAGAGAGTTTCCTGTCTTCAGACAGTGCAGTTCAGTGCCAGTTCAGTCTGGACTTGGAGAGGAGAGAGGACTGAATCCTCGCAGAGCTAGCGTAGCTCACCTGACAAAGAAGTGGAGGCTAGTACGGGTGAAGTGCATCATCCTAGCCTAGTCAGAGCTACCCTTAATCAGTACCTCAGTAGAAGCTGAAACAAGGAGGAAACTGAGAGCTGCTCAGCGAGCTTGGAAGAAAGCTGACTATTTCCATCGAAAGCTGCAAGTGCTTATGCAAAGAGCAGAAGCAGGGCGAAGGGCGCAGTGGAGAAGTTAGAGAAGTGCTACAGGTATTGGATTGCCTGCACTAAATTGCCGGACACCGGGGTCCGAAGCGTTGCTACAGTTTCAAGCTTAGTAACAAGAGAACCGGAGGCATCTGGACTACAGGTCGCAGAGAGCAGCCCTAAGTGTCAATACGTAACCGGAGACAGGGAAAACAGGAGTCTAGCCTGATCAGCAAATATAGACTTAGTTTTCACCACTTAGAAGTTTCCATCACAATGTTGGCCGGGCAGTACAGCTATTGAGAAAGCTGGAGATTCAGAGTTAACTTCGCTTCAGGCAAGTTGGACTCACCTACATTCGAAGTAAAGGAGGCCTCTAACCTGCTCAGCGGTTACCCGAATGTGCATTCTCCACCCCGACCAGCTCCCCGGGATCTACGTGAACCATCTACCAGTAAAAGGTATGAAAAGAAGCTATTTCGTGTGTGACTGAATTATTATCTATACCCTGCATCATCATCACCATAGACTTCCAGGGACCCGTCTCACCTGTGGGAGACTACCATCCAGCTGCCCCCATAACATCCCCTGTGAAAGTCCTTATAGCAGCGCTGGTTCAATTAACCAGATACCACAGGTGGCGTCACGAACTACCTATACCTAATAATCCCCTGTAAATATTCCCCCATTGTATGAGCGCCCAGGGCCACGGACCGAGTCCTGCTGCCAGTGACAAACCCCATAGACTTTCATGGGCTCGGTGCCGAGTACCCCATTGCCCTGGTACTAAGTGCGACTCAATCTTTGGCGTCACGAACAGGATGCGAAACTTGCAATTGTGAGTCCTGTGTGCCTATGTTGAACTGTTTGGTGAAAAAGACTGTTTGCTGTATTTGGCGCCAAATTCCGCCATTTTAATGCCATGTTCGCGCCCTCAGGCGCTGGTGAAGAAGGGGGGCGTACCTGAAAAAGCGCGCTGTTGCTTGGACACGCCCCCAACCTGCACCCCAAACTGCATCGCAAGCCACATCGCGAACTGCATAGCAATCTGCATCGCAAACCGCATCACAAACTGCATCGCAATCAGCATCGCAAACCGCATCACAAACTGCATCGCAATCTGCATCACAATCCGCATAGCAAACTGCATCACAATCTGCATTGCAATCCGCATCGCAAACTGCATCGCAAAATAGAGCGGCATCATCCGAGCGCCAGTGAAAAGGTCCTGTCTCCACCGCTGTGCCTGCGACGCTGCAGCCTGTAAAAGAGGTAGGCTCAGATTAACCAAGGGGGCATCAATATGTCGCAGCAACCGGCAGACGAAGCGGCCCCCGCTGGAGGCCCTTATAGCCCACCGCTTGGCGTCGTGCCGCAGGATGGGGGTGCAGGCCCCTCACCTGGCCCGGTGGTCCCGCTCATGCCGCTAACCCTCCCATATATGCCTGGAGCGAAGTGGCTCCCCCAGTACAGCGGCGAGCCAGACACCCTGCCAGGGTTTAAACGGAAGATATGTAGTATTTTAGATATGTACTCAATGACTGAAAAGCAAAAAGCTGCTGTGGTAATAGGACAGTTAGCTGGTGCGGCTGAGAGAGAAGTAGAGACTTGGCCCATTGCAGACCAGGAGTCGGTACTTGCGATTCTCTTAAAGCTACAGGCCATCTTCGAGGACCGCACAGAAACGGATCTCCGGATGGCATTTTATCAGTGCTTCCAGGGACCGAGTGACAGTATTAGGGACTACGCCTGCCGACTACAGGGGGCCCTGCGAGCTCTTAAACAGGCTAACCCCACAAGTCCCATTGATGAGAGCCAAATGTTAAAAGAGCAATTTGTGCGGGGACTGAGGTCTCCAGAGGAAGGCAGGACTGTAAACTGGTGGTCCTTGGATCATCCAGATGCCACTTTTGATGCTCTAAAGGACATGGCAATAAAAGGACTTCGACCCCTGGAAAAGCCTGAGGTGGCAAATCAGTATCACCCGGGTGAAGCCCCTCTAAAGCCGGCAGTACCCACCTTTTCCCCGCAGGTGGCAGAAGCTACAATGCAGGTGGCGCCCCCTAGTGAGTTGGAATGTCTGCGCTCAGAAGTGCGCCAGCTGACTAAGAACTTGGCCACTGTAATGGATGCCCTGCAACTGCGGAAAGAGGAAGGAGGAAAGATCCTATTAGCCGACTGTCCGGAGGATGTCCCTTGGATGAACCGGAGGAAATGGAGGACGTCGCCACACCGGAGGAGGACCACGCCACCCCCAGGAGCGACTCCGGAGCAACACCATCCTCGCCGGGAGATCGTCTGCTACCGCTGCAACCAAAAAGGTCATATGGCTCAGCAATGTCCTTTAAACGAGCCGATCCTGGGTCAGAGGGCCAACACCCAGGAGTAGACTCATCAGGCCCCTTAGACTGGAATCGCAGGTTCGTGGGTGGACGGCCCTACCTGTCCATGATTCTGGACGGGATTGCAATCCCTGCACTGCTGGACACTGGATCTCAGGTGACCATCATACCTGATGTCCTTTACAATAAATTTTGGTCCATGGACAGTCTCCAGCCCCCAAACCCTGACTTGACAGTGTACGCCACCAATGGTCTCCCTGTTGAAGTAATTGGAGCCAAAAACGTGGACGTAAAAGTGGGCAGGGTGGAGCTGAAGGATCAGGGACTTTTAGTGGTAAAGACTGTAAATGAGGAGAATGCCTTAAATGTGATACTAGGTACTAACATTATCAGTAACTGTCTGGGAGAAGTTGTGTTTTTGCTCCAACAGCTCGCTGAAGTTGCCAAGCCAAAGCAGAAGGGAGTGATCCAGAGGGAGATCCGGGCCCTGATGTGCCAGCAGCAAGCGAAGCTTACAGATGGTGAAATCGGTAATGTACGGGTCACAGACTCGAACCCCATTGTAGTACCCCCAATGAGTGAAATGTTAATATGGTGTAGAGCAGCCATAGGTCTGAGGGGACAGAACTACCAAGCAGTAGTAGAACCCCATCGCTCAGAACACAGACCTACACTCATGATTGCTAGAGGGGTAGTGGAAGTAGTAAATGGGAGAGTACCAGTACGACTTCTCAACTGGGGGGACGATGAAGTAAATTTGCCACGTTATGCTACAGTTGCTAAATTACATGCCGTAGATAACAATTCTATCCTCACAACCGAGTCCTTAGCCTCCCGCCAACCAGCTGAGGATAATGATCCGGCAACCCCGGTAGCGGACTGGTGTCAGCAGCTTCATATAGGGACAGACACCACGTCCGTCCACCAGAAACAGGGGGTACTACGGGTGGTACAAGAGTACGCACAAGTGTTTAGTAAGCACCCACTTGACTTTGGGACCATTAAGGGAGTACAGCATCATATCCCTACAGGCAGTCATCCTCCCATCAAAGAGCGGTACAGGCCTATACCTCCAGCCCACTATCAGAAAGCTAAGGAAATGCTGCATGACATGAAGAAAGCCGGGGTGATAAGGGATAGTTGTAGCCCCTGGGCAGCACCTCTAGTTCTAGTGAAGAAAAAGGATGGTAGCATGCGAATGTGTGTAGATTATAGGCAAGTAAATCATATAACACATAAAGATGCATACCCATTACCATGCATAGAGGAATCCTTAGCTGCTCTGAAAACGGCTAACTACTTTTCTACCCTCGACCTTACTAGTGGGTACTGGCAAGTGGCTGTGGCTGAGGAGGACCGGGAGAAAACTGCTTTCACCACCCCAATGGGACTCTGCGAGTTCGACAGGATGCCGTTTGGTCTCAGCAGTGCCCCAGGAACATTCCAGAGGGTGATGGAGAGCTGTCTGGGACATCTCAACTTCGAAACTGTGCTGCTGTACCTGGACGACGTAATTGTGTACTCTAAGACATATGAAGATCATCTGAAGCACCTGGCGGAGGTATTTGAGTCATTGTCCAAGTTTGGGATGAAACTAAAGCCCTCTAAATGCCACCTGCTCAAACAGAAGGTACAGTACTTGGGACACATTGTCAGTTCCGAAGGAGTAGCGCCGGACCCCGAGAAGGTCACAGCTATTCAGAAATGGCCAGAGCCGAAGAACCTAAAGGAGGTGCGTCAGTTCCTGGGATTAACAGGTTACTACAGGAGGTTTGTAAAAGATTACACTAAGAAGGCGGTGCCTTTACAGGACCTCCTGGTAGGACAACCTCTTAAGAGCAGAAACCTTCCATTCAATTGGGGAAAAGAACAAGCTGAGGCATTCAAAGAGATGAAAGAGATCCTGACTGGCGATGAAATCTTAGCTTACCCAGATTACAGCCAACCGTTCCTGCTATACACAGATGCCAGTAACGAAGGATTAGGAGCGGTCCT
The DNA here is from genome assembly GCA_033576555.1 of Oophaga sylvatica. Taxonomy (NCBI): domain Eukaryota; kingdom Metazoa; phylum Chordata; class Amphibia; order Anura; family Dendrobatidae; genus Oophaga; species Oophaga sylvatica. The sequence goes on along the minus strand of JARQOD010000005.1, from coordinate 161,900,303 downwards.
CAGTCAGAAGCAGAACGGCCAAGAAAAAGTCATCGCATATGCCAGCAGAAAACTCCGGCCAACTGAGAGAAACCCAGAAAACTACAGCAGCTTTAAACTGGAGTTCCTGGCGCTGGTCTGGGCCATTACCGAAAGATTTAAACATTACCTTGCCTCCAACAGGTTCACTGCGTTTACAGACAATAACCCCTTGACGCATCTGGAAACAGCCAAGCTGGGAGCCATGGAGCAACGTTGGATGGCTCGGTTGTCAAATTATCAGTTTACCATCAAGTATAGAGCGGGCCGTAAAAATGCTAACGCGGACGCCTTGTCCAGAATGCCGCATGAATCCGACACGGAGGAAGAATCAGATGATCTGGAAGAAATCGAGCTACCTGCGTTCCACCGAAATGGGATGGTCCAAGAGCAACGAGTCTACAGAAAGCGGTGTGGTGAGATGTTGAACCCTTTACCCCATCACAGCTGGAAGGAGACTCAAGACAGCGATCCAGTGGTCAGCCGTATCAAGGAGCTGATAAAACAGGAAGGTTCCTCCTTGGAGAAAGACGCACCTATACCAGCAAAGCTCCTGTGGAATGAGAGAAGCCGGTTGTTCATATACCGAGAGAAGTTGTGCAGGAGATACGTCGACCCAAGGACCCATGAAATGGTTTGGCAGATAGTGGTCCCCAAAGCAGACATCCAAATGGTGTTGGAAGCTTACCACGATCAAGCAGGACACTTTGGCTGGAAAAAGCTGGAGACCCTGTTGAGGTGTCGGTTCTACTGGGTAGGAATGCGCAGCTCCATCGAGAAGTGGTGCCGGAACTGTGGACCCTGTGGTCTCAGACGAAAAGACTATCATAGTCAGAGAGCACCCCTGCAGCCTATCCGGACGACTCGTCCCCTGGAGATCGTAGCATTGGATCACGTCAAATTGTCCCCAAGCAGGTCAGGATACTCATATGCCCTGACCATGGTGGATCACTATTCCAGGTTTCTGGTGGTCGCCCCTGTCAAAGATATGACAGCAGAGACAGCAGCAAGAACCTTCCAAGCCAGTTTCTGCAGACCACACGGATATCCCGAGCAGGTACTGACTGATCGAGGTCCTGCATTTGAAGCTGAACTGTTTCAGGAATTCTGTCAACTGTATGGATGCAAAAAGATCAGAACAACACCATACCACCCTCAGACCAACGGCCTTTGTGAAAAGATGAATCACATTGTCATGGATTTACTGAAAACTGTACCCCTGGAAGAAAGGAATCGGTGGCCAGACTTGTTACCCGACCTGGTTGACTTGTACAACCACATCCCAGTAAGTTCCACTAACTGCACTCCAGCTTACCTTATGAGAGCAAGACCTGGAAGACTGCCAATGGATTTGGAGCTGGGAGTGGTAGAACCAGAGGCTGATGACAGTGTTGAAGATTGGGACACAACTCGACAGGAACAGTACAAGAGAGTACAAGCCTGCGTAGAAGACAGTCTCAACAGAGTAAGAAAAACACAAGAGAAGAACTATAACAAAAATGCTCCCGCTAAGCCTTTTATGCCTGGAGAAATGGTGCTCAAAAGGAAAAGAAGAACACACAAGTTGGATGATCAGTGGGAACAGGAGCCATACGTCGTGCAAAATTCCAATTTTGATAACAGAAAGGTCTGTGCCATCAGCAAGGATGGAGGAAAAATGACGGCAACGGTGTCCAGAGATCATTTAAAGTTGTGTCCTTGCCCATTAAAGCTCCGTGAAGAAAACCCTGTTGTCAATCAGAAAGAAAATGCTGAAGCGGTCATACACACGGATTTGGGAGATTTACCTGCGGATTGGCCCAGATTGGGAGACGCTGTAATTATTCCTGTGCTGCAGTTTTATCAACCGCAAGAGGAGTCTCTACAACCGGTCATACCAATTGTGCCAGTTGAGCCAGTTCCAGAAGAACCTGTTCCGGCAGACCCTCAACCATCAGAACCCCAAGCAGCGGACCCGCAAGAAGCAGCACCACAAGAAGTGGAGTCCTCTGGTGAAGCTGGTGAAGCAGTACCGCCTCCTCCAGTCACTAGCATGCTTGCCAGGTCCCTAGAGAGGTGGAGTCGTGTCTATAGTTTGCCGTTACGCAGAACAGAAAGGTTAGAGACTACCATACCTGACGCTACCCCACGTAGGTCAGAACGTATCACTAAAGGTAAACTACCTATTCGCTATCAGGAGTAGTCCTAGTAGACTAGTTAGCAAGACCCAGATAGGGTTTATTGCATCTGAAAAATTGTATAAAGTTGAAAAGTTATTATTGTGATTTCTATTTATATGTCTTGAAATGTGTCTTTTCCATGCATGGACTGCGTGGCTGTGGACTGTGCCAGCCCAAGAACTTGCTTTGTAAATAGTTGCGCTACGGTGCATTATCTTGGTTTTACATGAAATCACTACTACAATCTACCTCTGAAGAAAAACCCGTATGGTGTGGCCTAGAGTGAGGTCTGCAGTCAGAAGTCCTGCAGCCCACCCAGGACCCACGTGGGAGGTTTTTGGTGCGGGTCCTCCACAAGTATCTTGTATATATGAACACGTTTGATATCTTGATATTTTAATACTTTTGTATTTTCCTATTGTACAAATAGTAACGTTCAAGAATTCGTACCTCCCGGATGGGAAGAGTTATAATGTTGTTGTTAATGCAAAACAAAATGTTCTTTTTGTCTTTTACAGCCCGGGAGTGCTGTGTTTTACCAAGGGGGGATGTGTAGCCCAGCTACGCAGGCACACACATAAAATCCAGGAGAATGCACAGGAAGGTAACCGCAAAAGCTTGCTATTCATGCACTTCACTTACAATTTCAGACACACCCACTAGGGTATAGGAGGTGGTGACATGTAGCAGAGCTCATTCAAGCTTCCTGTCTTAGGACAGTGCAGATCATTCAAGTTTCCTGTCTGAGAAGAGCTCAGATCAGTCAGAGAGTTTCCTGTCTTCAGACAGTGCAGTTCAGTGCCAGTTCAGTCTGGACTTGGAGAGGAGAGAGGACTGAATCCTCGCAGAGCTAGCGTAGCTCACCTGACAAAGAAGTGGAGGCTAGTACGGGTGAAGTGCATCATCCTAGCCTAGTCAGAGCTACCCTTAATCAGTACCTCAGTAGAAGCTGAAACAAGGAGGAAACTGAGAGCTGCTCAGCGAGCTTGGAAGAAAGCTGACTATTTCCATCGAAAGCTGCAAGTGCTTATGCAAAGAGCAGAAGCAGGGCGAAGGGCGCAGTGGAGAAGTTAGAGAAGTGCTACAGGTATTGGATTGCCTGCACTAAATTGCCGGACACCGGGGTCCGAAGCGTTGCTACAGTTTCAAGCTTAGTAACAAGAGAACCGGAGGCATCTGGACTACAGGTCGCAGAGAGCAGCCCTAAGTGTCAATACGTAACCGGAGACAGGGAAAACAGGAGTCTAGCCTGATCAGCAAATATAGACTTAGTTTTCACCACTTAGAAGTTTCCATCACAATGTTGGCCGGGCAGTACAGCTATTGAGAAAGCTGGAGATTCAGAGTTAACTTCGCTTCAGGCAAGTTGGACTCACCTACATTCGAAGTAAAGGAGGCCTCTAACCTGCTCAGCGGTTACCCGAATGTGCATTCTCCACCCCGACCAGCTCCCCGGGATCTACGTGAACCATCTACCAGTAAAAGGTATGAAAAGAAGCTATTTCGTGTGTGACTGAATTATTATCTATACCCTGCATCATCATCACCATAGACTTCCAGGGACCCGTCTCACCTGTGGGAGACTACCATCCAGCTGCCCCCATAACATCCCCTGTGAAAGTTCAATTAACCAGATACCACAGGTGGCGTCACAAACTACCTATACCTAATAATCCCCTGTAAATATTCCCCCATTGTATGAGCGCCCAGGGCCACGGACCGAGTCCTGCTGCCAGTGACAAACCCCATAGACTTTCATGGGCTCGGTGCCGAGTACCCCATTGCCCTGGTACTAAGTGCGACTCAGAAGTGTTGATAGTTTATTTTTAAGAAGTAACAAAATGCAAAAGGAATGAGCAAAAGAGAGATCTAAATCAATATTTGGAGTGACAACCCGTTACCTTCAAAACAGCATCAAAGAATTAATTTATCTAGGTACACTTTTACATATTTTGGAAAGATACTGAGTATAGAGGTTGTTCCAAACATCTTGGAGAACTAACCACAGATCTGTGGATGTAGGTTTGCACAAATCCTTCTGCCTCTTCATAAATCTAGTAAGGCCGTACTGTGGGGCCTCAGGCCTTTAAAGGGAGGCCAGCATGACAAAGTTGAGGGGACCATAGGTGGGCAGATATATGGTAGGGTGGGTAAGGATAGGGTTAATTTGCCTCAGGGATGTGAAAGGGTTGGGAGGGGATGGAGTAGGAGGGGAAAAGGAGGGGGTAGTATATAAAGGGCAGTCACATGGTTGGAACAACCATTTTAGGTGCCCCACAGTAAGAAGAGCAATCTCTTACCTGCTAGCATGATGGAGGTCGACCTCATGCTGCAACAATTGAGAGACGCTGCCAGCTCCAGGGGCTCGGGGTGGCTGCAGGCATCAATTCAGGGCCTACTTCAGGGGGAAGCCGGACATCCTCAGGCTCAGGACGTCGGGCGACGGCCTCGGAGAACTAGGCCTCCGGAGCGCCTTAGCCCTGAGGTAACCCCCAGGGTTCGGCGCCGTGTTAGGAGCCCCTCCGGGGACCCTCCAGCTCAAAATTTGCGCGGCAGGCCGGGAGCGCGTGAGCCTGGAGCTGGGAGGAATCCGCATGACAGGCAGTACCCACAGCGGGGGGAGGTGTCGGCCTCCCCTTCTACAGATGCGACAGGCAGAGAGAGGGAGCCGGGATCAGGAGCGGCTGCGGCGCTGGGCTCAGCATCAGGCCCAGCTCGGCGTGGGAGAGAGCGAATGCGGGGGCCTGCTAGTCGGGTGCCCTCTGCTCCGGTGAGCTCAGATGGAATCGCCTGCCCGGCGCCGACGCCGAGGCCCAGTTCAGCAAGCGCTGCACCAGCAACATCGCGTGCAGGCCCCTCTACAGCTCGGCGGGGAACAGCAGCTCGTCGGCGAGGAGCAGCAGGACAGGCCAGGGAGAGCAGAGCAGCTGGTGTGTGCAGGAGAGTTAGCACCTCCCACTCACTGGCTGCTGCAGAAGATAGAGGAGATGATGGCCAGCATCATGCTGGGCTCAGCACAGGGAGGGATGCTGAGGGGGAGGCAGGCACCCGGGCTTATGACACTGCTCCAGGAGGGTGGGGGAGGGGGGAGCCCATAATAACATGCAACAGCCATCTCGCCCTGGGACTTCAGCAGGACGGTATGCGGCACCTAGCTGCATGGATCACGCAGCGGCCACCTGGGGCCGGCTGTATGGGCCCACAGGATCGTCGGCTCCAACGAATGAAGACGGACAGGACGCCGAACGCATACGCCGGGATTCAGGATTGGCGGCTGCTGGGAACACAGCACCCAGGCAGCCAGGTGAGGCACATTCAATGTCACATTCTTTAACGTCACTAGCTTCTAGTGTAATTGGACAAGGGGAAGCGGTCGGGAGGGGAGCTAGTGCCGGTATGGGGGCAGTATTACAGGGTTTAAAGGAGTTAGTTAGATTATGGGAATATGGAAGCGGGCAGGGGGAATCATCGCCTGTATCAGCTTGGGTGGGTAACAGGGGGATGAGTTGACATCCAGGGTTGTTAGATCAGCAGGTTCTTCCGTTGTGGGGCAGGGAAGCAGGACAGAGAGCCCAAGGATTTCTAGCAATACGGGGTCGGAAAATGCGTTAAGAGGTCAAGAGGTAATGGGGGATTCAGCTGAGCAGGATAAGGATGAAACTGTGCGGCTGGATGATTCAGCCAGAGGGGAAGTTTATGTCTGTTTTGAAGGGCCTTTAGGGGCACACTTAAAGCAAGAAGTTAGAGAAAGAATTTGGAAAGGGGAATACGTGGAAATTTTTTCGTTGCTTCCGCTTGAGCGCTTTAATTTAGATAGGTTACGAAAGGATGAGACAAAAAAGGATGAGGAAGAGAAGAGGAGGTTTAGATTAATTCCCCGCACATTCGCCAACTGGCTGCAGGCGTTTGCTATATTAGCCAGTGTTATCGGGGAAAAAGCACCAGAGAACTGTTCGCCACTTTTCTGTTACATGGATACAATTGGTGAGGCTTATAGAGTTTATGGTGGGCAGGGTTGGTTAAGATATGATGAACAATTTCGTCAACGGAAGGCAGTTAGGCCTAGTATTCGTTGGGACCATAAAGATATTTCTTTATGGATGAGAGTAACGGCTCCAGCTAGATCAGGGCAGGGGTATCAGCCTTTTCCAGGGGGCACCGGGGGTTTAGGACAGTCAGGACACTCGGTGTCGGTACAAAAGGGACTGTGCTTCTCTTTCAATGAAGGAGCGTGTAAATTTGGAGCAAAGTGTAAATTCAAACACGAATGTTCGTCATGCGGAGGTAATCATGGGTCATCAAGATGTTTTAAATCAGGAAGACAGAAAGGATCAGAGGGTATTGAAAAAAGGGGAGACCCCAATTCGACTGCCAGAGATGGAGCATTTTCTAAATAGTTACCCGGATAAGGAGGCGGCAACGCTAATACGCAAAGGTTTTAAAGAAGGTTTTAAAATTCCCTTTGTAGATGTTGAGGTGAAGTTGTCAACCAAAAATTTGAAATCTGCCATTCAGTTTCCACATGTGGTCACAGAAAAATTATTCAAGGAGGTTGCATTGGGCAGAATGGCGGGTCCTTTTGACACCGCTCCTATTGACAATTTAAGGGTTTCTCCTTTAGGGGTGGTGCCAAAAAAGGAGCCAAATAAATTCAGGTTGATACATCACCTTTCATTTCCAAAGGGATTATCGGTTAACGACGGGATTGACCCACAACTGTGTTCTGTCATATACACATCCTTCGATGCGGCGGTAAAGTTAGTCAGGGATTGCGGCAAAGGGGCTCGTTTGGCTAAGACCGATATAGAAGCGGCTTTTCGATTGTTACCAGTTAATCCTGATAGCATGCACTTGTTAGGTTGTTTTTGGGAAGGGGGTTTTTTTCGTGGATCGTTGTTTGCCGATGGGATGCTCGCTGTCATGTGCTTATTTCGAAACTTTCAGCACATTTTTAGAATGGACGGTAAAAGAGGTGTCGGGGCTCAGGTCATGTATTCATTACCTAGACGACTTCCTGTTTGTTGGTACGGCGCAGTCTTCTGATTGTTCGATGTTATTGCACACAATGGAGAGTGTGGCTAAAAAATTCGGTGTACCTTTGGCGGCGGAAAAGACCGTAGGCCCAGTGACATCGCTGAGTTTTCTAGGTATAGAAATTGACACAGAGTCAATGGAGTGTAGAATCCCAAACGACAAACTGCTAGACATGAGAGCAGAGGTGAAACGAGTTGGGGCTTTAAAGAAAGCTACGTTACGGGAGGTCCAATCATTGTTGGGAAAATTAAACTTCGCTTGTCGGATCATGCCGATGGGTCGGGCGTTTTGTCGCAGATTGTCTCTGGCAACGGTGGGGATCAGGGCCCCATCGCATTTCATCAGGCTTAGGAGAGAGCTGAAAGATGACTTAAAGGTTTGGGCACTATTCCTTGATTCTTATAATGGAAAATCCATCTGGATTGCGCCAATGGTGCTAGCTGAGACTCTGGGCATTGTATTAAATTCGTCGGATGAGCAAGGTTTTAGTTTGTCTTTCCATGATGAGTGGATAGCAGAACAGTGGCCTCGGTGGTGGGTTGAGAAAGGCCTGTCGGTCAATCAAGTATTGCGTGAGTTGTTCCCTATAGTCGTAGCATTAACGTTATGGGGTGAGAGAGTACGGAATAAAAAGATTTGCTTCGGATGTAGGTCGGTGGGGCATTGAGGGCGATCAATTCGTTATCTTCACCGGATCACACAGTGGTAAGAGTGTTACAGCACTTGGTTTGGATTGGGCTGACTTTTAACCTGTGGGTTATTGCTGAAGAGAGACAGGAGACTGACTACTCTAGTTTTGAAGTTCTTTTTTGTTCACAGTGGGAACGAATTGGAGAGACGGGTCGTCAATCGGATCTCAAGAGGCTGGAATGTCCAGAAGGTTTATGGAATCTTCCCTTGGGGCAGTAAAATTTTTATTATCTAGGTCCTTGGCGTCAGGAACATGGTCTCATTATAGGAGGGCATGGGACAGATGGGCGGTTTGGAAAGAGAGTTTGGAAGTGGAATTAGAGGACGAGGTTAAATTGTTATTGTTGGGTCACAACTGGGAAGCTGGTTGGTCGGTCCCAAAGATTAATAATTTCTTAGCGGGTTTGGCGTTTGGATTTAAGTGCAGGGGTCAACGGGATTTAACTAAGGAGTTTTTGGTTCGGCAATTGGTCAGAGGTTGGCGGAAAGGTTGGAAGGTGTTGGATGACAGACGCCCGGTTTCTTATGAGATATTATTAATTTTGGGCGAACAACTGAGTGAGGTTTGTTCTTCTCGAAAGGAGGTGACGTTATTCAAATTGGCCTTTTCCTTAGCATTTTTTGGGGCTTTTCGTCTTGGAGAGCTGATTAGTCCATCTAAAACTCGGAAAGGTGGGCTACTTAGGGGCGATGTGGAGGTGCTTGGAGACAGGGTAAGGTTATTCCTGCGCTCTTCAAAAACGGATATATGTGGAAAAGGTTGTAAGGTGGTACTTTTCGAGGTGCAAGGTTCACCTTTATGCCCAGTGATGTGTATGAAGAATTTCTTAAAAAGGGGAGGCAAAGGCGATGAGCCATTGTTGGTACATGAGGATGGTTCTTTTCTTTCTCGCTTTCAATTTTTGTCAATATTTAAACGTTGCTTAGAAAAAGGTGGGATAGCGGCAGAGCAGTATAGCGGACATTCATTCCGCATCGGAGCAGCTACAGAGGCAGCAAGGAGAGGTCTTGGGGACGAGACAGTGATGAGGATCGGGCGATGGGAGTCAGCAAGATTTCGGTCATATGTGCGTTTATCGTTGGTGTAAATGGTTTATATTTGTATTGGTGTTATTCTGTGTTTCTATTGTTTCTGTTTTCTGTTTTAGGTACGGGCCAACTGCTTACTTGGATCATGGGCCATTCCTTCGTTTTTTGGGCGGCTTTGAGAGCAGACGTTCGTCCGAACGGGAGGCAGCTGGGAGTGATGAGGTCAATAGCGTTGTTGAGGTGGATCGGAAAAAGGGGCATGGTATGGAAGCAGTTGGTCCCGGAGTTCCATAAATTTGTTAGGCTTGACAGAGCTCCTGATGTTCTGGTAGTACACTTAGGGGGTAATGATCTGGCTAAGCGCACTTGCAGGGAATTAATTAGGGACATAAAATTCGACATGCTGAGGCTGTGGTCCATGTTTCCTAAGCTGTTGGTGATTTGGTCAGATATCATTCCCAGGAAGGTCTGGTACGGGGCTAGGTCCGTTCAAGGTGTAAATAGAGCCAGAATCAAATTGAATAGGGCAGTATCCCGATTCATGGTGAGAAACGGAGCGATTGTGGTTCGACATACAGAGTTGGAGTCGGGTGAAGGGGAATTCTGGAGGAAGGATGGCATTCATCTGAATGCAATAGGCCTTGATTTATGGTGCCTAGCAATTCAGGAAGGTATAGAAAAGGGCTTGCAAGTTTGGAGGGACATAAATGTTTAAGGGGTCAGAACATTTATGTTGGTGGCGCGGGGGGGGAGGTCCTCGAGGTTGGTGGTGATAGAAAATGGCGGCTTGGAGGGGGGGGGATCGCAAAGGTCCTGGACTCCCCCTTGGGTGGATCACGTGATGGAACGGTACGGTTATACCGGCAAGTGGATATGGGAGCCGTGGGCAGTTACGACAGAGATTGGCCAGGCGAGTTTATTAAGGTCTCCGAGCTGGTGCTTAACGGCTGGAGACAGGATTCGTCCTGGGGCGACAAGTTTTTGGAGATAAATACGAGGAGTTTACGGTTTGGGGCCTCGAGGATCGCCCTTCCCCCAATTGTTGGTAATTATTGTTAAATTGTTTCACAAAATATTAATAAAAGGCTGCTGTGGCCAATTTATCCAATAAAGTGTCTGGTGATTAATTTGTGGGAGAGAGTTGTGGGTTATGGGCTAAGGACATGTGAGATGGTAGAAGGGAAGGGTTTGTAAACACCGGGATCCCGAATACCCACTTGTCAAGTAAGGCCGTACTGTGGGGCCTCAGGCCTTTAAAGGGAGGCCAGCATGACAAAGTTGAGGGGACCATAGGTGGGCAGATATATGGTAGGGCGGGTAAGGATAGGGTTAATTTGCCTCAGGGATGTGAAAGGGTTGGGAGGGGATGGAGTAGGAGGGGAAAAGGAGGGGGTAGTATATAAAGGGCAGTCACATGGTTGGAACAACCATTTTAGGTGCCCCACAGTAAGAAGAGCAATCTCCCACCCACCCACCCTTTGTTAATAATTTCATTACTGAAGTAAGGGTACAAAGTTCGAGTGCAGATGAAGGAAATAAATAGGTAATTAAGATAGTAGTTATGGATAAACTGTTTTATTATGTTTGTCATGGCAGTGTGACGCGGGGGGGAGGTCCTCGAGGTTGGTGGTGATAGAAAATGGCGGCTTGGAGGGGGGGGATCGCAAAGGTCCTGGACCCCCCCTTGGGTGGATCACGTGATGGAACGGTACGGTTATACCGGCAAGTGGATATGGGAGCCGTGGGCAGTTACAGCAGAGATTGGCCAGGCGAGTTTATTAAGGTCTCCGAGCTGGTGCTTAACGGCTGGAGACAGGATTCGTCCTGGGGCGACAAGTTTTTGGAGATAAATACGAGGAGTTTACGGTTTGGGGCCTCGAGGATCGCCCTTCCCCCAATTGTTGGTAATTATTGTTAAATTGTTTCACAAAATATTAATAAAAGGCTGCTGTGGCCAATTTATCCAATAAAGTGTCTGGTGATTAATTTGTGGGAGAGAGTTGTGGGTTATGGGCTAAGGACATGTGAGATGGTAGAAGGGAAGGGTTTGTAAACACCGGGATTCCGAATACCCACTTGTCATGTATGTATATCACTACATGCAAGCTCCATGCAGACAGCCATCCAATTTCCTTGTCCTGTCAGTCCCCAGACTCTCACAATATTCTCTTATGCATTCATCTAAACTAAAATTAGATTTTTTTTTGTTAGTTTTAAGCTTATCTGTGTGCTCAGGAGAGGCAATAAAGTTTGATGGTGACTATCCTGACAGCTGTGAGAATTTAGCAGTTTGCAGTTCATGAGAATACATGTAAGCTGCAGAAGTCAAATGGTACACGCTTTTTAACACTTTTTAACAAAAGCCTATAAAAATGTATTTTTTCATACCATACTTACAATGCAATAAAAAAATGCATGTAATTAGGTATGAAGTAGATACTCTTAAAACAAAAAAAGTGCTGTGCACCAAGTTTATCCTTTCTAGTTTGCACTGGTTAACTTTTGATTAAATTTCCTGTTTGAAACAAGCTGAATTGTTAAATGTTAAAAACCAAAACAAAGTTGATAAAGTATAAAAGTCAGCACAGAACAGTGAACGTGCTGTGAATTGATGGCACAATCAGTCCCACAAAGACCATTTCTAAATCCAGTTTTCGAATGTATTAACCTATGATTGATAATCTGTCCAAACATGATTGCAAAACAAATAGGTTTCAGTTACAAGCCCATCTTTTTTATCTCTCCTGAGTTCTATACTCAGAAATAGTCCTCTGACGCATTAACATTATTGGCTTTAGACAGGACAGACCCCATTTGCTGGCAGTATAAAGGAGCATTGATTAGCTACCAAAATCCGTGTACAAACTACAGGTCTGGGATTAATAAAATGGAGACTCACTTTCTTGATTTCCCTGCAGTTTTAGAACTTCCTTTATTTGATGCGATGTTGTTCCTTTTGCTCCCAGTTTTATCATTCCAAGAATCAATGTAGCGCCAAGTGGGGAAAAAATAATGTTTTCTTCTGTGTCAACTGAACGTATGGCCCGGTGCAGATCCACAGCAAATTCAGTAATGGTTTCTCCCCATGGTCTTGGAGCCATGCTAGTTATACAAACTCCAGCCAGAGCAACAACAAACAGCAGCAGGATAGTTCTTCTCATTGTAATACAATCTTCAAGTACCCTTCTGGGTCCTGAAATGGGAACGATATAAGACAAAAAAAAAGGAAATAACTAGATTGCTATTGTCTCTTACCGTCTCTAAGCAATTTGCTCAATTCATAAAGCTACCTGCCATCCGGAATGGAATCTAAAATGGAATATTCCTTTACTATTGTGCCACCTTGTAGCTCTTAATATATAAATACATCCGTTTCTTCATTACAAATTTCCATTGCATTTTTTATTCTAAATTATACAAGAAAATACTGAGTTAATTAATTTGACACTAATTGTATACAGTTACATCAAAGTTTGAAACTTTGCTTCTTTTCCTTCATTTCTGATACTTATTTCTACCTTATAAAATACTTACTTGTAAAGCAGCTCAGCATTTCCCCCGACAAGAAAAGTAAATGTCTCTGAAATGTAGAGGGAGCTGCTATAGCATGTTTAATCTGTCAGAGCAATGATTAATTTCTTAAATGTCAGGCTATATTTGTTGACATTGCTATCTGGAAACTTTTTTAACTACACAAAATCTTCCTTTGGATTGTAAGTGTATTCCGTTCCTGTTTCACTGTGTGGAAATATTGATAAAACACAAAGCCCAATTAGTCATTTGCTTTTTTTATCGCTTTTCTTTTGTGCTTTATGTTAGGCGTTGATGATTGTTTTGCGTCAAATTCTTCAAAACGACGTTCATGAATTTTACACAAAGTAAAAAATGATCTTTATTTTGGTCTTTAACCTTTTCGTAACTCTTTAAGAAAAAAAGGGTAAACGACTAAAAGTTGCATGTTTTTCAAAATAAGACAAACATTGCACCAAAATATCTGGTGTATATAAAATCACTCCTGGGAGGGACTGGAATATGTTTTGGACAAATTTTAATGTTGATGATGAAGCAAACCCTAAACTCCACCCACAATCGCGAACAATAAAAAAATGTTGAACACATATAAAATGAAAAAAAATGGCCAAAATGACAATAATTTTTATTTATATAGCAACAACATATTCTGCAGCACTTTCCAATTTTAGAGGGGACTTATACAGACAATAAAGATATTACAAAATACCATAACTCAGATACCAAAAGGAGTGAGGGCCATGCGGGTAAGCTTACTATCTATGAGGAAATAGGGGAGACATGAAAGCTAAATGTAAAATGCACATCTATTGTATGGTCCAACTGTCACTATAATAGGGTAAACAAATAGCGCTGTATGAATCGGTTACAAGTCAGTATGTGTACAATGCAGACACAGAGGGCTATTAAGTGTATGGAGGGTGTGTGAATAAGTGCTATGAGAGTCATATTTTTGAAGAAAATTTTGTGTGTGCAAAACGGGGATAGTTAGATAAGTGAGGTAGGACAATAGGCCAGTCTAAAGAAATGTGTTTTTAGGGCATGCTTAAAACTGTGGGTATTGGGATATAATCGAATTGTCCTGGGTAGTGCATTACAGAAAAAAAATGGCCATCACACGAGAAGTCTTGGAGATGGGAATGGGAGGTTCAGGTTGAGGATTTTAGTTTTAAGTCATTAGCAAAATGAAGGGCATGGGTAGTGTAAGGTTCTGTATACATGTTCCTGAAACTCAGTTTGTTCGTCAGCCATTTTACTTTCTGTCTTGCTGCAGCTATCTTGCCCTCAGTCAATATGGAGTTTCCAGCTTGCATGTTCCCGCCCTGATTCTCTCCTTTTGCTTCTTAAGCAGCCACAGCTGAGCAATCAGTGCTTCAGAATCTAGCCTGCAGTGAACCTGTGACCTGACTCCTGAAGCCTTGGACCTTGTACTCCAGCTATTCCTACTGAGGAACTCTGAAGCACTTGTGGACTCTGAACCCTGCTCTTTGAAAGACCCACGTTTGCATGGACTTACGGTAACAGAGAAGAAGATCCTGAACCTGTTGAGGAGAGTGATTGCTGAGCTTAGATTACTCTGGCCTGCTGTGTCTCCTGCTTCTGTGTCTGCAAACTGTGTGACTATTTTTGCCAACTTATATGAAGTAATACAAGACTTTCTATATCAAACCTGTGACTCCTGTGTTTTCATCGCACCCAAGCACAAGACGCTATATGAACTGTACTATACACATTACAAGATTCTGAAGCCAAACGTTAGTGTCTGCTGGGTCTGGAAAGGCTGTGTCTGCTGTAACTGTGGATATCGGATGTCCGGTTGTACTTTCTGTGATGACAGTGGTTGTGACTTCTCACAACCATTCCAGGTGAGCAATTCCCTTAAGTTTTTTTTCTGCAGTGTTACCACAGGTAAACACTATTGTTTTTTTTTTCCTTTTCTCTTTTTTGTCTGCTGTAACTGTGGATATCAGATGTCCGGTTGAACTTTCTGTGATGATAGTGGTTGTGACTTCTCACAACCATTCCAGGTGAGCAGTTCCCTTAATTTTTTTTTCTCTCTGCAGTGTTACCACAGGTAAACACTATTGTTTTTTTTTTTTTTTTTCTTCTCCTCTCCTTCCAGTACTCCTGTCTTAAAAGATCTGGAAAATGGAGGCCCGCATAAAGGAACTTTGCGGAGTGACTGATAATATCCTTGCAGATTTGCAGAATATAAAGACCCGTTTTACAAACCTACAGGACCTCACTAATCACAATATGCAAGTGTTTGGACAGACTGCCCAGGATTTGCGAGCCAGGATTGAGGTTCTAGAGGGGCGAGTCCAGGCTCCTGCCGTAGCCCCGAGTTCTGGGATTCCCAAGTTGCCCCCTTTTCGTTTTGGCGGTGAACGTGAGAAATTCAGGGGATTTATTAATCAATGCAATCTTTTTTTTTCTGCACATGCTTCACAATTTCCCACTGAACGATCTAAGGTGCTTACTATAATTATGTTGCTTACCAACAAGGCTTTGATGTGGGCAAACCCTCTGATTGAGACTGAGGATGATTGTTTGAATCACCTTGATGCTTTTATTTCAGCCATGGGGCAGGTGTTTGATGACCCCAATCGAGGTGCAACAGCTGAAGCAGCCATGTTAGCTTTGCGCCAAGGTAAGCACTCGGTAGCTGAATATGCTTTGGATTTCAGGAGATGGGACCTTGATACCACCTGGGACAGTTCCGCCAAAAAATCTATTTTTCGAAAGGGGTTATCTCCACTGATTAAGGATGAACTTGCTCGTGCCGACCCTCCCACTGTGTTAGGTGACTTTATTAACTACTGCATCCGTATTGATACTCGTCTGACTGAACGCAGGCAAGAGAGATGGTTCGAAAGCAATCGCACTAACCTTTTCCTACCTTCCTCTCCAGCTAAGGAACCTTTGAGTAGGATTACACGGGAACCTGAACCTGAACCCATGCAGGTAGACTCTTTACAACGACGGGTTAGTGATGCACGCAAGGAACATAGTTTTAAGGAGAATCTATGTTTCTATTGTGGTAAGTCAGGGCACTTCATTATAGACTGCCCCAGCCGTTCTCGTAAGACTACTGCAGCACTCATTCACTGTGAGTGTTGCGAGAGGGGATCTGTCAGGTCCGAGCCTCAAGCTCCAGAGAGATCTGCAGCAACAGATCTTGATTTCTCGGACTTAAACTCCGTTACCTCTGAGGACGTTGACTGTGTAAACGCTGCCATTTTTCAAGTTTCCTCAGCGGTGTCCCAGCTGAGTTGTAAGAAAAACAATTCTCATTGCTTTCTTTCCATCAAACTCTGGGTTGACTCAGCTTGGGTGTCTAGCTCTGCTATGATCGACTCAGGGGCAAGTGGAAATTTTATGGATGTCTCCTTTGCTCTGAAACAGGGGATACGTTCAGTGAAGAAGGCTACTCCAGTACAGATGGAAACTGTGGATGGCTCCCTGCTGACCTCTGGACCAGTGGATCAGGAAACAGAGCCTTTGAGGGTTCTTATGGGTAAAGATCATCAAGAGAAACTGTCCTTTATGCTTATCTCTTCTCCCCACTTTCCCATTATTCTAGGGCTACCATGGCTGCAGGCTCAGAATCCTACCATTAACTGGGAGACCAAGGAATTACACTTTCCAGAGAAACAGATGAGTCCAAAAGTTTCAGCTTGCTCTGTTCCTAAAGGAACCATGTCAGTCCCTGAACTACCAGCTGTATACCAGGACTATGTGGATTTATGTGACAAGAAGAACGCTGACCAGCTTCCTCCTCACCGTCCATATGATTGTCCAATTGAATTATTGCCTGGAGCAGAGATACCTTTTGGTAAGATCTACCCCCTGGCGAGGCCCGAGCTAAAGGCTTTAAATGATTACATAGACGAAAATCTAGCCAAGGGCTTCATACGCCCCTCTTCATCTCCTGCAGGTGCACCCATCTTCTTTGTAAAGAAGAAAGATGGATCTCTGAGACCCTGCGTAGACTATAGGGAACTCAATAAGGTTACTATTAGAAACCGTTATCCATTGCCTTTAATCCCTGAGTTATTGGAGAGAGTGCGACATGCCAAAATTTTCTCTAAACTAGATCTTCGTGGGGCCTATAACTTAGTCCGTATTAGACCTGGGGATGAATGGAAGACTGCATTCAGGTCACGCTATGGACACTTTGAATATCTAGTTATGCCTTTTGGTCTGAGTACCGCCCCAGCCACTTTCCAACACTTGGTGAATGACATCTTCAGGGATCTCCTAGATACATTCGTGGTGATTTATTTGGATGATATTCTAATTTTTTCTAACTCCACAGAGGAACATCATGGACATGTGAGAATGGTCTTGGAACGTCTAAGACAAAATCATCTTTACATCAAACTTGAAAAGTGTGAATTCCATAGGACCGAAATTCAATTTCTGGGGTATGTACTGTCTACACAAGGAATTAGTATGGATGGAAGCAAAACCCAAGCCATCAAGGATTGGCCAAGTCCTAGAAATGTGAAGGAGGTACAGCGCTTCATCGGGTTTGCCAACTTCTATAGACGTTTCATTAGAAATTTCTCTGAGGTAGTGTCACCTATCACCCAACTTACCCGGAAAGAGTCTAGGTTCTCCTGGACTCCCCAAGCCCAGGAAGCATTTTCCCGTCTAAAAGATAAATTTACCACTGCACCTATCCTAGTACATCCCAACCCCGAGCTTGCCTTCATAATAGAGGTGGATGCTTCAGACTGTGCCGTTGGAGCTATACTCTCTCAGAGAACAGGTGAGAAGAATGTCTTGCATCCCTGTGCCTTCATTTCCCAGCGGTTGTCTTCGGCTGAGAGGAACTACGATGTGGGCAATAGAGAGTTGTTGGCCATTATTGCCGCCTTCAAAGAATGGAGACACCTTCTTCAGGGGGCTGCACTGCAAATAGTCGTCCTGACAGACCATCGTAACCTTGAATTTATCAGGTCGGCTAAGTGCCTGACTCCTCGCCAGGCTCGCTGGAATCTTTTCTTAAACCAATTTAATTTTATCATTTCTTATAGACCAGGATCGCGCAATGGAAAGGCTGATGCACTCTCTAGGATTTACTCAGCAGAGACACGTCCAATTACTCCTCCTAAGACTATTCTTCCTGACTCTAGATTCCTAGGAGTGATTCATAATCAAGACCTACTTAAGGACATCAAGGAAGCATACCATGCGGATTCCTTTTTGGCACAACCCCCAAGGGACGTAAGTCTTGTCTTTAAGAATGGTGTGTGGATTCAGGGACAACGCCTGTATATTCCTGAAACAGTCAGATTGAGAGTATTGCAACTCATTCACGATTCTAAGATAGCAGGGCATAGAGGAATTCTAAAGACACAGGAATTTCTTTCTCGTTTCTTTTGGTGGCCCACTTGCAGGAAGGATGTTTTAAACTATGTCACTTCATGTGAAGTCTGTGCAAGATGCAAAACACCTCGCTCCTCACCAACTGGTCTGTTACAGCCTCTTCCCACCCCGTCCCGCCCGTGGGGATCCATTTCTATGGACTTCATTGTGGAGTTACCAACCTCTCAAGGGAAGAACACCATTCTAGTGGTGGTTGACCGTCTAACAAAGGCAGCTCATTTTATCCCTTGTGTCGGCTTACCCACTGCAAAACAGACATCAGATTTGATGATTAAAGATGTGTTTCGCTTACATGGAGTACCGGATGAGGTTATTTCGGATCGAGGGGTGCAATTCACTTCTAGGTTTTGGCAAAATTTCTGTGCAGCATTGGACATTAAAGTAAACCTTTCTTCTGCTTTTCATCCCCAGACTAATGGACAGACCGAACGAACCAATCAAACCCTGGAGCAGTATCTCCGCTGCTTTATCTGCCATCTACAGGATGATTGGGTGGATCTACTTCCATTAGCTGAGTTCTCTTATAACAACTCTCAGAGTGCCTCCACTAAGCAGTCTCCTTTTTACTCTAATCTAGGTTATCATCCTAACATTCTACCACGATTTCCCATAGAAACGCCTTTACCAGCAGTGGCCGAAAGAATCACGTCTTTACAGAAGAATATGGATCTTCTAAAGGAGAATCTGGAATCGGCTCAGGAAAGGTACAAGAAAGCAGCAGATAAATTTCGTAAACCTGCACCAGCTTTCAAGGTAGGAGACTTGGTCTGGCTGTCAACCAGAAATCTTAAGTTAAGGATTCCATCATCTAAGTTGGGACATAAGTACATTGGACCCTATAAAATCAGTAAAATTATAAGTGCCGTTGCTTGTCGTCTTCACCTGCCCAGAACTATGAGAATCCACCCTGTCTTTCATGTATCCCTACTTAAGGCTGCGACACCCAATACGTTTCCTGGACGTTCTTCTCCTTGCCCTGACCCAGTGCTAGTCGATGGTCAGGAAGAATTTGTGGTGGAAAGGATTTTAGATTCCAGGTTGTATAGAAATCAGTTACAATATCTGATTAAATGGCAGGGCTACCCAGTGGAGGACAACTCATGGGAACCAGTCAATAACGTTAATGCTCCTCGCTTGCTCCGTCAGTTTCATCAGAGGTACCCACACAAGCCTGGTCTGAGGTCATCCGGAGGTTGTCCCTAAGGGGGAGTAATGTAAGGTTCTGTATACATATTCCTGAAACTCAGTTTGTTCGTCAGCCATTTTACTTTCTGTCTTGCTGCAGCTATCTTGCCCTCAGTCAATATGGAGTTTCCAGCTTGCATGTTCCCGCCCTGATTCTCTCCTTTTGCTTCTTAAGCAGCCACAGCTGAGCAATCAGTGCTTCAGAATCTAGCCTGCAGTGAACCTGTGACCTGACTCCTGAAGCCTTGGACCTTGTACTCCAGCTATTCCTACTGAGGAACTCTGAAGCACTTGTGGACTCTGAACCCTGCTCTTTGAAAGACCCACGTTTGCATGGACTTACGGTAACAGAGAAGAAGATCCTGAACCTGTTGTGGAGAGTGATTGCTGAGCTTAGATTACTCTGGCCTGCTGTGTCTCCTGCTTCTGTGTCTGCAAACTGTGTGACTATTTTTGCCAACTTATATGAAGTAATACAAGACTTTCTATATCAAACCTGTGACTCCTGTGTTTTCATCGCACCCAAGCACAAGACGCTATATGAACTGTACTATACACATTACAGGTAGGGTGGTAGACTGAGATGAGGGAGAAAATGTAGGGTGGTGCTGAACTGTAGAATGCGTTGCAGGTGACAGTGATAAGTTTATATTGAACTCTGTGGCGTATGGGTAACCAGTGCAATGACTGTCACTGGTAAGAGGCTTCAGTGTAGCGTTTGGAAAGGAATATGATCCTGGCTGCAGCATTCAGGACGGATTGGAGAGGGGAGAGTTTAATCAGAGGAAGACCAATTAGTAGAGAGTTGCAATAGTTAGATGAGAATGAACAAGTGCAACAGTAAGAGTTTTTGACAAGTCAAACTTAAGAAAAGGTCAAACTCTGGAGATGTTGTCGAGGTGTAGCTGACATGAACAAATGAGTGATTGGATTTCGGAAGTGACTGAAAGATCAAATATGTCCGCAAAACAGCAGGCGTGTTGCTGGGGAGTAATGGTAGAAGGAGGAAACACAAGTAGTTACATTTTTGACACATTCAGTTTAAGATAGAGGGAGAACATAATGTTAGAGACAGCAGAAGACATTACTTTAGTAAGGGCGTTTTCCGTTGAGTGTAAAGAATGGAAACCAGATTGTAAAGGGTCAAGAAAAGTGTGATCTGAGAGATAGTGTTTTAGACAGACGTGGACCAAGCATTCCAGGAGTTTAGAGGTGAAGGGAAGATTGGAGACAGGTCTGTAGTTAGCAGTGCAGTTCTGGTCGAAGCATGTTTTTTAAGTAATGGATGTATGTTGGCATGTTTAAATAAGGAGGGAAAGATACCAGATGAAAGAGATTAAATATTTAGTTAGTTGATTGGTGATAGCCAGAGAAAGAGACTGGATGAGATGTGAGGGAATAGGGTCATTGGTGCAGGTAGTAGGGCGAGAAGATGTAAGGAGCCTGGTCACTTCTTCCTCTATGACAGGTTCAATGACAAAAATTAAGCTAGATGCAGTGCAGGAGGGAGGAGAATGCATTACTTTAGAGAGAGTCCAGTATTTCAGCTGATGTTATTTGTGGGTTTTTCTTTGCATCCCAAACAAATTTTCTGGCAGTTTGGATGAAATGTTTGTTGGTCTACATGACCGTGGTTTTGTTTTTACAGAGCCCCTGATTTTCCATTTGTTAATCACAGTTTGAACGCTGCTGACTGGCATTATCAATTCCTTGGATATCTTTTTGTATCCTTTTACTATTTTATACAGTTCAAATACCTTTTCCCGTAGATCCGTTTACAATTGTTTTGCTTTTCCCATGACTCACAATCCAGAAACGTCAGTGGCTGGATGAAAGATGATTGAGTCTGTCTGGATCCCAGAAACTCACTCAGCTTTTATGCACACAAACTGATTACATCAAAACAGGTCACAGTTGAGGCTGTTACCTTTAGTAGCCATTCAAACCCAGTTGTGTAAACTTATGTGCATGTTATCAGGCCAAAATCACCACGGTATGTGAAATTTTGATCAGGGTCATTTGGATGTTTTGGGTTGTCATTATGATTTAAAACGAGAAAACACAGTAGTTTGACAATAAATGGCTTCACCCAACCAGTAACCATGAGTGAAGAAAAAGTTTTGGTGTTATTATTATTATTTATTTATTTATTTATTTAGCACCATTGATTCCATGGTGCTGTACATGAGAAGGGGTTACATACAAATTACAGATATCACTTACAGTAAACAAATTAACAAGACAGACTGATACAGAGTGGGGAGGACCCTGCCCTTTCGGGCTTACATTCTACAGGATGGTGGGGAAGGAGACAGCAGGTGTTAGGGTCTGCGTAACGCACCTAATAGATATAATAGAGAGGTGCGTTCGCAGCCCGGGGTCCACCGTGCAGGCGAAGCCTGCTGCTAATAAGATGGCGAAAGTAGCGAACTCTGTTATCCCGCAGAGTCGCAAAAATAAACGCCGTAGCACGTTGTGGCAGTAAGTGCGAACTCTGTTAATCCCAGAGCCGCTAACGGGATGCCACAGCGCTATATGGCGATAGGTGCGAACTCACTTAACTTCAGTGAGCCGCAAAGTAAAACGCTAGGGCGCTGTCTAGCGTCAAAAGCGAACCCTGTTACGTCACAGAGCCGCTGAGAAACAGTACCATGTCCTGTCAGGCTCTCAGGTACACGGATAATTGCTAAGCGAGCATAATACGTGGTCATGCGCTAATGTCCTCGCGGGAGTCACCCGCAATCTATGGCGTCTGAACGCCAGACCCTGAATACGGCAATCAAACTCTTCACCGGTTATGCCGGTAATCTAGGGCATCTAGGACACCGACCCTGACCAGCTAGCACACCAAACTCCTCACCGATTAAGTCGGTATTCTAGTGGCTTATTTCAGCCGGGTCCCTAACCACACACACGCATGACCACACTGGCGCATAGCATACAATGGTTGATATTAGCGCATGGCGGCCCAGCCATGCTACCCTTTTATAGCAACAGCTACAGGACCTTCCAGGAACAAGGACCAATGAGAAACCTGTTCCAGAAGACTCGTAGTAACAGGGCCTTCCTGGCGGACCAATAGGAGCTGCTGCAGTACCTGAGCATGTGACCCCTGATCTCCAATGAGAGATCTCACTCTGGGCATGCTCAGAAGGGAAAATGCAGTACTTTGTCCCAAAGACGTCTGCTCCAGCATTGGCTATAATAGCAGATCCAGGAAAGGCAGCAACAAGTCACTGCCCAGTAGTGGAGTGGGCAAGACGCCTGGACCGACGCCTCTGCTGAGCAGGCTCCACTGCGGCCAGAGATGAATGGGAGACCACAGCGGGACGGGTTCGAGACTCCCCTTGTGCAGCAGCGGGAAATTGAACCCTAACATTACCCCCCTTCTCTGGGCCTCGCTGCTCTCAAAGGCAGCGATGAGCTGCGGAGCGTGAACATGCTCGGCAGGCTCCCAGGATCTATCCTCAGGCCCATAACCCCTCCAATCCACCAAATAAAATTTTTTGCCTCGTACCACCTTGCACCCAACAATGGCGTTCACCTCATGATCGTCGGTAGATGAACCCGACGTCCCAGCAGATGACTCGGAAAACCGGGAAATGGCCACGGGTTTCAAGAGGGACACGTGAAAGGTGTCAGTGATACCAAGGCGAGGCGGAAGGGCTAGGCGGTAAACTACCGGGTTCACCTGCTCAAGAACTTTAAAGGGGCCCAAAAAGAGAGGTGCCAACTTGGTGGACTCTACCCGTAGCCTGATGTTTCGGGCAGAAAGCCACACTAGGTCACCTGGAGCCAACGTAGGAGCGGGGCGCCGATGGGCATCGGCCGAAGACCTCATCCTCTCTTTGGAGGCCTGAATGGCATCCTGAGTGCGGTCCCAAATGTCCCGTGCCTCCACAGCCCAGTCTGCCACCCTGGAATCGGCGGAAGACACGGGCATAGGCACTGGTACCCGCGGATGCTGACCGTAGTTCAGGAGGAATGGGGTCTGTCCGGTGGAGTCAGCCACAGCATTATTTAGAGCAAACTCAGCCCACGGTAGCAAGGATGCCCAGTCATCCTGCCTGGCAGAGACAAAATGTCGCAAGTATGTGACCAAGGTCTGGTTGGCCCTCTCTACCAACCCATTTGTCTCGGGATGGTATGCAGAGGAGAGATTCAACTCAATGCTGAGTAAACGACACAGCTCTCTCCAGAACCGAGACGCAAACTGGGGACCTCGATCACTAACAATTTTGTCTGGCATACCGTGTAGGCGGAAAATATGCCTAATGAATAATGCTGCCAAGGCCCGTGCAGATGGTAACCGTGGTAACGGCACCAAGTGCACCATTTTGGAGAAGTGGTCGGTTATCACCCAGATGATGGTGCAGCCCCGAGACTTGGGTAAGCCAACCACAAAATCCATCCCGACCATCTCCCAGGGCCTGTCTGCCACTGGTAAAGGAAAGAGTAACCCAGCTGGCCGTTGTCGAGGGGACTTATTCTTGGCGCAGGAGACGCATGCCTGAACGTATTCCCTGACGTCACGGACCATATGTGGCCACCAGTATGTCCTCGCCAGCAACTCAGATGTCCTCTTTGCCCCAAAATGTCCACCCACCCTGGACGAGTGTGCCCAAGAGAGAACTTCCGGTCGCAAATTGATGGGCACAAAAGTCTTGCCCGGAGGCACAGACTCAAGCGAAACCGGGGCCACAGTTCTTAGGCTCTCTGTGGGGACAATCAGCCGAGGCTCCTCCTCCACCTCCTCAGAGGACACCACGGAGCGAGACAGAGCATCAGCACGAATGTTCTTCTCCCCTGAGAGAAAATGGAGGGTGAAATGGAATCGGGAGAAGAACAGGGACCATCTGGCCTGACGGGAATTTAGCCGCTGGGCGGTCTGTAAATAGACCAAATTTTTGTGGTCAGTGAACACTTGGAAGGGAAAGCGAGCCCCCTCCAGGAGATGTCTCCACTCAGAAAAGGCCAACTTCATGGCTAGCAACTCCCTATCCCCAATGGAATAATTCCTCTCCGCAGGTGTGAAGGTCTTGGAGAAGAAGAAGCAAGGATGTTTACGACCTTGAGCATCCTTTTGAAAAAGGACTGCTCCAGCACCAACGGACGAGGCATCTACCTCCAATATAAAAGGCTTATCAACCTCAGGACGATGTAGGATAGGAGCGCTAGCAAAATGGGACTTGATTGAAGTAAAGGCCTTGGAGACCTCCTCTGACCACAATTTGGGATTGGCTCCTTTCTTGGTGAGGGCTACCAAGGGAGCAACCAAAGTAGAGAAGTGGGGAATGAATTGGCGATAGTAATTAATGAACCCCATAAAGCGCTGCACCGCTTTAAGAGAGTGGGGTTCTTGCCAATCCATTACAGCCTGTAGTTTGGCAGGATCCATAGCCAATCCCTGAGTGGAGATGATATAGCCCAGGAATGGCAAAGACTCCTGCTCAAACACACACTTCTCCAACTTCGCATATAAGGAATTTGCCCGCAAGAGGTCAAAGACCCTGCAAACATCTCTCCGGTGGGTGTCCATATCTGGAGAAAAGATGAGAATGTCATCCAGATAGACTACCACAGAGGTGGCAAGCATGTCCCGGAAGATGTAATTTACGAAATCTTGGAAGACAGCTGGAGCATTACAGAGCCCGAAGGGCATCACAAGATATTCGTAATGTCCATCTCTGGTATTGAACGCCGTCTTCCATTCGTCCCCCTCACGGATGCAGATCAGGTTATAGGCACCACGAAGATCCAGCTTAGTAAATACCCTTGCTCCCCGGAGCCTATCAAAGAGCTCAGATATTAGGGGCAAAGGATATTTGTTCTTAACGGTAATGGCGTTAAGACCCCTATAGTCTATACACGGTCGTAATTCTCCATTCTTCTTCTGCACAAAGAAAAATCCTGCCCCTGCTGGTGACACTGACTTCCTAATAAACCCTCTGGCCAGATTTTCCTGGATGTATTGTGACATGGCCTCCGTCTCAGGAAGAGAGAGAGGATACACTCTTCCCCGAGGGGGCTCCGTTGCAGGCAAGAGGTCTATAGGACAGTCTTAAGGGCGATGAGGCGGTAGAGTCTCCGCTGCATGTCTCTGCAATGATCACCCCAACCCAGTATTCTCCCAGAGGACCACTCAATATGAGGAGAGTGGTGGCGAAGCCAGGGTAATCCCAACAAAACCTCATCTATTCCCTCAGGAAGAACAAAAAGGGATATATTCTCCTGATGTGAAGGAGACATAGACAGAGGTAGAGTGACAGTCTGGTGGGTGATTTGTGAGGGCAGGATTGCTCCATTCAACACTCTCACCGATATTGGCTCGGCGAGCGTCACCAGCGGTATGGAATGGCGAGAGGCAAAGGAGGAGGACATAAAATTCCCCTCTGCCCCAGAGTCCACACAAAGCTTGGCGGGAAGGGTGGATGAACCTAGAGAGATTAACCCTTTAATGAGCATCTTCGGAGCAAAATCCCTCGCGTCTAATGACCCTGCACCCATGGTCACGGAACATGACCGTTTACTTATTCGCTGGGGACATCGGTTGGCATAATGTCCTGACTGCTGACACACTCTACAGACCACGGATACTTGAGTGGTCCGAAACTTAGATCCCACTCGAGTATTCTCCACGGTCTCTGGGGAGTCAGACGCCCGAACGGGAAATTCCAGAGGTTTGGCAAAGGTGGGAGCCAGCCGAAACCTCTGCCTACACTGGGTCCGCTCTAACCTCCGCTCGTGAAAACGGAGGTCGATGCGGGTAGATATAGAAATGAGTTTCTCCAGTGTGGCAGGTATCTCCCTGGTAGCCAAAGCGTCCTTTACATGGTCTGCCAGTCCTCTCCAGAACACTGGAATAAGAACTTTATCTGGCCACTCTAATTCAGAGGCCAAAGTCCGAAATTGGACTGAGAACTGGCTGACCATGGACAAGCCCTGTGACATTGTCAGCAGTTGGAGTGCCGTATCGTGCGTGACCTGAGGTCCTAAAAAGACCTTTTTCAGAGCCTCCAAAAACCGAGGAGCACTCCGCACCACACGATTGTCACGCTCCCACAGCGGTGTTGCCCACTCCAACGCTCTGCCCGAGAGTAGAGACAGTACAAAACCCACTTATGCCCGATCCGTGGGGAAACTTGCAGCCAGAAGCTCGAGCTGTATAGAGCACTGACTCACGAATCCCCGACATTGCTTGATGTCACCGGCAAACTTGTCAGGAAGCGGGAGGTGGGATAATGTAGGGACAGAGGTAGCAGAGAACAAACTGGCTGCAGCCACGCTAGCAGCTTGAACAGCGACTGCGGTAATATCCACAGCTGAGGTTGTGCGCTCAAGAGCCGCCAACCTTCCCTCCAGCTGCTGGATATACTGCCTTAGACGCTGGTCATCCGCCATTTTACTAGCCAGACCCTGGCGCTAATATTATGTTAGGGTCTGCGGAACGCATCTAATAGATATAATAGAGAGGTGCGTTCGCAGCCCGGGGTCCACCGTGCAGGCGAAGCCTGCTGCTAATAAGATGGCGAAAGTAGCGAACTCTGTTATCCCGCAGAGTCGCAAAAATAAACGCCGTAGCGCGTTGTGGCAGTAAGTGCGAACTCTGTTAATCCCAGAGCCGCTAACGGGATGCCACAGCGCTATATGGCGATAGGTGCGAACTCACTTAACTTCAGTGAGCCGCAAAGTAAAACGCTAGGGCGCTGTCTAGCGTCAAAAGCGAACCCTGTTACGTCACAGAGCCGCTGAGAAAAAGTACCGTGTCCTGTCAGGCTCTCAGGTACACGGATAATTGCTAAGCGAGCATAATACGTGGTCATGCGCTAATGTCCTCGCGGGAGTCACCCGCAATCTATGGCGTCTGAACGCCAGACCCTGAATACGGCAATCAAACTCCTCACCGGTTATGCCGGTAATCTAGGGCATCTAGGACACCGACCCTGACCAGCTAGCACACCAAACTCCTCACCGATTAAGTCGGTATTCTAGTGGCTTATTTCAGCCGGGTCCCTAACCACACACACGCATGACCACACTGGCGCATAGCATACAATGGTTGATATTAGCGCATGGCGGCCCAGCCATGCTACCCTTTTATAGCAACAGCTACAAGACCTTCCAGGAACAAGGACCAATGAGAAACCTGTTCCAGAAGACTCGTAGTAACAGGGCCTTCCTGGCGGACCAATAGGAGCTGCTGCAGTACCTGAGCATGTGACCCCTGATCTCCAATGAGAGATCTCACTCTGGGCATGCTCAGAAGGGAAAATGCAGTACTTTGTCCCAAAGACGTCTGCTCCAGCATTGGCTATAATAGCAGATCCAGGAAAGGCAACAACAAGTCACTGCCCAGTAGTGGAGTGGGCAAGACGCCTGGACCGACGCCTCTGCTGAGCAGGCTCCACTGCGGCCGGAGATAAATGGGAGACCGCAGCGGGACGGGTTCGAGACCCCCCTTGTGCAGCAGCGGGAAATCGAACCCTAACAGCAGGTTGGTGGGTTGCAGCAGTTCGGGTGTTGGTTGAAGCGATATCTCCGGTAGTGGTGAGAAGGTAGCTGAGTCTTTGCAGGCTGTAAGCTTTCTTGAAGAGGTGGGTTTTCAGGTTCCGTCTAAAGGATCTGAGTGTGGTTGATAGTCTGACGCGTTGGGGCAGAGAATTCCAGAGGATGAGGGATATTCGGGAGTAGTCTTGGAGGCGGTTGGGTGAGGAGCGAATTGTTAGAACCCTCTTGTTAGATTTTGTTCAGTTTGCTGGTCACATGACCTTTTTTCCCTATTTAGTCTGGCTCCGCCCTTCTGGCTTTGCTGGACTCCATTGTATTATCTACTCTTAAGCTAGCCGGGTGCTTAGGTGCCTTACTCTGTCAGTTTTGCTTGATCTGAGGATCTCTTAGTATTTGTTTTCTGTTTTATTTTCCCTGCTACACTTTCTGTTAGGAGGTGTCCACCTTTTCACCCAGTCCCTAGATCTTGTAGGGATTCCTCCCTCGCAACTATAGGTCTTCGTTCAGACTAGCTGAGGACTTTAGCGGGTCTGGTCGCAGGATCAGGTTCCCCGTTACATCGTAGGGATCCAACTCAGTCCTATTGTAGGAACAGAATTCCCACCTTTCCTTAGTGCTTGTAGCAGATCATAACAGTAAGTCCAGCCAAGAAGAAAAAAAAAAAAAATCTCTAAGGAAAGATTTTCTGTTTCCATCATGGTCTCGGTTCAGGATTTGGTTCAACGCCTGCAGGGACTTTCTCTGTAGGTGGCTGAGATAAAGCAACACGTGAGTAGTTGTTCTGGAGCACATTTCGTGGAGCCTAAGGTACGTTTGCCTGATTTATTTTTTGGTGAACAACAAGATTTTTTTTCTTTTAAAAATGCTTGCTTGTTGTATTTCTGTTTGAGACCCAGATCCTCTGGTGATGAATCACAGCGCATAGGGTTCATAATGTCACTTTTGCGCAAAGAACCTCAGGACTGGGCCTTTTCTCTGCAGCCTAGTGATCCATGCTTTAGATCTGTGGATAGTTTTTTTTCTGCATGGGCTTATTATATGACGATCCTGATCGTGTTTCATCAGCTGAGACAGAATTGAGACGTTTGAGACAGGGATCAGGTAATGTGGAAAAATATTGTACTCACTTCCGCAGGTGGTCCACTCAGGTGGGCTGGAACGATTCAGCTTTGAAAAGTTTATTTCTTGCAGGGTTAAGTGAAAGGGTTAAAGATTTGCTGATTGCTTATCCCATACCTGGTAACTTGCAAGAGGCTATGCAATTAGCCATACGGGTGGATAGGAGACTGCGTGCAAGGGTTAATGAGAGTAAATCTGCCTTGTCAGCTCCAAGTTTGGAGAAGGAATGTACTGACATTGGAGAGCCGATGGAAATTGGAGCAATGACACCTCACTCTCGGGAAAAAGAACGCAGATTTGCTAAGGGCTTATGTTTCTATTGTGGCAAATCTGAGCATTTTATTAAGAACTGTGCGCTTCGAATGAATAGGGAGAGAAAAAGAAATGAGGTCAGTTTCGCCCGTATAGCTTGTTTAAACAATAAAGGTGTCTTTCTTTCTGCTACCACTGCTGTTGAGGAGGAATTAATGGAGTTTCGGGTATTTGTGGATTGTGGTTCAACTCTCAATGTGATTGATGGGAAATTTTTGGAAAAACTAAAATTAAAACCCAAAATTCTGTCTTCCCCTATTAATGTGGTGTCTGTGGATGGTTCTCACTTGAAAAATGTTACTCACCATATCTGTGAATTTCCTCTTACTATTAATGGTGTTCATCAAGAGAATTTGGATTTGGTAGTTTTGAATAATTTGCCCTCACCGGTGATTTTGGGGTTACCCTGGTTAAAATTGCACAATCCGGTACTGGATTGGTCTACCAATGAAATTAAGTCCTGGAGTCCCAATTGTTATGACAAGTGTTGTAACGGGCGTATTGCTGCTGTAGTTAAGGGGGAGTTACCTGTACCTATTCAGGATTTTTGGAAAGTTTTTTCTGATAAGGAATCGCAGGTATTGCCTCCTCATAGAGATTATGATTGTGCAATTGAATTTGTCCCTGGAGCGACTCTTCCTAAAAGTCGTTTATTTAATTTGACTATTCCCGAGAGAAAGGCTTTGGAGGAATACATACAGACAAGCTTGGCCGCCGGTCACATTAGGCCTTCCAAATCTCCTGTGGCGGTTGGATTTTTTTTTGTTAAAAAAAAGGACGACGGTTTACGGCCTTGTCTAGACTTTCGTGAGATTAATAAGATTACTGTACGCAATCCTTACCCACTGCCATTGATTCCTGATTTGTTTAATCAGTTAGTGGGGGCCAAGTGGTTCTCGAAAATTGATCTTCGAGGGGCATACAATTTGTTGCGCATGAAGGAGGGGGATGAATGGAAGACTGCGTTTAACACTCCACTGGGTCATTTTGAGAATCTGGTCATGCCCTTTGGACTTTCCAGTGCTCCGGCATTTTTTCAGAATCTTATTAATGACATCCTTAGACCTTTGATCGGCAGAAGTGTGGTTGTGTATTTAGATGACATTTTGATTTATTCACCAGATTTGGAGTCTCATTGGAGGAGTGTGCGTGAAGTATTACAGTTACTGAGTGATAATTCACTTTTTGCCAAACTAGAAAAATGTGAGTTCGCTGTACAGAGACTTAGTTTTTTGGGCTACATTGTCTCCAGTGAAGGTTTTGAGATGGACCCGGTGAAAGTGCAAGCTGTGCAGGATTGGCCTAGACCTATTGGTGTGAAATCAATACAGAGGTTTTTGGGGTTCGCCAATTATTATAGAAAATTCATAAAAAAAATTTCTGTGATTGCCAAACCTCTGACCGATCTCACCAGGAAAGGTGCTGATGCGGTTCAGTGGACTACTGAGGCCATTGAGGCTTTTGTGTTGCTAAAGGAGAGGTTCAGCTCTGCTCCCATCCTTACGCAGCCTGATGGGACTAAACCATTTTTGGTTGAGGTTGATGCTTCTTCTGTGGGGGTCGGCTCGGTGTTGTCTCAGGCAAAGACGGATGGAGTACATCCCTGTGCTTTTTTTTCAAAAACATTTTCTGAGTCTGAACTAAATTATGATATCGGTAATCGGGAATTGTTGGCAATTAAACTCGCATTTGAACACTGGCGTCATTTTTTGGAGGGAGCGGAATTTCCCGTTCAGGTCTTCACTGATCATAAAAATCTGATCTACCTTGATGCTGCCAAACGCTTGAATGCCCGTCAGGCTAGGTGGGCACTGTTTTTCTCACGGTTTAATTTTACCGTTACTTACATCCCAGGTACTAAAAATGTTAAAGCGGATGTTTTGTCTCGCAGCTTTTCTCCTATGGTGGGTACTGAGGAGGAGGAGAACATTTTACAAGAGGGGGTTGTTATTGCTGTTTTGGACTCCGTGTTGGAAGATGAGTTTCTTAAAGCACAGGAGAATGCCCCATCTAACACGCCGCATGGGAGGTTGTTTGTGCCTGGTACCCTGAGGAGAGATTTGTTTGTTGAATGTCATGACTCTCGGTTGGCAGGTCATCCTGGAATCTCTGAGACCAAGAGACTTGTGGGTCGCAGCTTTTGGTGGCCTGGATGGCAGAAGGAAGTCATTAAGTGGATGCGTCAATGCACTGTGTGTGCTAGATCTAAGTCTTCTCATACTCCTGCTGCAGGGTTGCTTTGCCCTCTGAAGGTCCCTAGTGCACCTTGGACACATTTGGCTATGGACTTTATTACTGACCTTCCCCCCTCTGAGGGTTTCACTGTCATCTGGGTGGTCGTGGACCGTTTTAGCAAGATGTGTCACTTGGTTCCTTTCATCAAATTGCCCTGCGCTAAGACTCTCGCTAAGGCCTTTGTCAAGGAAATTGTCAGACTACATGGCGTTCCTACTGACATTGTTTCCGATAGGGGACCTCAGTTTGTGGCTCGTTTTTGGCGCGCTTTTTGTGACAGGTTGGGAGTTCATTTGTCGTTTTCATCCGGATATCATCCTGAGTCTAATGGCCAGACAGAAAGGAAAAACCAGGATGTTGAGCAGTTCTTGCGTTGTTTTGTGACTGATAATCAAGAGGGGTGGTCTGAGTTTCTGCCACTTGCTGAGTTTGCTCTTAACAACCATATATCCGCTTCTGCTGGTTGTTCGCCTTTTTTTTTGTTGTACTGGGAGACATCCGTCTTTTGGGTCATTTTCCAAGTTGGGATCAGCTGTACCTGAAGAGGAGAATTTTTCTGGTGTTTTGGAGAGAGTTTGGACTGATGTGCGTGGTAATCTTCAGGAGGCTAACAAAAGATCCAAAGTGTATTTTGATAGAAAAGGACAAGAGGTTTTGTTTGCTATTGGTGACATGGTTTGGTTGTCCTCTAAGAATCTGCGCTTGAGGATTCCGTCTAAGAAATTGGGTCCCAAGTTTGTAGGGCCCTTTAAGGTGCTTCAGGTTATTAACCAATCTGCTGTTAAGTTGGAGCTTCCTACCTCCTGGAAGATTAATCCGGTGTTTCATGTTTCTCTCTTGAAAAAAGCTGAGGTCTCAGATGGAGACGTCTCGGCCACTGTTCCCCTGGTGGTGGAGGTCGGGCAATTTGAGATTTCCCGCATCCTAAATTCTAGACGGTATAGAGGGAGTTTGCAGTACCTCGTCGCTTGGAAGGTTATGGACCCGAGGATAACTCATGGGTGAAGGCGGATGGTGTTTCTGCGTCTAGACTTGTCAGAGCGTTTCACAAGAGGTTTCCGGATAAGCCTAAGTCCTAGGGGATCCGGAGGATCCTCTTAGAAGGGAGAGTACTGTTAGAACCCTCTTGTTAGATTTTGTTTCAGTTTTCTGGTCACATGACCTTTTTTCCCTATTTAGTCTGGCTCCGCCCTTCTGGCTTTGCTGGACTCCATTGTATTATCTACTCTTAAGCTAGCCGGGTGCTTAGGTGCCTTACTCTGTCAGTTTTGCTTGATCTGAGGATCTCTTAGTATTTGTTTTCTGTTTTATTTTCCCTGCTACACTTTCTGTTAGGAGGTGTCCACCTTTTCACCCAGTCCCTAGATCTTGTAGGGATTCCTCCCTCGCAACTATAGGTCTTCGTTCAGACTAGCTGAGGACTTTAGCGGGTCTGGTCGCAGGATCAGGTTCCCCGTTACATCGTAGGGATCCAGCTCAGTCCTATTGTAGGAACAGAATTCCCACCTTTCCTTAGTGCTTGTAGCAGATCATAACACGAATATTTGTGGAGGAGAGAAGGAGGTTTTGGGAGGATAGGAGATTACATGAGGGAAGGTATCGGGAGATTAGTTCAGAAACATATGGGGGAGACAGGTTATAGATGGCCTTGTAGGTCAGTGTTAGCAATTTGAACTGGATACGCTGAGGGAATGGGAGACAGTGAAGAGATTTGCAGAGGGGAGAAGTGGAGGAGTAGAGAGGAGACAGATGAATTAGTCGGGCAGCAGAATTAAGGATGGACTGGAGAGGTGCAAGGGTGTTAGCAGCGAGGCCAGAGAAAAGGATGTTGCAGTAGTCGAGGCGGGAGATGATGAGGGCATGCACAATCATGTTAGTAGATTGAGGGTTGAGGAAAGGACGGATTCTGGAAATATTTTTGAGCTGAAGGCGACAGGAGGTAGAAAGAGCTTGGACGTGCGGTTTGAAGGACAGGGCAGAGTGAAGGGTTACTCCGAGGCAGCGGACTTCCATTACGGGGGAAAGCATGATGTCGTTAATTGTGATAGATAGGTCAGGTAAGGAAGATCTGTGAGATGTGGGGAAGATGATGAGTTCAGATTTGTCCACATTGAGTTTGAGGAAGCGGGAGGAGAAGAAGGAGGATATGGTTGATAGACACTCCGGGATTCTGGACAGCAGAGAAGTGACATCTGGGCCAGAGAGATAGATCTGAGTGTCATCAGCATAAAGGTGGTACTGGAATCCGTGGGACTTTATGAGTTGTAGATTGAGTGTATAGATTGAGAAGAGTAGGGGTCCTAGAACAGGGCCTTGGGGGACTCCAACAGCAATAGGGTGGCATGAGGAGGTAGTGTGGGAGTGGGAGATGCTGAATGTATGGTTGCAAAGGTATGAGGAGATCCAGGATAGGGCAAGGTCTTTGACGCCAAAGGAGGAGAGAATCTATAGTAGAAGGCAGTGGTCAACTGTGCCAAAAGCAGAGGACAGGTCTAGAAGCAGGAGTATAGAGTATTGTCCGTTCGCTTTGGCTGTAAGTCGGTCGTTAGTAATTTTGGTCTGGGCTGTCTCAGTGGAGTGATGGGGGCGGAAACCAGATTGTAGAGTGTCAAAGAGCAAGTTAGATGAGAGGTGATAGGAAAGTTCAGCATGGACGTGCAGCTCTAGGAGTTCATATTCTCTGAAAAAAAGGCAAAGAAAGCAAAAATTCTGCCGGAGTATGTTAAATTTTGAGCACACCTGTATATATTGCATGCTTTGGAATTGATTGTATATATACAAAATGCTCACTGTGAGTTCCCAAATAACCGACCCAGTAGTGGTAACAGCTACAGCCTTCTCCGTTATTCGACGGTTAATTCTGTAATTATCCTGATAAAAAGGTAACATAGCTTTGGTTCAGCATGTCCGCCAGGCTGTGTATCTTTGACAAATTGGTCGCAGCAGTGGGATCTGTGTGATCTCTCCGGTGTCATCCTTGAAAAATTTAATTGAAAATATAATAGTATCCAGATTGTTTGTTGCTAATATTTATCCAAAATGTGTATAGCCAAAGCTCCATTCATATAAGATTTACTTACAGTTTTATCAGTTTCTTATTCATTTTTTGTGGCAAGAGTGATGAATAATTATGGAATCCATCATTACTTGTAATATCAGTTTGAAAGTGTCAGTGCTGTCATTGCCCTGTTATGGACAAAAAACTGTGACATTCATGTGAACGTAGCCTTAAAGACAGTAAAATAACTTTTGCTGAAATCCTCATCAAGTACCTTTTAGAAGGAAATACTCTTTACCTTGAAATTATTTCTGATTTCTAATGCAAAATTGTATTCTTTTTTTGCTTGTTTGACTTTTTTACACCAGGAATTAAAGTTAATGTGAATTTCTTTTTCTTATTGCAGATTCTTATTAAATATTCTGCATATTGTTTTGGTTGTTTTATGAACCCGTTAACAACCTCCGGTAGACATTAAAACAGTGGACGTTAAAGGGTCTTTTTCCTGATAGCTATTTTAAAACTGTGATTGGGAATAAGGGAATAGAGCCAACCGTATCGGCCCCAACTGGTTTTGAAGGCGATCAGGGCTTATTAGCCATTAAATAGTGCTGTCAATTGCAACAGCAGTATTTAATTGGTTACAAGGGGGTGGTTACAAAACCCCCTTTGTAACCATCGGACCCCCGTAATGAGAATCGCAGGTACAGATGTTTACCATGGTACCTTGAGGTCATGTAATGACCCTAAGGTACTGTGGCCTGTGAGATCCAGCTATAAGCTGAGTCTCACAGGCTCAGTCAATGACTCACAGACTGGTCTCATGCACTGCTGTACACGAGTACTGCAGTGCATGAGACCAGTGATCAAAATAAAAATTATACATGTCCCACAGTGGGACTAAGTAAAAAAAGTGCAAAAAAAGTTAAATAAGATATGTAAAAAAGTAAAAACAACACACAAAAAAGCGCACACAAATCACTAAAAGCCGTTTGACCGCTCAAAGCACAGGGTATGTGATCAAACAAAAATTAATTAAAAAATTCCACATAATTGGTATCACTGAATCGTTATTTATTCCGTATGGTGAATGGCGTAAAAAAACAGGTAAAAAACGTTGCTTTTTCATCATAGTGACTCAGAAAGAAGTGAATAAAAAGCGAGCAAAAAGTCATATGTAAAAAAAAAGGCATAAGTGAAAACACCAAACCATCCTGCAAAAAAAGCCCTAATATGGCTCATTTGGCAAAAAAATAATAAAGTTACAGCTCTCAGAAACAAATTTATTTTTGTAAAATATTGTTTTTAGTCTGTAAAAGTAGCAAACATAAAAAAAGATATAAATCTGGTATCGCTGTAAACATACCAACCCAATGAACAAATCTGTTGTGAACGTCTTGGAGACGACTTCGGAGCTGAAGCTCCCTCTGGTGGTTGCTGAGGGTATTGAACCTATGTTGGACGGCAGAGGTCCACCATCTGCTGTTGGGGAGTGGCTCTCAGGTGGGTGATATAAGTGAGCTGACCTCCCATGATTATCGCCTGGGATCAATTGTTACTTCCTGGTTTAGGTTGAAATTCAGCTTGCTTTTCTGCTGTCTCCTGCTATCATTCAGATAAGTTTCTTTTCTGTTTTTTTTTTTCCTTCACTATTTTTCCCTTCTGTTGAGTACCATAGAATTTTCAGTATGGCCGGTGATTCTGTTATGTTTTGGTAGCTGAGGAGGGCAGGAGCAAAAAACCCGCAAAGGCAGCCAAACACCAGAGAGGTTGGTATCTAATAGGTTGCAGACCCCTAAACTAACCGCACAACTAGAAGCAGCCGTGGGACATTCCTACGTTGCCCTAGACACCTTGTCACAGCCGGAGAGATTAGCTACCCCTTTAGATGGAAAGAGGAAAGCTAACTTCCCCGGAGTAGAGCCCCAAAGTATTAGGAAGCCCCCAAACATATAATGGCGGTTAGACAAGAGGAAAACACGAACACAGACATAAAATAGAATGAGCAAACGCTGGGGCCCAAAACTGTCTAGATAGGATAGTACAAGAGAGAATACTGTCTGCAACCCAACAAAACCCTAGGAAAAATTCCAACACTTCTGATTCCAAAAATGCTGAGACCACACGGTCTCGACCACCTGTATCAGATCTCTGGTGTGAAAACGCAGCTACCCAGCAGTAAAATATCACAGGAACTGAGCACAAGTGCAAATACAAAAAGAGAACAGAGACCAGCACAAGCCCCCAAAGGGGACCCGGCTGAACTCAAAAGCAAGGCAGCAAAAACAAGGGAAATCAAACCACAGAAAAAAAAAACAGAAAAGAAACTTATCTGAATGATAGCAGGAGACAGCAGAAAAGCAAGCTGAATTCCAACCTAAACCAGGAAGTAAAAAATTGATCACCGGCGAGGATCATGGGAGGTCAGCACACTTATATCAGGCCAGTCCGTCCCACCTGATAACCACTCCCCAACAGCAGATGGTGGACCCCTGCAGTCCAACATAGGTTCAATACCCTCAGCAACCACCAGAGGGAGCTTCAGCTCCGAAGTCATCTCCAAGACGTTCACAACACAAATCGATCTTATCACTCTTACTGCATGGTGAACGGCACAAAGAATAGAAAATAAAAATCATAACTGAATTGCTGTTTTTTGTTCATCCTTTGTCTGAAAAATCTAAATAAAAAGTGAAAACATAATATTATGTACCCAAAAATGGTAGCAAAAAAATATGCAACTCGTACCACAAAAAATAAGCCCTCATTCAGCTCAGTTTGCCAAAAAATAAATAAGTAACAGAATATGAGGACAATAAAAACTTTTTATAGAAAAGCATTTTTAATATGTGATTGCACCAAAACCTAAATAAGCTATATAAATCTGGTATTGCTATAAGCACACAGACCCAAAGAATAAATATTATCACTTATACCACACGGTGAACCACGCAAAAACAAAAATAACAACTATTCTTGTAATACAAGGAGGAAGGGGGAAGGGAAAGTCTGCTCACCATATCCAGAAGCACCTTGTGGAGTAAGGCTCACGGAGCCGTCCCAGTCTAGGACATGGAAAATGGCTGAAGAGAGGAAGCAGAAATCTCCAGCGGCAAACATCCAATGAATAATATTATTTTCTTGATGGATAAAAAACGCCTTTATTGTGCCAACATATGGAATAATAAAGCTGGCCGCCTAGAGAGTTCTCTAGTTCTAGTGGTTCCCTAGTTCTCTAGGTGGCCATCTTTTTTATTCCATATGCTGGCACAATAAAGGCATTTTTTTTATCCATCAAGAAAATAATATTATTCATTGGATGTTTGCCGCTGGAGATTTCTCCTTCCTCTCTTCAACTATTCTTGTACTGCTGTCTATTAGCTCATTTTACCTCTCAAAAATTGGAAAAAGGCTTGGTTCACATTTATCCTGCGCTCTCCGCTGAGCTCTTACATCAGGGTTTTTGTGTAAATTCCCCAAAACCACGATTCAGACAAAACCTCCAAAAGAACTACTCACCAGATGGAGTCATTTTGGACATGTCTCTGTTCTGGCAGCATCCCATCATTTAGGCACCCTTTTAGCGCAACAAGCAGCAGCACAGCAGATGCCAAATGGAGTCCAAAGTGTCTCCATCTTGCTCATTATGGTGAGTGGTTCTGTTGGGAGTTTCATCCGAATCGCATTTTTGTAGGATTTATATGGAAACGTAGACGTAAGTGCTCAGCGTAGAACACAAGAATATGATCCAGCTCCTCATTCTAGAAGAGATAAAAAAAAGATGTACCCCAAAATGTTACCAATAAAACCAATAATTTAGCTGCAAAAAACCAGCCCCCACTCAGGTCCAGCATCTGTCACTGGAACAATAGGGAGTTCCCACTTTACCGGTAGAACAAAGACTCTGGAAAAGTGTCATGTCTCAAGCCCCATCAAGTCTAGTGAATTCTGCACTCCCAAATCCAAATGCCCCCTCCTTCCTAGCCCCATTGTGCATATACTGCAGTATGCAGCTACATGTTTGGCATTATTGTAGTGGGGACAGAGCACTTAACAATTTATGTGGTGCCTGTCACCAGAAGCACAAGCTGGGCGGAAGGTATGGGGTGCTACAATATATGGGTGTTCTACACTTTATGGGGCCATCCATAATATGTTTGTACCAAACTGGCATATTTGCAATTTTCCAGGAAAAAAGCTTGTTGTGGATGTGACACTATAGCCACTGCTGTTATGATTTGGTAACTGAGGAGGACAGGAGCAAAACAGCAAGGCAGCCGAACACCTGAGAGGTTGGGAACTTATGGGTTGTAGATCCCTAAACTAACCGCACAACTAGAAGCAGCCGTGGAGCGTACCTACGAAGATCCTAGATGCCTCGGCACAGCCGGAGAGCTACCTGCACCTAAAGACAGAAACAGGAAAGCTAACTGCCCCGGAGAAGAGCCCCAAAGGAATAGACAGCCCCCAAACATATAATGGCAGTTACACAAGATGAAACTCAAATGCAGACAGAAAATAGAGTGAGCAAACGCAGGGGCCAAACACTGACTAAATAGGACAGGAAAGAACAGAGTACTATCTGCAACCCAGCAAAACCCTAGCAAAACTTCCAACACTTCTGATTACAAAAATGCTGAGATCACACGATCTCGCCACCCACTAAATCAGATTTCAGAGTGAGCAAGGCTAACAAGCAGCCTCTCAAAAAGCAGGATAAAAAGCAATTGAACAAATAATAGTGGCTACAGAAAATAGAGAGAAGCACAGACCTCAGAAGGGGACCTGTTATGTTTTGGTAGCTGAGGAGAAATTGCAAAAAATAGCCAAAGAAGCAATACACCAGAAAGGCTGGAAACTATTGGATTGCAGGACCCTGAACTAACCGCAACACTAGAAGTAGCCGTGGAGCGTACCTACGGTGATCCTAGAAGCCTCGTCACAGCCGGAGAGATAGCTACACCTAAAGGCATAAAGATGAATGCTATCTGCCCCGTAGCAGAATCCCCAAAGAAATAGGAAGCCCCAAACATGTAATGGCGGTAAAACCAGAAGAAAATACGAACACAGACAGAAAATAGAATGAGCAAACGCTGGGGCCCAATCTGTCTAGATAGAAAAGTATAGGAAAGAATTCTGACTACACCCCAAAAAAACCCTGACAAAAATACCAACACTTCTGATTAACAAAAAACCTGAGATCACACGATCTCTACCACCTAAATCAGATCTCTGGTGTAACACACAGCAATTCAGCAAATAAAAAGTGACATAGGAACAGAGCAAAAGTGCAAACATAAACAGAGCACAATTGCAGAGCCATGCCCCAAAAGGGGACCAGGCTGAAGTCTACTTCTAAGCAGCAAACAAGCAAGGAAAATCCAACCAGAGGAAAAAAAAACAGCAAATCACTTATCTGAATGTGAGCAGGAATACAAGCTGAGCTCCAAGCAAGACCTGGAAGAACAATTGATTACCGGCAAGGCTGAAGGGAGTTCAGGTCACTTATATCAGACCATTCAGAGCCAGCTGAAGGCCATTCAGCAATCAGTTCATTACCCTCAGCAACCACCGGAGGGAGCCCCAGCTCAGAAGTCACCTCCAGAGTATTCACAACAGGGACCCGGCAAACCTCCACAAAGGTGCAGACAAAAATAGAAATAGCAAACACAATAGAAATAAGCAGAAAATATCTTATCTGAAAGTAGCAGATGCAGGCAAGACACCAGCAGACTTCCAAATGAACCAGGAAACAACAATTGATTACCGGCGAGGATCATGGGAAGGCAGCTCAATTATATCAGTCCAGTCAGTGACTCCTGATTGCCAGGTATCGCTGCCAGCTGAGGAGGACCAGTCATTCGATACAGCTTCAGTACCGACCGCAACCACCAGAGGGAGCCTCCGCTCCGAAATTGTCTCCAATACGTTCACAACACTCTGCAGCCTACAGATGAATTCATTGAGAGGTGTAATTTTTATAATGGGGTCACTTTTGGGGTTTTTCTAATGTTCTGGCACCTTCGGGGCTCTGCAAATGTCGCCTGCATAACTATTCTACCAAAATCCGTGCTCCAAAAGCCAAATGACATTCCTTTCTTTTCTGCCTTCACGTGTAAGCTAACAGGAATTTCTGACAACATATGTGGCATTACTGCATTTGGGATAAGTTGAGTAATAAATTATGGGGTAAAGTTTTACCTATTAACCTTTGTGCACCTGACAAATTTTCATAAGATACAAGAATGACATATTTCCATGTCTCAATGTTACAAAATTCTGTGAGGCACCTGTGGGTTTAATATACTCACTACACCTTTAGGTGAATTACATATGCAGTGAAGTTTCCAATATAGGGTGACCTGCGGGGGGCTCCTGCTGTTCCGGGGCTCAGCTAAAGTAGTCGACAATATATTCAAATGACTTCTGCATTCTAAAAGCCAAGTAGCACTCCTTCCCATCTGATCCCTGCTGTGTGCTCAAACAGTAATGTACAACCAAATATTGGGTATCTGAACATTTGGGTGAAATTGCATAACAAATTGTGTTGTCCAATTTCTCTCATTACCCCTAGAGTAAATTATCAATTTGGTGCTAAAACAGTATTCTAGTGGGGAAAAAAAATTTTTTTTGTTACCACATCTAAATGTTATAAAGTTTCATGAACCACCTGTTGGTTAAAAATGCTCAATACACCCCTAGATGAATTACTTGAGGAGTCTAGTTTCCAAAATGGGGTAACTTGTGGGATGTTTCTGTTATTTTCTCATGTGTGGTGTTCTCCAGATGTGACATGCCATTAACAATCGTTTCCAGACAAATAGCGCTCTTTCCTTTTCTAGCATTGCAATGTGCCCAAACAGACGCTTTAGACCGCATATTGGGTATCATCGCTTTCAGGAGAAATTTCATAAAAAATGATGGGGTCTGTTTTCACCTATTATTTTTTATTATCCAAAGTAGACATGTGGGAAATGTTATTTGTTAACTGTTTTGTATGACAAAACTCTCTGGTTTAGGGGCATAAGAATTAAGGTTGAAAATTGTCAAAAATTTCTCCAAATTCCCAACATTTTCACAAATAAACGCAAGTCATGTTGAACAAATTTTACCACTATCATGAAGTACAATGTGACACGAAAAATCAGTCTCAGAATCACTTGGATCCTTTGAAGCTTTCGAGAGTTATTACCTCATTGACACTGGTTCAAAAAAGAAAGAAGAAAGAATTCAAACAATTATCCTATTCATTAAGGTTAAAATTGGCTAGGTCACTAAGAGGTTAAGAGTTACCAAAAAATTATGATGTCCACTCTACCAATAATCATTTTTGGTCTATGGATAATCAAATATACCGTGGCCTGATTGTTTAAAAATGTATCATATAACAGGTTAAAACAATATCTACTCTCATCTCATTATTATTAATTTAATCAGTATTCTGTTAACCCGCAGCATTTACAGGTTATCACAAATGATAAAAGTCCAGGTGGAAGCTTCTTGGAAATTCGTCCCATGCTGGGTATACCATCTGTTAACAAAGGATAACTGTTTTCTTTTCTTCTTATTATTGTGAGTTAACAGAATGGCAATACGCCATGTGGTAGAAAGTGTGTATAAAAGCAAATGTGATTTATACAACTAGAAAAATAGCCCTAAATACATTGCATATCTAGATCTTAGTATTTCATTTTTTTCTTCTTTGGCACAAAGTTTGATAGCTAAGAATAAGAACACTGGTGGATAATGAGGAAGAGAGTGGGAAGGAATCAAGGGGCAATTAACCCCTTCACTTCCCAAGCCTGTTTTCACCTTCATTACCAGGTAATAACTCTTTAACGCTTCAATGGATCCCACTGATTCTGAGAGTGTTTTTTCATGACATATTGTACTTCATTTTAGTTGTAAAATTTGTTTGATATGGCTTGCGTTTAATTGTGAAAAAGTCAGAAATTTGGAGAAAATTTAGAAAATTTCGCAATTTTTAAACTTTTAATTTTTCTACCCTTAAAACAGAGAACTATGTTACACAAAATAGTTAAATAAGTAACATTTCCCACATGTCTACTTTACATCAGCACAAATTTTGAAACTTTTTTTTATTAGGAAGCTAGAAGGGTTAAAAGTTGATCAACGATTTTTCATCTTTCCAACTAAATTACAAAACCATTTTTTAGGGACCACCAGGTACGGACTTGGGCTGAAATTCAGTCCTGGCATTTGAAATCACACACGCCTATGTTGTCCTCGTCCCCATGAACCATATGGGATATATTACAAATATTACCCTGGTGTCATGATCCCAGTGCAGGGTTGACCTGCACGCTAGGGGTTAAGGTTTTGATCCCAGTGAAAGCTCTTATCTGCACACCTGGGGCTTATTATTGTGGCCTCTCCTTGGTTCGGGGAGAGCTTCTTATAGCCCTAGGAAGCTCCAATCCCTGTCAGTTATACTTTCGCCCTTGGCAGAGTGTGTTGACCCCTGAGTGTGTTTGTGCTGTGTTCTGGTTTGCCTGATACTTTGGTTTTGACTCGGTCTGTTCTCTGGATACTGCTTGTTGGATTCTGTTTCTGTACCTTCGCTGTCTGTTTGGTTTTGACCTCTGCCTGTCCCCGACTATTCGTTCTGTCTCATCCTTGGTACTATACTGTCTTCTCGTGCTTTGACCTTGGCTTGTTCAGATTTACGTCTCCGTCTGTGCCCCTGGGTAACTTTGTCCCGTAGTTACCTTTCTAGGAGTTTTCCCTCAGCTTCTAGCTCCCTGGAGCTGAAGCCACGCCCCTCAACTGTCAGGTGATTCAGGCCCTGAAACCATCTCTCTCCTGCCTTGCTCACCCTGCGTTCCTAGGAGCCTGAAGCTTTCTTCTGCACTCGTCTTCCGGGAGATTGCACTGGTGAGTTCTCTTGCAATCCTCACCGTGATATTATAACTGACCACTAAGTTATTTTTGTTTTGTTTTTTTGCTTCACGGCTGTGTTTAGGGCGCAGGTTGTGCAGAGAGTTATGGATCCCATACAGTCGCTGTCCGAGCAGATGAAAAATCTGAGTCAGATGTTTCAGGATTTATCTCTGGAACAGCAAGCGCTGTCGTGTTCACAGCGGCAGGTTTCTGAGACTGTGCAGGGGCTTTATCTGCTGGTTCTCTGAGGGCTATGGCGAGTGATGTTGCGCTCGTGTCCTCAGAACCACCTGTTAAACTGCCTGACTTCTTTTCTGGGAACAAAAAGGAGTTTAGGATCTTCATGGAGGGTTGCAAACTTTTCTTTAGTTTGAGACCACGGTCCTCTGGGGATGAAAGTCAGAGGGTAGGGGTCATCATGTCTTTATTAAGAGGGTCCCCACAAGCATGGGCATTTTCCCTTCCTCACACTGCCCCTGAGAGAGTGTCGGTGAATGCATTCTTTGAGGCCCTCGGGCACATATATGATGAGCCTGACCGAGTGCGATTGGCAGAGGACATGGTGATGAGTGTCTGTCAGGGGAAGCACTCGGCCGAGTGGTTTTGTACTGAGTTCCGCCGCTGGGCCGCAGAGATTTCTTGGGAGGACGCCACCCTCCGAGGACTATTTCGCAGAGGCTTGTCCGAGCGGTTGCAGGATGCTTTGGCGTTACACCCCCCACCTAACTCTCTCGAGGATGCCATGACCCAGGCTGTCCGGATGGACCGCAGGTTGCGGGCCAGAGGGGTGATGCAGGTGGAGACTACATTGTTCCCCAGTGGAAAAGAGACTGTCTCTGAGCCCATGGATGTGGGCGCTATCACTCTGAAGGAAAAGGAGAGAAAACGCCGTCGGGAAGAACAGTTGTGCTTCTACTGCGGTAAAGCTGGACATTGGAAAAAGGAGTGTCCTGTCTGCCCGTCCTCAACCCGGTCGGCGGGAAACGACTAGGTCTGGGTAGTCAGCGAGGAGACTACTCAGACCCTCAGGTACACTTTTCCTCGTTCTCTAAGGTGTTGCTTCATGTGGAACTGTTAGTGGATGGTTGTTCTTTTTCCTCTACAGCCTTTGTGGACTGCGGGTCATCCATCAATCTGATTAACTCTCAATTGGTCACACGCTGCAAGATAGGGACAGCTAGGCTTAAGACTCCGATCAAGGTGGTGGCCATTGACTCCTCCCCCCTCACAAAAGAGGGAATTCTCTTTATGTCTGACTTGTTTT
Source organism: Oophaga sylvatica (assembly GCA_033576555.1). Lineage (NCBI taxonomy): Eukaryota > Metazoa > Chordata > Amphibia > Anura > Dendrobatidae > Oophaga > Oophaga sylvatica. The sequence continues at coordinate 161,855,926 of JARQOD010000005.1, read as the reverse complement.
CGCTCAGAGTGGGCGCTGCTCACGAGGAAAAATTAAGTTGTTTTGTTCTGGACAATCTACCAGCAGGGTTGGTGTTGGGCATGCCCTGGTTACAACGCCATAACCCAGTTATTAACTGGAAAATGGGGGAGATTGTTCAATGGGGGTTTAATGATTCTAAGTTATGTTGAATCTTCACTGCTGGTTAAACCTGTTAAATCTGTGTCTGTGTCATCTGTCGAGCTGGAAGGTATTCCGGAGTACCTGAAAGACTTCGAAGATGTGTTCTCAGAAAGCGAGGCCGAGACGTTGCCGCCACATAGACCCTTTGACTGCGCCATCGAGCTAGTCCCGGGGGCTAAACTACCTAAAGCCCGCCTGTTTAATTTGTCTGGACCTGAGCGCTTAGCTATGAAGGATTATATTGCAGAAAGTCTTCGCAAGGGACACATACGTCCCTCAGTTTCACCTGTGGCGGCGGGGTTCTTTTTTGTGAAGAAAAAAGATGGCGGTCTACGTCCCTGTCTCGACTTTCGTGAATTAAATAAGATTACTGTACGAAATACGTATCCCCTTCCGTTGATTCCTGATTTATGTAACCAACTATCAGGGGCAAAATGGTTCTCTAAACTGGATCTTCGGGGAGCATATAATTTGATAAGGGTCAGGAAGGGGGATGAATGGAAAACTGCGTTCCTCACGTCCGAGGGACTTTTTGAAAATTTAGTCATGCCGTTTGGTCTTACCAATGCTCCCGCCATATTTCAGAATTTCATCAACGTGGTGTTTTCTGATCTCATTGGTCGTTTTGTTGTTATCTACTTAGATGATATTCTGATATATTCCCCCGACAGTCATTCTCATATGAATCATGTACAAACTGTTCTCCAAAGACTTAGGGAAAATCATCTGTTTGCTAAATTGGAGAAGTGTGTGTTTTTTGTTCAAGAATTATCTTTTTTGGGATTTATTGTGTCCTGTGAGGGTTTTCGTATGGACCCCAAGAAGGTGCAGGCCATTGCGGATTGGGTACAACCCCGAGATCTTAAAGGGCTCCAGCGCTTCTTGGGGTTCGCCAATTACTACCGAAAATTTATTCGGGGGTTTTCGCAGGTGGTCAAACCACTCACTGATTTAACATGCAAAGGTTCGGATGTGAAAAATTGGTCCTCGCTCGCAAAAGAGGCCTTTGCTAGTCTGAAAAAATGCTTTATGACTGCTCCGGTGTTGGTACAGCCAGATCCGTCCAAACCATTTATTGTGGAAGTGGACGCCTCTGAGGTGGGGGTGGGTGCTGTGTTGTCCCAAGGTCCTGCCACTCTGACCAACCTCAGGCCATGTGCTTTTTTTTTCCAGGAAATTCTCTGCTGCTGAGAGGAATTACGATGTTGGCAATAGAGAGCTTCTTGCGGTCAAGTTAGCATTTGAAGAATGGAGGCACTTTTTGGAGGGGGCCAGTCACTTGGTTACTGTGATTACCGACTACAAAAATTTATCATATATTGAGTCTGCTAAGAGACTAACACCCAGACAGGCCCGTTGGTCACTTTTTTTTTCCCGTTTTCAGTTTACTATTATGTTTCGTCCGGGGTCAAAGAATATCAAGGCTGATGCCTTATCTCGCAGTTTTCATCCGGTGTCTCCCCCTGAGCCATCTTCCTCCATTCTTCACCCTGGGGTTGTGTTGGCAGTGGTCTCGTCTGAGTTAGAACAGGAGATTAAGAGGGCCCAGTCTCTGGCCCCTGCTGCCAAGCCAGGGGGTAAGTTGTTTGTTTCAGAGCAGCTTCGGCTTAAACTCCTCCAGGAGTTCCATGAATCCAAGCTCAGTGCTCACCCTGGTATATCTGCCACACGTCGGGCGGTGGCTAGGATCTTTTGGTGGCCTACTCTTAGCTCTGACATAAAAAAATTTGTTTCTGGTTGTGGGGTCTGCGCTCGTTCTAAAAACTCACATAGCCGGCCGGCTGGGGAACTGATGCCCTTGGCAGTTCCCGAAAGGCCATGGACTCACTTGTCCATGGATTTTATTACTAATCTTCCTCCATCCAAGGGCAATACGGTGGTATGGGTAGTGGTGGACAGGTTTTCGAAGCAGGCTCATTTTGTACCCTTATCCGCACTACCCTCAGCTGAGACTTTGTCCAGATTGTTTGTACAGCATGTTATCCGGTTGCAGGGGGTACCCCTGAATGTGGTGTCTGATCGTGGAGTGCAGTTTGTGGCAAAGTTTTGGCGTGCTTTTTGCAAGAAATTGGGGATGTCTCTGTCTTTTTCATCTGCATACCATCCTGAGAGCAATGGTCAGACGGAACGCACTAATCAGTCTCTGGAACAGATCCTCAGATGTCTGACTTCTGCAAGACAGAATGACTGGTGTGATGTACTGCCGTTGGCGGAATTCGCCTTCAATAGTCGGGTGAGCCAATCTACTGGTATGTCTCCTTTCCTGATCAATTATGGTTTTAGTCCTCATTTTGGTGAGTTTTCTCGTTTGGATTCTGGGTGTCCAGGGGCAGAGGGGTCTGTTCAGCGATTAAAGAATACATGGGCGGAGGTCCAGCGGAATATATCCAGGTCTCAAGGCAGGTACAAGTTTTTCGCTGACAGGAAAAGAACACCAGGTCCTATGTTTCGGGTTGGAGAGAAAGTTTGGCTCTCCACGTGAAACATTAAGTTGAAGGTTCCATCAGTCAAGTTGGGCCCCAAGTACATTGGCCCATACAAGATTGTGGAAAAGATCAATCCAGTGGCTTACAGGTTGTGTCTTCCAGTCTCATTCAAGATCCCTAACGTCTTCCATAAATCCCTACTGAAACCTTTTGAGGCAGTCCGGGGGGAGTCCGAGTCCGCTGCTCCTCCTGTTTTGGTTGAGGGACACATGGAATATGAGATTGAGCATATCGTTGACTCCAGGTTGGTGCAGCGATCGGTACAGTACCTGGTTCATTGGAAGGGGTATGGACCGGAGGACAGATCCTGGGTGCCGGCCCGTTTGATGCAAGCGGATCGCCTGGTTCGGGCTTTCCATGCCAGGTTCCCGGGCAAGCCTGGGGGTCCAGAGGCCCCCCGTTGAGAGGGGGGTACTGTCATGATCCCAGTGCAGGGTTGACCTGCACGCTAGGGGTTAAGGTTTTGATCCCAGTGCAAGCTCTTAACTGCACACCTGGGGCTTATTATTGTGGCCTCTCCTTGGTTCGGGGAGAGCTTCTTATAGCCCTAGGAAGCTCCAATCCCTGTCAGTTATACTTTCGCCCTTGGCAGAGTGTGTTGACCCCTGAGTGTGTTTGTGCTGTGTTCTGGTTTGCCTGATACTTTGGTTTTGACTCGGTCTGTTCTCTGGATACTGCTTGTTGGATTCTGTTTCTGTACCTTCGCTGTCTGTTTGGTTTTGACCTCTGCCTGTCCCCGACTATCCGTTCTGTCTCATCCTTGGTACTATACTGTCTTCTCGTGCTTTGACCTTGGCTTGTTCAGATTTACGTCTCCGTCTGTGCCCCTGGGTAACTTTGTCCCGTAGTTACCTTTCTAGGAGTTTTCCCTCAGCTTCTAGCTCCCTGGAGCTGAAGCCACGCCCCTCAACTGTCAGGTGATTCAGGCCCTGAAACCATCTCTCTCCTGCCTTGCTCACCCTGCGTTCCTAGGAGCCTGAAGCTTTCTTCTGCACTCGTCTTCCGGGAGATTGCACTGGTGAGTTCTCTTGCAATCCTCACCGTGATACCTGGATGGAGGAAAGCAAGGTTTTCTACAAGACCTATCTTTCTAATGATACCCGTGGCCTGCTGGGGTAAGTCAGCAACTTTGGGTTCCATCACAACTCTTAACAGTATAGGTATCTTGAGAACACCGATTCTGTTAACAACGTAGCAGACAAGGCAGCCCATGACCAGACAGACCCTTTTGGCATTTGCCAGAATTACCAGACGGCCAGTCCGGCCCTGGGGACCACATTGCATTTGAAGTGACTTTGAGGGGCTTATATGACAGAAAATACCTAAAAGTGCCACCATTCTAAATCTACACTCCTCAAGGTGCTCAAAACCACATACAAGAACTTTATTAACCCTTCTGGTGTTTCACAGGAACTAAAGCAATGTGTAAGGATAAAATCATATTTATCTTTTTTCACAAAAATTTTATTTTAGATCCAATTGTTTTACTTTTCACAAGGGTAACAGAGGAAAATAGACCCAAAAATGTGTTGTACAATTTCTCCTGAGTACGCTGATATCCCATATGTGGTGAAAAACTACTGTTTGTGGGCTCGGAGGAGAAGGAGCAATGTTTGACTTTTTGAACGCAAAATTGGCTGAAATCGAGAGCGGATGCAATGTCACGTTTGGAGAGCCGATGATCTGTCTGAACAGTGGAAACCCACTACAAGTGACCCTATATTAAAATTGATCTGATCTAATTTTTTCTGGTATGTGAATTCTATAATGTAGTGGCATACGTTAGATGTGCATCAAGTTTGCATATGTAAATAGTGTAGAGTGCATTAGGTTGGATTATGTAAGTTGTGAAGAGTGCGTCAGGTTGGCATACATGAATTGTGTAGCGTGCATAAGGTTGGCACATGCGAGTTGTGTAGAGTGCAGCAGGTTGTCTAAGTCAGAAATGAATTTAGTAGTCCATGGATGAGTGGTACAGTTTTAAAATGATATTTTATGCACAGGCCATGTGTGTCGGGGCAGGTGTCTCATTGATAAATGGTCTCCTTTCATATATCCCTTCTGTAACACACTCGGCACCTCTTATGCTACCTTCTTTTCTTTGTGGCTTGCGGGAACTCACCAGGGAAATGTTGCCCTAGTACGATACAGGCACCTTCAGTTCCAGAAGTACCAATGTCCGCTCCTTCCTGACTTCCAAATATTAGGGCCTTGATCACTAACTCCAGGAGCTGAAAGTACGTACTGGTCTGGCCTTCACATCATGATAGCATGAAAGAGTTATACATTGCCATCTGTATGATGTGCATGGCCAGCTTCTTGGACCACACCTTGGCTTTTCTCATGGCACTGTATGGCTACAAATTTGTATTGACCATCATGAGGCATGCAAAATCCTCATGAAAAAACACTTTGAAAAAGTCTATTTTCTGTGAGGCCGGTGATATAAAATTTGATGCCTAATTGCGCCACAAAATCAGGAATCTGTGGCTCAATCTTCGGGGTGGAGATCCATACAGGGTCAGTGATGGGGTCGCTGGTTCATTTTCTGTCCTGGGGCCTCTGCGTGGCGTTTCGGTATCATTTGAGGAAGAGGATGAAAAGTAAAGGAAAGTGGCATACTCTCCCTTGCTATCAGTGTCAGAGGCAAGGAAGTGATATGCTGAATATCATGATTGGGACGAGGGGGAGATATTTTCACATATGCGGTGTTTGTGTGTGTGAGTATTTGGTGTAAACTTTTTTTCATTTAGAAGACTAAAAAAAAGAAGAAAAGAATCTAGAAAGAAAAAGATTAAAATAAAATAAAAACAATATGAAAAATTTAATAAAATAAAAATCAAACTTATTAAATGGACATCACAAAAAAAAATTACTGAGCGTCTGCAACTATCTGACACTAAGGCTAGGGTCAGACTGGCGTATGGCATCCGATGCGAGAGCATAATACAATAAAAAGAATATGAAAAATTTAATAAAATAAAAATCAAACTTATTAAATGGACATCACAAAAAAAAATTACTTAGCGTCTGCAGCTATCTGACACTAAGGCTAGGGTCAGACTGGCAAATGGCATCCGATGCGTGAGCATGGGATGAGATATGCTAATGACCCTCGGCTCCTGCTCTGATGCGTGGGGGAGCCGAGTGTCATGCGATCTCGCACAGAGCGGATTGAAGCATAGCTGCGGAGGAGGCGGAGAAATTAATTTCTCCATCTCCTCCATTGCCGGGGTCAGCGAATATCGCACAGCACTCGGATGATATCCGAGTGATGTGAGGTGTCTCACTCGCACTCATAGGCTTATATGGGTGTGAGTGAGCAGAGACTCGGCCGAGTGTCAGTGACAATCGCAGCATGCTGCAATTTCACTCGCATGTTGAAACCAGCCGAGTAAAAAAACAGTGATGGGAGCTGCCCCATAGATGAATACTGGTCCGTGTGCGATACAATGTTTTATCGCATAGCACGTGTCCGTATTCATTGCTAATGTGACCCCGGCCTAACCCTGACTATACTCAGTAAAAAAAATCTAGTCCTCTCAACTGATCTAATTTGATTTTTATTCTTTTTACAAGCTAAATAAAGAAAACAAGAACTGGATGACACTAATCGGCGCTGAATGTCTGTAGAATGCACGTACAGATATTCTTTTTTTACTCCTTGCTATCTGACACTAACCTTAACTTAATTCATTAAAAATAGTAGTAGACAGATTACTATGGTAATTTTTACTGTGCCTAACCTAGTAATATCATCTAATCTAATTTTTTTTAGTTCTTTTTTCACATACTAAAAAACAACAACACCGATATGCCGATCAGTGATGTGCGTCAGTGATTAAAGATGAGTGAACTTGTTAGGAAAACGTTCACCAATTTCAAATTCGTCACGAATGTAGCAAATTCGGATTCATGTTCGGTTTCATGAGCATTTTTATTCAAAGTCAGCAAAATTCAGTCACAGCTCGGTAAATCAATTATCGCGTTTCCACTAGTGCTTTTGTTATTACCTTGGCTAGAATAGTGGTGCTGTATGATGATTGGGGGTGAGGGGTAGGGGTGTGGAGAAGTTAGAGGAGCCTTGCGATTTTTTTTCCCCCTAACTTTATTTGTGTTGATTCCGGCAACCAATCTGGGCGCAGAAACCATCCACAACATCATGACACAAGGTCTTCTGCCGAAGTCACATGTCCCTGTGGCACCATTTTCTCAGGGTCACAGTCAGGGCCGGCGTCAGCACCCGGAACACCCGGGCAAGTGCCGGGGCCCTGAGCAGGCGGGGGGGCCCACTCGCAGTCTGGCACCCCCGCGCCCGTTAGCGGAGGAGAGCGGTGTCAGCGCCGCCACTGGGCCCCCCCCCCGCCTGCTCAGGGCCCCGGCATCAGCTGGCACAATACTTACCTCTCCCGTGCCTCCGCTGCCGCAGCTCCGGCCTCCAGGGGGCGCCGGTGCTTCCTCTCACAGCCGGCCGCTGAATGACGTCATCACTCAGCGGCCGGCTGTGGCACAGAGCGCGGGGACGCCGGACAGGTAAGACGTGTGTGTGTGTCTCTGTGTGTGTCTCTGTGTGTATGTAGTGCGGTGCTTTGTGTGTGTATGTATGTGTGTGTGTGTATGTGTGTGTGTATGTATGTGAGAGAGTGCTTGTGTGCTGTCTGTGTGTGATGATGGGCAGGCATTGCTGATAATGGGGAGGCATTGATGATGATGATGATGGGGAGAAGATGATGATAATGGGCAGGCATTGATGATAATGGGCAGGCATTGATGATGGGGAGAAGATGATGATGGGCAGGCATTGCTGATAATGGGGAGGCATTGATGATGATGGGGAGAAGATGATGATAATGGGCAGGCATTGATGATAATGGGCAGGCATTGATGATGGGGAGAAGATGATGATGGGCAGGCATTGATGATGATGGGGAGGAGATGATGATGGGCAGGCATTGCTGATAATGGGGAGGCATTGATGATGATGGGGAGAAGATGATGATAATGGGCAGGCATTGATGATAATGGGCAGGCATTGATGATGGGGAGAAGATGATGATGGGGAGGAGATGATGATGGGCAGGCATTGATGATAATGGGGAGGCCATGATGATGATGGGGAGGCAATAATGATGATAAGGAGGCAATGATGATGATGGGGAGACAATCATGATGATAATGGGGAGTCTTTCCACAGCGCCCTTTCCTGAGCCGTAACAGTGCAGAACGCAGTACAGCGCAGAGGAGAGCTCCATATTTTGTATGGAGCATTATATGGGGACCAGTATCCTGTATGGAGCATTATATGGGACCAGTATCCTGTATGGAGCATTATATTGGGTCCAGTATTCTGTATGGAGCATTATTTTGGGTCCAGTATTCTGTATGGAGCATTATATGGGGGGTGACATCCTGCATGGGGTATTATATGGGTGATGAGGGGGAGACTGTGGTGCCCATAATATTGTATGGAGGACTGTATTGTCCAGTCTGTACTGTGCGCTGTGAGGATTTGGCGGTTTTTGAGCTATTGTACAATTTACAATAGATATCACTCATGTAATGGAAGAAGTGAAGTATTTGGCATTGTACTGTACCTATATTTCTCTGCTGTATCTGTGCATCATGAATCGTGGTCTGTGTTAAAGGGGCCCACATAGGCTCTTTCGCCCGGGGCCCATAAAAACCTGGAGCCGGCCCTGGTCACAGTGACCAGAAGCCGGTCCTGATAGTGCTGCAACTGAAGTTGTCAGTTAGGCCTCTTTCACACATCCGTTTTTTGACTTCAGGCACGATCCGGCGTGTTGTTAAAAAAACGGATCCGGTACCGGATGCGTTTTTTTAGCATTGACTTTCATTAGCGCCGGATCGCGCCTGATGTCATTGCGTTGCATCAGTTTTTGTCTGGATCCGGCGGAAATGTACATTATGGCGGCCGGACGAAACGGTGACTGCAACGTTTTTTATTTTTTCCGGAGCCGCCTGATAGTGCCTGAAGCGGCGCATCAGGCAGCCGGAAATAATAGAAGTCTATGGAACTGGATCAGTCTTTTGTGCAAACCATCAAAAGACTGATCCGGATTCTGGAAATCAGGGACTACTACCACTACTACTACTACTACTACTACTACTACATTTTCCACTGTCTCCGGACATGCAAACCTGCATTTTCTGGCTCCAAAACTTCTTTTTCCGGGTTCAAAATTTCAGGTCGGATCCAGCAAAAAAAATGATCCGTTGCATCAGTTTTTTCATTTCAGCGCCGGATCCGTCCCTTCAGGCATTCAACGGATTATGCCTGACACAAAAAAACTGATGTGTGAAAGAGGCCTTAGCTAGATAAGATCCTGTCCTGTGTGAAATCTATCTTCTAGCATCTAACTAGATTGTGCAAAAACTATGTGGCAGTTTCAGGAGACCCCATTTGCTAATCCAAATCATTTGTGATAAAACTGTGTTTCAGTGACAAATCAAAAGGCCATATTTCCACTTAAAAATCGTTAGGCCTAACATTGGGGTGCAGTCAGGAGGCCCAGTTGTGGGCCTAAGGTTGTAAAGCAGCAAGTTACAAGAGGGGAAGGCTACATACAACATGAGTGAGAAAAAGCGAGGTTATGGTGGAAGGGGTAATAGGCTTGGTGTTCGATATGTATGTGGGTTAGGTGTTAACCTTAATGAAAGCTTAACTGAACAAACACCGTCCTGTCCTATTCAAAGACCACTGACAACATCTGTTAATGGACAGGCTACTCCACTCCCTTTCTTTTGCAGCCGCATAGTGGCATGAGTTGTAGATGAGGGCCAGAAAGAGCATGTGCTCCACTGGATTGCAAGTGCTGCATCAAGTGTCCTCGCCACCTCTTCCTCCACCTTAACATCACACACAGTACAATCCACAGAGGTGGCACCCCAATCACACTTGTTTCCCACCATGTCACAAATTTCAAACTGACTGTGGGGAATCACAGATGGGTCATTCTGCAGAGCTGTTCATACATTCTATTCCATGGGCATCAGAGATTTGATCTGATGATTCACAGAATCCAAAGGAGGAAAGCATCTGCACAGATGCTCAAATTTTTTTTATGTTGGATCCGGGGCTGGATGAAGTAGGGTCCAAGTGGAATCCAGGTCTTATTCACCAGATGTTAACCACCGGGGGTGGAGGTATTCCTGATAAGACTCAGATTCCAGAGGCGCACCTGGACTATACTGTTTTGTCAGGGCAAGAAGAGGAGGAGGGTAACTCTCAGTGAGGAGTGTGAGAACAAAGAGGATAACAATGAGGTTGTAGATCCCACTTGGTGTGAACCCAGAGGTACGCAGCTGAGAAGCTGAGTAACTGAGCAGAGGAGGTGGAAAAGGAGGAAGAAGAGAAGTTTACATTGTGACTTCCCACACAGACACAAAGTGATACAACCTCGACTAGCACTGCATACTCAGCCCCAACTCTGGCTGTGGCCAGCACGGGTCACGAGTGTGCCTTTTCTGAGGCCGCAAAGGATAATCAAACTAATGTTATCTGCCAAATTTGCAAAAAAAACCTCAATAGAGACAAAAATTGCAATAATTTTACAACTACATGGACGAATAGGGCACATGCGCGATCAACATGCCTTAGTTTGAGAATCTCACTGCGTCAAACTGCAGACTAGCAGGTTTTGTCAACCATTGGCCATCCCATAAACCACATCTGCTGCTTCTTCCTGCTTCATCACCATGCCAAATCTTCTCACAAAGGTCTCCAGCCTCAGGATCTCTAATTGTTTACCCCCTTACAGTCGGGGTGAATGAGAGCACACAGGCTGTTATGGAATTGGACATGACTGTTGTTTTTGTGTCACCTATCATAACACATCTTTCTCAATCCACCATGACATCTCCGCCTTCACCTCACTCACAGTCCATCAGTTTGTCCTGTTTTCCATATTCCACCCCCTCTAAGCAGAGCAGCCAGCCCTCTGCCCCACAGTTGTGGTCACATAAAAGAATGTTCAATTCTACACATGTCAACGCTAAGAGCTTGAACTCCACCATCCCGAATCTGTTGGCCGTGGAAATGCTTCCTTTCCGCCTGGTGGATACTGACAGTTTCAGAAAGTTGATGGCCGTTGCAGTCCCCCCAGTATCAGTTGCCCAGTCACCATTACTTCTCTAAGAAAGCTGTGCCTGCGCTACACCAGCATGTCATAGACAACATCACCCGTTCCTTGAAAAATTCTTTGTCTGCCAGGGTGCATTTCATCACTGACACCTGGACGAGCAAACATTGGCGGGGGCATTAAATCTCAATGACTAGGCACTGGGTGAATTTGATGGCTGTGGGGGCAGGCGGTCAAGGAGCTGCTCCACAAGTATTTGAATCCCCAAGGCTTGTGTGACAAACCTTTGTATTTAAAAATTCCTCCTCTGTTTCTGGCTTCTTTACCTCCTCTAGGGCCTCCACCTATGCCCTCAACCTCTACCTTAATCAGACACGCGTTCCGACAGTGCAGATAGAATCCCCCCATCTACGTGCTGCGCAGCCATGGCTCACTGCAATCAGGTAGTGTTTAAATTAATATGCCTTGGAGATTGCAATCACACAGTTCAAGAATTGTGGACAGATATATAGGCAGAGTTAAAGCAATGGCTGTCTACACTTAACCTGTAGCCAGGGAACGCCATGTGGGATAATGGTGCAAACCTGGTGGCGGCCTTAGATAGGGGCATTCTCACAACTTGCTTTGCATGGCTCACAACCTCAATCTGATGGTACAGCAATTTCTCTGCCAAGATAGTGCCATGGATGCACTGCTGCAGAAAGCACGGTCACTATGTGCTCAATTCAGACGATCGCACCCCGCAGGTCATTGACTTGCATCGCTGCAGAGTTCTTTCGGCCTACAGTTAACCATTTGATTTGCAATGTTCTGACACGGTGGAATTCCACTCTACACGTATTGCAGCGACTGTGGCAGCAGTGATAATCCCTGGTGCAGTATGTCCGTCTTCATAGCCTGGGCCAAGTGGTGCAGACGTGGTGCAAATCATGTATGCAGAGTGGCCACAAATGAAGGACCTTTGCACCCTTTTGAAAAGTTTTTTAAATGGCTACTAAAATGGTTAGCACTGATGATGTTGTCATCAGCATCACTAATCCGGTCATCTACATTCTGGAGCACACTTTGGATAGTCTGTGTGAGAAGGTGGTGGTCTGAGAGGAAGAGGTGGAAGCAGAGGAGGCTGTGGAAGGAATAACAATATCTCAAAATTCTGGACTGTTGTCACACAGGCGCGTGCCATGGGAGGGTGGTTTGCAGCGATCGATGGAGGCTCATCATAACAGACAAACTGTTAGTTAAGGTGCAGGAGCCGAGGAACAAAAGGAGAATGACGAGGTGATGGACGCGCAACAGTCAGGAGATGAAGAGGATAGTGATCCCCTCTCTGTTGTCTGTGGTTGGCAGGATAGTAGGGAAGAAGTACCGTGAGTATTACCTTACCACCAACACACCATGGATATGGACCTCATGGAAGCGCCCAACACATGAGCGCCTTCTTGCTGCACTATCTTCAACATGATACCTGTATCAGTAAATTTAGCCAGATGCTTCCCTCCTGGAAAGGAACACGCACATGCTGGAGTATCAAAATACGCTTGTAGATAATCTTAAAAGTGGTTTTCCCCAAGACAGCAGTGAAGCACACAGTGTGCATTCCAGTTCTAGACATACAACTCCGGGAATGTCAAGGATATCATCGCAAAAGCATTAACAGTAGCAGTGTAACTGGCATAAACACTTTCTGTGAGTCGTTTCACACATTTTTTTAGTCCAGCCTGTGCACTAGCAGAATGGAGTACAAGACTGACACATTGTGAACGACTGAAGAGGATGGTGCCGGAGTATCTGGAGCTCAATATCAATGCCATGGGGGGGTTGGACCCTTTTGCATTTTAGTCTTCAAAAATAGAAGAGTGACCTGAGCTCGCCTGTCACTCTTTGGAGGTTTTGTCATGCCTGGCAGCCAACGTTATCTCAGAACGTGTCTTCAGTGCTGCTGGTGGCGTCCTGATGGATAAGCACATCCGGCTGTCCCCTGAAAGTGTAGACCACCCAACTTTATTCAAAATGAACAAGTCATGAATAGTGTTGAGCGATACGATAATGCAAATATCGGCTATCGGCCGATATTAGCTCTATCGGCCTTTCGATAATTCGTTTCGATATTTTCGTCATATCGAATACCGGAATCGGATTTGTCACTGTCACTGTCTGTGTCCGTCGGTCGGGTCTGTCAGGAGTCAGCGGCACTTACCTGGCAGAAGATCTCCGGCGGTCACATCCCGGACTGCTTGATGGCCGCCATCCTCTTCTCCCCGGCGGTCACATGCAGTTTCTCGCGATAACTGCAGTGACTGCTGGGTAATCCCGGCCGTAAAGCAGTCAGTCCGATGACGTCACCGCCGGGGAAGCAGGTAATCAGCTGTGCTGCGTCGCGATGACAGGCTCTGCCTGTCATTGCGATGTAGCAGAGCTGGATCGCCGTGGGACTATCGTTACTATGGACTGCGTCGGACAGGTGATATACTGTTGGTTTGTTTTTTTTCTTTTTTTACAGGAGATCGATGGCGTCGCAGGAATGAGAGTATAATAAAAGAAATGAAAACTGTGTTGTCTCTTTTATTTCATTAAAATACTTTTTTCTTGCTTTGTCTTTTTTTATGCATTTAATAACTTTGGGATTAATAATGGATCGGTGTCTTATTGACGCCTCTCCATTATTAACCGGGCTTATTGTCACCGTGCAATCAACGGTGACATTAACCCCTTATTACCCCGCTTGCCACCGCTACAGGGCAAGTGGGAAGAGCCGGGTAAAGTGCCACAATTGGCACATCTTTTGATGCGCCAAATGTGGGGCTGCTGTAGCCTGGTATTATCAGGCTGTTGAGGGCCAAAATCCATGGGCCTTGACAGTCTTTTAATACCAGGCCGCAGCAGTCTGCATTTTACTTGGCTGGTTAACAAAAATAGGGGGACCCCTACGCCGTTTTTTTTTCGAGGGGATCCCCTATTTTTGTTAACCAGCCAAGCTAAGCAGACTGCTGTGGCCTGGTATTATCAGGCTTGCAAGGTCCATGGATATTGGATCCTTACCAGCCTGAAAAACCAGGCCTCAGCGGTCTGCTTCATCTGGCTGGTTAACAAAAATAGGGGGGACCCCACGCCAATTTTTTTCGAGGGGATCCCCTATTTTTGTTAATCAGCCAAGATATGCAGACTGCTGTGGCCTGGTATTATCAGGCTGGCAAGGTCCATGGATCTTGGCTCCTTAACAGCCTGAAAATCCAGGCCTCAGCGGTCTGCTTCATCTGGCTGGTTAACAAAAATAGGGGGGACCCCACGCCAATTTTTTTCGAGGGGATCCCCTATTTTTGTTAACCAGTTCCCTCTGACGTCACTGATTGTGTCCCTGGCTGACCTGAAGTGAAAGTGGAAAGCAATCAATTAAGCTTTCCACTTCCTCTCCTGTCAGCCAGGAGAGGAGAACTCATTCATTTGGGGGTTTACTGTGAGGCTGCAGCATTAGCTGCGGTCCCTGCAGTAAACATTAACCCTTTCTGAAGGATTACACCGTGGAACCTGACTGTACATCGGATTGGTAAGAATAATTTTGCTTTATTATTTTATTTTTATTACAGGAAATGGTTTTAGCAGGAAAATAAAATATGGTCAAAAACTGTGTGATTATTTCATTAAACTTCTTTTTTATTAAAGTGTGTGTGTTTGATTTTTCTTTCATACAATAGGATTAATAATTGATAGTTGTCTAATTGACAGCTCTCAATTATTAACCTGGCTTAAAGTGACCTTTCAATTGCAAGGTCATTTTAACCCCTTATTAACCCATTCGCCACCGCTACAGGGCAAATCTAATTAGAGATTTGCCCTTTCTGGGGTGTCTGGGGGCAGATGTTAGTAGCCGGGGGGCCAAAAATAATGGTCCCTCTCTGGGCTATTATTATCTGCCCCCACTCACTGGCTTTGTCTGTCTGGTTGCGAAAATAGGGCGGGAGCCCACGCATTTTTTTTCAGCAATTTTACACCTCATATATATATACATGTCATTCAATTTGTGACACATATATATATATATTTATATTTATAGTTCATACACTTCTACATAGTATAATAGCCGCTAATTCAATTGCCGGCTTTTGTGAAAATGCAGAACCCGACATGAAATGACACTTGGTTTACATAGAGTTAACCATGTCTTTTCATGTAGTTTGATATCTGATTTGCACAAACAATTACATGAGTGTAAGTGTGCAAAATTTCACACCTGTAGGGGTTAATTAAAGGTGTAAATTCGTAGCAAAAAAGTCCGTTTTTTTACAACGAATTTACACC